>OU696696.1:249959165-250559165 GCA_916050605.2 Platycheirus albimanus | reverse complement strand
TAAAAATTCTGTCCGTCTGTATGTCTGTCTGTCTGTCTGTCTGTCTGTCTGTCTGTCTGTCTGTCTGTCTGTCTGTCTGTCTGTCTGTATGTATAGACACCTACAGCCCAAACGGGTGGGCCGAATTGCTTCAAACTTGGTATATAGACTTTTTTAGGTATTGTACAGAGGGGAAATTGAAATTTTTTTTTTAGCTCAAAAAATAACGGTACCTGCCATACAACCGTTACGTTAAAGCTTATTTTTCTCAAAAACGGCTCTAACGATTTCAATTTAAAAAAATCAGTGTTGCTTTTTAGGTACGACCAATAATATGACTGAAAAAAAAGTTTTAAAAAATGGCTAAGAACGGTACTTTCCATAGGACCGTTTTTTTTTGCTTTCGACTATCTCGAAAACGACTCAACCGATTCTTTCGAAATTTCACACACATATAGCTGTAGGTAGCGGAATTTGTATTGCATACCAATATTTTTGAAAAATATTTTTTTGTATTTTTAAAAGCATTTTTAAAAAAAAATTTTAAAAATTAATATTTTGAAAACGGCTCATTAAATTTTTTTCTAAAAATTTTAAATAAATGTATTTGCTGAATACCTATGAACTGGCGTTTTTAAATTTTTTTTGAAATTTTTTTTCAAAAAGTTTTTCAAAAAAAACTTTTTTCCTCAAAAACCGCTCCACAGATTTTTATAAATTTTTTCTCATAAATTCATAGCTTTCCAAGAATAAAATGGCGTGATTTTTTTTCAGCTCAAATTAGTTTAAGTATTTATTTAAGAATTTTGAAATTTTTATTTTTATCAAAATCTCAAGCCCCTAAACCACTGTCACTCATTAGAGCAAGTTCGTGCGACCCAGTCGTGCATTTTATTTATTTTTGCTCTAGGCCCAAAAATAACGGCACCTGCCATACAATCGTGAAGAAAAAAATTGATTTTCTCAAAAACGGCTCTAACGATTTTGATAAAACTTTCAGGATGCTATTTTTGTAAGACAATCTATCTTTTGGTTAAAAAATATTTTTCAAAATTTGTCTTATAACGGTACCTCTCATAGAACCAGTATTTTCAAATCAAATTTTCTCGTAAACTATACATTCGATTTCAATAAAATTGGCCACAGGAAGTCATTTATAATTTTATTAATATGGCATTTCAAATTTTTCAAAAACTTTTTTTTTTGATTTTTTATAATTTTTTCAAAAAATTTTTTGGTTTTCGAAATATGTTGGAAACGGGTATATTGATTTTTTTTTAAATTATTTTTTCAAATGTAAACTACAGGTTGCCATATATTTGCATACCCAAATAAATTTCAAAATATTTTTTGGAAAAGTTTTTCAAAAATAACCTTTTAAAAAAAAAACTGGTGGAACGATTTTCAATATTTTTTTTCCTAGATTCACGTATAGCTTTGAAATTGTATTGTATACTTTGTTTTTCCGAGAAAACTCTTAAACTAATTTAAAAAATAAAAGAATTTTCGAAATTACTTAAATTTTTTTTTAAATCCATATATGCAGCCACTAAGCAATTGCATATCATAAGAGCAAGTTCGTGCGACCCAGTCGTGCATTTTATTTTAT
The DNA here is from genome assembly GCA_916050605.2 of Platycheirus albimanus. Classification (NCBI taxonomy): domain Eukaryota; kingdom Metazoa; phylum Arthropoda; class Insecta; order Diptera; family Syrphidae; genus Platycheirus; species Platycheirus albimanus. The sequence continues at coordinate 250,557,577 of OU696696.1, read as the reverse complement.
TTTATTTTATTTTTAGTATTTTTTGTTATAGTTAACACAATAATACATCATCTGTCAAAATTTTTACTGTCTAACTATCACGGTTCATGAGATACATCCTCGTGACTGTCCGTCAGACGGACAGACAGCGAAGTCTCAATAATAGTAATAATAAAACGACATAATTCAAATTGTTATGCCCAAAAAACAAATTAACAATTTCATTGAAATCCTTCAATTCATTAAATCTTATGTCCTTAAATATTCAGCTATTGTAAGATAAATCCAAGAATCCGTTTTTGAAAAAGTATTCTGGGTTATGAAAGCAAAAAATAATCAGTTTGATGAACTAAAAAATCTGCTTTATTAATTTAAAATGTTTTTTTTTCAAGACTCCGATGGGCTTAAAAGAAAAAGACACTCTTAACTATTAAAAAAAATTATTACGTCAACATGTTAAGTATGTTCAATGCCAATGCGTTATTGAGAAGTAATTTGAAAAGTGTTTGCTGAAAACTTCTTGTGGGTGGGTAAGTGTCAAGGTTAAGGCCTTTGTCCCTTACAGAAAAGCTATCTACATGTATATCTCAATATTCCAGCCTACGTTTTATTGCATTCATTCCTTGGGATACTCTTGCATTTTAAAACGCTTTCTTTTTATACAACCTTAGAAAGAAAACTTAAGACAAGAAATAAAATACACTCATAAAAAAGCTCCCTGCACTCCATTCATCACAGCGCACATAGGAGAAGGTTGGTTTCTGTTGAATGAATTGCTTTGTTATAATTAAAAAAAACTTCATCATAATTTACTTGACACGGGAATTAAATGCACGTGCTAGGAACATTTTACCAATTTCATGACATGAAAATAATTCCATCCATTTATCTGTTGTTGTTTTGTACCTTCAAATGATATAAAGGAGCTTTTTGCTGGGTTTCATGTTGAAAGTCCTTTTATTACCAAATTCATACCGGAGCTTGGAACATTTTCATAATAATACTAGCTGTCCCGGCAGACGTTGTTCTGCCCTTCCTAGCAGATAGCGATGATAGATATAAACATTTTGAATATTAAATATTATGCAATAAGTTTGACTTCTTAATTACATATATTTATAACGTCAAATTAGTTTGTCTAAAATATGAGAAAATGGATGTTTTTTTTTTAAATTTATTTTATTTCTTCTTCTTTTTATTTTACTATCGCAGAGCCTCATCGTAAACTATATTTTTTGTTTTGCCCGAAGTTGTGCTATAAATACACAGAACTGATGGCTTTCCTACGCGTGAACATGATACATACAATTGTCCGTGGGAGAAACATGGATATTCAAGGTCGATTCCGCACAATTCCAAAGATTGTCCTTGTGACTTATTTATTGTCATGGCGAAAGCAAGACGTATTGGAAATTGCAATCGTTTAAAGTTAAAAGGTAAATCTGGCGGAATCATTGGAATACGCGGAATCAATACATCTTCACCTTTAAATTTTCCTTTTAAAATCGTTGCTTCAATAAGATTATTCATGACATTTTTGACTGCTAATCTTGTTCCGTTGCACAATCGAGGTGGATTTATATTCCGAAGAAGAATAATTGGTGCACCAACTTTCAAATTTAAACGATGAGGCGGCAGTCCAGGCAAATCCAAGGAATTCAGAAATTCCGTTGGATAATTGACAGCGTCATCTTGATTTGTGACCGTATCTACTGATTGATACGTCACAATCTCACCAGGTATATCACTTAAAATATCTGCATTCAATTGACCGACGTCCTGATTTTTGGCTGCCAGTATTGCTCTTTCACCTAAAAAATTATGATTTCGATAGTTTTGCGCAATGTTTGGAAAAAGACTTGAAACCAATTGTTGTTTGGTTTGTACGAAATTACAAAAATTATCTGGCAAAGTGATTAATCCAGTAGTAGCATCAAATGGAATTTGTCCATTTCCTATCGACAGTAGTTGTCTAGAAAATTCGTCAGCCGATGGGTCATTTAATAATTGTACTCTTACATTTGTTGTTAAAGTGAGTGTTTGTACATATCTCCATAAACTGGATGACTTCAAGCATGCCTTTAATTCATCTGCTGGAGTTGAACGGGGAATCACTGGCAGCGTTTGACGGAAATCACCAGCCAACAATATCAGAGCGCCACCGAATATTTCTTGATTAGTACGTAAATCTTTCAAGGTCCTATCTAAAGCTTCCACCGATCTCTTATGTGCCATTGTACATTCATCCCACACTATTAATTGACATTGTTGCAAAACTCTTCCCATTCCTGAATTTTTAGATATGTTACACGTTGGATTTTCATTAATTTGCATATTCAATGGTAATTTAAGTGCAGAGTGCGCTGTACGGCCACCATCCAATAATGTGGCAGCTATTCCAGATGATGTAAGTGCTAAGGCTATATTGTTCTGTGATCTCACAGTCGCTAATAGCAAGAAAATCAAAAATGTTTTTCCGGTACCGCCTGGCGCATCTAAAAAAAACATTCCTCCGCTTTCGTTTTGTAGAGCTTGAATTATTGTATCATATGCAATTTTTTGTTCTCGATTCAATCTAGGCAGATTCAAATTTATAAATGTGTTCATTTCATTTATATCATATTGTTGTTCACGTTGCATTTCTTGATTGATTGCGTCATGTATTTGTCGATTAGGAGCAGGCAAGCCTAATTGTGACAATGTTTTATTTGCGATTGCTAAGCACATATCTTCAATTATAACTAATGCCTCATTATACATCTCCAGCGTAGTGACTAATTCCTGATTTCTAGAAATACGACGCATTCTATTCAAGATATCTTCAGTCATATAGTCACGATAACTATGCCACAATTCTACTGCATTTGATGGAAAACATGTTGCGATAATTATTGAAAATAATGTTCTTATTTGATGCGGTAAACCTGTGGATGATGCATCCATAAGTGTGGCATCCCAATGATTATCATTTTCTAATAAATGCAGTTCTTCACATGCTTGACGATAAGTGTGGCAAAGACGCCCATTCACTCTTTTCGAACTCAAAAAAGATGTAGGTCCAGGAACATTAACCAATAAAAGACGCAAATAAAAACATTCATGTTGGCTGGGATGCACTGTATATAGTCGTCCTATTGCATCACTTGCAAAAACATCAGGATTACCTTCAACAGGTGTTCCTCTTTTTCGTTTTTCCCATGTCTTTGAACTTGCATTCCACGTGTAATATGTTGGTACTTGGGAATAAAGCAGCGTTTTAGCAAATTGATCTCTTTCATATAATTTAAAAAAAGAAATTAATGTGGTTGATGGCGGTTGATCTGCAATCTGCTGTGCATTATCAACAGTAAAATACACACGCTGTCCATTTTCCAAATGCACTGCTAGATGAATAACAACTGGACTGCGGTCATGAATTGGGAAAGACAAAATTCGCCAAAGTGCTTCGTTACTACTAATGTACCTACACATTTGATATTGTGCAATTTCGTCATTTTTCTTCTCCGATACTCCAAAAACAGCCAAGTCACTCCCTTTATTTACATACTTACAAATGTATTTAATTGACTTGACCGAATTACAATACTCTACATTTATATGAGCTTTGTACGCTTTTGATAGCAATGGCGAATATGGGACTACCCATCTATTATCTACTTCAATATCCTGATGACATTTTGTTTACTTTTAAAACTTAAAGAAATACCATTTATTTATGTATATGTATGTTTATTTTAAAACCAACATAAAAAAGTGCTCATACGCCATACACCCAAAAATCATGATTTTGATGTTTTTTAGAAACTCTAATGACCCCCTAACTGTAAACGCGCATACAATTGCCATTCCATGAAAAAAATAGAAAAACAACCATTGAAACATTATTGCTTTATTATTAAATGTGCAGGTAACCAAAAGACTCCTTACCACATCGAAACAACATCATCGCTTTAACACAAATCCAATCATGCAACATTTATTTGGCAACCAAAAAAAACTCTTTTAGTTTCCCATAAACCATTACTCAAAATATAGCGACCAGGCTTCACCATGACCCATAAGTGTTTTACATACATATACATACATACATAAGGTCACGATTACATTTTTTTCGAAAATCAAAGGAGTATTGGCAGTTTTTGGCGCTCGCGGCCATTTACAAAATAAGTCTCAAATTCAAGTTTTTATATTCTGTAATGATTTTTTTTATGGACAAAATACTAATTAAAATTGTATGAAGCATTCAAAAACAATAATGCATTTTAAAAGTTTTAGAAGTTTACTGGCACCTGGCAGTTATAAAACTTTTAGAAAGTATAACTAATTCAAATCATTAAATAACAATATCGTTCTTGGCCGCCTACGCCCACGATCCATACAAAATTGCCCATTCTCCTTTCTTGAATACTTCACAATAATGTTTTTGTGTATTTGTATACACCGCGTGAAACCATACAAAAATACAAAAAATAGCAAAAGCATCAACAAATGTTTATGTTTTTGACTTCAAAACTAAAAACAAAAATCCAATATTATAAAATTCCGACTATGACTGAATTATATTTCAAATAAATGATTTTTGAGTTTTACTAAGTGAGCTTTAAGTTTATTTTTCACGCACGCACAAAACACACATACCGATTTCAACGAAACTTCACCGAATTCATATATAGACCAATACCAAAGATGTGTGAAAGTTTGGTTGAAATTGGTAAACGTGTTAAGGCGTGAATCGGCGACCAAAAAAATATAGTTTACTTTTTATATATATAGAAGAAGAAGAAGAAGATACATACGTACTCGTACTGTATTAGAACAATTTTGAAATTCGATGTAGTGTTTATTTGGATGTCCGTTTGATTTAGTGTTTTGTTCTTTAGAATACTGGTCCTGGTTCCTGGTCGGTATAAGGTAATATTTTCTATAGTAAGAAACATTTTACAGGTTAATTTTGAATGTCAAACTAGTTACTTTAACATTCGTTTTTGTTTTTACTTGCGATTATAGGTACAAGGTTTAAGCTTTAAGGCAAGTTATGCATTCGCTGTTTGGACAATGAAACAGAACATTACGATGATAGAGAAGCCTAAAAAGTGGATCCGACAATATTCTGTCTGTTTTATTGTCTGTATCGGCACATACAGCCTAAACGGCTGGACCGATTCGTTTCAAACTTGGTACATAGTATTATTATGATGTTCTACAGAGATGTTTTTTGAATTAGTATAGTAGCTATAAAACTAACGGTGAGTTTTTCATAAAAAATCATATGGCAGGTATATAATTTTTTATGAAAAACTCATTTATCTCAAAAACGGCTCCTATGATTTTGATAAAACTTTCTGAATGGTGTTTTTTTGAGTAAGTCTTATGTTTTGGTTGGAATTTATTTTTCAGGGAAAGTGTTGTAACGGTAGGGGAGGACGGAACACAGAGGACCACAGGGCACGGAGGACTTTCTGTTTAAAACGATAAGTAAATGACTTAGCCAAAACGTTATAGGAACTAATAAAAGCGCCCATCTATCTCCTCAGTTGGTTATTGTCTTTTGTGTGAACCATTGTATATAAAATCTATAGTAATGGAACGTGCAGAATCGACGGTGTCGGCCTCGCACGCCTCCACACAATTGACTCATTAGCAGACTTTGTGTGGACTTTAAGAATGACGAGACTCATGTTGCAGAGAATAGGTCAAAATGGAAGAAATCACAACTGAGTGCATTTGAATTCTGTATGAGTGGAATTGGCTTTTGAGGGTGGGTTTGTGTGTTAGTAGGATTTTATTGTTTTTTTTTTTTGGTTTGATGAATTTTGGTGGAAATGTATGGCAGCCATCTTTAATTTGAATTTTTTTGAATTGCTGTGATGGATTTTGTTGGCCTTGAAGAGGAAATGTATGAAAACGTTCATATTTCATGTGGCAGCCATGGTTGCCAATAAATACATTTTTCTAGCAAAATAATAGTGTTTGGTGATTAAGGTAATTATTGTAGGGCTTGCACTTTAGTGTATAAATGCACTAAAGGATTATAGGTATGCGGTATTTGAGGATTACCTATATAAGGTAAGTATATTAAAAATCGAGGACGTGAGTTGAAACAAGAAAAAAAAAAATAAAGCACATGAATTCTAGAATTATTAATATATGCAACCTACTTTATTTGATTGCCGCTTTTCTTAGTTAACAATCGTTTTACATGATGTGCTGTGTTTGAACTTAATAAGTACCTTTTCTGAAATACTAAAAACGAGAAATTTCTAAAACTCTTTCTTTTCAAATAATTCTAACCTTCCCTTTCCTAAAGAAAACTAGACTTATGTATGATTTTTACAACGATTGCACAAATGACTATAGGTAAAAAGAAATAAAATTTTTACAAATGCATGGGTACGCAAATATTTACCCAGGAAATTACTATTAAAGTTACAAAAAAACCTACATTTTGCAGAAACCCGTAGAGCTGACAATCATATCGCAGTACGTTTGAAATCTTTGCAGCAAGATTTTTTCACCGTTCTAACATCCATAGCTGAAATTGTTAAGTGATATTTTTATTGGGAAGTGATTGTGTGAGTGTATTGTGTTGAAATTGAAATTTGGCAAATTCTTGCTAACTGGACTGGTCATAGATATTTGCAAAAAAAAAAAAAAAAAAAATGCACGACTGGGTTGCACGAACTTGCTCTAATGTCTCTAATGTCTGAGATTTGTTTATTGGCTGCATAACTTATATTTAAAATTATTTCGCAAATTCTTCTATTTTTCAAATTCAATTAAGAGTTTTCTCAGAAAAATTAAGTAAATTAAATTTCAAAAATTGTTTTTTTTTGAAAACTTTTTGAAAACATTTTTCAAAAAAAATTCAAAAACGATAGTCCATAAGTATTCAGCAAATACATTCATACCTATATATTTTTGAAAAAAATAATGGTCAGTTTTCAAAATATTAACTTTTTTCCAAAAATTTAAAAAAATGTTTTAAAAATACATAAAAATATTTTTAAGAAATATCGGTATGCAGTATAAATTACTATCTACACCTTTATATGTGTGAAATTTCAAAAGTATCGGTTGACCCGTTATTGAGATAGTCGAAAGTAAAAAAAACAGTCCTATGGAAAGAATCTTTTTTAGACGATTTGTTGCGGTAAATTTTACCACAACAAGTTTTGCCAACCCATTTCCTCTAATAACTTTTGTTTCCCAATCCCTTCCTGTTGCGGCTCCGAAATGCTTTAAAGAGTGCAGTAGAAACCAGGACCATCAGCCAGAGGACTGCTCTTTAAGTATTTTGGAAAAGTAACCAATCTAGGTTCCACCAGAGGTGTTGGACAGGATGTCCACTTTATTTAACGAAAGGCGGAAGAGCCACTAAGTCAGCGAGTTGTCGACAGAAGGTCGAACGAAAGAACAGAAAGGCATGAAGATGACTCATGTCCAACAATGTGTGAACTATAATCACACCAACATAAATTTAGTATGGCCGAGTGCCCACCATAAAGTGTCGGACATCAAAGAAAGATCACAATGATGTGTTTTTCTCTTTTTAATATTTTCTGCGCGAAGGTCTATAAAATTAAGATTTGTCTTATTTATAAATTCCACCATTTTGGTTGGAAAATGGTTAAGTTTCTTTCCAACAAGAATATTCTCCTCAAAGATAATTAATTTGGGCTGGTTTGGGCTGGGGACTTTGCGCGATGTATCGTAGTTTTTCACTTGCCTTTTGAAATAAAATATAATTGACATTATACGGCTGAACACGTCCACTGAGCCTACGAGGATCGCATCCTCAACGCATAGGATGGCGTGCAATGGTTGTATCACCGCTCTCAGTCGCACGTCTCGCATAGATGGGCGAGATGCTGCTGCATGACTGAGACAAGAACACCACCACGCAAAAGATCCGAAGAGGATGGCTATATGGTCGGGGCAAAGTGGACAAGCCAAGCCTCCATTTTGGAAGGGGATTCAATTTTGGATTTTAAAAAGGAAAAGAAGAGATAATTTTTGGTGAAGAGATTTTCAAATAAGAGAAGTGAAAAACTACCGATTTTTCGTTTACTAATTAGTAATTTAAATTGTGAAATTGAAAGGAGGAAAGAAATTTGAGGAACAAGAAAACCTCAAGTTAGAATTTGGATTTGCTTGCGAGGATTTTATTCTTGTTAGAAGGAACCATATTGTGCCAAGCTAAGTATTTCTGTGTCTGGTGGTGTCCAGAAAGTTTAGCTTGTTTATTGTTCGTTAATTTGTTTTAATTCGTCTTGTTTGTGACCCTGTGTGGGGCAAACAATTTTATATATAGAATAGGCCTTCGCTGTTTTTCGTAATCTCCCAAGATTGTGGGACACGTGACCTTTTTTTTCGCACCTTTTATTACCATTGTGATCTTCTTTTGTGTCATCGGGACACAAAGCATTGTTTTCTTGTTTTTGTTTTTCTCAAAACCTATTCCTAATTTCGAGAATAAGCCTTCTGCTTACCTCGAAATACCATTGTTATACTTTTTTTGTTGTTGAAAAGATTCTGGGTTTTAGTCTAGGCCTTCTGCCACGGTTTCCCAGACCACTAACTTCATTTTCAATAAAAATATTCAACTTCCCATTGGGAATCATAATTCGTACGTTTAATTCCTTAAAATTGAAGACCTATTTCAGATTTATATTTGGTAAGGCAAACACCATAAAAGTTTCCTGGCGCCCACTTGTAAACGAGTACACCCTGTACTCTATTTACACATAATTCAAATTCATAGTTTCTTTTTATTAATCGAGCGCGATTAATAAAACATTGTTCTTATCGAACCCACTCCCAGCTGAGCTAACGGGAGACAGCACTGCGATTGCTCTCTGGCTAGGGATATATTTTTTTTTTATCAAACACACCGGCGTTTGACGTTTCGCGTATAAAAATTCTCATTCTCAAGTCGTGTTGCACATCGTCGTTGTGCATTCTTTTTGTTTTGGTTTATTCTTTTTTTTTTTTTTTCTTAACTCAATTAAATAGATTCGCGTTTTGTTGTTTTGGATTCGGATAATCCACCTAGTTTTCCTATAGCCTAAATTAAATATATCGCGATCGGTTTTGTTTGTTCTCGGAAATATATTTCATAGCAATTGGCGCCCAACGTGGGGCTTGTTTTAAAAAAATAATCGAAGGTCTTGTTTTGGAATTCTGTGGTATTGTCCTGTGTTAAATAAAGTGTTTAGGGAAGTGTGTGGAGTATCTGTTTTTAGTAAAAAATAATTTACCAAGATTGTGGGATGTGAAGTTCACTGGGGAGCGCTGTGGTGCCTCAGTGAACTCATTCTTAGAAAGAGTTGAGGAGTTGAGACAGGCTAGGGGGGTTTCGGAAAATCAACTTTTCAAGGCAGCAGTCGAACTTTTTGTAGGGAAGGCTTTGATTTGGTTTAGGGCAATTAGGATTTCGGTTGGTTCGTGGCAAGAACTTGTCAAGGAGTTGAAACTTGAATTCTTGCCACCTAACTATGATGATCAGCTTCTCGATGAGATTAGGCGTCGTACACAAGGCAAAGATGAATCCATCGGAGTCTATGTGGCGACAATGCAGAATTTGTTTTGTAGGTTAACCGATCAAATCTCGGAAGGTAGGAAGTTGTCAATGATTCAAAGGAACTTGACACCTTTCTACCAAACTCAGCTTGGTTTGGCTAAACCAAGTTGCGTTTCGGATTTGGTTGCTTTAGGTAGGAATTTAGAAGCGGTTAGGGCGAATGTGGAAGCGTATGTTCCACCACCTAGTGTTAGGAATAATAGGACTTTGCTAGAGCCGGATCTGGCATACGTAGGTTTTGATTCTTCGGAAGTTTCGGTTGTTTCGGACAACAACCCAACTTCTCATCAGGCCCAAATTTCATCCCAACCCCGACCTTCGTCTAGTATTAGGTGTTTTAATTGCAATGGATCAGGCCATTATGCAAACAGGTGTTCTGCTCCTAGGCGTTGTTTTGGTTGTGGCGCTGCAGGCGTCTCTAGAGAGAATTGCAGAAAGTGTTCGGGAAATGGGCAACGGACTCCTGCGCCAGCAGGGCGGGAGGTCCGAAGACGTTGACAGGGTTGCCTGCTGGTAACCAGTCGGCGGATTTAATTCATTTAGGGTTTACTCTCGAGGCAAACGGTAATGATAGGAGACCATTTTTGAGTGTTAGTGTTTATGGTTCTAAATTTTTAGGTTTATTAGATTCAGGAGCTTCTAGAACCATAATAGGTAGGGATGCCTGGTTAATGATAGGAAATTTAGGGCTTTCTTTGAAAAAAAACTCTGTTCACTGCGTGTGTTTGGCAGATGGAACAAGAGTTGAAGTTTTAGGAGTGATCTCTCTTCCAATCATAGTTGAGGATAGGGCAGTTTTAGTTGACTGTTTGGTCATCCCTTCTCTGCCACATACGGTGATTCTCGGTGCAGATTTTTGGGCACTGTCGGGTATCGTCCCGGATTTAAGATCACGTATGTGGACTTTTTCGGAGCAGGACAGTCCTGTTTCAATATGTTCGATTACAGAAAGATCAGAGTTGAGTGCTAGGGAAATTAAAACATTAGAAGAGTTTATAGGAGAATCTTTTAGGAAAATGCCAGAAGGCTTAGGGTGTACCACTTTAGTTAAGCACAAAATTAGGACGTCGGCGGAACCGATAAAACAACGGTATTATCCGGTTTCCCCGGCAATGCAGGAGCATATCGATAGGGAACTAAATGAGATGTTAGAGGCAGGAGTTATTGAGAGATCGACAAGTGCTTGGTCGTCTCCAATACTTTTAGTTAAAAAGAAAGACGGCTCCTATAGATTCTGTGTGGATTATAGGAAGCTGAATAAGAATACTGATAGGGATGCTTATCCACTTCCGTATATTAATTCAATTTTAGATAGGCTTCGGGGTGCTAAGTTCTTGTCTTCTTTAGATATCAAGTCAGCGTATTGGCAGATACCTATGGAGGAAGAATCTAAGCCCTTTACTGCTTTTACGGTACCTGGGAGGGGTCTGTTTCAGTTTAGGAGAATGCCTTTCGGTCTGCATAACTCACCGGCGACTTGGCAGAGGTTTATCGACACAGTTTTGGGTGCCGACCTGGAGCCATTCGTCTTCGTCTATTTAGACGACATCATCATCATTTCAGAAACTTTCGAGAAACATCTTGAAATTCTGAATGAGGTGATGAAAAGGTTGAGTGAGGCAGGATTAAAAGTGAGTAGGGAAAAATGCAACTTCTGCATGCCCTCTCTTAAATTTTTAGGTTATATAGTGGATCGAAATGGGTTACATGTAGATCCAGAAAAAGTGGAAAGCATGGTTAGGATTCCAGCACCGAAAAATATTAAAGAAGGTAGGAGTTTTATAGGGACAGTTTCGTGGTACCGTCGTTTTGTACCAAATTTTGCAGAATTACTTAGGCCCTTGTCAGATTTATTGAAAAAGAACAAAAAGTTCATTTGGAGTCAGGAATGTGAGGATAGTTTTAGGAAGGCAAAGGAGTGTTTGGTGACAGCACCCATACTCACTTGCCCAGATTTTAAACGACCATTTGTCGTTCAAACAGACGCGTCAGATTACGGTATCGGTGCGGTTCTTTCACAGAACTTTGATGAGGGAGAAAAGGTTGTCTGTTACCTTAGTAGGTCGTTAAATCGTAACGAAAGGAATTATAGCACAACAGAGAAAGAATGCTTGGCTGTACTTTGGGCAATTGAGAGGTTGCGACCGTATATCGAAGGTGTTCGATTTACGGTTGTGACAGATCATTACTCGTTGGTATGGTTAAGCAATCTTAAAGATCCACAGGGTAGGTTGGCTCGTTGGGCCATTAGGTTACAGCAGTTCGACTTTGAGATCATTCATCGCAAGGGCAAAGAGCATGTGGTTCCGGATATGCTTTCTCGAGGAGTGCCACAGTTGGGTGGTATCTCAGATGAGGATTTAGACCCTTGGGTGGCTAAAATGATTTCAACAGTCAATGACAATCCACTTAGATTTCCAGCTTGGAGAGTTGAACAAGGGAAGTTGTTCAAACTAGTGAAAGCAAATCATGTTGTAGTACATGAAATGAATCAGGAGTGGAAGAGAGTGATAGGTAAAAATGAAAGATTAGGTATTTTGCAGGAAAACCATGATAGTCCGTTAGCAGGACACATGGGTGTTAGAAAAACTTTCGCCAGAATAATGGCAAAATTTTACTGGCCAAAAATGAGGGCCGATATAACCAGGTATGTTAGGAATTGTAAAGTTTGCCAACAGGTAAAGCCGGTGAATGATAAGCCAGCTGGTTTGATGACAGAGAGGGTAGGAATCAAATCACCATGGGAGATGATTTGTATAGATCTGGTGGGTCCACTTCCTAAGTCGAGTAGGGGATTTACTTATATTTTGACGGTAGTGGATTACTTTTCAAAGTTTCCACTACTCTTTTCGCTGAGGTCGGCTACGGCCAAATCAATTTGTCGAGAATTAGAAGACAACGTCTTCCTTTTATTCGGCATTCCCAAGATGATCGTATGTGACAACGGTCCTCAGTTCAGATCCAAGGAACTGAAAACGCTTTGCCAAGCGTACGCGTCACAATTAAAGTTCACAGCCCATTATCATCCGCAGGCGAATCCTGCGGAAAGGATAAATCAAATCATTAAGACGACGTTGAGGGCTTACGTCGCTGAAAACCACAGAGTGTGGGATTCACAGCTGCAAAAGGTGGCGTGCGCGATTCGCACGTCATAGCACGAAGTTTTAGGAGTTTCTCCTTACTACGTGAATTTTGGGAGGGATATGGTGACTTCTGGTCGTGAAGTACCATTGGTAGATGATAGCTCCGAAACGGTTCAAGATCAGATCGAGATCGAGAATCGTTTCAAAGAGCTTAGAGTTGACATTTTAAAAAAATTACAGGCAGCTTCTAAAAGATCTGCCCAAGCCTACAATCTTCGACGGCGTGATGTTCAATATCACCCCGGCGAACTTGTATGGCGTAGAAATTTCTCGTTGTCGGATGCCGCGAATTATTACGCCGCGAAATTAGCACCGAAGTTTGTCGGTCCGTTTAGAATCAAAAAGCGTTTGTCACCTTGGACTTACTTGCTTGAAGATAGTAATTGTAAAGACCGCGGAACTTGGAATGTCAAGGATTTGAAACCGTATACCGACGCATCCGATTTGTAAAGTAACGTAGCTTGATTTTTTTTTTTGTAAAAAGTAGTAAAGTAACGTAGCTTGATTTTTTTTTGTTTTTCGCTCTTGAATTTTAATTTCATTTTACTTTGATTATTAGATTTTTGATTTTTGTTATTTATAATTAACATTTACTTTGTTTTTATTTTTTTTTTGATGGAAAATAATACCTTTTTCTTTTCCCGGGCACATCTTTGGAAATGTAATACAATTCTAACGAACTGTAAGTACATTTCCTAGGAGGTGAGGGTGGGATTTGTTGCGGTAAATTTTACCACAACAAGTTTTGCCAACCCATTTCCTCTAATAACTTTTGTTTCCCAATCCCTTCCTGTTGCGGCTCCGAAATGCTTTAAAGAGTGCAGTAGAAACCTGGACCATCAGCCAGAGGACTGCTCTTTAAGTATTTTGGAAAAGTAACCAATCTAGGTTCCACCAGAGGTGTTGGACAGGATGTCCACTTTATTTAACGAAAGGCGGAAGAGCCACTAAGTCAGCGAGTTGTCGACAGAAGGTCGAACGAAAGAACAGAAAGGCATGAAGATGACTCATGTCCAACAATGTGTGAACTATAATCACACCAACATAAATTTAGTATGGCCGAGTGCCCACCATAAAGTGTCGGACATCAAAGAAAGATCACAATGATGTGTTTTTCTCTTTTTAATATTTTCTGCGCGAAGGTCTATAAAATTAAGATTTGTCTTATTTATAAATTCCACCATTTTGGTTGGAAAATGGTTAAGTTTCTTTCCAACAAGAATATTCTCCTCAAAGATAATTAATTTGGGCCCATTTGGGCTGGGGACTTTGCGCGATGTATCGTAGTTTTTCACTTGCCTTTTGAAATAAAATATAATTGACATTATACGGCTGAACACGTCCACTGAGCCTACGAGGATCGCATCCTCAACGCATAGGATCGCGTGCAATGGTTGTATCACCGCTCTCAGTCGCACGTCTCGCATAGATGGGCGAGATGCTGCTGCATGACTGAGACAAGAACACCACCACGCAAAAGATCCGAAGAGGATGGCTATATGGTCGGGGCAAAGTGGACAAGCCAAGCCTCCATTTTGGAAGGGGATTCAATTTTGGATTTTAAAAAGGAAAAGAAGAGATAATTTTTGGTGAAGAGATTTTCAAATAAGAGAAGTGAAAAACTACCGATTTTTCGTTTACTAATTAGTAATTTAAATTGTGAAATTGAAAGGAGGAAAGAAAATTTGAGGAACAAGAAAACCTCAAGTTAGAATTTGGATTTGCTTGCGAGGATTTTATTCTTGTTGGAAGGAACCATATTGTGCCAAGCTAAGTATTTCTGTGTCTGGTGGTGTCCAGAAAGTTTAGCTTGTTTATTGTTCGTTAATTTGTTTTAATTCGTCTTGTTTGTGACCCTGTGTGGGGCAAACAATTTTATATATAGAATAGGCCTTCGCTGTTTTTCGTAATCTCCCAAGATTGTGGGACACGTGACCTTTTTTTTTTCGCACCTTTTATTACCATTGTGATCTTCTTTTGTGTCATCGGGACACAAAACATTGTTTTCTTTTTTTTGTTTTTCTCAAAACCTATTCCTAATTTCGAGAATAAGCCTTCTGCTTACCTCGAAATACCATTGTTATACTTTTCTTGTTGTTGAAAAGATTCTGGGTTTTAGTCCAGGCCTTCTGCCACGGTTTCCCAGACCACTAACTTCATTTTCAATAAAAATATTCAACTTCCCATTGGGAATCATAATTCGTACGTTTAATTCCTTAAAATTGAAGACCTATTTCAGATTTATATTTGGTAAGGCAAACACCATAAAAGTTTCCTGGCGCCCACTTGTAAACGAGTACACCCTGTACTCTATTTACACATAATTCAAATTCATCGTTTCTTTTTATTAATCGAGCGCGATTAATAAAACATTGTTCTTATCGAACCCACTCCCAGCTGAGCTAACGGGAGACAGCACTGCGATTGCTGTCTGGCTAGGGATATATTTTTTTTTTATCAAACACACCGGCGTTTGACGTTTCGCGTATAAAAATTCTCATTCTCAAGTCGTGTTGCACATCGTCGTTGTGCATTCTTTTTGTTTTGGTTTATTCTTTTTTTTTTTTTCTTAACTCAATTAAATAGATTCGCGTTTTGTTGTTTTGGATTCGGATAATCCACCTAGTTTTCCTATAGCCTAAATTAAATATATCGCGATCGGTTTTGTTTGTTCTCGGAAATATATTTCATAGCAATTTAAACCTAACGGTTATATGGCAGGTACCATTATTTTTTGTTTTACAAAAAAATTAAATTTCCCATCTGTAGGTACCTACAATATGTAAAAAAACTACGATATAAAAAAACTTTTTTTTCCACGAATGCATAACTTGCCTTATAATCGCAAGTAAAAATATTGAAAATTGCCAAAAATATATAATATCAAAATATTTCGAAAATCAAATATATTTTTTTTTAATTATTAAAAATGACTACAATGACTACATATTTATTAAATTGAAAAATATGTATGTATCTGCATATTTATATTTTTCAAACCCCGTCGGCATTTAGCTTTTATTTGAAATATATTAGGGGTATTCACGATCTGGTGTAACTTGTCTTGCATCATTGTAAAAGTGTAGAAGTGCTACGTTTTCTTGCAATACAACAACAAAATATACTGGCTGTCATTTCGCGACACTTTTCCACTTTTCCTAGACCCTAAACCCATTGCATCAGATAATAAAACGGTGTAAAAATTTGCATTTGTGTATTTGACAGCTCACAAAATGTCATTCTTAATAAACGTCATTCTTCCAGTCAGCTCTTACGTGAGTCAGCTAATTTGTGCATTTTTGTAAATGGTATTTCCTGATCAACAAGTTTTCTTGAACTAAAAAAAAAGATTTTTATATGCTTTATTATTAAGTTTTACCGAAAATGCAAGAGGAGCTGGTAAATTCATCATCGAGGCGCCGTCGAAGGGAGAGGCCAATCAAAAAATGGACTGTAGAGGAAACACTTTTAATATTGGACTACGTTCAAGATGCAGGAAATTTCGAGGTAAATGTGAGATCTTTTTCTTGTGTTTGTTATTATGAGAAACTTCTGTTTACAGAAGCCTACAGCCCAAATTTTTTATCGAAAATTTTTGGAGCAAAAGCCACTAGATGCTACTTGGGATCTTGTCAGATGGAAGATGAGAAGCTTGAAAAAATCATTTCTAAAGGCCACGGAGTGGAAAAAATCAACTGGAGCCGGTCTCCTAGAAGTCGAAATGGGACTTGGCAGTGTTCAAAGTAAATTTGAAATCAACAAACAGAGAGAAAATAAATTCGATTTCACACCTATTTTTCCCTATTAACAGCAAAAATTCTCAAGATCTGTCCATATTACGACAGGTTAAAAGAAATTTTTGGCGACAAGAGTGAAGGAGGAAGTTCCTATTCAACATACGAACTTCCAGATTTTATCATAGAGGATGAAGAAAAAGAACAGGAAGAGATTGGCTATGAAATATACGAGTATGAGATTAACGAAGGACCAGAAACATCTAGTGAAATCCACAGCCACGTTTATACACCTCCCAATCTATTTGATCTGCCACCAACACCATCCACACCAGCCATACCAACCACTTCAGCCGCACCAACGACACCAGCCGCACCGACGACACCAGCCACACAAACGACACCAGCCACACCAGTGAGATCCGAGACACCTGGGAGACCAGCAGCACCAGGAATTCAATCAACACAACCAAAGTCCACATCAGGGCGCATGAATGAGTCGTTGAAATTTGCTGAGAAACTTCGGAAGTTTGCCCCAAAGACAGCTATCGGGCAGCTTTCAAAGCTACATGCTGACAGGCAAGAATTTCAAGAAAAAAAATTAAAATTGGCTACTGATATTGAAGAAAAAAAGATTAATTTACTGGAAAAAAAATTGTTGAACGAAATAGAAATGGAGGAAAGAAAACTAAAACTCGAAGAGAATAAACTCAAACTCGAAGAGGATAAAATAAAAAAATGATTTTGAACTAAGGAAGCTCCAAATAGAAAAGGAAGAGAGAATTTCTATGGTGGAAATGGAAATGAAGTATAAAAATAAGTATTGAAATAAAAACTACTCTAAATGAATACGAAAAGTACAAATACATCGTGGATGGCAATATGTACCTACCTATATGTTCCTATACACATTGACTGATTATATGCTTTATATTTTTGCAAGTGAATTGTATTTATGTTTTTTTTTTTATCAATTTAATATATGTAATGTATTTACCTATGTATATTAGTTGAAGCTTCATGCTAATAAAAATTGAATATGAAAAAGAATTTGAATTTTCATATTCTTTCCTTTCTTTTTCAGACCTAAAATTTTTTGCTGACTGAAGACAACCATTTGCAAAATAACGAAGAACAAAGCTCCTCCTACTTCCGCGATTGTAAAGACCTTCGAGCTCTCGTGAACTTCCCATTCAAAAAAAAAAAAAAAAAAAAACAATTTTAAAACAAATCAATTTTTTTTATTAATTGAATTTTTATTCGAACATGAGATAATAAAGTCCTTCTCTTTTTATTTCAGCCTTTTTTTTGTTTGCAGTATTTTCATCATCATAATCTTCAGCATTTTCAATTTCCTCATTTCCGAAGTTATTGAGATCCAAAGCTTCCAAATCAGCGTCAGTTAGAAAGAGGTTGTGTAAAATGCAGCACACCATAATCCATTGGCAACTAAACTTGTGGCTGTTTTTATTGTGGATGCGTATTCTTAGTTGTTTTAAACTACAGAATTTTTCCTTAAGGATACCGAAACAATGTTCGACTCTTACCCTATACCTGCTGTGTCGTAAATTAAATGCTCTTCTTTTTGAGCTGTCCAGCTGTTCAGAGTTGCTTCGGAACGGTGTTATCAAACATTCATTTAAAGGATACGCGGAGTCTCCAGCTATCCATTGTTGTGCCGATAGATATTTTTCTTTTTGTGTGAAAATTGAAGAGTTTCTAAAAATGTTTGCATCATGACTACTACCGGGGCTTCCTATTGCTACGTCACGAATTTTAAGCTTATAGTCACACACTCCTTGAGCTTTTATGGAGTAGACATGATTTTTTGAAAAATATTTTTCATGCTCTACAACTGGTGCCTCTGCTAATTCTATTTCTGTGCCGTCAATGTAACCAATACAGAATGGTAACTCATGGTACGTTTCTGCTACAATTGTTTTTTTCTCTTCATTGCTTGGCCAAAAGATAACCGTGGGTAGCAGTTTTAACAGAACTCGAAAAATTCGTTTCGTTATTTTGCTCAATGTACCTCCATCTCCAATTCCAAATGTAGTTGCAATTTTTCTTACTGCAGCACTTTCACCTGATGAATCCAAACGGTAAAGCACAATAGCAAGTTGGAGCTCTATTGAAAATTGCTTACAGGCATGTGGTTTTTTGAATTCATCATCATCGTAAATCAAGGATAGCAAGGCTGCAAATTGACTTCTATCCGCTCTCAACATTTGGCGGAAGCGATTGTCGTCCATAGTACATAAGACATGTTCACGCCAGGCAATAGATTTGGGTACACAGCTAGTAGCACCACGACGAGATGATAAAACCAATAGAAGATCCTCGATAACTTCGTCAAAGATTTCATCAACAGCATCTTCGTCTTCTTCATCATCATCTAAAAGTGAATGAAAAAATAGTAATGGCCCTTTATTTAAATATTTTTTCAAACCTTCAATCCACATAATTGCATCTGCAGCATCTTCTACTAAAAAATCGATTATGTTTTCTTTTTCACTTCTTCTTGGCATATTGTTTGCAAAAATAAACACAATTCTCAAACAAATTCTCAATAACAAACAAATTTCAAACTGATTTTGACACAGCCACACAGAAATACCAGGTATGCTGAGTTGATACATACAAATCGGCATCTTGGTATTTTGTGACGTCACAATCATTTTTTACTTCTGAAGTGATGACTATAACTTAGAATTCAGAATATAAACGATTTGTTTTTTTGATAATAAGAACAATAAAAATGCAAAACAATTAAAACATGAAATTAAATAAATGCATTTATTTTCTACGAACAAATTCAAATGTCACACGCAAAGTCAGCATACCTTGCATTTCTGTGTATCATGATTTTGACATTTATGTCAAACAGATTTTGACATTTGTGTTAATGTTGCTACAGATTGAAAAAAGTGTGTTCACTATCTGCAAAACAAAAATAAAATTTTGCAATTTTACTGGCATTGTTACACCAGATCGTGAATACCCTTATTATTTTACATTATTAGCATTTGAAACAAAAATACTGCTTTTCTACTTGTCTTTGCATTTACATACAAACGATTTTCCTTGTATGAATAGGTGGAAAATACAACCAATTCCACTCAGTTTCCAAGCAACAGCTCAACTCAACATTTATTTCATTACTTATGATATGACATTCTAAACAACATTTTCTATTATTCTTGCAACATTCTACTCTTCTTCGCAATTTTCTCTGCCAGCACATTGACAGCGACATCCAACGTTCAACAATCGCGTAATTTTATACTCATTGACTCCAGTACTATAGTGTCTATATACAATGGTGTGAACAACTGCTTTGAGATTGAATAAATTAAAATTTATTGTTTTTTAAGATAAGTTTATAAAAAAAAGTCTATTGAAGTGTGTGTGTTTACAATGTTAAGCCTATGTAATAATAATTTTAAGTTTTTATATCGAAAACCGTGAGCTTGAATGTGCTTTGTTCAAATTTAGTTTTGCGAAATATTATATCATTTTTAAAGGCATTCGTGTTGGGGCACAGAGGGATTAGGTGGTCCCTTGTGCGCCTATTGAATATGAACCTGTTTAATTTTTTATTATTTTTGTTGCACAACTTTTATTATTTTTGTACACAACTAAAAATGAAGTCAAACAAAGTTTCAAGTTATGTTTTGATAAAAAAAAAAAAAAAAAAAAAATATACACCTACCTAAGTAAGAGTTTATACATTCTTATTACTTTTTGATAAGAACATTTTGCATAGGCGGCACATAGGCCCACCTAGGTCCTATGTGCCCCGTCGACGGGGAACAGATGACCAAAAGCACTTTTTTGCACATTTCATTTTAAAAACAAACGTGATGAAGTTGCGATAGCCATTATATACCTAAGTTGTTAATAATAAAAAGTTTTTTTAATACAAACTCAATATACTGCATTGATAAATTAAATAAAAATAATGAAAGCAACCAAGTAGAAGACTCAGCACTAATAATTGACTGTTGAATTATTGATTCAAAATAACTATTTTGAATCATTATTTTCCTAGTTAATATTAAAACCTTAAGGTAAGTGGTGAGGAAATTTGAGAATTTTTCTCCGTTCAATAAATTTTAATAAACCGGCAAACGTTAACCAGTTTTTTTAGCAGATTTTCTCGTCAACCACTTCACTGATTTCGATTAAATTTTTAATGTGAAAACTATTTAATAAACAAAATAATATTACAATTTCTTTAATTTTGCAAAAAAAAACTTTTTTTTGAGTTTAAGAAAAAAAAGTTACCTACTTTTTTTATTTTCGTTTTTTGTTGGTCAAAATTTGTAAAATGTTTGTTTTCTGATAGAAACTTTAAACTGCTTAATGTTGACATACTGAAACAAAATTTGGAATACGTTTTCGAAAAGGTTTTTAAGAAAAACCGTTTTTTGAAAAAAATTGGTCCAACGATTTTGAAAATTCAAAAAAGGAAAAGAAATCTGATGGCTTACATCATTTTCTCAAAAAAAAAAAAAAAAAAAAAAAACCTTTTAATTATTGATTTTTAAGTGATTTTTAAAATTTCATGATTTTTTTTTAATGCTTTTTTCCCAAAATCTGAAGCCCCAAGACCATTTTAACACATTAGAGCAAGTTCGTACGACCCAGTTGTGCATTTGATTTTATACAGGATGCAAAAGGATTTTGGGACAATCATAACACACCAGTGGCGTTGGCTCCATACAAGTCGATCCCTATCGACTTACCTTTTCTCACTTTCAACACAATAAAACTTTTTGCAACATGAATCTAAACAAATCATACAACAGCACAACATGTTTTCGGCATTGTTCTTTTCTTCCCATACTCGCAAGTTACAATACATATTTCATGAAACAAAAACTTTGACACGAAATATCCCGACTTACGAAATTCATCGCTGGATAGAACAGATTTGTTTTTTACCCCTTTTTGGCGTTTACTTCTCGCTACGCCCTCTACCTCTTTGTTCAACAAACGATTTTTTAAGCAAAGAAATAACCCGCTTGTCATCGACTTATTTGGTGAATCTGAATTTGTAGGTATTATTCATGCCTGATTCACAACCTCGCGTCACGACGAGACGAGAGCGTCGCGATTATCGCTGTCTTTTTTTCTCGTTCTGAAAAATCAGACGCGAGGTTGTGAATCAGGCATCATTCACTAAAGGTTAAGGAAAGAAGAAGCAGGAAGCAATTGTGTTTATTTGAGAAATACGCACTGAGCGAGCATGTCAGGTTGATGTATGCTTCTGTTAAAAAAAATCAGTTCAAAGAAAAGAATACAAAACATTACTCTCATTTTGCCGACATAATTTAATAATGTAGGGTTGCCATTCAAAAAAAAAAAAAAAAAAAAAAAAAAAAACAAATGCAAAGTAAGGTATAATTTAAAAAATTCAGTTTACAAGCAGATTGCAATTTATAAATTTAAATAAAAAAGATTAAGTGAATTGAAGTTGTAATAATTATTATGTGAAAAGTTGTTTGATTTACAAAAGATTTAATAAGTTAAGACTGTTGTTTAACCGATTTTCTTTTAGAGGACATAAATAATTTTGAGAATCCTCATTTCCCCAAGAATAAAAAAGTCTATCAGTTTTTATAAATAGTTTGGATCAGTGAAACTTTAAGACTTAAGGTTACTTTGTATAACAGAATTGGCTTAAACTTAATCTTATTTTTACTTGCGATTATAGGCAAGATATGCATTCGTAAAAAAAACAATTGGACAATCAAACATAACATCACGATGATAGTGAAGCCTAAAAAAGTGGGTCCGACAATTCTGTCTGTCTGTATCGTCACCTACAGCCTAAACGGCAGGACCGCTTCTAACTTGGTACATAGTATTATTATCATGTCCTACAGAGGAGTTTTTGGAATTAGCATTCTATACTATGTAACACAAAAATCGGCAGTACACCTCTTATGAGGAAGCTTTTTTTATCAGTAGCGTGACTTATTTTTGCACCACACTAAATTGAAGGAAACCCACCCACAAATTGTTCACCCAATACTGAATTTCCAATTGGATCTGATGTGAATCCTACGTCTCATTCAGAGCAATCTAAATGTGCACTGATTGTCTGTGGCTGCTGCTATTTAAAATTCAACCGCTTTTTAATTGATGTGCATTCAGAGTTACCAGTGTTCTTTTGGTAACTCGTTCAGTTTTCTTTAATTGGGTTTCTGCTGAAGAGCTTTTGGTTTTAGAGCTTTACCATTTTTTTAAGATTGTTGCTTATTTGAAATGCTTACTACGGAAACCCTGCAAGAGCTTTTGTATGAAACGCACTTACGGAAAACAAAAGAGTGCGAATGAGAGACAAACATCCCTATCTTCCCTGTACCGCCGATTTATGTGTAACAGAGTATAGCTCCAAAACAAACGGTACCTGCCATGTGAATTTTTATGAAAAACTCATTTATCTCAAAAACGGCTCCTATGATTTTGATAAAACTTTCTGAATGGTGTTTTTTGAGTAAACTGTATGTTTTGGTTTGAACAGATTTTTCAGGAAAAGTCTTATAACGGTACCTCCCATAGGACCGGTTTTTTTGAAATCAGATTTTCTCGTAAGCGACTTCACTGGTTTCGATGAAAGTTTTTCAATAAAAGCTTTTTTATAAACAAAATAGTACAAATTCTTTAATTTTTCTTTTTAAGAAAGAGTTTAATTTTTTTTTTAACTTCTGATTTTTTCAAAAACGGTTTGTTCAAAATTTGTAAAATTTTTGTTTTCTAATAAGAACTTTAAACCGCTAGATGTTGGACATACTCAAAAAGTATTTGGAATATGTTTTCGAAAAGTTTTTCAAAAAAAATCGTTTTTTGAAAAAACTGGTCCAACGATTTTGAAAAAAAAATTTCTTAATATTCAGAAAAGTAAAAAAAAAACTGATGGCTTACTTCATTTTCTCCAAAATACGTTTTAACTAATGATTTTTAAATTATTAATAAAATTTCATATAATTTTTTTTCCAAAATCTTAAACCATAAGACCACTGTAACTCATTAGAGCAAGTTCGGGTCGTACGACTTTATTTTCTTAATCAAGTGTCGAAATCTTTTGCTCTATTAACGAAGTAGGTAAGCAAAATTCTGCTATTGTTTTCGAAAAGCTAATTTTTCTTCGACTTACCTTTTGAAATTATTCACGCCACGCCACTGTAACACACACATCTTTTGCAAATTAGAGAAATCTTTGTTTCGTTGCAAAATGTTGGCCAACGTAAACGAAACAATGGGACAGTACTTAATTGTCTTGTCCAAGCTCTTTTGGCCTGGTTTTTGATGGTCACAAATAATATGAAGCAATGATTTTGACGAAAGAATCAAGGAAGTGTTCTTTCTCACAACAACTTCAGATTCGTCGCCTGTTCCGCCATAGGTGATATACCTATTCAGTGAGAAACATTTGATATAACAACATGATATACACACTCAGAACGAGATTGTATTACTTTGTATTTTACTTTAGCTTTCTTTTAGTTTTAACAGCTCACTGTGACGTCATAGGAGAAGAAAATTTTGTAACTACCAAAGTTTTTGCTATCAAAACTATAGACTTAGATTAAAGATTTAATGTCATTTAAAAATATTAGCGCATTAAAACACAGGTTTTTAAAGAATTACTAAGTATAACGTGGGTAGTGACAATATGAAAGGGGTCGTTGGATTATACTTAATTTTAAGAATGATGTTTTCTGAAAATGCTTGTTGACGGTGCTCACCACTACCACTCAGAACGTTAGACTATACTTTTTTTATTATTTACATAATGTAATGTTGTAATGTCACTTCATGGATTTCATGATTTCATCTATACTTAGGTACTTGCATTGTGTACTGGCATCAAACCCCACCAGCCAGTGGCCACGAGTTGCACACACCAAGTTGGTGGAGGTTGTCTTCCACTTGATTGCGGCACATTAGATGGGGTCTTCCAGTAATGCGTCGACTCTCTGGATTGGAATTGAAAAAATTATTTTTACTATTTCCCTGAAAGCCCCCATCGAGTGATGTATTTTGTGTATCCTTGTTTTGCAGTTCACTAACAGTGCCCGAATAGCTCGCAGATGTTATTAAGGAATTACATACCATTTAAATAAGAGTAACTGATAAAATTTCAATGCCATCTTATAGAAAACTACAAATAACTTAACCAAACGAAATTTAAGTGAATTAGATTAAGCCGATTCCAATATGTGCAAAATTTAAAAAAGCCGTTAAATCCTAATTTTCGTTATATGAGCATTTAAGCTAACAAAAAAAAAACCCAGCAGTTTTAAAAAATGCTCTAGGTTTGTTATGAGTTTAATTAAAATCATTAAAGTCGTTTTCAAGCAAATCCAAAATGAAAAAAAAAACCTTTACTTGATAGGTACCAGTTTGAGTCAGGCTAAATCGAAATAAAGAAAGCCTCGACAACCGTTTTTTTAAACTGCTATATACATACATGAAATTTGGACAAAAATCCATCAAGCACGCTGTAGCAAGATCATCCCAGATAGCCATTCCAAATTTAAAAAATCAAATTTTCGAATTTTTTTGTATGCCAATCGTTTGTGATTCGTTTGTGACTGTTTGTGACAGCAATAAAAAGTTTTGTTACTCGCTAGTTATTAAGTTATTAACAAATTAAAAAAATTTACCTACCACTACCAGTAAGCCATTTTTTATTGAAAACTGTAGTAGTATAAACTTTTTTACCACACTTTCATTTTTACTTGCGATTATAGGTACTATAAGGCAAGTTATGGATTCGTGCAGAAAAACAAAATTTGAGATAACAATCACACATGACATTACAATGATGGAGAAGTCGAAAAAAGTGGGTCTGCAAATTCCGTCCGTCTGTCTGTCTGTCTGTTCGCGCCTCTGGAGGTTGAACAGGTGGGCCGATTTGCTTCAAATTTGGTATTTAGGATTTATTTGGCCGTCCCTCGGAACATATTTTTACTTGCGATTAGAGGTACTATAAGGCAAGTTATGCATTCGTCGAAAAAAAAAGTTTTGAGATAACAATCAAACATGTCATTACGATGATAGCGAAGACGAAAAAAGATGGTCTAAAAATTCTGTCCGTCTGTATGTCTGTCTGTCTGTCTGTCTGTCTGTCTGTATGTAGACCTACAGCCCAAATGGGTGGGCCGAATTGCTTCAAACTTGGTATATAGACTTTTTTAGGTATTGTACAGAGGGGAAATTGAATTTTTTTTTTTTAGCTCAAAAAATAACGGTACCTGCCATACAACCGTTATTTTAAAACTTATTTTTCTCAAAAACGGCTCTAACGATTTCTATTTAAAAAAATTAGTGTTGCTTTTTAAGCACGACCAATCATATGGCTGAAAAAAAAGTTTTAAAAAATTGCTAAGAACGGTACTTTCCATAGGACCGTTTTTTTTACTTTCGACTAACTCGAAAACGACTAAACCGATTCTTTCGAAATTTCACACACATATAGCTGTAGGTAGCTCAATTTGTATTGCATACCAATATTTTTGAAAAATATTTTTTTTGTATTTTTAAAAGCATTTTTTTTTTTTAAATTTAAAAAATTAATATTTTGAAAACTGCTAATTAAATTTTTTTCTAAAAATTTTAAATAAATGTATTTGCTGAATGCCTATGAACTGGCGTTTTTGATTTTTTTTGAAAAATTGTTTCAAAAAGTTTTTCAAAAAAAACTTTTTTTCTCAAAAACCGCTCCACAGATTTTTATAAATTTATTCAGCAAGTTCGTGCGACCCAGTCGTGCATTTTATTTATTTTTGCTCTAGGTCCACAAATAACGGCACCTGCCATACAATCTTGAAGACAAAAATTGATTTTCTCAAAAACGGCTCTAACGATTTTGATAAAACTTTCAGAATGCTATTTTGGCAAGAAAATCTATCTTTTGGTTTGAATTTTTTTTTCAAAATTTGTCTAATAACGGTACCTCTCATAGAACCAGTATTTTCAAATCAAATTTTCTCGTAAACTATACATTCGATTTCAATCAAATTTTGGCCACAGGAAGTCATTCATAATTCTATTTATATGGCATTTCAAAATTTTCAAAAACTTTTTTTTTTGATTTTTTATAATTTTTACTTGCGATTATAGGTACTATAAGGCAAGTTATGGATTCGTGCAGAAAAAAAAAAATTGAGATAACAACCACACACGACATTACGATGATGGAGAATTCGAAAAAAGTGGGTCTGGAAATTCCGTCCGTCTGTCTGTCTGTCTGTCTGTCTGTGTGTTCGCGCCTCTGGAGGCTGAACGGGTGGGCCGATTTGCTTCAAATTTGGTATTTAAGATTTATTTGGCCGACCCTCGGAACATATTTTTACTTGCGATTATAGGTACTATAAGGCAAGTTATGCATTCGTCGAAAAAAAAAGTTTTGAGATAACAATCAAACATGACATTACGATGATAGCGAAGACGAAAAAAGATGGTCTAAAAATTCTGTCCGTCTGTATGTCTGTATGTCTGTCTGTCTGTCTGTCTGTATGTATAGAGACCTACAGCCCAAACGGGTGGGCCGAATTGCTTCAAACTTGGTATATAGACTTTTTTAGGTATTGTACAGAGGGGAAATTGAAATTTTTTTTTAGCTCAAAAAATAACGGTACCTGCCATACAACCGTTACGTTAAAGCTTATTTTTCTCAAAAACGGCTCTAACGATTTCGATTTAAAAAAATCAATGTTGGTTTTTAGGTACGACCAATCATATGGCTTAAAAAAAAAATTTTAAAAACGGCTAAGAACGGTACTTTCCACAGGACCGTTTTTTTTGCTTTCGACTAACTCGAAAACGACTCAACCGATTATTTCGAAATTTCACACACATATAGCTGTAGGTAGCTCAATTTGTATTGCATACCAATATTTTTGAAAAATATTTTTTGTATTTTTAAAAGCATTTAAAAAAAAAAAATTTTAAAATTAATATTTTGAAAACTGCTTATTTAATTTTTATCTAAAAATTTTAAATAAATGTATTTGCTGAATACCTATAAGCTGGCGTTTTTGAATTTTTTTTTAAAAATTGTTTCAAAAAGTTTTTCAAAAAAAACTTTTTTTCTCAAAAACCGCTCCACACATTTTTATAAATTTATTCTCATAAATTCAAATTTATCCAAAAAATAAAATGGCGTACTTTTTTTCAGCTCAAATTAGTTTAAGTATTTATTTAAGAATTTTGAAAAATTTATTTTTATCAAAATCTCAAACCCTTAGACCACTGTCACGCATTAGAGCAAGTTCGTGCGACCCAGTCGTGCATTTTATTTATTTTTGCTCTAGGTCCACAAATAACGGCACCTGCCATACAATCTTGAAGACAAAAATTGATTTTCTCAAAAACGGCTCTAACGATTTTGATAAAACTTTCAGAATGCTATTTTGGCAAGAAAAGCTATCTTTTGGTTTGAATTTTTTTTTCAAAATTTGTCTAAAAACGGTACCTCTCATAGAACCAGTATTTTCAAATCAAATTTTCTCGTAAACTATACATTCGATTTCAATCAAATTTTGGCCACAGGAAGTCATTCATAATTCTATTAATATGGCATTTCAAAATTTTCAAAAACTTTTTTTTTTTGATTTTTATAATTTTTTCAAAAAAAATTTTGGTGTTCGAAATATGTTGGAAACGGGTACATTGATTTTTTTTTTAAATTATTTTTCAAATGTAAACTACATATTGCCATATATTTGCATACTCAAATAAATTTCAAAATATTTTTTGAAAAAGTTTTTCAAAAATAACCTTTTTTAAAAAAAACTGGTCCAACGATTTTCAATATTTTTACTTGCTCTATAGGGCAAGTATTGGTTTCGTGCAGAAAAAAAAAATCGAGGTTTTAATCAAACATGACATTACGATGATAGAGAAGCCCAAAAAAGTGGTTTTCGCCATACCGTCCGTCGTTCTGTCTGTGCGTCTGTGCGGATGTGCGGATGTGCGGATGTGCGCTTTTTCACGTCATGCTACAGCCTAAACGGCTTGACGGATTTTCTTCAAACTTGATATATAGTAGTTTGAAGAAAAACGGTTGTCGAGGTTTTTTTTATTTCGTTTTAGCCCGGCTCAAACTGGTACCTTTCAAGTAACGGTTTTTTTCAATTTGGATTTTCTCGAAAACGGCTCTAACGATTTTGATTATATTCAAAATTTAGCTAACTTTATGTATTTCGAACAAAACTGCGTTTTTTGTTTTTGGCTCAAATGACCGTAGCGAAAATCAGGTTTTAACGGGTTTTTTTCAAATAGCCATAAGTTCACAACGGCTTGATTGAATCGACTCAAACTTCGTTTGACATAGTTTTTCATACTTTTCTATAGGATGGTTTAGTAAATTTTTCACTGAAGCCTTTCAAAATGGCTTGTGTGTTATATTCTTTTTGTGTTTTTAAGAGAACTGCGTTTTCAGTTTTTGGCTAAAAATGCAAATAACGGAGATCTGCCCTTAACGGTTTTTTTTAAATGGCCATAAGTTGTCAACGGTTGCATCGAATTCACTCAAATTTTGTTTAGTATAGTTTCTTTCAGCTTCTTATCAGATGGCATTAATTTTTTTTCAGTTTCTTTTTTTTAAATGGTGGCTCCTATACAAAGAGCCATTAGTTTTAGGCCAATTTTTTAGTTTTTTCTAATTTACCCAAAATAGGCCCCCCCACGATTTTTATGAAACTTTGTATGTAACATATATAGAATACTTCAAGGAAAACTGCATTGTTAGATTTTGGCTACACATGATAATAGCGGAAATTGCTTTTAACAGTATTATTAATTTGGCCATAAGTGGACATTTGTATCATTTATAACACCCAAAAGTTAACGTCTTAATTTTAAATATTAAAGGTTTCTTAACGTTAGCTCCCGTATATCGGTTTTTTTCAGTTTCAGTCAAATTTTTTTAGGTTTAACCAAATTTTTCAAAAATGAGTTGTTCTCATTGAACGAAAAGTTTGTTTTCATCGTACTATTGCACCCACAGAGCAAGTACGTGCGACCCAGTCGTGCATTTTATTTTTATTGTTATGGGCGGAGCTTTGCAAAGGTAAGTGCTGATGTATGTGTACCGTGTACCTGATTCATGATGCTGAGGTGAGTTTTTATGCTTTGAGGTGAGCAGCATGCTGCAATGTGGTGAAATTAAATCAGTTTTTCTAATTTATCTCGAAAACTACATTGTCACAAACGATTTTATTGATATATTCAGAAGTAACAAACGATTTCTGATCGATTGAGTATAAAAAAAAATTATACTACTACAGTTTTCAAAAAAAAAAAAAAATGGCTAACTGGTAGTGGTGGGTATATTTTTTTTAATTTATTAATAACTTAATAGCTTGCGATTCACAAAACTTTTTATTGCTGTCACAAACAGTCACAAACGAATCACAAGCGATTGGCATAATAAAAATTCGAAAATTTGATTTTTTTAAATTTGGAATGGCTATCTGGGATGATCTGCTGTAGCATGATGTGAAAAGGACACATCCACACACCCGCACAGATAGACCGACTGACAGTGTTTCGAAAAAAATGTTTTGGGCTTCTCTATCATTGCAATGCGCTGTTTGAATAAAACCTCGATTTTATCTGCATGAAACCAATACATACTTGCCTTTAGAGCAAGTACAGATATCAAAAATATATAATGTCATCCGACCAAAATTCAACTAAGATTTGATCGAATTAACTCAAACTTGATGGCTTAAAACGTTTATTCATAATTTTCTGAGAAATAAAAGATCAATTTTCAGCTTCCTGCTATTTAAAGATGGCTCTCATGCTGTTCAATTTAAGCTAAAACTTCCTAGTTATTAAGGAATTAAATACAATAAGCTGGAAAAGTTTTCCTTTTGGTGAAAAGGAACATTTAATACAATGCAAATTATCTAAGATCACTTGCGCGTATGAGAAATATTATACTTCACAATCATGCCAAAAAGCGTGTAATTCCTAGCAATCCATATATGGATATATGTACTGCAGAAAATATACATACAAAAAAATAAACCAACCAGAATACACATCTCTTAAAATGTAAGCATACCTAATTAGCGAAAAAGTTTGCATTATTATACTTGGTGCACACACATGCTTTGAACATTAAAACTCATGAAGTTAATGAACAAACTTTCTCTGTAATTTTGTATGCAAATCAAGCAAACAGGCTTATTAACATGTTGTACTACAAGGATTTCTTTGTTTCCGTTATCTTTGGTAAAAAAAACAGGACGTTTTTAATTCACTAATGTGTGCTTCAGCTTCAATAACACAATAGGCATAAAATAAGTTTATCTATTAGGATTATAACGAAAAAACATGAAATGAAATGTACACCAACATTATGCATCTAGCGAAATATTTAATCAAACACATATCTACATTTTTGTATTTTTTGTTGCATTGTTTAAAAAAACAAACCATTCAATATAATGTGACGCCATTATTGTGCAAATAGTTATTGGCTTCAATTGAGCGGAAAATTATTTTTTTCTAAGGTAAACAGTGCTGTGTAGATCCAGGATCCACCTAAGAGGCCTTAGGCCAAAAACAAAAATCCACACACAAAAATGATTCTGATGAAGCTGTTATTTCTTATGGTCTGAGAAAATTACAATTAAAATCAAGCAACCGTAGACCTACGTTGGGGTCGTTTTCGACCCAAATTTTTTTTTACTGCAGATATTTTAAAAACTAATTACTATTTTAAGCTACCTTTCCATGACTTTATTGCTTGGACTGTAATCTATCGAAATCCAACCGTTAACATTTTTTAAAACTAAAATGACTGCTTTTTTTGAATTTGGGTCTTTTTTTTCAAATGGGGTCGTTTTCGACCCGTTATATGTTTTTTGCATTTTGTATGGGAATTTAGTTGCGTTTGCATTGAAAAAGGGAGTGCAATTTTGTATTTATTTATATTCAATCAAAAATCAAATAAAAAGAAATATTTTGGAAAAATGTCCAGATGTTCTTCAAGTGATAAAGAGTTTTCTTCGGGTTGTGATGAAGATTTTGTTCCTGGAGTGTGAATCAAGTGAAACAGATAATGAAGGTGAAGAAGCACCCGTGGATTCCGAAAGTAATGATCGTTTGTTTGTTTCGAAGGGCAACACGGTTTGGATCCCAGCTTCCTTTATTTTACAACCCGTCACCATGTGTTACGGTGGACGAACAGCTACTAGGTTTCCATGACAGATGCTCATTTAGACAGTACATGCCTAACAAGCCGGAAAAATACTGCTTCAAGTTTTATGCTTCCACTTGTGCTGAAACATCATTCGTCTGAAGGATTCAACCCTACTTAGGAAAACCGGTTGGTGGTGAAGCTGAAAAAAAAAACGGTGAGCGCGTGGTTTTCGACCTAGTTGAAGGCTTGAAGGTCTACAACATTACAATGGATAACTTTTTTTCCTCATACCAACTGGGACAGAATTGCCTCAGAAGAATCTGACCATGGTTGGAACGGTTCGGAAAAATAAGAGAAGTATACCACCAAAACTTTTGTTAGGAAAAAAGCAACCACTGTTTCAATCAACGTTCTTATTTACGGATTTCACTACACTTGTTTCGTATATGAGTAAGAAAAAAAAAAATGCACCGCCGCCGTCGTCCAAAGCACTATGCACCACAGTGTTGAAGTAGGGCCTGAGTCCAAAATGATGCCGGAAATAATACAATTTTATAATAAAACAAAAGGTGGTGTTGACAATGCCGATAAAATGCTATCCGGCTTTAGTGCAAAACGAAAAACTAATCGTTGGCCAATGTGCGTTTTTTCGAGCATTATTGATATATCAGCATTGAATATGCTTTTATCATTTTTATGCAAATCGATACAGAGTATCAGACATCGCGTGGCAAGCAAAGCCGGAAGAAGTTTTTACACGACCTAGGTGTTTAGTTGACAAAAAACTATGCCCTGAACAGATCAAGACCACCTCGCGCTTCATGTTCGCTTATTCTTCAGGCTACCATGAACAACAAAGAAAGTGGATATTTCAACCCACTTGCCAAAAAGCAAAGATTTTCTTCTCCCCAGCCAAAAAAGCGTGGCAGATGTTCAATCTGTGTGGAAGAAAATTCAAAAACAAAAGAAAACAGAACGGAGCTTGTTTGCTGCGGATGCGGCAAAAATATTTGTAAAAGCAAACACAATCGTAATGTGTGTGTTGAATGTATCGAAAATGTTTAAACAATAGTAATAAATAACTTCTATATATGTCAAGTTAGTAGTTAGATGGAGGACCGTCAAAACTAATAACTGCGAGCTGTTGGCATGTGTCTGTGTGTTCTTCTCTCTTCTGTTCTGTCTGTCTCTCTCTGTCGTGTTTGTGTCGTCTTGAGCCGAAGGCCTAAGTTGCCAGCGCTTGTAAGTGTGTCTATTCCGATTGATTAATCGACGGAGTAGATTAATAATGTAATGTAATGTAATAACTTCTTTATTAATTAATTTTTAATAAAATCTCATTTAAGAAATTTATGTAAGAAGAAATATTCATTTTTGCTTTATTCCCATATAAAATATACCAGGGTCGAAAACGACCCGTCAACGTAGGATAGTCGTTTTTTTTAAACGTAGGTCTACGGAGAAAACACTAAACTTTCAGTAATTTTTTTTGTTTTTGTTCCCTATGAATTATTTTGGATGATAATGTAGCGAATAATTAGTTTTGTTTAGCTTATATTAGTCCTAACCATTAATGAAGTGATTAAGAGCAGAGTGTTTTTCGAACATCAATTATGGAAATCCTGTGCGCTGTGTTACGACTACGAGCAAATATTTCGAACTTCATTTTTAATGTTCCTATCATTAACGTCCCTAACTTACTTATGTTTTGGTTGTTTTACCTACTTTCTCTCCATGGCATACCAATTAACATTAGCTCCGACAAAGCAGAATGAGAAAACGTGTTAATATTTACCTATGCTTTGCGTGTTATACATGCGTAGCTTACAGGATACCTACTTTATATAGATCCTGATAACGTGTCGGTCTATATATGTCGATAAACTATTTTGCTCACGGTAGTCCTATTAACACCATTACCAACTTTACTCAATGATTGATATATTTTTTAATGTGAATTTCCAAAACGATGAGGTGCAGAAAGGATATAGCCTTGGAAGTTTTGTTAATGAGCTTAGTATTCCTGTGAGGCAATATAATAAAAACTACTTTGAGATTAATTTGTATTGGATCATTTTATTTGCTTGAATTTTGGCGCTGATAAAACAAGATGTTTCTCTTGGTTTTAAATTAATTAGAACTTTTATCATATTCAATCATTCATATAGTAAAATACACAACTGGAGTGCATATGCTGGCTCTAATGTTGTATGGTATATAGTGGATTCGAGGTTTGAGTTGGCAACGTTTCAATCGAATTAACTCAAACTTTGTTTCGCATAGTTCTTCTTATTTCAAAAAGAATGACATAGCAGTTTTTTTCAATTACACCTTTTAAAACAGTGGCTCCCATACAACGAACCAAAAGGATTTATCCAAATTTTTGTTTGGTTTGGTTGGTTTATATTTTTTTCAAAAGCAGCTCCTTTGATTTCGGCTTAAATTTGTACGTGATAAAGTAGGTATTAAAAACCTGCATTTTTAGTCTTTGGCTCAATACACTCACATGCACAATTAACCGCCCACCTAGTTATTTAACGATTTTTAAAAATATTGTTTTATATATTATTGCGACTATGGCATACCCACATACGACCTCTTAAGGCTATTCTACTCTCGTCTGAGAACAGTACATTCTTGTACTGTTCAATAGTCCAGTTTACATGAATAAAGTTTAGGTACAATAAGGCGGTCATCTATGGCCGATGTGCATCGATGTCTGCCTTGACCTGGCCTCCTTGAGTATGATCCTATCTCTCGAAATCGTTTGATGGCATCCCGGACAATGGTTCGAGGCACACCAAGTGCCTGAGTAATCCAACGTTGGCTGTACCAGCCCTCGCTCCTCCAGTTGGTTATAACGGCAATTTTTGTTTGTGGTTACCAATGCTATAGGTTAACAAAAACTAATTTTCCGCTTTCCAATACCCACAAATAAAAAGTTAAGGAATAAAACCCACACTGCTTAGAGCACTCAGAAATTCAAATTCCAACTGAATCACAAAAATGCATCCCATGCACAAATAAGAAAAAAGGAAAACTTAAGTAACTTTTAATTCAAGCTCAAAGTACCTAATTGAAAAAAAAAAATTATTATGATGACCGTTATTTATGAAAATCACACATAGTGAGACTAATCAAAGGTGGCCGATTAATTGTGCCGGTGAGTTTATATGGTTCAGACTTGCTTTGGTAAGGAATACATCTTTCATTGCATCTAAGTTTTAAAAATTAAAAGTTTCTCAGCGGTAGATTATATGTATCGAGCCGTTCAGTTTTATCCAACAATTTTCAATCCAATGAAATGAAGTTTTTTGTATACAAAATGTCAGTTATGTATTTGAAGTCAAAAACAACGAACGCAGTTATCTTTGAAATACCTTTGAAACCAGAATTATGTTATTTG
This sequence comes from Platycheirus albimanus, assembly GCA_916050605.2. Lineage (NCBI taxonomy): Eukaryota > Metazoa > Arthropoda > Insecta > Diptera > Syrphidae > Platycheirus > Platycheirus albimanus. Next base: position 250,522,560 of record OU696696.1, on the reverse strand, counting down.
CATTTGCAGCCAAAAACTAAAAATGCAGTTTCCAGCTTTAAAAGTCTATTAAATAAAAATCGTAAAAGCCTTTTTTAATCAAATTAAAAAAAAAAAAAAAAAATTAAGCTAAGACCTAGTGGCGCGTTGTATGAGAGCCACCATATAAATAAGAGTAACTGATAAAACTTCAATGCCATATTATAGAAAACTACAAATTACTTAACCAAACGAAATTTAAGTGAATTAGATTAAGCCGATTCCAGTATGTGCAAAATTTAAAAAAGGACTCAAATCCTAATTTTCGTTATATGACCATTTAAGCAAAAAAAAAAAAAAAAACCAGCAGTTTTAAAAGATGCTCTAGGTTTGCTATGAGTTTAATTAAAATCATAAGAGTCGTTTTCAAGCAAATCCAAAATGAAAAAAACTGTTACTTGATAAGTATACCAGTTTGAGCTAAATAGAAATAAATAAATCCTCGACAATTGTTTTTTTTAACTGCTAAATATGTACATGAAATTTGGACGAAAATCCATCCAGCCCGCTGTAACATGCCGTGAAAAGGACACATCCACACACACCTACAGATAGACCGACGGACAGTATGGCGAAAAATTTTTTTTCGGCTTCTCTATCATTGTAATGTGCTGTTTGAATAAAACCTCGATTTAATCTGCATGAAACCAATACACTTTATTTATAATTTTCTGAAAACAAAAGCTCAATTTTCAGCTTCCTGCTATTTAAAGATGGCTCTCATGCTGTTCAATTTAAGCTTAAACTTCATAGTTTTTTCTATTTTTCTCCATAAACACCACGTACGATTTTGATTAAGCTTAGACATTATTACTTTTACCAAGGACTTAAAGGTCCTTTTTGATGATTTTTTTATGTAATTCACTCGCACTCAAATTTGATATTAACGCCCCTATATGTATAATGTACTAGCCTTTACCGTAATCTAGCTTTTCTTATAGCCCGAGCTTTATTATTCCATACCTACATTTAACCGGGATAAAAAGAAACCTATGTGCTGTTCCAGATTATAATCTAGCTCTGTGCCAAATTTCATCAAGATCCGTTTAGCCATTCTGGTGCGGTTTCAAAAATTAAAACAAATAAATCATACGGGAACGATACATTTTACTGGGATAAAAGTAGTATCTATGCTATTCCAGACTATAATTTATCTATGTGCTAAATTTCATCCAGATCCGTTCAGACATTCTGGCGTGATTTCAAAATTTAAAACAAATCTATCCCACTACATTTTACCGGGATAAAAAGAAGCCAATATGCTAATCCAGACTATAATCTATCTCTGTGCTAAATTTCATTCAGATCCGTCCAGCCATTCTGGCATAGTTTCAAAATTTAAAACAAATCAATCCCAGGGGAACCCTACATTTAACCAGGATAAAATGTAGCCAATATGCTATTCCAGACAATAATCTATCTCTGTGCTAAATTTCATTCAGTTCCGTTCAGCCATTCTGGTGTGATTTCAAAAATTAAAACAAATCCATTCCACGGGAACCATACATTTTAACAGGATAAAAAGTAGCCAATATGCTATTCTACACTATAATCTATCTCTGTTCTAAATTTCATTCAGATCCGTTCAGCCATTCGGGTGTGATTTCAAAACTTCAAACAAATCTATCCCACGGGAACCAAACATTTTACCATCACAAAAAGTGTCAAAAAAAAAAAACCAAACCAATTCACATACCATCTATAGTGCAATAAATTTAAAATCATAAATAAAACTCAGTCCAAAGCTCGAAAAAAAAAAAATAAATAAATTGAATCAGTGCCAATTAAAAAAAAAAAAAAAAAAATATACACCAAATACCTCGCTCGCATTCGCAGCACAGCATCCAACAATACCCATCCTCTCCACCTCTCCTCTCCGCGCCACCCATAACTGTTGCTTTCTATGCAATGCAAGCCTCTTGTGAGGCTTATCGCAAGAGGTTTTGCATTGGATAGGGAGTAGCATTTGATGTATATTTCTTTCGTGTTTTTTTGTCTATGTTAATTCCCGTTTGCAAATTGTTTTATGGGCATAACACCTAGGACAGTTTGTTTTTAATTGGAATTAATATGGGCCTATACTGCACGGCTGAAATTAGTTTCGTTAAAGTTGAATTTTTTGTGTTTGGTTTTTCAGAATGGTAAGTGATTTTTGTGTTGTATATTCAAATATTCGTGGGCTAAGGAAGAATTTCTTTTCTGTGTACGCCCATACTGTGCAATACAGGCCAGCTGTTTTGGCATTAAGTGAAACCCAGGTTGGACAGAATACTGATTTATAAGAATTTTGTTTGTTTGGATATAACTTAGTGCCATTACTTTTTTCCCACCATGGTCTTGTCGTTTATGTTAGGAATGATATTGCTTGCCAGAGCCTTCCCCAATATGGGCATTGTTCTAATACGAACTTTAATTTCATGTGGCTCAAATTCACTGTCCGCAAGCATATCATTCATTACTGTTTTCTTTACAGGAGTCCGAATTTTGACAGCATGTCTACTTGTGATGAGTTAGATGTTTTGTCAGGTTCAATTTCTCGAATTGTTTCCCATTGTCCTCACATTGAAGTCGTGATTACGGGCGACTTCAATGTACACAATTCAAGTTGGCTCCGCTATTCTGGCCAGACAACACTCGAAGGAAGGTATACCGAGATCTTTGCTGAGTATAACCATCTTACCCAGCTTGTCGATGAGCCTACTCGTATACCGGATGTTGATGGGCATTCCGCCCATACTCTTGACTTGTTCCTTACTTCCCACCCTGATAAATATACTATTAAAGTAACTTCTTCATTTGGCACCTCGGACCATTGTGTCATTTCAGCTAATTTCTCGATCTCCAACCATCCAGTTAAAGAAAAAATTCCCACTAGGACCGTTTGGCAATACGAGAAAGCCAACTGGGACGGTCTGAATAATTTCTTTCGCAACTTTAACTGGTCATTATGCTTTCTCGATAATGACATTGATGCCAGTGCTGAAATGATTACAGAAGTGATTTTTCTTGGAATGAGAACTTTTGTCCCTCACAGAACAAAATGTATCAAACCAAAAGAAAAGTCTTGGTTTACCGAAGAGTGTAAAGAAGCTATCAGGTTGAAAGAAGTAAGCTTCCGATCCTATAAAGCCAACCCAACTGAGGAAAATCGGAAGAAACACAAACAAGTTAGGAACTCGTGCAACTCCGTTATTCATAAAACGAAATTTTTACATGACCAGAAGTTACGGCAAAAAATTCTGCAATGTCCCAAAGGCAGTAAAAACTTCTGGTCATTTGTAAAAAACGTCAAGAACTCAACGTCATCATCAGTTCCAACGCTCATGGTCGACGATAAACCAATCGTCAGCTCTTCAGAGAAGGCGAATATGCTCGCAGCTCATTTTGCTGCAAGTTCTACGTTGCCTGCAAGCAACAATGCCCCTCCTGTACTTGAGAACGTTAATTTTTCTATGGGACAGGTATTTTTCCGCACTCGTACAGTAGCAAGAGATCTTCAAGATCTTGATATACACAAATCCGCTGGCCCGGATGGTATACCCCCTATTCTTCTGAAGAGGTGTTCTTCATCGCTGGCAAAACCACAGCGTAAGCTTTTCCATCGCTCCTATCGTTCAGGAATCTTTCCTAGTAGATGGAAAACGGCATTTGTCCAGCCCGTCCCAAAAAAAGGTGACTCCTCCTCCCCCTCCTCCTGCCGACCAATTGCACTTACGTCCCTTCTTTCCAAGGTCATGGAAACGCTGATAAATCGTCAGCTGAAGAAATATCTCGAAGATCGGGAGCTTTTAAATGAACGGCAATACGGCTTTCGCAGCAATCGTTCCACTGGTGATCTGATGGCATATCTCACCGAACAGTGGAACAAATCTGTGCATCGCTTTGGCAAAAGCAAGATTATTGCGCTTCATATTTCAAAGGCATTTGATAGAGTTTGGCATGAAGCTCTTTTATCGAAAGTGCGTGCATTTGGTATCGATGATACTCTTATTCGTTGGATTAGAAGCTATCTTCTGGACCGTTCAATACAAGTTGTATTAGACGGTTTCAAGTCTGATCTCCACAAAATAAATGCTGGTGTGCCCCAGGGCTCCGTTCTGTCTCCGACTCTCTTTCTCGTTTTTATAAATGATCTCTTGTCTGTGACTTCTAATCCATTAAATTGTTTTGCTGACGACTGAACCCTCAGCTTTTCATATACGTTTGATAATTCACGGCCTTCGCCTTTGGACGTCTTATTACAACGAAATCGTATAAGCTCATTAAACTCCGATTTAAACAGCACTGTGAATTGGGGTACTAGAAATCGTGTGGAGTTTAATGCGTTGAAAACTCAATGCTGTCTTTTGTCGTTGAAGCTAAACATACCCCTATGCCATTATCCATGAATGGTACTTGCATCGAGGAGGCCGAAAAGCTATCAGTACTCGGTATGTGCATCAGTGGCAATCTTCGTTGGAATGATCATATACTTGAGATTGCCAAGAATGCTGCAAGATGCTTAGGCTTTCTTAATAGATGCAAGAAGTTTTTCACCCCTTCTGATCTGGCTACAATTTACAAAGCGTTTATACGCCCTAAACTCGAGTATAACTCCCATCTCTGGGCAGTTGCTTCTCAAACTTTTCTCCACCTGCTCGGCAGAGTTCAGAAAAAAGCGTTAAAATTGATAGGAGAGAAACATTATGGAAACATTTCCGTCACTCGAACATCGTCGAAATGTCTCATGTCTTTCCTTATTTTACAGATTCTTTTACAAAAAATGCTCACTCGAGGTAGCCAGCTGCGTTCCACCCCTTAAACATTTCCCCCGTAATACTCGTCTTGCTAGGAACGCTCATCAGTTTACACTTGAGCCCAATTTCGGACGTACCGTGAAATATAGAGATTGTTTCTTTAGCCGTACAACACGAATGTGGAATGGATTGCCTGGCACAATTTTTCCTTGAAATTTTGATCTTCAAACATTCAAGATCAATGTTCATCGACACCTCCTTTCCCTTCCTTCCTAACTTCCTATCGCTCGCGCTGTGACTTATCATTAAAAGGGCTATAACAAACCCCTTGAGCGCGTGTGCATTATAAAAAAAAAAAGATATTCTGGTGTGATTTCAAAAATTAAAACAAATCTATCAAACGGGAACCAAACATTTAAGCGGGATAAAAAGAAGCCTATATGCTATTCCAGACTATAATCTATCTCTGCGCTAAATTTCATCCAGATCCGTTCAGCCTCTGGCGTGATTTCAAAAATTAAAACAAATCTATCCCACGGGAACCATACATTTCACCGAGATAAAAAGTATCTATATGCTATTCCAGGCTATAATCTAGCTCTGTGTGATTTCAAAAATTAAAACAAATCTATCACCGGGAATCATAGATTTTACTGGGATAAAAAGTAGTCTCTATGCTATTCCAGACTATAATCTATCTGTGTGCTAAATTTCATCCAGATCCGTTCAGCCATTCTGGCATAATTTCAAAATTTAAAACAAATCTATTCCACGGGAACCATACATTTAACCTGGATAAAAAGAAACATGTATGCTATTCCAGGCTATAATCTATCTCTGTGCCAAATTTCATCCAGATCCGTTTAGCCGTTCTGGCGTTAATCAGCAACAAACATCCAAACATCGTAACTTTCACATATATAATATTAGTAGGATTAACATGTGCGAGCGAGAAGAGAAGGAATAGAAAGACAGAAAAATTTTCTTAATGGTACAGTGGATTTAGATTTAGGTGATAGTTATCTTTATTGAATCACTTATTTTCAAAACATGACACATAAGTCCACGATTTGAAAATTTCCAGGAGATAAAAAAAAAACGTTGTATACCTATTTAAATTAAATTTGAAAAAATGTATTGTGTAGAACTTTTCCCGGACTACAGAATAAATTTTTTCCAAATTTTTTTTTCACACAACCAACAAAAATATACAAGGTTTTTTTCATCTCCTGATAATTTTCAAATTGGACTTATCTTTAACGAGCTAAGAGAAAATTGCAGCTAGTTAAGGTTAGCTGAGGTTAGTGGCCAATGAATGATGTTGTATCACAGTTACATAGATGTGGAATGTGGAATGAATTACCTGCAGTGGCGGACTAAGCTTGTTGGAGGCCCGGGGCGGCAATGCTGAAATGAGGCCCCTTGTGTGCAGATTTTTTTTAAATTATAATTTTGACTTCACGTCTGTAAGACCTTAGGTCTTTTTCACGGCACTAGTTAGAGGGAATAGAGAGATAGGAAAAAAGTTTTTTTAGTTGGTACAGTGGATTGAGAGTAAGGTGTTACTTATCTCACAAAAATCCCACCGGTGGCAGTTGAAACTGGGGGAATATAGAAAATTGCTGCCCATGTTATAGCTTGAACCCACAACTCTAGGTTAGCAATCAACCACTTCCAATGTACATCCACTGTACCATTGCCACCCGTTATGTAGTCAGTTTTACGAGAAAAAAAAATCATCAATCATAGTAATTAAATTATAATACACGTACAGGCTCAGAAAGTAAGAATATACATCTGCTTTTACCATAGCAGCCAACAGGTTTAGTGCAAAAAAATAATTACCCAATAGAAATCAAAGATTTTATTTAATACTCGCTTGCTTAGTATAGAAAGCACTTTACTTAACAAAATAAAAAAAACTTGATACAATCATAATATTGCCCGAAAATATCATGAAAATTGATCAATTGGATTGACATTTTGAAGTCTGTCAAAGTGGTTTGTCTTTTAACAGCTCCGTACAAAAATAAGTAAAAAAGTGAAAAAAACGAAAATAATTGAGAAATTTCAAAGAAAAAGAATATTAAAAGCAATTCTTTCATAACTTAATTGTAATTACAGTAAGTCTTATTTGTTATAACTTTAAGATTTCAAAACAGACCCAGCCCCACTTATGCAAAAAAGACCGCGAGAGGAAAGTTCGCCTGAATACTCTTCAAAATTATTGCGGCGCACTGCAGTTGCAAAAAATAATTTTTCAACTATGGAAGCAATCAGCGTTGAAAAAATGACGTTAATTTTGGAAGAAAACAACAAGAAACTTGTTAGCGAACTGGTCTCCAAAGCTGACTTTCAATTGATCTATTCAGAACTGTCTAATTTAAAATCTGAATATGATAAAATCTCGGCGAAAGTTAATTGCTTGGAAGATTGTAACAGAATGTTGGAGGCACAAATAGACAAACTTATCCTGAAAACCACAGAGGAAAACTTAGTTGTTCATTTTCCAACAGAAGTCAATATCGACCCAGTTGAGAAGGCAAAGTCCGTTTGCGCAGGTCTTTTGGGCAGTCAAGACTTAAACAACGACATTGAATCTGCATACAGGGTGAACAGCCAGGAAGCAAGAAATGCTATTATAATTGTAAAAACAAGATCCCGCAACATTGCCTTCAACGTACTTCGTAATGCAAGAAAACTAAAAGGAACAAAAATAAGTATCCATAAGGACATCCCCTGCAGCATACGACAAAGAAGGAGCAGACTGGTGGCTGTCATGAAGGTTCTTCGTGAATCCAACCCACAGATACAAATTGTTTTGAGGGACGATAGACTGTTGGTGTGCGACAAAATGTTCACTTGGGATTTATCTGAAGGGCTGAAATGTGGCACGGAAAATGGACTGAATGCATTAAATCAACTTTTAGGAGAAATTCCGGCGGGCTTAAAAAAATTGGTTGAAAAATATCAAAACTATGAGACGTCAACGTCAGGTGGAACGTCAGTGTCAGGTAGAACTGTCAGTTGGAGGCAAAGGAAACCTAAAGGTGTGAACATATTCGAAACAGCCGCTGTATCGTCTGCTGATGTGCATCCAAGCGGGAGTTTACACGGCACCGCATCTAATTGAATTGTACCCGTCTGCCAGATAAAACCAAACTTTTTAACTTTAAAAATCTTAAGCTATAACGTCGCAGGACTTAAAAACAAATTTCCCTACATAGATTTTTTTAATTATATAAGTGATTTCGATGTTTTTCTATTGTTTGAAACACATGTCTTAGAATACGAAGAAAATAGATTTAAGAACTTTTTTACCAACTACAAATTAGAATATGTACCAGCTGTGAAAAGCAACTTGTTTGGAAGGGGAAGCGGAGGAGAGCTTTTTGGATACCTTAAGCATTTAGTTGGAGTCGAAATTAAGCTAAAACAATTAGAAAAAACCTACACACTGGAACTTAAAGTTAATTAAGTCACTCATCACATCGTACCAATTTATTTAAATTGCAGTCACTGGCAACTTGACTATGATAGGTTGCGGGAGGCATTAGGGACTTTGGGATCAGCGGATTTGATGTTAATTGGAGATTTTAACGGGAGAATTGGGCTGTCGCAAAACAATTTTGTTATCGGAAGAGGGGCAACAGCGATGTATCATAATCGCTCCTCTAAGGACGAGATGTGTGATTCTAAGGGTGTTAAAATTTTGGAATTGGCTGACGCATTTGACTGTAGAGTGTTAAATGGAAGTTGCAGCGGTGATACTTGTGGAGAATTTACTTTCATCCGTGGATCAGCGTGTTCTGTTATCGATTATTGCTTTCTGTCCGGGAACTGGTTACCACACTTCAGCGATTTCAGAGTTGCCATGAAAACTTTCTCAGACCATATGCCCTTAGAGGTAGTATTTAAGATATCTGGAAGTCATGAAGAGGTGGAACCTTCGCAACTTGAACGTCTGCCAAAACTGCCTTGGAGAGATAGTTATAAAGAGCTGTACCAACACAATCTCAATATTCAGATTGCTCATTCAAATGCTTCAGGTGGACTAACAAATGCTACAATAGGACAACTAACGGAAATTATAACAACTGCAGCACCAAAAAACACACATTCTAGTTCGCACAAGAAAAAATTCAGACAAAAATGGTTTGACGAAGAATTCAGGAGAGCAAGAGAAATTTCCTTTGCATATTTGCGGCTTTTTAGAAGTAGTAATAGTAATTTGTTCAAGGAAAACTACGCAGTCGCCAATAAGAACTTCAAAAGCGTATGTACTGCAAGAAAAAATGCATTTGATCAACAAAATTTGGATTCAATAAATGCAGCCAGATCTCCAACAGAGTTTTGGAAGGCAGTCAAGGTAGTCACAGGAAAGGGGAACACAATTGCATTGGGTCTTTCCGCAAGTCAGCTTAAAATTCATTTCATGCAACTTCTCAACGCTGAACAATTTACGCCCTCAATTTAATACGCAGCGCCTCTCAATGTGGATGTATACCTAGACGCGCCCATTACCCTAAATGAAGTAGAAAATGTGATTTATAACTCTAAAAACAATAAGGCACCAGGAGATGATGGAATATCTTTCGAATTTTACAAAAATTGCACTCCAGATTTCAAAGAGAAGCTTACGTTTGCGTTCAACAAAGTCTTCGAAACAGCAGAAGTACCAAACACCTTCCTTTCAGCTATAATATATCCGCTATACAAAAAAGGAGACAGCGAAAACCCAGCCAATTATAGAGGTATATCGTTGTTGAACACATCAACTAAATTGTTTTCGGCAGTTTTGTATAGAAGGCCCAATGGGTGGAAAACAGACAAATTTTAAATGAGTTTCAAACTGGTTTCAGAAGAAATCATTCGACTGTGGATCAAATTTTTTCGTTGATGAGTATAGCAGAGAGCTATAAGAAAAGGAACAAATTCATTCAATGATTCAGTTCCTCGAGAAGCCCTCTTTTACAAACTAAATAAACTTGGAATATCATCAAAGATGGTTAACGTATTTAGGTCCTTGTACCAACACAATGTTGCACGTATCTGGGATGGAAAGTGTCTATCAGAAGAGTTTGACACAACAATGGGCGTCAAACAGGGATGTGTACTTAGTACCTTGCTATTTATCTTATACATCAACGATATCACAGATGCTGTTATGGGCGGAATTGAAATTAGCCGAATAAGAATCCCAGCTCTCCTATTCGCCACCTATGTTTCTGGACACAATTAAACTGCATTTCGATTACATCGTAAGAGTTATGGAAATGAATGAAAGAAGAATACCTAAAATTGTATTAACAAATTTGATGTTGACAGAAGGAGGATGTATTCAAGAATGGAAAAAGCTGGCGTCTAATTGTGAAGTTAACCTTTTTATAACACCGAATGATTCATTGAAACCAAAACTCGAAAACTTGTTAAGGAAACTTGGAAATAGTATGTATGACAAATTCATGGACGAAAATCAGATTTCACAGTACAGGCTGTACTATAGTAAACTCAATCACTATTTGGAAGAGAAAACATACTTTTTGTCAAACAACTCAACTGACTTCATAAGCACGATCTTTCGGTTAAGAGGGGAATTGTTAAATTTAAATTTTATACCACACCGTCCAGAGCTACCTATTTTATGTACCTTATGTAATCTCAACGAAAGAGAAGATGTATTTCACTTCATAGCGGTTTGCCCTATACTTATAGAATTGAGGCATATTTATTTCGGAACAAGACTATTAAATTTAGAGGAAACATTGAGCATCTTGAATGGTGAACGTGGCTGGGAAGTACTCTATAATTTTACTGTTCGAGCTTAACGATACCGAACCTGCATAATGGAAGAAAATTTTTTAAATTTAAAAAGAAAACAAACAAAAAATACTTATTTATGTATTAAACATGTTAAATTAAAACAATACTATTTTATTTATGTTTATGTACAATTAATATCAGTCTGGTAGACGGCCACCGGCCAAACCCATAGACTAAAGTAAAATAAATAACATGTTATATATATTTTACCTATAATTTTTATAAGTCAATAAAACTAACTAACTAACTAACATATCATGAAAATTGGTCACGTCGTTTTGAAGTATATAAGGAATATACATAGAAACATCGATTTTCTTATATTGGATATGGATAGATGATTGTCTAAAATCCAAACTTACCATGTACCTGCCTATACAATTAAAGCAGTAGTTTTGTTTTCAATTATTCCTTGCGATTATAAGTACCTAAGTATGTACTAAACGACTAAACCTATTGTACAGTCATTAACAAGAATTTTGATTTTCTCGAAAAGGGAAGTCATTTATAATTCAATTAACATTGCATTTCAAAATTTCTGATATCTTTAATTTTCGATTTTTATAAAATAATTAAGTTTTTTTTTTAAATTGAAATGATAGAAACTTAAGATTTCTCTGTATTCTTGTATTGAAACAATTTTTAAAATATTTTTTCGGAATGTTGTTCAAAAACCCTTTTTTAAAGAAACTGATCGAACGATTTTTAATGTTTGTTTTTTCCTATATAGCTTTGTTAAGTTTTTCCAATAGAACTCCTAAGCCAATAAGAAATAATACAAGAATTTTACAAATATTTTTTTCAAATAAGTTAAATAGCCCGTATTTTATTTTATATGTTTTCGTGCCTTCATTTTGCTGAACTCCTCAATTACATCGTTGAAATCGATTTCCCTTGAAACTTTTCTCTCAATTGACAAAGTGGACAGATTGACTAAACGTTCTTGAATCTCGACTCATGGTAGATCAAACATCGAAGGTAGGTAACTTTTTATTGTTGCCTGTATCGACCGGGCCGTTATAAATAAACAGGCTGTGTGAGCCAAATAAGCTGGATAGGCATGGCTTACTATATCGTTAGAAACTGAAGTTAAAAACTTCGAAACATTATTTAAATGTGTACATGTATAAGTGTCACAGTTTCAACATGGTTGCACAAGTACTTTGACACTTTGAGGTTTATAAAACTAAAAACGAGCAGAAGTAGTTTTAATATTTTTGATTTTTAGAAAAACTGGAAGACTTAAAGTATCTGGGTTTAAGCACAATATAAAATTGAATAAAGCATTGAATATTAAAAAAAAATTTGGGGAAAGATAGTTTTTGAGTTCAAGAATGGGTAATGGAAAAAAGGCCCAACGAGAAAAGGCCAAATTTTAAATTTGGCGTTATTTCGCTTTTAACTTGTAAATAAGGCCGCATTGGTTGTATTTCTATTTTCAAACCGAAATAAGGCCAAATTTACATTGGAAATAAGACCAAATTTTAAATTTGGATCTATTTCAGTTTATTAATGGAAATAAAGCCAATGTGAAACAATAGAATTTCCACTCCATGGTCGGCGTGGAGGGAAAATAGATTTGAGATAAAATGATAATTGATAAAAGAAAGGAAGATTTCGTTGTGGAAAAAAATAATAGTTGATTTATTTAACAAAATAACAAATCAAATATATTTTCTTCAATATATGCAAGAAACAAATGAATGAAACTTATCTAAATAAATAAAACAAATTTATCGAAACTCTTGATAACAAAAATAAAAGCTTAAAATTCGCGTCGAATTTTTAGCCTTTGTGTTTTTATCAAGTGTTTCGGTAAATTTGTTTTATTCATTTAGATAAGTTTCATTCATTTGTTTCTTGCAAAGATGGAAGAAAATATATTTGATTTCTTGTGTTGTTAATTGAATAAACTATTATTTTTTCCCCCAACGAAATCTTCTTTTCTTCTATCAATTATTATTTTATCTCAAATCTATTTTCCCTCCACGCCGACCATGGAGTGGAAATTCTATTGTTTCACATTTCCGTACTTCATAATATATTTTCTACTTCAATTCCTTCATGATGATAAATTTTGAGGCCCTTACTTCGACAAAATGAGTAACATCATCACCAGTTTAAGTGTTTTCACTACTAAACGAAATAAAGCCAAATTGGCCTTATATCGTTTTCTTAATCGAAATTAAGCCAAATCAAAATTTTGGAGTTATTTCCAGATTTGAAACGAATCAAGGCAATTTTTGATTTTTGGCTTCATTTCGTTGGCCCTTATTTCACGTCACCAAGCTATTTACTATAAAAACAGAAAACAACAAATGGGTAACTAAATTCCGGATTGATTTTTTTTTCTTTTTACTTAAGTTCCTTAAGAACTTAATAGCAGCATGACTTTGTTGATGCTGCCGTTGTTTTTCGAAACTTTGTATAGGTACAGTTTTGTTTTGGTTTGGGGCTGGAGGCCCCATAACATTTTGCTTCGTGCGTGATGTAGGAATAATAATAATTTATAATAATTTTAATTATATGCCTGTAAGACCCAAGGTCTTTTGAATGCAAACTGCACGGCAATAGTTAGAAGGAATAGAAAGGATAGGAAAGATTTTTTGTTGGTACAATGGATTGAGAAATAGGTGATATTTATCTCATGAAATTCCCACGGGTGGCGTCCAGTTGAAGCTGGGGGAATATTGAAAAGTTGCTGTCCAGGCTCGGGCTCGAACCCACAACTCTTAGGTTAGCAACCAAGCACTTCATCCACTGTACCATTGCCACCCGCATAGGTAGAAACATAAAACATCATGACACAAATTATTATGAGTAGGTAAAGGTACTCGTACATAGTTTTCTTATAATAAACCTTCAGCCGTTGTACCCATACCTATTTAGTGTTATTATTGAAAAAATTCTAAAATATGAAATAGGTTGATTTGGAGGCCCCCTGACACCGGAGGCCCGGGGTGGACCGCCCCCCCACCCCTACCTTAGTCCGCCAGTGATTAGGTACCTGGCACAATTTTCCCTTACGATTTCGATATTCAAACATCCACAACCAACGCACGTTCACAACGACGCGACACCTACTTTCCTTTCCTCCCTAATTTCCTATCGCTCGCGCTGTGACTAATCATTAAAAGGGCTATAAACAAACCCCTTGAGCGAGTGTGCTTTATATAAAAAAAAAAGATCAATGAAGATCCATTGTAATACCATGGAGGATGGAGGTCTTGGGCCCTATAAGCATAGGACCTATGAAAAACGTATACATTTTCAAACAATTTTGAGGCGTTAATCGATTTAAGCAGTTTTGCACCCGTTTGTTTAGATAGTTCTTTGAAGTCCTGAAAAAGTGACTTCCTATAACATAATTTCTTAAGCGGCTGTTCTGGGCAGTGACAGAGAAAATGCGGAGTAACCTTAAGCGGCCCACAGACACTACACTTGTGCGCGCGCATGTGCACCGAAACTGGTGCGTGATTTCGCCACACACTGCACACCAAATCGTACACACTTTAGTTGTGAAAGAGATTTCAAAGGAAAAAAAAACATTTAAATAAATCTTCCGCACTCCTTACTCAATCACAATACGATGCCACTGAATATAGAATGTGCGCGCGCATCCCCATACACATCACACCGATCGAGACCCCGACACCAAAAATTAAAAAGTTGATTTTTACTCGCACCGAAAATCGGTGTGCGCACCAGCCCACAGACAGCAGACATTTCCTCGCACCGACACATGCGCGCGCACAAGTGTGGTGTCTGTGAGCCGCTTTACGTCATTTAATGGGGATCTTTGCCGTTGTGTCTGTTCAGTTGTGTTCTAGGGATGATTCTTTTCTTTATAGCTCATCAGATCCTTCGTTTCCTAGCACACACCACTGTGGCCAGGAACGGAAAAGAGTCTTATGTTATGCTGTGAGCCAAGCAAGTTACAAGATTCGATTTTATTTCAATGTCAGGCATCGCCGCTTGGCTGTCAATCAAAAAGGTGATATCATCATGTACAAGGCCGTCTTTACCCTTTTGAGGGCCCTGGGCACTTTTCGAAAATGGGGCCCCTGTATGATTATATAAAAATGTTATGTTGTATAAAAAAGGTATACAGAAAAAATCATATAACTTTGAATTAATATTTATTCTTTTAATTTTTTAAATAAATAATATTATTAAATCGTTTATGCCATTTTTGTTGTTGTTTTGCAGTGCAGCATGTTCATGAAGTTGGAGTCGAGTTGACTTGTACTTCAGCTACTTTCTGTGCTACAGCTGCAACTTCAAATTGTAAGTGCAACGTATACTACTGCTGCAGCTACACCATTTTGCTAAGACAGTTAGGTAGTTAGAAAATTTCATGGAAGTAAAACAAAAGAAACTTAAACCTGCCATATGGTCATTATATTTAAGTTACCGACCAGCAAGTAAATTCGAATATTATGTAAATGCATCAAA
Source organism: Platycheirus albimanus (assembly GCA_916050605.2). Classification (NCBI taxonomy): domain Eukaryota; kingdom Metazoa; phylum Arthropoda; class Insecta; order Diptera; family Syrphidae; genus Platycheirus; species Platycheirus albimanus. The sequence continues at coordinate 250,507,528 of OU696696.1, read as the reverse complement.
TTCTCTTTTGTATTTGCCTTGCACCCGGGTTAGACGTTGGTGTACAGTAATTTGTATCTGAAAGCATTTTTATTTTTAAAAAAGGTATGGCTTTTCTTTCTTCGAATCACACACATTGAAAACTAGGGGTAAACTGTTAAAATTAGCTAATTAGAGTCAATCAGAATTGCTTTCAAACGCACAATGTGTTATGCATGTAAGTAAAACATAAACTGGTTAGGAAACTATTTTTCATGAGCAAGTTGGGCATTTGAATGAAAATAAAAAAAAACTATTGGGTGGCTTGCAACTTTTCTTGCACCGGTAACGAAAATTGGTAACTATCATATTTTGCATTCACTTATAGAAATTAAGCATGGATGATTGGGATCCATATGTAAACCGTCACAATCGCGAAATTTCAACTTATACAGTTACTGGCGTGCAGTCTATTTAAAGTAAGATCACCATTATCGAATTTCGAGAATAAAAGTTTATATTCTAACGAATTTTAAAAATTCATCCATAATTTTGAAACAGATGGAGCTGTCATAGCAATCTAAAGAATAAGCATCGATCACTTTTCCATTGAGATTAATCGCAGCCCTTCCTTAAGATATGTTAAGTGTGTCTTCTCCATTAAGTAGCCTCTTCGAACACGTTTCGCTTATTTTGTGGTGGAGGTGAATTTCTGAGTTTTTATTTTTGTTGCCCCTCATTTTCAGTAGATGTGGATGCAGAAATCCGACTCGGAACCACTCGAAGAAAAAGATGAATTTTTTTCAGATTCGCTTTTTACCATTGTTATTAAGAAACTATGAATGAATGTTTACTAAATCAATTTTTATAAAAATTCTTTTCAAAATAAAAATTCCAATAATCGAAATTCAATTCGTTTATTTTGTGTGGTCTTCTTGTCACTATAAACAAAAATTGTGTTGTCTTGTCACAAGAAAAAAAATGTCAAAACAAACAAAACCCACCTCACAGTTTTTTGTTGCTGTTTCACACTGGCATTGTATATCTATACACATAAATAAAAATGAAGTGTCTGTTTGTAATTTCAAAATATCAGTTTCTTATTAAATGCGTATGAAAGTACATACGGTACTTAGAACAAAAACGCAATTTTTAAAATTTTTGTCTGTCTGTCTCTCTGTCTGTTTGTCTCGGAAACAGCTAAACCGATTTTGACGGGATTTTCACTGGCGGATAGCTGATGTTTAAGGAATAACTTAGGCTATTTTAATTACTCCTCTGGTGGAAATTGTTGTTGTTGCTTCCCATGGTATTCTAGAGCTTAGTTTTTCGTCGATAGATGGCGCACCTAAAGTGGGAATACTATAGTTTATATAATGCAATGCCTCTTTACCTTGAAATCTTAAAAATTGAATGCCGTTCATCCGACGGATAGTTAAATCACCTATGTATGAGTTACTGCGTTGTGGCAAACTTGTATGAGCGTTGCAAATATAGAAACACCATTATCTTTACTTTTCCTTACAGATACAGTGATACTCAAAATGTGTGTTTTTTTTTTCTGTCAGAAAGCCAACTGCATTGCCACTCAGTTAGTTATTCACAGCGGAGCATTGTTTATAGGTGCTTCATATTTCTGTTTTATTTTGAATATAATTTCGCTGGGAATGTGATTTAAAATGTTCAGCAAAGGTTTTTGTTCAGCAAAGAAAGTACGAATTCTGATCATTCCTTATGCACCTAAAATTGTATCGAAATATTTTTTTATTGAAAATAGACCAATAGAGATTAAGTGATGTTTCACCAATTTGGGGGCCCCTGGTGATTGCGGGGCCCTGGGCCCGGGCCCAGTGGGCCCAGTGGTAAAGAGGAGTGTGATCATGTACCTATAACGACTCAAACGGTTTTGATTTAAAAAAATCAGTGTAGGTTTTTAGTTACGACCAATCATATGGCTACAAAAAAATTTAAAAAATGTCTAAGAGCGGTATACCTACTTTCCATAGGACCGTTTTTTTTGTTTGTTTTCGACTATCGTGAATCCGCTCAACCGATACTTTCCAAATTTCACATATACTTGTATGAAGGTGTAGGTAGCTCAATTTATACTGCATATGCATACCTACCAATAGTAAAAAAAAAAATTGTGTGTATTTTAAAAGCATACAAAAAATTGCTTTAATTAATATTTTGAAAACTGCTCGTTAATTTTTTTTAAATAATAAATAAATGTATTTGCAGTATACCTATAAACTGGCGTTTTTGAATTTTTTAAAAAAATGTTTTCAAAAAGTTTTTCAAAAAAAAACTTTTTTTTCAAAACCTGCTATACAGATTTTTATAAATTTATTCTCATTAATTGAAATTTATCCAAGAAATAAAATGGCGATTTTTTTTAAGCTCAAATTAGTTTAAGTTTTTTTTTTTTAAGAATTAAAAAAAAAATAGTTTTATCAAAATCTCAAGCCCCTAAACCACTGTCACGCATTAGAGCAAGTTCGTGCGACCCAGTCGTGCATTTTCCTTAACAGTATTATAATGTTTTGAGCGAAACAATAAGCAGTCCGCAACCCTAATGGTGTTCCAATGAATCTTAAAATTGCTTCCGACAAATTTCACTTCTTTTAAACGGAAACAATAAATCAACTTTTTGAGGGACGTTTTAAAAATTATAACTTACTGCCCAGTTTGTGAAATGTTGGGAGTTGGGTGAACATCAAGCTCAACGTTCCACGAAATAGGTACTACATATTTTCCATTCATATAGAGTTAAAACATAGCACAGGGTTCTGAAGCTCCAGCAGTGCAGTTTACTAGATAGAGTATCGTCACTTTGTTGAACATTTCGCATACCGAAACCATATTGGCCATGAAAGTGGTTGATTAAAGGAATAATAAAAATAAACTTCTTCAAAGCATTTTAAGCATTTGAAAAAGTTGTTTTCTGTTTAATGTAGGTAGGTAATGTGTGTGTTTGTGTGTATATCCTTATTTTTCGTTTTGTGATAGAAATACAAGAATTAAAGTATTTTTGCGGCCGTAATCCACATTGAAAGTTATTTTTCGTTCACTTTAATGTACAGGTACAAAAAGTTACCCAAATAAATTTGGGGGAGTTAAAAGTTTTCTATTTCAAGAAAAGTTTTGCATATAAATATCTTCCCCAACTTAATTTTTTTTGTCAACGCCAAAAATATGCTCCCTAAGCGTTCTTGCATATTAAGCACCTGCTCCACCACTTTAATTATTTTTTTTACTTGCTCTATAGGGCAAGTATTGGTTTCGTGCAGAAAAAAAAAATCGAGGTTTTAATCAAACATGACATTACGATGATAGAGAAGCCCAAAAAAGTGGTTTTCGCCATACCGTCCGTCGGTCTGTCTGTGCGTCTGTGCGGATGTGCGGATGTGCGGATGTGCGGATGTGCGCTTTTTCACGTCATGCTACAGCCTAAACGGCTTGACGGATTTTCTTCAAACTTGGTATATAGCAGTTTGAAGAAAAACGGTTGCTGAGGTTTTTCTTATTTTGTTTTAGCCCGGCTCAAACTGGTACCTTTCAAGTAACGGTTTTTTTCAATTTGGATTTTCTCGAAAACGGCTCTAACGATTTTGATTAAATTTATAATTTAGCTTACTTTAAGCATTTCTAACAAAACTGCGTTTTTTGTTTTTGCCTCAAATGGTCGTAACGAAAATCAGGTTTTAACGGCTTTTTTTCAAATAGCCATAAGTTCACAACGGCTTGATTGAATTGACTCAAATTTCGTTTGACATAGTTTTTCATAGTGTTCTATAGGATGGTTTAGTAAATTTTTCACTGAAGCCTTTCTAAACGGTGGCTTCCATACAACGAGCCGTTGAGTTTAAGCCAACTTTTTTTGGTTTTTTCTAATTTTCTCGAAAATGGCTCTAACGATTTTGATTAAACTTTGTGTGTTATATTATTTTAGTGTTTTGAAGAGAACTGCGTTTTTAGTTTTTGGCTAAAAATGCAAATAACGGAGATCTGCTATTAACGGCTTTTTTCAAATGGCTATAAGTTGTCAACGGTTGCATCGAATTCACTCAAACTTTGTTTGGTATAGTTCCTTACAGCTTCCTATCAGATGGCATTGATTTTTAGGGTTCCGTACCCAAAGGGTGAAAACGGAACCCTATTACTGAGACTTCGCTGTCCGTCTGTCCGTCTGTCCGTCTGTCCGTCTGTCCGTCTGTCCGTCTGTCCGTCTGTCCGTCTGTCCGTCTGTCCGTCTGTCCGTCTGTCCGTCTGTCCGTCCTTCACAAGGCTGTATCTCATAAACCGTAAAACTTAGACACTTGAAATTTGGACAGATGATGTATTATTGTGTTCCCTATAACAACAAATACTAAAAACTAAATAAAATAAAATATTTATTGGGGCTCCCATACAACAATCGTAATTTTTTGCTCGTTTTTGCTATGTTTGTCCGTCCATCACCAGGTTGTCTCTTTTCTTCTTTAGTAATTTCTTGAAGTCTGGAATTTACAAATATATCTGTCTCTGTTAGTTCTTCTTTTTGCTGATTTGCGACTTTTCCTTCACTCACACAAACAGCTTTACCTACATGTAAATTCCAGAAATTCTTTTAGAAAAAAAGAGGCAACCTATGTATGCTTTTAAAGCTAAGCTTTCTTCTATTCGTGTTCGAATTTGAATTCGAATAGAAAACAAAATAGAAAAAAAAAACAAATGTCAAACCACAATCAACAAGTCTGTATTAAATTCTCTCATAAAATAAAATAAAATCAGGATTAATTGTTTTCAAACGTAAGTTCTTCTTTATTTTATTGTCATTAGAGGTGATTTGAGTGATTTCTAGAAATAATAAAAAAAAAACTATGCTGAAAAAAAAATTACTGAAATTTCTCAGTGCAATATTTGAGCAAGATTGGCAAAAGACATCTTGGTGACAGTTTGTTTAGGAAAAATCGCGCCAAAACTGTTCTCGTTTGTGTGAGTAAGAAGCAGCTTTACCTACATGTAAATTCCAGAAACTCTTTTAGGAGAAAAGAGCCAACCTATGTATGCTTTTAAAGCTCAGTTTTCCTCTATTCGTGTTTGAATTCGAATTCGAATAGAAAACAAAATAAGAAAAAAAAACGAATGTCAAATAAAGAACAAGAAGTCAGTATTAGATTTTCTTACCGACCAAATTTTAAAATCTTAAAAATTAATCTAAATAATAATAACTTCTTATTATTCTATAATTCTATACATATAATTGCTTCTTGCTGCTTCTTCTTCTGCTGCTAATACTAAATCACTGAATCTATATATATAAACATAACCGAGAGCTACAGTACGTTTTCAACGAACTGTTGGATACCCTATTCCCCATATTTTTGTATGTGTAATGTGTATGCGTCTGCCTCCCGCAAACAGCCGATGTTTCAGAAACAAAATTCTTCTTTAGCAGACAGAAAAAAAATCAATAGCAGTAATTTTGTGCGGTGTGATGTTCAATTAGTGCTGGCGCAATAAAAAAAGGCGTGCGCCACGCCCAAAATTAAAACGTTTTATTGCTAAGGCAATTGTTATGAGCTCAGTGACATTCAATTTTATTCTTGCAGATCGATTTGAACAAAAGAAGACAAAACTTTAATTTTTAAAAATAAGATTTGGAATGGAAATAGCTATTATGGGTGTTTTTAACAATTCTTGGACCACACTCTGCTAGGTAACCAAGGAATATAAATCCAAGTGTTCATCTGTTTACTTCAAAACTGCGACCGATAATTAAAAAACGTTAACAAATTAATGCATTATACAACTTTTGACGTAAACGCCCCTTAAAAGTGGGCGTGTCTTAAAAATTTGAAGCACGAACTGAGCTTTGATCAGTATTTAGGTATATGTGTAAAACTACAGCTGAATCGAGTAGTTTTTAAACAATCTTACCTGAACAAAGGTGTTTTATTAAAATCACGCCTTTAAAAGTGGGCGTATTGAAAAATATTTACACACGAAAATGTAGAGATATATTTCTCAGATAACGAACGGAAGGAAAAAGGTTTAAATTAAATATTGGAAGTGCCTTAAATTTTTGAGACTATGTTTTTCGTTCTTTCATGAAAAGTGGGCGTAAGCCACGCCCGAAATTCAAAAATTTCTTTTCATACACAAACCTTTTAGTTTCTATTAAGAGACGCAAAATTTTGGGTTGCGGATTCATTATAAATACCGTTTATTTACAAAAACAATTTTTTTATAGTTTCTAATGAAAAGTGGGCGTCAGCCCCGCCCAAAATAAAATTTTTTGATTTCATACACAAGATGTTTATGTGCAAGTAATATTCGCAAAATTTAATGTTTTTCGCATATAATATAATATAATATAACAATTGTTATTTTATAAAAACAGTATTGATGGTTTTGTATGAAAAAAGGGCGTCAGCCACGCCCAAACTGAAATGTTTTTATTTAATTGGAATAAGGTTTACCTAAAGCTTGCGTGTACAAAATTTTAGCGTTGTGCTTTTATCGTAACTGTACAAAAAACATAATTTAATTTTACCAAATTGAGGTTGTTCAACAAAAATGGCGATTGTGGGCGTGTTTGTGGGCGGATTATACTGGTTCAAGAACTTAGCCTTACTCTTGAAGCAAGGATTATATATACCAAATTTCAGCTTTCTAGATCAAAAATTGCGACCTCTAGAGAGTATACATACGGACGGACGGACGGACGGACGGATGGACGGACGGACGGACGGACGGACGGACGGACGGACGGACGGACGGACATGGCTTAATCGACTAGGCTTTTGATTCTGAGTCAGAATATATATACTTTTCCATACCTAACGGTATTATTTCTCTATGTTACAAACTCCATACCAAATACAATATACCCATTCTATGGAATAGGGTATAAAAATGGTGTGAAAAATGTATAGTAATTCATCAATTAAAAACGGCTGGGCCAATTTGGCTCAATTTTTTTTAAGTTGTTCGTATATGCCATGAGAAGGTTTGTATGAAGGAAAATTTTGGAAAAACCTTCTGGAAAAGTTGTGTTATGCGTGCGAAAAAAATACACTAAAAGCGCACTTAGTAAATCTGAAAAGTCATTTATTTGAAATATAAATCAGTCATAATTTTATATAATATTAATTTTTTTGATTTTTGATTTGAAGTCAAATAAACGTTAAATACAAAAACAAAGTATGCTTCGTCGTTTAGTATTTTAAATTTGTGAACGCTATAGATTTCATTTATATGTATGAAGTACTACATGCGTACATATGTACGTATATGTAGGAATTCCAAAAATATTTACTTCGAAAAGCTTTTCCAAAGAAACACTTTTTGATAGGAGAAGATGGTGGAAGATGGTAGATGGTGGAAGATGGAACATGGTAGATGGTAGAAGATGGTAGACTAGACGGTAGAAGATGGTAGACGGTAGAAGATGGCAGATGGTTGATGGAAGAAGGTGGTAAATGGTAGAAGATGGTAGATGGTAAAAGACGGTAGAAGATGGTAGAAGATAGTTAGCAGTAGAAGATGATAGTTGGTAGAAGATGGTAGTTGATAGAAGATGATAGATGATAGAAGGTGGTAAATGGTAGAAGATGGTAGAAGATGGAAGAAGATGGTTAATTGTAAACGATGGTAGATGGAAATAAATGGTAATAGATTGTAGATGGTCAAAAATAGTAGATGGTAGAAGATGGTAGATGGTGAAAGATGGTAGAAGATGGTAGAAGATAGTTAGTAGTATAAGATGGTAGTTGGTAGAAGATGGTAGATGGTGAAAGATGGTAGAAGATGGTAGAAGATAGTTAGCAGTAGAAGATGGTAGTTGGTAGAAGATGGTAGATGGTGAAAGATGGTAGAAGATGGTAGAAGATAGTTAGCAGTAGAAAATGGTAGTTGGTAGAAGATGGTAGTTGATAGAAGATGATAGATGGTAGAAGGTGGTGAATGGTAGAAGATGGTAGAAGATGGTAGAAGATGGTAAAAGATGGTAGAAGACGATAGATGGTAGAAGATGGTAGATGGTAGAAGACAGTTGATGGTAGAAGATGGTTAATTGTAAATGATGGTAGATGGGAATAGATTGTAGAAGAAGGTAGATGGTAGACGTAATGTTCTCAAGTTTGACCACTATTCTTTTTAGATAATTAAAGTTAAAACGTCGCGTCGTTGCAATTACTTAGTAATTTTAGATCATAGATGGTAGATGGTAGATGGGAGGCGCTCTGATTCTTTTTGCAGGTGATTTTCTCCAAACCTTGCAGGCACATAGCTGCATATAGTGAAATGAGCTAGAAGAAAAAAACATGGTTGTCTGTAAAGTCGGTTTACGGACGATAATTTTGCATGATAACCAACCCTCAACCTCCCAACCACCACCGCAACGACCCAACTAAACACCCACAATTTTTGATGAAATATGCTAAAAGAAAAAAAAGTTGTATCCGGTTTTAAAACATCTTATTCTTTTTGATAGGCTTAACGTACTTCAATGCTTGAGTGATGCTTTTTTAACAAGCTGTTATAAACAGGTATTCTATTGATTTTTTTAGTATAATACACTTGGGCGTATTTAAAATAAACTATATATCGTCGTTTATATCACTGCGATATCTGCTCGGAAGGGCAGAACAACGTCTGCCGGGACAGCTAGTTAATTATGAATTATTAAAACTACTGTTAATCCTAAAATATTAAATTAAACTTACAAAAGAAGTACTGGGAGGTCTCGATCCGATTTTAAAGAAGTTATTATTATTTATACATATACATACATATTTATTCTTGAGACGTTAAAAATTAATTGTTCTTTGTTTGACATTCGTTTTCTTTTCTATTTTGTTTTCCATTCGAATTTGAATTCGAACACGAATAAAGGAAAACTGAGATTTAAAAGCGTACATAGGTTGGCTTTTTTCTTCTTTGCGGATTTCTGGAATTTTTGAATTTACATGCATAGCTGTCTCTGTTTCTTCTTCTTTTTGCTGATTTGCCAGTTTTCTTTCACTCACACAAACAAGATCATTTTTGGCACAATCTTTCCTAAACAAACTATCAGTTCGTTGTCTTCTACAAATCCTAATCGCCTGTTACAATGAGAAATTTAAGCAAGTGTTTATTGAATAAAATAAATATTTAAGGGGGCTCCCATACAACAAATATGATTTTTTTTGCCGTTTTTATAGATAATGGTACGGAACCCTTCGTGCGCGAGTCCGACTCGCACTTGCCCGTATTATTTTTAATTTTCTCTTTTTTAAATGGTGGCTCCAATACAAAGAGCCACTAGATTTTGGCCATTTTTTTCATTTTTTCTAATTTACTCAAAAAAGGCTACCCTGATTTTTATGAAACTTTTTATGTAACATACATAGAATACTTCAAACAAAACTGCATTTTTAGTTTTTTGCTATACATGATAATAGCGGAAATTGCTTTTAACAGTATTATTAATTTGGCCATAACCATAAGTGGACATTTGTATCATTTGTAACACCCAAAAGATAACGTCTTATTTTAAATATTAAAGGTTTCTTAACGTTAGCTCCCATATATCGAGTTTTCCAGTTTTAGCCAAATTTTTTTGGTTTTTACCAAATTTTTCAAAAATGAATTGTTCTTATTGATCGAAAAGTTTGTTTTCATCGTACTATTGCACCAACAGAGCAAGTACGTGCGACTCAGTCGTGCATTTTATTTTTATTCGGATTTTTCTTCATATCTATTTAATTTCTGTTTGTTACTTAGAAATATTTGTTCTTATCGAGAAAGGGTTTTCGCGAGGATCCCGTTATTTGCAAATCTCTATAAAATATCGCTGATTTGACTTTAAGACTTCGAAGTTAATATTGTGTAGAAAACCTACCTCGTAACTAGGTGCTAAAATATAAAATACAGTATTGATGAAGTGAGTTATAAACGTGTAGATTCCGCGGAATGTTGTACTGCGGCAATCACATTTTTCGGAGTTGTTCAAAAGTGTTTCAACTTGTTAAGCAGCATGTGCACAACGTTGGCAAATTCTTAAGGAAAATGTGCCGGGATTCCTTCACAAACCATCCGACACAAGATGGCCAGCTAGAATTGAAGCAGTGAAACCATTTGCAAATCATCTCAATAAACTAAGAAAATTACTAGAAGGATTAAGTGATCTCACTTTAACTGCTGAAGCTAGAAGAGATGTACATGGCGTATTAAAATATATGCACAAATTTGAATGTGTCCTGATGTCTTCAATCTGGCGCAAGGTTCTGAGCGCTATAAATGAAAGAAGCATTATTCTTCAAGCCACCGTATCACTATTGACGTTGAAATTCGAAACCTCGATAGTTTGATCTCCGATTTGCAGCTTTGCAAAGAAGTTCCCGGCTGGATTGGGAAATATTACAGAATCGTTCACATCGACCCGAAAAAGAAATTTCGGAGAAAATCAAGGTGAAGAACAAAGTGATACAGACGAAGAAACAAACTTCAAAAGAAACACCTTTTACGTCATAGTTGATTCTATTATATCTGGAATTTCTCGTCGGTTCGATGCCATGAGAAATTTGAATTCAACCTTTTCACTTTTATGGCGATTCAACACTAGACGAAACTGAGATTCGAATTTCTGCTACAAGCTTTATTCAAAAGTACAAATCGCATGTATATCAAGAATTGGAGGAAAAATTAATTCATCTGAAACACATTTATGAAGCCAATTTCGAAGCACAACTTCCACCATTGAATTTGCTGAATGCAATTTTTTCCCAGAACTTGGAGACGATTTTCCCAAACGTTTGTGTTGCTCTGCGTGTGTTTTGCACCATACCTGTCACCGTAGCTAGTGCCGAACGTTCCTTTAGCGTCCTTGCCAGAGTAAAAAATTTTCATCGCTCGTGCTCATCGCAAGATCGTGTTTCATGCTACACTATGCATCGAAGCACCTTTGGCAAAAAAAATTGAATTTCGATGTAATTATAAGTAGTTTTGCTGCTCAGAAATCTAGGAAAGCTCGTATTGTATGCAATAAGGAAATATTTCGTCGAATACAAACCAACTCTAAAGGCAATATTGTGATAATATTTTGAATGTAAAAAATAGAATGCAAAAGTTGAAATGAAAACGTTTTACAATACATAGCTTTTAAACTAAAGAAAAATTTTAAATATTATTAATAAAATCTGTTTTATTCTCAAAGTATTTTTTTAATAACTAAACGAACGTGTTTTTCCTTCACTTACAAGCATGGGGTTGGCAATAACGCACTGAATGCAGAGCTTGATTGATAACTTCTAGATGTGGATTCGAACCGATCTACTCGTATGCCGAATTATTTTCTTTACATCCCCCGTTTTAACTGGACGAAACCCGTGGGAATGATCAGATAATGGACATTTTTTGTGCTAACAAAAAATATTTCATCCTTTCTTCTCATTGTAACTAGTGCCATGCTATTAGCAATAGGTATTTGGTCGTAGCAGGAGTAGGCATGTAGTAAAAAAAGAGTACAGTGCTGTTTGGATAGCGTGAACACTGGCCTGCGTGAACACCTGGCTTGCATGAACACCAGTTGTTTTATACGGAGCACTCTATAGCGTGAACAACAAAAACCTCGATAGCATGATCCACTAATGTATGCGCCCATTTCGGAGATTTCCCTTTATATTTTAGACATCGTAGTTTTTCACACACGTACCTACACACATTTTTGCATCGCATTATCTATTTTTGTTCATATAGTTTGTAGGTACTGATCACAATTTAAAAAAAACCGTTCACGTTTGAACACGTGAAACTAACTCCGTTTCCGGCAACCACAGTTCTTATCGTTGAAAGAAAAAGGTGTTATTATCGAGAAATTAGAAAGGGGTGTAGCCCCATCAATTTTATCCCGGGGATACAGTGATGCTAAATCTACAATTTCGGTCATAAGAAAAAAAAGGATAAGCCTTTTAAAGTGGTGGTCAGTTCGCTCAAAAGAAAAATCTTAAAACATTACGCAAACTGTTGTCGAAGTGTCTTTTTCTTGATGGATAAAATATTGGATAGTGTGAACAACCTGGATAGCATGGACAGCCTGTGCAATAATTACGCTACCCAGACAGTACTGTATATATGAGGGGCCCGGGATTTGTCCGTCCCGGGCCCGGAATTCCTCTCGACGGCCCTGGATATCAGTAACCTTAAATGCAATAAAAATGATCTCTATTTAAAGAAAGTACAGAATTAAATAAAAAGTACAAAAGTAAAAACAACAAAATTCATTGATCGGGTTGATGGTGGTGCGCCGGGGTCAACTGTCACTAAGCATACCTGTATCGTGAGCACGTGCTCATTCATTTTTCATTCATAAATCAAAATGCTGAATAAACTTAAAGATTTAAATGTTCTGTATTGCTGGTGATGGTTGGGATCGGATTGCTTTGCTGCTTGCTGGTGGTTTGCTGAGGGGTTAAATAACACATCTTTTAATTTTGTTTGAATAAAAAGGTCTTACGATTAATTCATGTGCATTTTTCTTCAAAGATATTCATTTGATTTTGAATACATATGTACATTATGTATATGTAACTCCAATTCCATGTTTATACCATATTCCATAGATTGGGTATATTCATCAATTATCGAGCGATTTAATCGTACCTTAAAAACTCTTATGTGGAAGGAATTCAGTTTAAATAGGTCATATCGATGGATTGATATGTTAGAACAATTATCAAAAACATACAATAATACCAAACATCTTACCATAAAGATGAAGCCATTTGAAATTAATGCTACAGCAAGTAAGCTGTATTAATAATTGTAAGAATCAAATTCTCGATTTAGTCTTTTCTTCTGACGCTGTTAGTACTGTAGTGGTAGAATCTACCTCTGCCATTTCTAACGTAGACTCCTACCATCCCCCATTGGATATATTTTTTGATATGAGCAGCAATTTACTTAATAACATTAATGCCGAAGACTCTTCTTAGTCACTTGATTTCCGTAAAGCTGACTTTCAATTACTTTACGACAATTTGAGTGCTTCTAATATTTCGAATATTCATCTTTGCTCTAACATTGACGACGCAGTCACTCAGTTCTTCGAAATTTTCAATAGCTGCTTGATAAATTCAATTCCTCTTAAGATATCTAAAAACATCAACTCCAGCCATCCGTGGTACACGAAAGAGCTTAAATCTCTACGCAACAAACGGAATATGGCTTGGAAGTCTTATAATAAAAGTCTTTCAATTTCTGATCAAAATGTGTTCCTTGCACTTTTTGAAGAGTTTAATTTACTTTCCAGTAACCTATATGCAGCATATGTGAAGGAAATGGAAATTTCGTTGAAGATTGATCCAAAGAGATTTTGGAAGTTTGTAAATTTAAAGAAGAAGTCTGATGGGTATACAGTGAACTTTGCTTACAAAGATTCCGCTTTGACAAGCTCACCTGAGATATGCAATGCGTTTGCAAAGCATTGAAAATCCTGTCAATATAGACTTTGATTTCTTTGACTACTCCCGTGATTTCCCCCAAGCCACTTTTAACAACATCCAAATTGATAATGGTAAAGTTTTGCATTATCTTTCATTGCTGAAAGATGATTATTCTCCTGGTCCTGATGGCATTCCTTCTATAATATTAAAAAAATGTTCCTCCGTTTTAGCTTCTCCTTTGCAATTCTTTTTCAAGCTATCCCTTAAGTCCGGTAAATTTCCTCAAGTATGGAAAGATTCATTCATTACTCCCGTCTTCAAAAAAGGTAATAAGTCCGATATCACCAACTACAGACCGATTTCTAAACTGTCTTCTATTCCAAAGCTTTTCGAACAAGTAGTTTGTGATAGCATAACGTTTTTCTGCAAACATTTAATCTGCCATCAACAACACGGGTTCATGCAGAAGCGGTCTACTGTCACAAACTTATTAACCTTTATGAACAAGTGCTCAAGAGCATTAGAGAGTGGACGTGAGCTGGATTGTATCTACACAGATTTCTCAAAAGCTTTTGACCAAGTCTCTCATAAAATCATCATTTTTAAATTGAAAGCTCTAGGTTTCCCTGTAGGATTTGTTAATCGGATGTATTCATATCTCCGAAACAGATCATACATAGTTAAGTTCAGAAATTCATTTTCTAACCCCTTTACAGCAAAATCAGGAGTCTAACAAGGCAGCCATCTTGGTCCTTTACTGTTTATACTCGCTATCAATGACGTAACTTCGTGTATTCATTCTAGTAAGATCCTCGTTTTTGCTGATGATATGAAAATTTTCAAATCTATTAACTTAGCTAATGACGGCGTAGAATTGCAAGCCGACATCGGCAGATTTGCTATCTGGTGTAGCAAGAATTGTTTAAGCCTGAATCCAGCGAAATGTCAAACAATGACATTTTCAAGGAAACGGGTACCAAGTACACACGGCTATTACATTTCACAACAAGTTTTGCATCGCGTTTTTAGTTTTAAAGATCTGGGAGTAAACTTTAGCCCAGACTTGAGTTTCACGGAACACATCAACTTTATTGTTAAAAAAGCGAATTCCATGTTGGGTTGTTGGGATTTGTTAAAAGATGATCGAAGGAATTTCAAAATCCTTATGTAACCCTAGCTTTATATAACTGTCATGTTCGCCCCCATCTAGAATATGCATCACAGGTATGGTCTCCTTTCTACGAAGTTCATAAGTCTAGGATAAAGGCAGAACAGCGTAATTTTATTCGATTTGCTTTAAAAGGTCTCTCCTGGGCACATCCATACAACCTCCCACCTTACGAACACAGGATTCAACTTCTACAGATTCAAACTTTGTCACAAAGGCGTATTAACAATGATGTTATTTTTAATCACCAACTTTTAACGGGATTTTTAGACGCATCCGCTCTTTTATCATGTGTAGGTTTTAACTATCGCGGAGGGGCTCATCATCTTCGTAATTTAGAGCTATTACATTGTCCCCAACATCGTACTAATTATGGCACGAATGAACCTCTTACCCGCATGTGCAAACTTTTCAACTGAAATAAAATTATTGTTGATTTTAATATTAGTAAGTCCTGTCTAAAAAAAACATTCAAAACCAGTGCACCACGCTCATAGTTTATGTTTAGTATGTTCTCAATGTTTTTGTATCTATTTTGTATATGTATTTGCTTATTTTTTTTTATTTTTTGTGCTTGTGTTATGCTATTTGTATATTTTGCTTACTAACAACTAACACCTGCACTAAATGATGTAGCCAGTGAGCACATAATATGTGTTGGCTAATCTCTGATTGTAAGTTAATGCTTGATATAAGCTTCTTACTCTCGTGAACTGATAGTGCAAAAAAAAAAATATATATTTTTCTCATTACTTTTTGTTAAGCCATTCATCCAGTTTGACACACTACCATCAATTCGACACTTGCACCATAGAATATTATGCATACCATATTGAAAACCCAACCGTCAAAGAAGCCACAATTATTATTATTAATAATTCCATTGTCATGATGCAAACTCCACTTGATATCAGTAACCTTAAATGCAATAAAAATGATCTCTATTTAAAGAAAGTACAGAATTAAATAAAAAATACAAAAGTAAAAACAACAAAATTCATTGATCGGGTTGATCTTGATGGTGGTGCGCCGGGGTCAACTGTCACTAAGCATATCTGTATCGTACCGTTACTTGAAAGGTACCAGTTTGAGCCGGGCTAAAACAAAATAAGAAAAACCTCAGCAACCGTTTTTCTTCAAACTGCTATATACCAAGTTTGAAGAAAATCCGTCAAGCCGTTTAGGCTGTAGCATGACGTGAAAAAGCGCACATCCGCACAGACGCACAGACAGACCGACGGACGGTATGGCGAAAACCACTTTTTTGGGCTTCTCTATCATCGTAATGTCATGTTTGATTAAAACCTCGATTTTTTTTTCTGCACGAAACCAATACTTGCCCTATAGAGCAAGTAAAAAGTTATCCACATGCTACACAAAAAGGCGCAACTTGAGAATGAGGCTAATATGTTCCCATCTTTGAAGTACCTATACGGTATAAGATTTAAATAAAACGAAGGATGATTCAAGCTTGTTTCGATTTTTTTTTCTGCACGAAACCAATACTTGCCCTATAGAGCAAGTAAAAAGTTATCCACATGCTACACAAAAAGGCGCAACTTGAGAATGAGGCTAATATGTTCCCATCTTTGAAGTACCTATACGGTATAAGATTTAAATAAAACGAAGGATGATTCAAGCTTGTTTAAAACAATTCTTTGTCATTTTGAGATTTTATTTGCAGTCTAATAATTTCAAAAATTTTAAAGTTTAATTTTTTTTCCTAATTTTTTGATGTTTTTAAACTATTTTTGTTGGTTCTGGGGGGGGGGGGGTCATGACCCCCCTCTGGATCCGCCACTGCGCCTAGGTGGTATTATTAATTTGAATACGTTAAATACTAACGATTCATTCGTAAGTTAAATCCGAACTAAAGATCTATATTCATAAATTATACATACATAAATCTTATATCTATATTATAAATATTGGATACAAAATCTATTTTTAAAACAGTGTGATTTAACATTGTCATTTGTGGAATTTAATAGGGCAAAGTTTTTAATGAGTTTATTGATCAAGAGATTGAGAGGGCTATTGGCGCCGTAGTTGATTCTACTGAAAATGTTACACAGAGTCAATTGCCTTCGTAAACCAGAACGACTTATACTAAAAATAACACGACAAAGGACTGATGGAGCTGTAATTGATCCATTAATTAGACCAACAATAAAACAGAAGTGTAGGTACTGTTGGGCTATGATTCTTTGTTGATTCCTAAACCAGTCCTTTGACGACCAAGTGTACCAAAACTAACCAAACTTAAGTCCATGAAATCGTCTTAGAATTACTTTGGAACATTAAGAAGAGCAGGTGAAGAATCACTATTGACAATCGTTGTGTCTTTGGGCTAAGAAGGAATCTTGATCTTGGTAGCAAACCTCCTTCTCAAATTATCAAGGTGGCATTAGGAGACCCTTTTCAATCTAGTCCTGCTGTATTAGCAGAAGCGTGGACACAATGTGATGAAAAGCTACTGAAGTGATTTGAGAGAAAGATTCTTCGTATGATACTATTCGGTCCTGTATTTATCAATGGAGTATGGAGGATAAGATTCAATAGCGAACTAAACGGGCTTCATAGCGATATTGACCTGTTAAAAAAACAGAAAATTCAGCGGCTTGGATGGCTGGTCATGCAGAGCATATGGACGAATATGCACCAGCCCGCCGAGTCATCAATTCCAATTTCAAGGGCCAACGCAGTACTGGAAAGACTTAGCGTGCCTAACAGGAGGCAAGAGGCAACTGCTGAAGCCGTGGTCAACAATGGATTGTCTGCGCCACATTAAGTAAGAAAATTAGTAAGATTTCTGGGTTTGTCACTTGGAAACGACTCTAAATACCAAATACCGTTGTACTAAGAATGTATTTAAATCTGCCTTATGTCGATTGAAAATGATTTCAATATTAAAATAATTATTAAGAGTTGCCTTTGGAGCTGGTATTATTGGTTTGAAATTTTGACTCAGATGGAAAAATCTTAGAGGCGCCATTTTTCCACCTATTTTCTTTTTACTTGCGATTATAGGTACTATAAGGCAAGTTATGCATTCGTCGAAAAAAAAAGTTTTGAGATAACAATTAAACATGACATTACGATGATAGCGAAGACGAAAAAAGATAGTCTAAAAATTCTGTCCGTCTGTATGTCTGTCTGTCTGTCTGTCTGTCTGTCTGTCTGTCTGTCTGTCTGTCTGTCTGTCTGTCTGTCTGTATGTAGACCTACAGCCCAAACGGGTGGGCCGAATTGCTTCAAACTTGGTATATAGACTTTTTTAGGTATTGTACAGAGGAGAAATTGAAATTTTTTTTTTAGCTCAAAAAATAACGGTACCTGCCATACAACCGTTACGTTAAAGCTTATTTTTCTCAAAAATGGCTCTAACGATTTCGATTTAAAAAAAGCAGTGTTGCTTTTTAGGTACGATCAATCATATGGCTGAAAAAAAAATTTTTTAAAATGGCTAAGAACGGTACTTTCCATAGGACCGTTTTTTTTTGCTTTCGACTATCTCGAAAACGACTCAACCGATTCTTTCGAAATTTCACACACATATAGCTGTAGGTAGCTCAATTTGTATTGCATACCAATATTTTTTTGTAATTTTAAAAGCATTTTTAAAAAAAAAAATTTAAAAATTAATATTTTGAAAACTGCTTATTAAATTTTTTCTAAAAATTTTAAATAAATGTATTTGCTGAATACCTACGAACTGGCGTTTTTGAATTTTTTTTGAAATTTTTTTTCAAAAACCGCTCCACAGATTTTTATAAATTTATTCTCATAAATTCAAATTTATCCAAGAAATAAAATGGCGTACTTTTTTTTCAGCTCAAATTAGTTTAAGTATTTATTTAAGAATTTTGAAAATTTTATTTTTATTAAAATCTCAAGCCCCTAAACCACTGTCACTCATTAGAGCAAGTTCGTGCGACCCAGTCGTGCATTTTATTTTTCTTCGTAATGCCATGTTCTTTCAATTTTTATTCTAGTTGCCAATGCATAAGAAGTTGCCTTTAAAATACCTATTTATCACATGAAACTGAAAAAAATTAAGAACAGTTATTTCTAGTTTGCCTATTTTCGAGCATACAAAAGGTTGATTGATAATTTATGACTCAAAACAATAATTTATTTAAAAGGCTCCTAAATGTTTGTTGTTGTTTTGTTGATAATCAGTCAGCCTTAAGTGTGCTGGCTGGCTGATATTTTTCAATAGCCTATCAATTTCTTATTTAATGGGACAAACAAAAATGTTTTCAAAAATACTGGAACCTTTTCCTGACTTTTTCAAGAGTAAACAAGAACGTATCCAAAAATTTCAATCATAATTCCACTCCATTGAGTTAAGGATATCAACCCCAATTGAACAGCCCACTATTAAGTTGCCAAAGCCATAAGGCCTAAGGCCTAAGGCGATTTATCATTAATTTTTTTTTGTTTGTGTCTGGAGACAAAAACACAGTATATCCTGTGCCTTAAGTGATTTTTATATTGTGATGGAATTAACATTTAGGATAGGTAACTACTCTTCTTCTTTCGAAAAATGTACTTTACCATCCAAAAGCTAATCGACCTTTTTTTCGATTTGGATAATCCAATGCGTGGGCTTGAGTTTTGAATTTTTAAAATGAATATATCCTCTACTTATTGAAAACGTTGGTCTATTAATAAAATGGGGATACTTTATATATTAAAAAGCTTGTGATCGAGTGAAGCACTAAATATTTTAGCTTTAAGCAGACATATCTGCTTTAAGATGTCAAGCATTTTTGGATTAGCTCGTTGCTACAAATTTAACATTAGTACAAAGTTGAATTTCAGTGACAGTTGTCAAAAGATATGCTTGTGGTATTAAATGAACACATGATGTTATAGTTTATCTATCCGCACAGGTGAACCAATGTTTACATCTTTGAGAAAGTAAGATTATTTCGCTTAATATTTTAAACGCTAATGCTTGTATTATTTGGTATCGACAAACTTCTTCTTGGATGGATTAGAAGTAAGCTTTCCAATCGTTCCATTTGCGTTGTCTTGGCTACTTTCTGTCTTTTTTCTCAGACTTCTATGCCACTAAGTACCAGCGCCAGCGGTACATTAGGCCCTAGATTGTTTTACTGACGACAGTACCTACTTTGAGCATTTAATATTCATTTTCAGAGTCACGCCTCTGTTCTTCAAATGAAAAACTTCAACGGCAGCGTGTGATGATTTTACTTTTTCCCAATTTCGAGAACATTGTTCAAAGGGGAATTATCTACCTAATGTAACTGAATACTTCGAAAAAGCATAAGAAGCATATCCATGAGTGCCACCATTGTAACTATGTACAAGTACATACATACATAAAATGCAAAGTCCTCTGATGGTGATGTTTGACTATGTAGTTGCCCTCTGATGCCTGAACTTTCGTTTTTAATAGCTTAGCTATATAACACACTCTGAAGATAACTGGGACAACTAGCATGCAGCGTTTGTAATATCTTCCTCTTCATAAAATAGTAGTTTTTATATAGCAAAGGTGCCACTTATAGTCCGGTCGAATTACACCAAAAAATAGGGGTGAGGTTACAATAATTCGGACCCAGCTGAAAATTAGTAGGATTGTTCAAAACACCATTATTATGAAATCTAAAAAGTCCTCATCGATATGCGGGGTCAAAGGTCACAAGAACGGGGTTTTTACTATTTTCAGCATTTTACATAAAATTAGCCCAGGCAAAAAATGTAGATCGGATAATTATTTATAAAAAATGTCCAAACGCTTTTTTTCCTAAGAGCCACCGTTTTTGAGATATTACCATTCAAAAAGTAGTAACCGCCATAATATGCAATACAATACAGTGCAATTAGCTTGTCTGCCTCCAACTTCAGCGGCTGCTCATCAACATCTTTTTCGAGTATATTCCCAAGTTCAAGTGTGTTTTATTTTAAAAATCGTGCGATTTTTTAAATATAACACCTTGTGTTGATTCCAAAGCTGGCTTTTAAATTTAATAAAGGGGGTGATGAAAAAAGGATTTTAAAAGCGGGATTTTATAAAAAAGAAGATTTAAAAGCCGAAATTAAAAAAAAAAAAAACAGAATTATGAAAACCGGTCTTCTGAAACCAACCCATAAATTCCCTATTTTACCTACCTTTGGTGGCGTGGAAACGTGTGCACTGACCTTTATTATGACGATTACAACTCTTTCAACTTTTTGAATCGATATATCTCAAAAACGGTGGCTCTTAGGAAAAAAAAGCATTTGAACATTTTTTACATAATTATCTGATCTACAATTTTTGTTCTGGCTAATTTTATGTAAAACTTACCGTTTGCTGAAAATAGCGAAAAACCGTTGTGACCTTTGACCCCGCGTAAAATTTTTTCCACATCTCGGATTGACTAGGACTGTTTAGATTTCATTTATTACTAGCTGTCCCGGCAGACGTTGTTCTGCCCTTCCTAGCAGATAGCGATGATAGATATAAACATTTTGAATATTAAATATTATGCAATAAGTTTGACTTCTTAATTACATATATTTATAACGTCAAATTAGTTTGTCTAAAATATGAGAAAATGGATGTTTTTTTTTTTAAATTTATTTTATTTCTTCTTCTTTTTATTTTACTATCGCAGAGCCTTTTCGTAAACTATATTTTTTGTTTTGCCCGAAGTTGTGCTATAAATACACAGAACTGATGCCTTTCCTACGCGTGAACATGATACATACAATTGTCCGTGGGAGAAACATGGATATTCAAGGTCGATTCCGCACAATTCCAAAGATTGTCCTTGTGACTTATTTATTGTCATGGCGAAAGCAAGACGTATTGGAAATTGCAATCGTTTAAAGTTAAAAGGTAAATCTGGCGGAATCATTGGAATACGCGGAATCAATACATCTTCACCTTTAAATTTTCCTTTTAAAATCGTTGCTTCAATAAGATTATTCATGACATTTTTGACTGCTAATCTTGTTCCGTTGCACAATCGAGGTGGATTTATATTCCGAAGAAGAATAATTGGTGCACCAACTTTCAAATTTAAACGATGAGGCGGCAGTCCAGGCAAATCCAAGGAATTCAGAAATTCCGTTGGATAATTGACAGCGTCATCTTGATTTGTGACCGTATCTACTGATTGATACGTCACAATCTCACCAGGTATACCACTTAAAATATCTGCATTCAATTGACCGACGTCCTGATTTTTGGCTGCCAGTATTGCTCTTTCACCTTAAAAAATTATGATTTCGATAGTTTTGCGCAATGTTTGGAAAAACACTTGAAACCAATTGTTGTTTGGTTTGTACGAAATTACAAAAATTATCTGGCAAAGTGATTAATCCAGTAGTAGCATCAAATGGAATTTGTCCATTTCCTATCGACAGTAGTTGTCTAGAAAATTCGTCAGCCGATGGGTCATTTAATAATTGTACTCTTACATTTGTTGTTAAAGTGAGTGTTTGTACATATCTCCATAAACTGGATGACTTCAAGCATGCCTTTAATTCATCTGCTGGAGTTGAACGGGGAATCACTGGCAGCGTTTGACGGAAATCACCAGCCAACAATATCAGAGCGCCACCGAATATTTCTTGATTAGTACGTAAATCTTTCAAGGTCCTATCT
This sequence comes from Platycheirus albimanus, assembly GCA_916050605.2. Lineage (NCBI taxonomy): Eukaryota > Metazoa > Arthropoda > Insecta > Diptera > Syrphidae > Platycheirus > Platycheirus albimanus. The sequence goes on along the minus strand of OU696696.1, from coordinate 250,485,366 downwards.
AAAGCTTCCACCGATCTCTTATGTGCCATTGTACATTCATCCCACACTATTAATTGACATTGTTGCAAAACTCTTCCCATTCCTGAATTTTTAGATATGTTACACGTTGGATTTTCATTAATTTGCATATTCAATGGTAATTTAAGTGCAGAGTGCGCTGTACGGCCACCATCCAATAATGTGGCAGCTATTCCAGATGATGCAAGTGCTAAGGCTATATTGTTCTGTGATCTCACAGTCGCTAATAGCAAGAAAATCAAAAATGTTTTTCCGGTACCGCCTGGCGCATCTAAAAAAAACATTCCTCCGCTTTCGTTTTGTAGAGCTTGAATTATTGTATCATATGCAATTTTTTGTTCTCGATTCAATCTAGGCAGATTCAAATTTATAAATGTGTTCATTTCATTTATATCATATTGTTGTTCACGTTGCATTTCTTGATTGATTGCGTCATGTATTTGTCGATTAGGAGCAGGCAAGCCTAATTGTGACAATGTTTTATTTGCGATTGCTAAGCACATATCTTCAATTATAACTAATGCCTCATTATACATCTCCAGCGTAGTGACTAATTCCTGATATCTAGAAATACGACGCATTCTATTCAAGATATCTTCAGTCATATAGTCACGATAACTATGCCACAATTCTACTGGATTTGATGGAAAATATGTTGCGATAATTATTGAAAATAATGTTCTTATTTGATGCGGTAAACCTGTGGATGATGCATCCATAAGTGTGGCATCCCAATGATTATCATTTTCTAATAAATGCAGTTCTTCACATGCTTGACGATAAGTGTGGCAAAGACGCCCATTCACTCTTTTCAAACTCAAAAAAGATGTAGGTCCAGGAACATTAACCAATAAAAGACGCAAATAAAAACATTCATGTTGGCTGGGATGCACTGTATAAAGTCGTCCTATTGCATCACTTGCAAAAACATCAGGATTACCTTCAACAGGTGTTCCTCTTTTTCGTTTTTCCAATGTCTTTGAACTTGCATTCCACGTGTAATATGTTGGTACTTGGGAATAAAGCAGCGATTTAGCAAATTGATCTCTTTCATATAATTTAAAAAAAGAAATTAATGTGGTTGATGTCGGTTGATCTGCAATCTGCTGTGCATTATCAACAGTAAAATACACACGCTGTCCATTTTCCAAATGCACTGCTAGATGAATAACAACTGGACTGCGGTCATGAATTGGGAAAGACAAAATTCGCCAAAGTGCTTCGTTACTACTAATGTACCTACCCATTTGATATTGTGCAATTTCGTCATTTTTCTTCTCCGATACTCCAAAAACAGCCATGTCACTCCCTTTATTTACATACTTACAAATGTATTTAATTGACTTGACCGAATTACAATACTCTACATTTATATGAGCTTTGTACGCTTTTGATAGCAATGGCGAATATGGGACTACCCATCTATTATCTACTTCAATATCCTGATGACATTTTGTTTACTTTTAAAACTTAAAGAAATACAATTTATTTATGTATATGTATGTTTATTTTAAAACCAACATAAAAAAGTGCTCATACGCCATACACCCAAAAATCATGATTTTGATGTTTTTTAGAAACTCTAATGACCCCCTAACTGTAAACGCACATACAATTGCCATTCCATGAAAAAAATAGAAAAACAACCATTGAAACATTATTGCTTTATTATTAAATGTGCAGGTAACCAAAAGACTCCTTACCACATCGAAACAACATCATCGCTTGAACACAAATCCAATCATGCAACATTTATTGGACAACCAAAAAAAACTCTTTTAGTTTCCCATAAACCATATTACTCAAAATATAGCGACCAGGCTTCACCATGACCCATAAGTGTTTTACATACATATACATACATACATAAGGTCACGATTACATTTTTTTCGAAAATCAAAGGAGTATTGGCAGTTTTTGGCGCTCGCGGCCATTTACAAAATACATAAGTCTCAAATTCAAGTTTTTATATTCTGTAATGATTTTTTCTATGGACAGAATACTAATTAAAATTGTATGAAGCATTCAAAAACAATAATGCATTTTAAAAGTATTAGAAGTTTACTGGCACCTGGCAGTTATAAAACTTTTAGAAAGTGTAACTAATTCAAATCATTAAATGACAATATCGTTCTTGGCCGCCTACGCCCACGATCCATACAAAATTGCCCATTCTCCTTTCTTGAATACTTCACAATAATGTTTTTGTGTATTTGTATACACCGCGTGAAACCATACAAAAATACAAAAAATAGCAAAAGCAACAACAAATGTTTATGTTTTTGACTTCAAAACTAAAAACAAAAATCCAATATTATAAAATTCCGACTATGACTGAATTATATTTCAAATAAATGATTTTTGAGTTTTGCTAAGTGAGCTTTAAGTTTATTTTTCACGCACGCACAAAGCACACATACCGATTTCAACGAAACTTCAACGAATTCATATATAGACCAATACCAAAGATGTGTGAAAGTTTGGTTGAAATTGGTAAACGGGTTAAGGCGTGAATCGGCGACCAACAAAATATAGTTTACTTTTTATATATAGTCACTGATTTCTAGAAATACGACGCATTCTATTCAAGATATCTTCAGTTATATAGTCACGATAACTATGCCACAATTCTACTGGATTTGATGGAAAACATGTTGCGATAATTATTGAAAATAATGTTCTTATTTGATGCGGTAAAGCTGTGGATGATGCATCCATAAGTGTGGCATCCCAATGATTATCATTTTCTAATAAATGCAGTTTTTCACATGCTTGACGATAAGTATGGAAAAGACACCCATTCACTCTTTTCAAACTCAAAAAAGATGTAGGTCCAGGAACATTAACCAATAAAAGACGCAAATAAAAACATTCATGTTGGCTGGGATGCACTGTATAAAGTCGTCCTATTGCATCACTTGCAAAAACATCAGGATTACCTTCAACAGGTGTTCCTCTTTTTCGTTTTTCCCATGTCTTTGAACTTGCATTCCACGTGTAATATGTTGGTACTTGGGAATAAAGCAGCGTTTAGCAAATTGATCTCTTTCATATAATTTAAAAAAAGAAATTAATGTGGTTGATGGCGGTTGATCTGCAATCTGCTGTGCATTATCAACAGTAAAATACACACGCTCTCCATTTTCCAAATGCACTGCTAGATGAATAACAACTGGACTGCGGTCATGAATTGGGAAAGACAAAATTCGCCAAAGTGCTTCGTTACTACTAATGTACCTACCCATTTGATATTGTGCAATTTCGTCATTTTTCTTCTCCGATACTCCAAAAACAGCCATGTCACTGGCTTTATTTACATACTTACAAATGTATTTAATTGACTTGACCGAATTACAATACTCTACATTTATATGAGCTTTGTACGCTTTTGATAGCAATGGCGAATATGGGACTACCCATCTATTATCTACTTCAATATCCTGATGACATTTTGTTTACTTTTAAAACTTAAAGAAATACCATTTATTTATGTATATGTACATATGTTTATTTTAAAACCAACATAAAAAAGTGCTCATACGCCATACACCCAAAAATCATGATTTTGATGTTTTTTAGAAACTCTAATGACCCCCTAACTGTAAACGCGCATACAATTGCCATTCCATGAAAAAAATAGAGAAACAACCATTGAAACATTTTTGCTTTATTATTAAATGTGCAGGTAACCAAAAGACTCCTTACCACATCGAAACAACATCATCGCTTGAACACAAATCCAATCATGCAACATTTATTGGGCAACCAAAAAAAACTCTTTTAGTTTCCCATAAACCATTACTCAAAATATAGCGACCAGGCTTCACCATGACCCATAAGTGTTTTACATACATATACATACATACATAAGGTCACGATTACATTTTTTTCGAAAATCAAAGGAGTATTGGCAGTTTTTGGCGCTCGCGGCCATTTACAAAATAAGTCTCAAATTCAAGGTTTTATATTCTGTAATGATTTTTTCTATGGACAGAATACTAATTAAAATTGTATAAAGCATTCTAAAACAATAATGCATTTTAAAAGTATTAGAAGTTTACTGGCACCTGGCAGTTATAAAACTTTTAGAAAGTATAACTAATTCAAATCATTAAATAACAATATCGTTCTTGGCCGCCTACGCCCACGATCCATACAAAATTGCCCATTCTCCTTTCTTGAATACTTCACAATAACGTTTTTGTGTATTTGTATACACCGCGTGAAACCTTACAAAAATACAAAAAATAGCAAAAGCAACAACAAATGTTTATGTTTTTGACTTCAAAACTAAAAACAAAAATCCAATATTATAAAATTCCGACTATGACTGAATTATATTTCAAATAAATGATTTTTGAGTTTTGCTAAGTGAGCTTTAAGTTTATTTTTCACGCACGCACAAAACACACATACCGATTTCAACGAAACTTCACCGAATTTATATATAGACCAATACCAAAGATGTGTGAAAGTTTGGTTGAAATTGGTAAACGGGTTAAGGCGTGAATCGGCGACCAACAAAATATAGTTTACTTTTTATATATAATCACTGATTTCTAGAAATACGACGCATTCTATTCAAGATATCTTCAGTCATATAGTCACGATAACTATGCCACAATTCTACTGGATTTGATGGAAAACATGTTGCGATAATTATTGAAAATAATGTTCTTATTTGATGCGGTAAACCTGTGAATGATGCATCCATAAGTGTGGCATCCCAATGATTATCATTTTCTAATAAATGCAGTTCTTCACATGCTTGACGATAAGTGTGGAAAAGACGCCCATTCACTCTTTTCAAACTCAAAAAAGATTTAGGTCCAGGAACATTAACCAATAAAAGACGCAAATAAAAACATTCATGTTGGCTGGGATGCACTGTATAAAGTCTTTCTATTGCATCACTTGCAAAAACATCAGGATTACCTTCAACAGGTGTTCCTCTTTTTCGTTTTTCCCATGTCTTTGAACTTGCATTCCACGTGTAATATATTGGTACTTGGGAATAAAGCAGCGTTTTAGCAAATTGATCTCTTTCATATAATTTAAAAAAAGAAATTAATGTGGTTGATGGCGGTTGATCTGCAATCTGCTGTGCATTATCAACAGTAAAATACACACGCTGTCCATTTTCCAAATGCACTGCTAGATGAATAAGAACTGGACTGCGGTCATGAATTGGGAAAGACAAAATTCGCCAAAGTGCTTCGTTACTACTAATGTACCTACCCATTTGATATTGTGCAATTTCGTCATTTTTCTTCTCCGATACTCCAAAAACAGCCATGTCACTCCCTTTATTTACATACTTACAAATGTATTTAATTGACTTGACCGAATTACAATACTCTACATTTATATGAGCTTTGTACGCTTTTGATAGCAATGGCGAATATGGGACTACCCATCTATTATCTACTTCAATATCCTGATGACATTTTGTTTACTTTTAAAACTTAAAGAAATACAATTTATTTATGTATATGTATGTTTATTTTAAAACCAACATAAAAAAGTGCTCATACGCCATACACCCAAAAATCATGATTTTGATGTTTTTTAGAAACTCTAATGACCCCCTAACTGTAAACGCACATACAATTGCCATTCCACGAAAAAAATAGAAAAACAACCATTGAAACATTATTGCTTTATTATTAAATGTGCAGGTAACCAAAAGACTCCTTACCACATCGAAACAACATCATCGCTTGAACACAAATCCAATCATGCAACATTTATTGGACAACCAAAAAAAACTCTTTTAGTTTCCCATAAACCATATTACTCAAAATATAGCGACCAGGCTTCACCATGACCCATAAGTGTTTTACATACATATACATACATACATAAGGTCACGATTACATTTTTTTCGAAAATCAAAGGAGTATTGGCAGTTTTTGGCGCTCGCGGCCATTTACAAAATACATAAGTCTCAAATTCAAGTTTTTATATTCTGTAATGATTTTTTCTATGGACAGAATACTAATTAAAATTGTATGAAGCATTCAAAAACAATAATGCATTTTAAAAGTATTAGAAGTTTACTGGCACCTGGCAGTTATAAAACTTTTAGAAAGTGTAACTAATTCAAATCATTAAATGACAATATCGTTCTTGGCCGCCTACGCCCACGATCCATACAAAATTGCCCATTCTCCTTTCTTGAATACTTCACAATAATGTTTTTGTGTATTTGTATACACCGCGTGAAACCATACAAAAATACAAAAAATAGCAAAAGCAACAACAAATGTTTATGTTTTTGACTTCAAAACTAAAAACAAAAATCCAATATTATAAAATTCCGACTATGACTGAATTATATTTCAAATAAATGATTTTTGAGTTTTGCTAAGTGAGCTTTAAGTTTATTTTTCACGCACGCACAAAGCACACATACCGATTTCAACGAAACTTCAACGAATTCATATATAGACCAATACCAAAGATGTGTGAAAGTTTGGTTGAAATTGGTAAACGGGTTAAGGCGTGAATCGGCGACCAACAAAATATAGTTTACTTTTTATATATAGTCACTGATTTCTAGAAATACGACGCATTCTATTCAAGATATCTTCAGTTATATAGTCACGATAACTATGCCACAATTCTACTGGATTTGATGGAAAACATGTTGCGATAATTATTGAAAATAATGTTCTTATTTGATGCGGTAAACCTGTGGATGATGCATCCATAAGTGTGGCATCCCAATGATTATCATTTTCTAATAAATGCAGTTTTTCACATGCTTGACGATAAGTATGGAAAAGACACCCATTCACTCTTTTCAAACTCAAAAAAGATGTAGGTCCAGGAACATTAACCAATAAAAGACGCAAATAAAAACATTCATGTTGGCTGGGATGTACTGTATAAAGTCGTCCTATTGCATCACTTGCAAAAACATCAGGATTACCTTCAACAGGTGTTCCTCTTTTTCGTTTTTCCCATGTCTTTGAACTTGCATTCCACGTGTAATATGTTGGTACTTGGGAATAAAGCAGCGTTTAGCAAATTGATCTCTTTCATATAATTTAAAAAAAGAAATTAGTGTGGTTGATGGCGGTTGATCTGCAATCTGCTGTGCATTATCAACAGTAAAATACACACGCTCTCCATTTTCCAAATGCACTGCTAGATGAATAACAACTGGACTGCGGTCATGAATTGGGAAAGACAAAATTCGCCAAAGTGCTTCGTTACTACTAATGTACCTACCCATTTGATATTGTGCAATTTCGTCATTTTTCTTCTCCGATACTCCAAAAACAGCCATGTCACTGGCTTTATTTACATACTTACAAATGTATTTAATTGACTTGACCGAATTACAATACTCTACATTTATATGAGCTTTGTACGCTTTTGATAGCAATGGCGAATATGGGACTACCCATCTATTATCTACTTCAATATCCTGATGACATTTTGTTTACTTTTAAAACTTAAAGAAATACCATTTATTTATGTATATGTACATATGTTTATTTTAAAACCAACATAAAAAAGTGCTCATACGCCATACACCCAAAAATCATGATTTTGATGTTTTTTAGAAACTCTAATGACCCCCTAACTGTAAACGCGCATACAATTGCCATTCCATGAAAAAAATAGAGAAACAACCATTGAAACATTTTTGCTTTATTATTAAATGTGCAGGTAACCAAAAGACTCCTTACCACATCGAAACAACATCATCGCTTGAACACAAATCCAATCATGCAACATTTATTGGGCAACCAAAAAAAACTCTTTTAGTTTCCCATAAACCATTACTCAAAATATAGCGACCAGGCTTCACCATGACCCATATACATACATACATAAGGTCACGATTACATTTTTTTCGAAAATCAAAGGAGTATTGGCAGTTTTTGGCGCTCGCGGCCATTTACAAAATAAGTCTCAAATTCAAGGTTTTATATTCTGTAATGATTTTTTCTATGGACAGAATACTAATTAAAATTGTATAAAGCATTCTAAAACAATAATGCATTTTAAAAGTATTAGAAGTTTACTGGCACCTGGCAGTTATAAAACTTTTAGAAAGTATAACTAATTCAAATCATTAAATAACAATATCGTTCTTGGCCGCCTACGCCCACGATCCATACAAAATTGCCCATTCTCCTTTCTTGAATACTTCACAATAACGTTTTTGTGTATTTGTATACACCGCGTGAAACCTTACAAAAATACAAAAAATAGCAAAAGCAACAACAAATGTTTATGTTTTTGACTTCAAAACTAAAAACAAAAATCCAATATTATAAAATTCCGACTATGACTGAATTATATTTCAAATAAATGATTTTTGAGTTTTGCTAAGTGAGCTTTAAGTTTATTTTTCACGCACGCACAAAACACACATACCGATTTCAACGAAACTTCACCGAATTTATATATAGACCAATACCAAAGATGTGTGAAAGTTTGGTTGAAATTGGTAAACGGGTTAAGGCGTGAATCGGCGACCAACAAAATATAGTTTACTTTTTATATATAATCACTGATTTCTAGAAATACGACGCATTCTATTCAAGATATCTTCAGTCATATAGTCACGATAACTATGCCACAATTCTACTGGATTTGATGGAAAACATGTTGCGATAATTATTGAAAATAATGTTCTTATTTGATGCGGTAAACCTGTGGATGATGCATCCATAAGTGTGGCATCCCAATGATTATCATTTTCTAATAAATGCAGTTCTTCACATGCTTGACGATAAGTGTGGAAAAGACGCCCATTCACTCTTTTCAAACTCAAAAAAGATTTAGGTCCAGGAACATTAACCAATAAAAGACGCAAATAAAAACATTCATGTTGGCTGGGATGCACTGTATAAAGTCTTTCTATTGCATCACTTGCAAAAACATCAGGATTACCTTCAACAGGTGTTCCTCTTTTTCGTTTTTCCCATGTCTTTGAACTTGCATTCCACGTGTAATATATTGGTACTTGGGAATAAAGCAGCGTTTTAGCAAATTGATCTCTTTCATATAATTTAAAAAAAGAAATTAATGTGGTTGATGGCGGTTGATCTGCAATCTGCTGTGCATTATCAACAGTAAAATACACACGCTGTCCATTTTCCAAATGCACTGCTAGATGAATAAGAACTGGACTGCGGTCATGAATTGGGAAAGACAAAATTCGCCAAAGTGCTTCGTTACTACTTATGTACCTACCCATTTGATATTGTGCAATTTCGTCATTTTTCTTCTCCGATACTCCAAAAACAGCCATGTCACTCAATTTATTTACATACTTACAAATGTATTTAATTGACTTGACCGAATTACAATACTCTACATTTATATGAGCTTTGTATGCTTTTGATAGCAATGGCGAATATGGGACTACCCATCTATTATCTACTTCAATATCCTGATGACATTTTGTTTACTTTTAAAACTTAAAGAAATACCATTTATTTATGTATATGTATGTTTATTTTAAAACCAACATAAAAAAGTGCTCATATGCCATACACCCAAAAATCATGATTTTGATGTTTTTTAGAAACTCTAATGACCCCCTAACTGTAAACGCGCATACAATTGCCATTCCATGAAAAAAATAGAAAAACAACCATTGAAACATTATTGCTTTATTATTAAATGTGCAGGTAACCAAAAGACTCCTTACCACATCGAAACAACATCATCGCTTGAAGACAAATCCAATCATGCAACATTTATTGGGCAACCAAAAAATACTCTTTTAGTTTCCCATAAACCATTACTCAAAATATAGCGACCAGGCTTCACCATGACCCATAAGTGTTTTACATACATATACATACATACATAAGGTCACGATTACTTTTTTTTCGAAAATCAAAGGAGTATTGGCAGTTTTTGGCGCTCGCGGCCATTTACAAAATAAGTCTCAAATTCAAGTTTTTATATTCTGTAATGATTTTTTCTATGGACAGAATACTAATTAAAATTGTATGAAGCATTCAAAAACAATAATGCATTTTAAAAGTATTAGAAGTTTACTGGCACCTGGCAGTTATAAAACTTTTAGAAAGTATAACTAATTCAAATCATTAAATAACAATATCGTTCTTGGCCGCCTACGCCCACGATCCATACAAAATTGCCCATTCTCCTTTCTTGAATACTTCACAATAATGTTTTTGTGTATTTGTATACACCGCGTGAAACCATACAAAAATACAAAAAATAGCAAAAGCAACAACAAATGTTTATGTTTTTGACTTCAAAACTAAAAACAAAAATCCAATATTATAAAATTTCGACTATGACTGAATTATATTTCAAATAAATGATTTTTGAGTTTTGCTAAGTGAGCTTTAAGTTTATTTTTCACTCACGCACAAAACACACATACCGATTTCAACGAAACTTCACCGAATTCATATATAGACCAATACCAAAGATGTGTGAAAGTTTGGTTGAAATTAGTAGACGGGTTAAGGCGTGAATCGGCGACCAACAAAATATAGTTTACTTTTTATATATAGTCACTGATTTCTAGAAATACGACGCATTCTATTCAAGATATCTTCAGTCATATAGTCACGATAACTATGCCACAATTCTACTGGATTTGATGGAAAACATGTTGCGATAATTATTGAAAATAATGTTCTTATTTGATGCGGTAAACCTGTGGATGATGCATCCATAAGTGTGGCATCCCAATGATTATCATTTTCTAATAAATGCAGTTTTTCACATGCTTGACGATAAGTGTGGAAAAGACGCCCATTCACTCTTTTCAAACTCAAAAAAGATGTAGGTCCAGGAACATTAACCAATAAAAGACGCAAATAAAAACATTCATGTTGGCTGGGATGCACTGTATAAAGTCGTCCTATTGCATCACTTGCAAAAACATCAGGATTACCTTCAACAGGTGTTCCTCTTTTTCGTTTTTCCCATGTCTTTGAACTTGCATTCCACGTGTAATATGTTGGTACTTGGGAATAAAGCAGCGATTTAGCAAATTGATCTCTTTCATATAATTTAAAAAAAGAAATTAATGTGGTTGATGGCGGTTGATCTGCAATCTGCTGTGCATTATCAACAGTAAAATACACACGCTGTCCATTTTCCAAATGCACTGCTAGATGAATAACAACTGGACTGCGGTCATGAATTGGGAAAGACAAAATTCGCCAAAGTGCTTCGTTACTACTAATGTACCTACCCATTTGATATTGTGCAATTTCGTCATTTTTCTTTTCCGATACTCCAAAAACAGCCATGTCACTCCCTTTATTTACATACTTACTGTTGGGAATATGCAATTTCCACTTTGATATAAAACACTTTACAGTTCTCTAATCTCATTATTATGTTACTATAGCAACGAATATTTATTATATTTAGCTTGTCATTATAATTATTATTATTCCTTTTACTTTCTACATACTAACATAAAGTTAATTTCTTTTTCTTTAAAATAAATCATTTAATATCTAGAAGATTCTTTTTTATTTCTCGCGCAACTCAACAGGTTATGGGCCCAGACCATAACACAAATCGAGGATAATCTTTTAAATATAATTTGTTGTATAAATTTAAATTCACAAACATACATAAATCAAAATGACTGCTTCAAACTTACATGGTCGGATTCCTCTTCTGAATGGAGAAAATTTCTTTACATGGAAGGCACAGATGGAAGCTGTGTTACATCGAGGAAGATTTCTTAAATATGTCAAGGGCGAGGCGAAGCGCCCGGAAACTGTTGGATCACTACAGACAGAATGGGACGAAAAGGATTTGGACGCCCGTGCAGAATTGCTTATAGCAATGGAAGCAAATATAGTTGCTCTAGCGGCCAACCTTAAAACATCCAAAGATGTTTGGGATTTCCTGTTAGATAGCTATGACAAGAAAGGACCACGTCAAAAGACGGAGGAATACCGCAAATTGACCAACCTGAAAATGGGAGCAGGGCAATCAATTAATGAATTTGTTCGTGAATTTAGAACCATAAGCAACAAACTCAAGGAACTAGGAGCAACATTGGATGATGATTTGCTCGTTGTAGTACTTCTAGATGGACTCTCAGAGGAATATAAGGATATAAGATCTGCTTTTGACGCCCATAGCCAATACCCCGGTGTTTCAACCGTTTGGAAGTTAGAGATAAGAAGAAAGAAGTTTTAAACAATAATGTGTTCAGTGTTAAACATTTTAAGCCACAGAACCACCTAAAGAAACAGAGTCAATTTAAAAATAAATCAGAAATCAATAATTTTCCTTACAATTGCAGGAAATGCGGTAAACGAGGTCATATGGCGAAAGATTGTTGGAGTAAAGCTAAGCAAATCAGTCAGACAAAAGGGAGTTCCGAATTTGAACATGGTTTCACCGTACAGGAATGTACAAGTACAACACAATCAGCAAAGGTAACGTGTGATATGCCAAACCAAAGGCTTTGGTGTTTGGACAGCGGAGCGACTTCACACATGTGTGCTGAGGAGTTGAGATTTGTTACTCTTGACAAAAATAAACAAGTTAGTCATGTGAAATTAGCTGACAACCACATTATCAACGTCAACGGAACTGGAACAGTTAAATCCGGAATCAATATTTTGAACGAAAAGAAACCATTTTATCTGTTCAACACTTTATTTGTTCCAAAACTTACAGATAATCTCATATCAATCAGCAAGATAACGGAGCAAGGCAACAAAGTCGTTTTTGAAGGTACTGGAGCCAATATTTTTGATAAATCGGATCGCTTACTGATGAGAGCTGAAAAAAGAAATTGTTTGTACTACTTAGTCGATAATGAAATGGCCCAAGTCAGCAATAGTACAATCGGAACGCCAAGAATTCAAATTGGATCTCTCATGTCCTGGCATAAAAGACTTGGACACGTCAACTTCAATTCGTTAAAACAATTACTAAATAGGAAGATGGTTCACGGACTGCCAGACAAATTCAAAGAAGATATAACAAATTGTATCACCTGTATAAGAGCCAAACAATCTCAATTGCCATTTTCAAGCAGTAACGAGAAGAAGACATCGCATCGACTGCAACTTGTTCACTCAGACATATGTGGTCCCATGCGAACGGAATCTCTAGGAAAAGCTAAATATTTTATAACCTTCATCGATGACTTCTCACGAAAGATATTTGTTTATTTTCTTAAACAGAAAAACGAAGCTCTCCAAGCCTTTAAGACATTCAAGAATTTTGCCGAGACGCAGACTGGTGAAAAAATAAAAACATTAAGATCTGATAATGGGATGGAATACTGCAGCAAGGATTTTTTGAAATACGTGGAAAAAAGCGGAATACACCATCAGAAGACTGTACCTTATACGCCACAGCAAAACGGTCTCGCTGAAAGGACAAATCGAACTTTGACTGAGATGGCTAGGTACCTAATGAACGAAAGTAAACTCGCTGAGTTTATGTGGGGAGAACTGGTCAATACCGCTGCGTTTTTACGAAACCGATGTCCAACCAAATGTAACGGTGATGTTACACCAGAAGAAATTTGGAGCGGAAGAAAACCAAATGTTTCTTTTCTCAAGGAAATTGGAATGACAGTGTATTCTTTAAGAAAGGATTCAAACCTGGAAAAATTTGATAACAGATCTGAGGAGGGCATCCTTGTCGGGTACGCAGAAGAAACAAAGGCTTACAGAATTTGGGTTCCAAGCAAAAGAAGTGTTATTAAGAGTAGAGACATCCGATTCGTTCAAAACGAAAGATCAAAGATCCAAGAGGAAGGTAATAAATCTAGAAACAGTAATTTTTACACCTTTTCGTTTCAGGATCGTGCCGAAACTTTTGAAGCACTTCCTGATAACTGCCAAGAATCAACTGTGGAATCAGAGCCAAGTGAATCATTGGAAGAACGGGATAAAGAAAGTGATGGAATAATATCCTCAAACCAGATGTGCTCTGATCCACGGACAATTAAAGAAATTGAACAATTAAGAGACGCGAATGAATGGCGGGAGGCAATGAAAATGGAGTACGACTCTTTGCTCAAAAACAACACTTGGACCTTAGTCGACAGACCACCGGATCGCAAGGTTATCAAATCGAAATTGGTTTTTAAGACAAAGCTAAGACTGGACGGAAGTATTGAAAGAAGGAAGGCACGCCTAGTTGCCAAGGGATACGATCAAATACCGGGTGTTGATTATCACGACACATATTCACCAGTGGCGAATATAAGTTCAATCCGTTTAACCTTGGCAATTGCGATGGAAAATGACTTAGAATTACACCACCTGGACGTTTCTTCGGCCTACCTAAATGGAGAAATTGACACATTGATTTTCATGGAACAGCCGGAAGGTTTAAGTAATGGAAATCAAGTATGCAGACTTAATAAATCAATTTATGGACTAAAGCAGAGCGGAAGACTTTGGAATTTAAAGTTGGATGCAACACTCAAGACGCTTGGATTTACTGCCTCCAAATTTGACAGGTGCATTTATTTCAAAGTAACCAACCAAAAAATGACAATCCTTACTGTTTATGTTGATGATTTACTCGTGGCAACTGGTGATTCCAAGGAATTTGATGTACTGAAGCAACATTTAACTGAGTATTTTGAAATAAGAGATCTGGGACAACCTAAACAATGTGTAGGACTCGAAGTAAAACGTTTTACCAACTCTCTCCGTATCAGTCAAGGAGGATTTATTAACAACTTATTGGATAAATATGGACTTACAAACTGTAAACCGGACCGATTGCCTATTCCAACAAACTTTAAACTGGAGCAGGAACCATCAGTGAAGGGAGAGCGGAAAGAAGTGGACAAAACAACGTACCGTCGTTTGATAGAAAGTTTACTTCATCTTTCAACTTTTAGTAGACCAGATATATGTAGCCTATGCAGTAAATGCTTTATCTCAATTCAATTGTGACCCACGGCAGCAGCACTGGAATGCAGCAATGCACATTCTTCGATATCTGCAGGGTTCTAAAAATTCTGGGATTTTGTATAAAAAGACGTCAGAAAATCTTTACGCGTTTGCTGATGCTAGTTGGGCAAGTAACTTTAATGATAGAAAATCGCAAAGTGGATATGCTTTCATCTATGGAGGAGGAACGGTTTTCTGGGGTTCGAAAAAACAGAGAATTGTTACTACATCAAGCACAGAAGCAGAATACGTAAATCTCAGCTCTGTTGCAAAGGAAGCTTCGTTTTTGAAAAATTTGCTAGAGGAACTTGGACTTCACCAAGGGCCGGTAACAATTTGGACTGATAACCGTAGCGCACAAGCAACCGCCAGTAATATGGGCATCCAAGGACTAACTAAACATCTTGATATAAGGTATCATTTCGTCAAGGAAGCAGTTTCAGATGAAAAGATCAATTTAAAATTTATTGGAACAGAAGACATGGCAGCTGACGCCTTAACAAAACCCATGGGAGCATCAGGTCATATAAGATGTTTCAAACGTTTAGGGATGTGTTTTTTGAACTGAACAAGATTATCAGATTGTGAAATTGTGGAGGGGTGTTGGGAATATGCAATTTCCACTTTTGATATAAAACACTTTACAGTTCTCTAATCTCATTATTATGTTACTATAGCAACGAATATTTATTATATTTAGCTTGTCATAATAATTATTATTATTCCTTTTACTTTCTACATACATATGTATATTTAAAAAATCGCACGATTTTTAAAATAAAACACACTTGAACTTGGGAATATACTCGAAAAAGATGTTGATGAGCAGCCGCTGACGTTGGAGGCAGACAAGCTTATTGCACTGTATTGCATATTATGGCGGTTACTACTTTTTAAATGGTAATATCTCAAAAACGGTGGCTCTTAGGAACAAAAGCATTTGGATATTTTTTATAAATAATTATCCGATCTACATTTTTTGCCTGGGCTTACTTTATGTAAAATGCTGAAAATAGCAAAAACCCCGTTCTTGTGACCTTTGACCCCGCGTATCGATGAGGACTTTTTAGATTTCATAATGGTGTTTTGAACAATCCTACTAATTTTCAGCTGGGTCCGAATTATTGTCACCTCACCCCTATTTTTTTTTGGCGTAATTCGACCGGACTATAAGTGGCACCTTTGCTATATAAAAACTACTATTTTATGAAGAGGAAGATATTACAAGCGCTGCATGCTAGTTGTCCCAGTTATCTTCAGAGTGTGTTATATACCTAAGCTATTAAAAACGAAAGTTCAGGCATCAGAGGGCAACATAGTCAAACATCACCATCAGAGGACTTTGCCTTTTATGTATGTATGTACTTCCACATAGTTACTATGGTGGCACTCATGGATATGGGCATAGGGGTCATATGCTTCTTATGCTTTTTCGAAGTATTCAGTTACATTAGGTAGATAATTCCCCTTTGAACAATGTTCTCGAAATTGGGAAAAAGTAAAATCATCACACGCTGCCCGTTGAAGTTTTTCATTTGAAGAACAGAGGCGTGACTCTGAAAATGAATATTAAATGCTCAAAGTAGGTACTGTCTTCAGTAAAACAATCTAGGGCCTAATGTACCGCTGGCGCTGGTACTTAGTGGCATAGAAGTCTGAGAAAAAAGACAAAAAGTAGCCAAGACAACGCAAATGGAACGATTGGAAAGCTTACTTCTAATCCATCCAAGAAGAAGTTTGTCGATACCAAATAATACAAGCATTAGCGTTTGAAATATTAAACGAAATAATCTTACTTTCTCAAAAAAGATGTAAACATTGGTTTAACTGTGCGGATAGATAAACTATAACATCACTTTCACTAAGAGACCTATTGCTATGAACATATGGCACTGCCGGTGATTAAGAATCCGTTTGTCAAGATATTTTTTTATCAGAAAGGTTGGCTTTCTATATAATTCTTCAAAGACTAATATGTTTCAAGATTACTGAAAATTCATCATATCATCATATGTGTTAATTTAATACCACAAGCATATCTTTTGACAGCTGTCACTGAAATTCAACTTTGTACTAATGTTAAATTTGTAGCAACGAGCTAATCCAAAAATGCTTGACATTTTAAAGCAGATATGCTTAAAGCTAAAATATTTAGTGCTTCACTCGATCACAAGCTTTTTAATATATAAAGTATCCCCATTTTATTAATAGACCAACGTTTTCAATAAGTAGAGGATATATTCATTTTAAAAATTCAAAACTCAAGCCCACGCATTGGGTTATCCAAATCGAAATTAGCTTTTGGATGGTAAAGTACATTTTTCGAAAGAAGAAGAGTAGGTACCTATCCTAAATGTTAATTCCATCACAATATAAAAATCACTTAAGGCACAGGATATACTGTGTTTTTGTCTCCAGGCACACAAAAAAAAAAAAAAAAAATTAATGATAAATCGCCTTAGGCCTTATGGCTTTGGCAAATTAATAGTGGGCTGTTCAATTGGGGTTGATATCCATCTACGCCATGAGTTGACTTGTCAAAAAGGTAAAAAGACACAATTTGCTTTCAAATTTACTTCTTCGAGCTCAAAACAAAGTTTCTTCTTGAGTTTCATATTTCTTTCAACAAAATTATATTCAAAAGATTTATTAAATATGTTTTCAAATATGCGAAAATCAGTAGCACTATTGTTTTAAAAGAAATTCCTAAGGCACCCTGTTACAAAACTGAACAAAATATAGGAAAACAATAGTACATCCCATTATTGTTTTAGATGAAATACTATTAAATCAATAGTATATCTGGTTAAATATCAGAATTTATTACAGCTAAAGGGTGTCTTAAATTAAATTGGATAACATGGTGGTTGATTTACTTGCAATAGAGACAGACATAATCAAATGCACTTCTAAATCCCGCGCACGTCTAGTGTCTTCGGTGTTGTGGAATATTTTCGCAACTTGAAAGTGTAAATTATTACTTACACCCCAGACAACCTAACGTCATTTAAAAAAAGGTTGCTTAACAACTTTTAGAGCACAAGTAACAAAATTTGGTAGGATTTTATAATTCTTCGCATACAAATGGCTGCTTTGCAAGAAAAATAAAATTTGGTGTGTAAACCTGGTACTGTAAGGCGGCATATACACTGGTGAAAATCTCATCAGGCATATAGAGTGTGTGCAATACGTATACGTTGAATGCTTGAAGAAAAATCAAAATTTTTTGATTTTTCATCAATCATGACGCACACACTCACATGCTTGATGAGATTTTGACCAATGTATATGCCGCTTTACGAAACTTTGACAAGCACAGTTTTAAAGGCGCAAGTTTGTTAATGATGCTGATTTTTGAATAGAAGGTTTATTCCTTGACGTATTTATATGTATTTACAGCCAAAAATGTTTGCGCCAGTTAAGATTCAATTTCGAAGATGGTCCTTTTTTTAACGAATATGCCATGAAAGAGTTAACAAAATTCGTTTCGTACAAAAATCTTGAACTGCTAGTTGCATGCATTTTTCAATGGATGCAGATTTAAGCTTAGCATTACGGTTACTATGTATTGTTATAACTTTCACAACGTAATTCTTATTATTTAATAATTATGATTATGTTATAATATGTAAACGTTCTCACCAAAATCTTTATGCACTATTATCTTAAAAGAAATCCCCTAGGACACCCTGTTACAAAACTTAACTAAATATAGAAGAACAATAGTACATACCATTATTGTTCTACATGAAATACTATTAAATCAATAGTATATCTTGTTAAACATCAGAATTAATTACAGCTAAATGGTGTCTTAAATTAAATTGGATTACATGGTGGTTGATTTACTTGCAATAGAGACAGAAATAATCAAACGCAACAAAAACAATAGTACGTCCTATTAATATTGAAGCCCAAAAATTTTTCAAGATTAATAGTTTGTCTGATAAAATCAATGGGATGCCTTATTAATAAACAATAGTACAAAATACTATTGTTTCGATGGGACATCTCATTGAATCAATGGGATGTACTATTAATTGTTTGTGTTTTTTTGGTATCAAAAGTATTTAATAAGATGGTACCATTGAAAACAATAGTACGTCCTATTAATATTGAAGCCCAAAAATGATTCAAGATTAATAGTTTGTCTGATAAAATCAATGGGATGCCTTATTAATAAACAATAGTACAAAATACTATTGTTCAATGGGACATCTCATTGAATCAATGGGATGTACTATTAAATTTGTGTGTTTTTCTGGTATCAAAAGTATTTAATAAGATGGTACCATTGAAAACAATAGTACGTCTTATTAATATTGAATCCCAAGATTAAGAGTTTGTCTGATGAAATCAATGGGATGCCTTATTAATAAAAATAGTACAAAATACTATTGTTTCAATGGGACATCTCATTGGATCAATGGGATGTAGTATTAAATTTGTGTGTTTTTCTGGTATCAAAAGTATTTAATAAGATGGTACCATTGAAAACAATAGTACGTCTTATTAATATTGAAGCCCAAGATTAATAGTTTGTCTGATTAAATCAATGGGATGCCTTATTAATAAACAATAGTACAACAAAATACTATTGTTTCAATGGGACATCTCATTGAATCAATGGGATGTACTATTAATTTTTTGTGTTTTTTTTGGTATCAAAAGTATTTAATAAGATGGTACCATTGAAAACAATAGTACGTCCTATTAATATTGAAGCTCAAAAATGTTTCAAGATTAATAGTTTTTCTTATAAAATCAATGGGATGCCTTATTAATAAACAATAGTACAGAATACTATTGTTTCAATGGGACATCCCATTGGTTCAATGGGATACATCATTAATTTCATACATATATAAAAATAATAATAACGTGGCACCATTAAAACAATAGTACATCCTATTGATTGTGAAAAGTAAATAATATGTTAATATTAATAGTATTCCATTTAAAATCAATGGTGTGTCTTATAATTGAACAATGGTACAAAATACTATTGTTTCAATGGGGCATCCTATTGGTTCAATGGGATACATTATTAGTCTTATATATTTATGCGATATTAAAAAAATTTAATAACATTGCACCATTAAAACAATGGTACATCTTATTAATTTTCAAGAGTAAATAGTATTTTAAAAATAATAGTATTTCATGTTTATTTAATGGTGTGTCCTATAGTACAAAATACTATTGTTTCAATGGGCCATCGCATTGATCTAATGGTATGTACTATTAATTTTATGTACTTTCGGGCACATAAAATATTCAATAACATGATATCATTGAAATAATGGTACATCTCATTAAATTCTATGGTCAAATCCTATAAAATCAATGGTTTCGTCCCATTGACTCTATTATATACTAAATTAAAACGCAAATACTATTGAATTAATGGCCCAACCTCATTGAAATAATGGTACGCACTATTAACATGATGTGCTTTTAATAGGATTCATATCATTGACATGTAAATGGTATTTTTCAATGGGACAATGGTATCCCATAAAAAATATTAATGGTGGGGTCCTATTGAAACAAAGGTATTTCCCATTAAATCAATAGTATTTGTCCCATAACTATCAATGGTTTCGAAACTATAATTTCAATGGTACAAGAACCATCGTTTTAATGGTGAAACCATTGTTTCAATAGTAAAATACCATTGTTTCGCGTCCCATAAAAACAATGGTCGTACCATTGACAAATTCATGGGACGTTTTTTTCTGAATGTATGAATGTGTCTACAATAAAAGAGAGATTGAACGTCTGCATTAGATAGAAGCGTTCAGATTACAGAGCAACTTTAGATGTTCTAATAGTTCCACAAATTATATCGGATTTACCCGCAAAAAAGGTCGTGCCAGGGAAGTTGCCGGACCATATTAAGCTAGCAGACCCTAATTATTTTACCCCAAGTGGCATAGATATGTTGATTGGTGCGGAATTGTTTTACGAAATACTATACATGGAAAACTTTCACGTAGAAAAACACAAAATGTTCTTACAAAATACAGCATTTGGTTGGATTGTAAATGGTCCCGCTTTAATAGAAATGCCAACCTTATGCTGTAAGGTAGCATCGTATGTAGAAAATAGTTTGGATCAGCAATTACAGAAATTTTGGGAAGTAGAAGAATTGGGTAGGGAATTTAAATTAACTAAAGATGATATTCAGTGTGAAGAATTGTTTGAAAGAAATATAAGTAGGAAGCAGGATGGCAAATTCGTTGTTCAACTCCCATTCAAAATCGAGAAGCCCAAAATGGGAAACTCAGAAATCATTGCTAAGCGACGGTTTCTTGCCATTGAACGTAAACTTGAAAGAAATCCTGAGGTAAAATCTCAATACCACTCCTTTTTACGAGAGTATCTAGAGCTTGGGCACATGGAGTTGGCAAACAATATTTCAGGTAGAGGATATTTTCTTCCCCATCATTGTGTATACCTGAAAGTATTTCAACAAAGTTGAGAGTAGTTTTCGATGCTTCATGTAAAACAAATACCAATACTTCCCTGAACGATTTACTTCACACTGGACCTCGATTACAAGATAACCGGTTTGATATTTTATTAAGGTTAAGAAAATATAAATATGTTATTTCTGGTGATATAGAGAAAATGTTTAGACAGATATGGGTGCACGAAAACCATTGTAACTACCAAATGATATTTTGGCGCTGGAATCCCACTCAACCCTTGCAAACATATAGGCTTAAAACTGTTACATATGGAACAAATTGTGCTCCATATCTTGCTACTAAATGTTTGGAAATGGCGGCAAAGTCAGTAGAAACTAAATATCCAAAGGCGGTTGCAATAATAACATCCGATTTTTATATGGATGATTTATTGACAGGAAGTGATTCATTGGATGAGTTGAAAGCACTGCAGCTACAGGTCTATGACGTTTTGGAAGATCACGGATTTCATCTGAGGAAATGGTGTGCCAATCACTCAGAATTGCTGACAAATTTCAATGAAAAAGATCTTCAAATTCCGGTTGATTTAAACAGAGACATTTCAGACAACGTTAAAGCGCTCGGTATGGCTTGGAATCCATCATCGGATGCAATCTTTTTCAAATCAAACTGGGATTCAGATTATAAAATATCGAAACGAAATATTTTGTCGGATATTGCTAAACTCTTTGATCCCCTCGGTCTTTTAGCCCCAGTAACAGTAATGGCCAAAATTTTGCTGCAAGAACTTTGGAAATTAAAAATTGATTGGGATTCTCCAGTTCCAGATGAAATAGCGAGTTCATGGAAACGTTTCCGATATGAAATGAAAGAGTTAAATAAAATTCAAATTCCTAGACACATGATTTCAGATCATCCGAAGCTTATTGAGCTATATGGATTTTGTGACGCATCCATGAAAGCCTACGGTGCTGCAATTTATATAAAATCTATAGGTAGATCGGGAGAGATTAAGGTCAAACTAGTAGCTTCGAAATCTCGAGTCGCTCCAGTAAAAATTTTAACTATTCCCCGTTTAGAACTTTGTGCAGCGGTATTATTAGTAGACTTAATGAAAATGGTTATTGACTGTTTGAAAATAAATTTTAATAATATTTTCTACTTTTCAGATTCAAGGACAGTTCTTAGTTGGCTGGAAATGGATCCTGCAGCGCTGCAAGTTTTTGTTTCGAACCGAATTAATTATATTCAAACAAACAGTTGTCTGCAGAATTGGAAATATATATCCACTTCAACTAATCCTGCAGACGTAGTTTCAAGGGGAATTTATCCCTCTAATATTATTAACAACACCTTTTGGTTTGAAGGTCCTACCTTTATAAAGGAAAATACTTCAGAATTGGAAGATACAAAATCATATCTTCCAATGGAAAATGTTCCGGAGATTAAAAAACACAAAATTATTGCACTTTCTTCAATTTTAAAACCCATTTGCGAAACTATTAATCATAGGAATAGTTTTGAATTTCTTCAAAATGTGATAGCATATATGTTAAAATATAAAAATTTAAAAACCAAACGAGAAAAAAAATCATGGATCTTTTATAAACAGGAGTCATTAATTGTCCTTATAAAAGTAATCCAAAAAAGACACTTTGCCGCAGAGATTAAGTTGTTGCAAGCCAAATCTGCAGTCACTTCTTCGTCAAAACTTAAAACGCTTTTACCATTCTTAGACGAGAATGGTATAGTAAGAGTAGGAGGAAGAATTCAAAAGTCAAATCTAGCCTTTGATGCCAAGCATCCAATATTGCTGCCAAGCGCAGACGAGTGGGTGCTTTTGTTAATAGAGCATTTACATAAAAAACATTTACATATGGGTCCACAAGGACTGTTAGCAATCGTAAGACAACCATTTTGGCCTCTGCGAGGTAAAGAGCTCACGCGGAAGGTGGTAAAAAATGCTTTAGATGCTTCAAAGCAAATCCAAGATCAATACATCAATTTATGGGAAATTTGCCAGAAGGCAGAGTTATAAGAACTAGACCGTTTGTGAATGTTGGCATCGATTTTCTTGGTCCTTTACTTATTCATCACAAAATCCGAGGCAAGAGGCCAGATAAGGCTTACGTTTGCGTTTTTGTTTGTTTTTCAACCAAAGCAGTGCACTTAGAAGTAGTTTCGGATATGACATCAGCTTCATATATTGGTGCACTAAAAAGTTTCGTTGGACGTCGAAGTTGTCCATTAAAAATTTATTCTGACAATGGCACAAACTTTGTTGGAGCGGCCAACAGTTTAAACGAACTAAACGTTCTATTAAGAGATGATAATCCCTTGCTGGAGAAGTTTTGTGGAGAAAGGGAAATCGAATGGATAAACATACCGGCTAGATCACCACACATAGGTGGTTTATGGGAGGCTTGCGTTAAATCCGTTAAAAAACATTTCTATCGTATTACGGATGGCACAATGACTTTTGAAGAATTGTGCACTCTCATGGTGCAAATTGAAGCTGTTTTAAATTCAAGGCCCATAACACCACTTTCAGATGATCCTAATGACTTACAAGTTCTTACCCCAGGTCCTTTTCTTATTGGTGAATCTTTCACATCCTTTAGATACTCTGAGGATAATAAAAGCTATAAAGGCATTCGAGAGCACTGGAAGGCAGTGTGCTTCAACACACAAGAGTTTTGGGAAAGGTGGTCCAAGGAATATCTATCAGAACTACAAAAAAGATATAAATGGCAAAATCCCTCTAACAACATTAAAGAAGGTACATTAGTTCTTCTTAAAGAGGATAATGTTCCACCAATAAATTGGAGAAGGGGCAGGGTAGTAAATACATCACTTGGAAAAGATGGTCTTTGTCGAATAGTAGATGTGAAGACAAGCAATGGAGTCTCAAAAAGGTCAATTCACAATGTTTGTCCTTTTTCAAATGATGAAGAAATCAATCCGAAGAATTGCTTTAAACAAAATAATTTAGACGAAAGCAAAAACTTTAATCATAATGCTAACATTTTAAATGTAGTTCCTAAATTTAAGAATGATAAAAATTGTAAAAGAATAAAGAACAAAAACTGTCTCTTAACTATTTTAAGCTTATTATTAGTTCTCCCTCAAGCTCTAAGTTTTGAGTTAAAGACCTTGACAGACCAATCTGTATTATTCTTCGAAGAGCAAGGAGTCGTTAAACTGCAAAAATCGTCATGGTCTCTTATAGCCTTCATCAACTTCACTACATATATCAACAGATATGAGGATGTCTGCAAATCAGTTACACAAATACGATGGATATGTACTAGAGAAGATCTTAATGAATCAAGCAGCAGCCAGAATATCCAAGAACAGTTACGAAGAAAAATGGTCATTATAACCAGCAATCAGTGTTGGCAAGTAAGTTACACGAAGTAAGTTACTCGTTTAGTTACGCGTAACTAATATGAATTAGTTACGCCCAATATTTGGCGTAACTAATGTAACTAATGTAATTAAATGTAGCTAACTGTAACTAAATAAAACTAACTCTAACTTAATAATAAAAAATAAAAAAAACTCACATTTCATCCCAAATACCAATCGACTATTGACAAAATTCTTTTATAAGCAAGTGCAACAGCAACCTGGCAAGGAATACATATTGAAATTACTATGTTCCTGATGAAAAGGAAATCTAATAAAATATCATATTTTTGGAGCATACAATAGATTTTTACTTACATTTGAAGTTTTCCGTTCTTTCTTGAGACTCCTGGACATTTCTTTGTGTATTCTGATTTATTTTTGTATGGTAAATTCAGATTTGATCTCAGATTTGGTCTCAAATTTCAGATTTAGCTCGCCCAAAGGAAATCAAACGAGATCTATTTTGTTTTATTATTTTTAAATTTTTTTTGCACAAATATAGTAATTTAAAAATGTATTCCTTGCTAGGTTGCCGTTGCCACAGCTGGCAGCTGGTCCAGCTTTGCCCTAAAAACATCCGATCATTCGATCGGGTTTGTGGGCAGAACTTCTAAATTTCAATTTAACATAAAATGTGAGTTTTTGTATTTGAAAAATTCTATTATTTATAGTTAGTTACATTTAGTTACAATAAGTTACATTAGTTACATTAGTTACATAAGTTACATTAGTTACGTGTAACTAATTAAAATTTCAAAGTTACGCGTAACTATCCAACACTGCCAGCAATTACAAATTTATCGTCGGCGATCGTAGAGGAAGACGAAAAAGAGCACCCTTAACCTTTATTGGAGCGATTCAGCATGAACTTTTTGGAGTAATGGATGAAGGACATGCGGAAATCTTAGAGGAGAAGGTTAAAAGGACAAGCCAAAGTGAAGCATATTACTTGCAGTTACTTAATAACATGTCATCGATACAAGATATCACCTCAAACATAATCAAGAGGCAACATGACCATTTACAAGATCAGTTCTTGAAGGTACAAGGAAATTTTGAAATTGTAATGGAGAAGCTAAATCGAAGTGAAGGCTTACAACAGCTTAATATCGGGGTTCTGTATGCCTTTTTGATAATGGATGAATTTCAAAATTTCCAAGAAGAAATTAAACAAGCAATGTTGAAGACACAAAGCAACACTCAGCAACACATCATATCTCCTGATCAACTTCAAGAACATCTACACAAAATAAAACTTCAACTACCATACGATTTGAAACTACCCGCAGAAGGATTAAGCGACCTGTACAATGTCTTTGAAATAAGCGCGCAAGGTACGAGAGAATTCATCCTGTTTGAAATAAAAATTCCCTTGGTCCATCGCGAAGGCTTTACTATATATGAAGTGCACCCTTATCCAAAATTTCATGAATCACGATTTGTTAGTATTCAAACGAGCTTTAACCAATTGCTTCTAGGAGACTCAAGAAAAAGATATTATAATCTCAGAGATGTTGACTTTCTGCAATGCAAAAATATGAATTCTGGTACAGCATGGATATGCCCACAGTCGCAGCCAATTTACAATATTGGTAACTCAGCACCTTGTGAAGTGGAGCTGTTGTTGAAGAAAAATATAATGCCTGCAACCTGTGTGATCAAGATAAATCCACCATCGTTAATTTGGATACAATTAAAGGCTGCAAATACATGGCTCTATTCCGTAATGGCTGAGGAGACAATAGAAGTTGAGTGTCACAATTCGCGAACTGATGTAACGCTTGTAGCTTTTAAAAAAGTCCGACAGAACGTCACTTATGTAAATCCTGCAGTCAACATAACTTGGCTATTACCAAAACTGAATTCTAAAATTTTGAAGGATGTATCCACAACGATCGCTATTGAAGATATTCCTAAAACACAACCGAAGTTGTTCGGATTTCCAATTGACTTCGACTTGGATGCCCATCATGCAACACACTATGAAATTAGCATAGTTACATGGATCGTGCTGATTGTAGTGGTAATCATAATCGAGAAATTAATTCAACAATTCTGCCAGCTCCCAACGAGGTTCTTACCTGCCAGTATCACGCTTGCACCAGTACATTGATTGACACATTTAACATGATGTCAATGGCGGGAGTATGTTTAGTTAAGTTATATCTTAGAATTTATATTTATCATATGTTTAGTTAAGTTAGTTCTAAGAATCTGTATTCCCATAATGTTTACTATCTATAGTTTATGACGGTATAGATTATGGATTAAGATAAAGCAAAAAGCGACGCGAAGCCGCCGCATGTTGATCCTTTGTGAGGCAATAAACGCATTTATTACTCACGTCCACCGTCCGTGATCTTTTATGATGTAGACAATAAATGCCTGCTCGTTTCGCTGTTTGTTTTATCTTCTTCCATACTTATTTTAAGATAGCTGGTAATTAGGCCTAAGACAAAATAGATATAAGAATAAATAAATGTATTTTGTTAAGATATACATACATATTTAAGAATTGTAATGTAGAGGTAATTACATTAGAATAAATGAGAATACGTTGTACCACGGAAGAAATAAGTTGTTTTTACCTTGTACTGAGAGTGTCGACCTTATTTTCAGCGATTTTTTCACCGCTCATTCTGCGCTCAAATTGCCATTAAATTTACAAACAATAGATGAACCGATGTGTAATATAACCAAAAAATCTGCAATGGCGAAAGTGCTACAAAATTGTAAATTAATAATTTGGGATGAGTGTACGATGGCGCACAAACGAGCATTAGAGGCACTCGATCGCACATTAAAAGTTTTGCGTAGCCTCTTCGGAGGCACTATGATTCTACTGGCTGGAGATTTTCGCCAAACGCTGCCCGTTATTCCTAGATCAACAGCTGCTGATGAATTAAATGCTTGCTTGAAATCATCAAATTTATGGAGACATGTGAAAATTTTGAAGTTAGCAATCAATATGAGAGTGGCGTTACAAAACGACATATCGGCGGAAGTGTTTTCAAATGCATTATTAGATATTGGCAATGGGAAAATCCCTCTTGACATTTGTTCTGGCCTTATTTCGTTTCCACCAAACCTTTGTCAATTCACAATGTCAAAAGAAGAGTTAATATCGAAAGTGTTCCCAAATATTGTTAAGAATTATAAAAATCATGCTGGATTGAGCGAACGAGCCATTTTAGCAGCGAAAAATATGAATGTAGATGATTTAAATATATACAAATTCAGAGTCAAATTGATGGACAAATGCATTCACTTAGGTCGATTGATTCCATTATCGACCCAAATGAAGTAGTCAATTATCCAACAGAATTCCTAAATTCTTTAGATCTGCCAGGATTACCGCCACATAACTTACAGCTAAAGGTTATATCTGTGATAATTTTGCTACGCAATCTGAATCAGCTAAAATTGTGTAATGGAACAAGACTCGCTGTTAAAAAAATTATGAAAAATTTGATTGAAGCTACTATAATCATAGGAAAGTTCAAAGGCGAGGATGTGCTTATTCCAAGAATACCACTTATGCCTACTGACTTTTCTTTTGAATTTAAACGCCTTCAGTTTCCAGAGCGCCTTGCATTCGCAATTACGATTAATAAATCACAAGGCCAATCATTAGAAGTGTGCGGAATTAATCTTGAATTGCCGTGCTTTTCACATAGACAGCTGTACCTACGTTGCGTGCTCGAGAGTCGGCAAACCATCGGCTCTATATTATCTTCTCTCCAGAAAAAAAAAACAAAAAATATTGTGCACTTCTATAAGACATTACAATAATTAAATTTAATTAAAATTTTATTTCAATGTTAATTGTAAACGGATGATTTTGTTTAATTTTTTTTTGTCATTAAGTACCTACGTAACGCGTACTTTTTTATTTGACAGGTTAATTACTTTCGGTACATCAAACGCGTCCACGTAATAGAATTTTGTATAATCTAACTGATTTGTATTTACTGCAAGAGTTAGCTTTCCCCAGCCAGCTATTATAAACTCGTGTGGAGCTCAGACATGTATAAATAGCAAATCGAAAAATTCAGGAATTTCGAAAATACTTACGATGCATTAAAAAAAGCGGTACGGAGTTCGCCGGGTCAGCTAGTTTGAGAATAAAAATCAATCTAATCTAATCTAAATCTAATCTAAATCATAAGCGGAAATTTATATCATTTTTAGCACCCAAAAGATGACATCTTAATTTGATATACTAAAGATTTTTTAACGTAAATTTCTGAGTCGCGTGAAGTTAGCCGCAACTTTGAAACCAAATTGGTTTTTCTTTAGAGTTCTGGTATTATTACCAAGAGTTCTGGAGTTCCTCATACCAATTTTGAATAGTTCTGGCAAAAAACCATCAAAATCGGGACTTTGAAATTTCTTAACCCTAAAAAATGTTAGCCGCAACTTTGTCACCCCCAGGAGTTCTGATGCAAAAAATGTGTTCACAACCAATAGTTCCGGAGTTCCTCATACCAATTTTTAAGAAATCTGCCCTAAAACGCCCAAAAAATGCATTTCAAGTTTGTATGCAAAAAAGTGCATTTAACATTTTTTTATAATTCTGATGTCTGAAATGTCTTAAAAACCAAGAGTTCTGAGGTTCCTCATACAATTTTTTTTTATTTCTTTTTAAACACGCTCACAATTCACTTTTTTAATTTTCCCCTAACCTACAAAAAAAAGTAGCCGCGACTTTGCTACCCCCAAGAGTTCTGATACAATAAATGTGTT
The DNA here is from genome assembly GCA_916050605.2 of Platycheirus albimanus. NCBI lineage: Eukaryota > Metazoa > Arthropoda > Insecta > Diptera > Syrphidae > Platycheirus > Platycheirus albimanus. Next base: position 250,455,848 of record OU696696.1, on the reverse strand, counting down.
CACAACCAATAGTTCCGGAGTTCCTCATACAAATTTTTAAAAAATATGCCCTAAGACGCCCATAAAAAGCATTTCAAGTTTGTATGGGAAAAGTGCATTCATGGTTATCAAACAGTTCTGAAGGCTAAATTGTGTCAAAAAGCAAGAGTTCTGAAGTTCCTTTTATAAACATTTGAACATTTTGAAGTATTTAGGCCAAAATGCAGATTTTCAATTTTTAGACAAAATGCATCTTTTAAGTAGACGCAACTTTGTCAGCCCAGGAGTTCTGATGCAATAAATGTGTTCACAACCAATAGTTCCAGAGCTCCTCATACCAATTTTTGAAAAATCTTGCCTAAAACGTCAAATAAATGCATTTCAAGTTTGTATGCAAAAAAGTGCATTTAACATTTTTTTATAATTATGAAGCCTTAAATATGTTAAACACCAAGAGTTCTGAAGGTCCTTTTACTTACATTATATAGTTCTGCAATAAATAGTCCAAAATGCAGATTTTATTTTTTTCAGTCAAAATGCATTTTTTCGTGAAGTTAGCCGCAACTTTGAAACCAAACTGGTTTTTCCTTAGAGTTCTTGTATTATTTCCAATAGTTCTGGAGTTCCTCATACCAATTTTTGAAAAATCTGGCCTAAATCGTTAAATAAATGCATTTCAAGTTTGTATGCACAAAAGTGCATTTACCATTTTTTAAAAATTCTTATGTCTTAAATGTCTTAAACACCAAGAGTTCTGAAGGCCTTCTTTCTTACATTAAATAGTTCTGCAGTAAATAGCCCAGAATGCAGATTTTAATTTAATTTTTTCAATCAAAATGCATTTTTTTACTAGCCGCGACTTTGCTAACCCCAGGAGTTCTGATGCGATAAATGTTTTCACAACCAATAGTTCCGAAGTTCCTCATACACATTTTTAAGAAATCTGACCTAAAACGACCCAAAAAAGCATTTCAAGTTTGTATGCAAAAAAGTGCATATAACATTTTTTTAAAATTCTTATGTCTTAAATGTCTTAAACACCAAGAGTTCTGAAGGTCCTCTTACTTACATTAAATATTTTTGCAGTAAATAGCCCAGAATGCAGATTTTAATTTTTCAGGCAAAATGCATTTTTTTAGTAGCCGCAACTTTGTCACCCTCATGAATTCTGGTGCGATAAATGTGTTCACAACCAATAGTTCCGGAGTTCCTCATACCAATTTTTAAGAAATCTGCCCTAAAACGTCCAAAAAATGCATTTCAAGTTTGTATGCAAAAAAGTGCATTTACCATTTTTTTATAATTCTGACGCCTGAAATGTGTTAAACACCAAGAGTTCTGAAGGTCCTCTTACTTAAATTAAATAGTTCTGCAGTAAATAGCCCAGAATGCAGATTTTATTTTTTCAAGCAAAATGCATTTTTTTAGTAGCCGCAACTTTGTCACCCTCATGAATTCTGGTGCGATAAATGTTCTCACAACCAATAGTTCCGGAGTTCCTCATACCAATTTTTAAGAAATCTATCCTAAAACGCCCAAAAAATGCATTTCAAGCTTGTATGCAAAAAAGTGCATTTACCATTTTTTTATAATTCTGACGCCTGAAATGTGTTAAACACCAAGAGTTCTGAAGGTCCTCTTACTTACATTAAATATTTCTGCAGTAAATAGCCCAGAATGCAGATTTTATTTTTTCAAGCAAAATGCATTTTTTTAGTAGCCGCAACTTTGTCACCCCCAGGAGTTCTGGTGCGATAAATGTGTTCACAACCAATAGTTCCGGAGTTCCTCATACCAATTTTTAAGAAATCTGCCCTAAAACGCCCAAAAAATGCATTTCAAGTTTGTATGCAAAAAAGTGCATTTAACATTTTTTTATAATTCTGATGTCTGAAATGTCTTAAAAACCAAGAGTTCTGAGGTTCCTCATACAATTTTTTTTTATTTCTTTTTAAACACGCTCACAATTCACTTTTTTAATTTTCCCCTAACCTACAAAAAAAAGTAGCCGGACTTTGCTACCCCCAAGAGTTCTGATACAATAAATGTGTTCACAACCAATAGTTCCGGAGTTCCTCATACAAATTTTTAAAAAATATGCCCTAAGACGCCCATAAAAAGCATTTCAAGTTTGTATGGGAAAAGTGCATTCATGGTTATCAAACAGTTCTGAAGGCTAAATTGTGTCAAAAAGCAAGAGTTCTGAAGTTCCTTTTATAAACATTTGAACATTTTGAAGTATTTAGGCCAAAATGCAGATTTTCAATTTTTAGACAAAATGCATCTTTTAAGTAGACGCAACTTTGTCAGCCCAGGAGTTCTGATGCAATAAATGTGTTCACAACCAATAGTTCCAGAGCTCCTCATACCAATTTTTGAAAAATCTTGCCTAAAACGTCAAATAAATGCATTTCAAGTTTGTATGCAAAAAAGTGCATTTAACATTTTTTTATAATTATGAAGCCTTAAATATGTTAAACACCAAGAGTTCTGAAGGTCCTTTTACTTACATTATATAGTTCTGCAATAAATAGTCCAAAATGCAGATTTTATTTTTTTCAGTCAAAATGCATTTTTTCGTGAAGTTAGCCGCAACTTTGAAACCAAACTGGTTTTTCCTTAGAGTTCTTGTATTATTTCCAATAGTTCTGGAGTTCCTCATACCAATTTTTGAAAAATCTGGCCTAAATCGTTAAATAAATGCATTTCAAGTTTGTATGCACAAAAGTGCATTTACCATTTTTTAAAAATTCTTATGTCTTAAATGTCTTAAACACCAAGAGTTCTGAAGGCCTTCTTTCTTACATTAAATAGTTCTGCAGTAAATAGCCCAGAATGCAGATTTTAATTTAATTTTTTCAATCAAAATGCATTTTTTTACTAGCCGCGACTTTGCTAACCCCAGGAGTTCTGATGCGATAAATGTTTTCACAACCAATAGTTCCGAAGTTCCTCATACACATTTTTAAGAAATCTGACCTAAAACGACCCAAAAAAGCATTTCAAGTTTGTATGCAAAAAAGTGCATATAACATTTTTTTAAAATTCTTATGTCTTAAATGTCTTAAACACCAAGAGTTCTGAAGGTCCTCTTACTTACATTAAATATTTTTGCAGTAAATAGCCCAGAATGCAGATTTTAATTTTTCAGGCAAAATGCATTTTTTTAGTAGCCGCAACTTTGTCACCCTCATGAATTCTGGTGCGATAAATGTGTTCACAACCAATAGTTCCGGAGTTCCTCATACCAATTTTTAAGAAATCTGCCCTAAAACGTCCAAAAAATGCATTTCAAGTTTGTATGCAAAAAAGTGCATTTACCATTTTTTTATAATTCTGACGCCTGAAATGTGTTAAACACCAAGAGTTCTGAAGGTCCTCTTACTTAAATTAAATAGTTCTGCAGTAAATAGCCCAGAATGCAGATTTTATTTTTTCAAGCAAAATGCATTTTTTTAGTAGCCGCAACTTTGTCACCCTCATGAATTCTGGTGCGATAAATGTTCTCACAACCAATAGTTCCGGAGTTCCTCATACCAATTTTTAAGAAATCTATCCTAAAACGCCCAAAAAATGCATTTCAAGCTTGTATGCAAAAAAGTGCATTTACCATTTTTTTATAATTCTGACGCCTGAAATGTGTTAAACACCAAGAGTTCTGAAGGTCCTCTTACTTACATTAAATATTTCTGCAGTAAATAGCCCAGAATGCAGATTTTATTTTTTCAAGCAAAATGCATTTTTTTAGTAGCCGCAACTTTGTCACCCCCAGGAGTTCTGGTGCGATAAATGTGTTCACAACCAATAGTTCCGGAGTTCCTCATACCAATTTTTAAGAAATTTATCCATAAATGCCCAAAAAATGCATTTCAATTTTGTATGCAAGAAAGTGCATTTAAAATTTTTTTATAATTCTGACACTAATATATCTTATAGTCAGAATTCAGAACCTATTCAAGGAAAAAATTCTCATTACTCATGCTCTTCGTTCTGCGCACCTACTTCATCGTTCATCGGCGCGGAATAGTTTGACGTTTGAGTCTTCTCCTTTTCGCCTTCCCGTTTTAATTTTTGTTTTGTTCTACACTCGTCTATACGTTCTACGCATTGACTTACTATCCATACATATAGTATGTCAATAGGTTGTGCGCCCTACGTCATCGGTGCGCAATGGAATTTGACGTTTTGCATTGTATTATTCGCAATCGTGATAAAACTAATAAAGATACAATGAAAAACGCCAAACTCCATGGTGCGTTCTTGACCAAAGAGGATATATACATAGAGTCCAATCGTGTGCCTTCTTTTGATTTTGCCTACAAGCTACAGCTGTCATATTGTTCTTTTTATTAAACATGTGTGTGTGCTACAACTGTCATATTGTTCTTTTTGTTAAACATGTGTGCGTTCACACCTTACTACTTAGTACTTACTTCATCGTTTCTTGTTGTTGTTTCACACCGACAATGAATACAATAGGAAAGAGACCACTAAAATTTTAGCAGAGGAGGATGGAACGTAGGAAAGATTGGACTCTATGTATATATTATCCTCTTTGTTCTTGACGTAGAGCGCAAAACACATGATATATATTATATATTTACTATATACATGTATATTATGTCAATGTGTAGAACGTATAGAGAGTAGAACGAATCAAAAGTTAAACAGGAAGGCGAAAACGAGAAGGCGCAAACTTCATGATGCAGATGGGCAGAACAAAACAAACAAAAATTGGAAGGCGTTCGTTGGTAGTAGTTGTATGATACGCGATGCCATAGTTTCCTTGGGGACATGTCTATTCGCATGCAGCAATACCGAAAGTTTTGGTAATGTCCATAAATGTGACATATATTATTGAATCCAACTCAGAGGACGAAGACGTCGAAGGTAAGCAACGAAGTTTAGTGAGTTGTGGTATTTAATGAGAGAAACCAGTAAAAAACCCTTAATAAAGTTAATCGGGCGACGCAGTTTTTGTGGCTTTTCGCAAAAATTGAGTTTTTGATGCAGTGTGAAAACTGAAAAACCTAGAAAAGTAGATTAACAAATTTGCAGTTTAGTGTCGCTGAAGTGCAGTTTCGCTGCTTGAAGCGATTTAGCTAATGGAGCAGTTCATAAAATTGTCTTTGTCTTTCTCTTTCTAAGTTGACATTTTACTTACATGAATAGATACAACAAAATAGATTTTTTTTTTTAATTGATTTATGCGATTCAAACAGCGGAACTGCGAGTCAGGGCCAAAGAGGATATATACATAGAGTCCAATCTTTCCTACGTTCCATCCGCCTCCGCTAAAATTTTCGAGGTCTCTTTCCTATTGTATTCATTGTCCGTGTGAAACAACAACAAGAAACGATGAGGTGAGTTTTGTCTTTTTGACATTTCATTTTGTTTCTTGTTGACAGCTGTCAGTTTTTCTTTTTCAATTTTCTAGTGAAAGTGTTAAATAATTTATTTTCGATTTTTCATTTTTAAAAGAATTGCCATGCTGGCCATTAAGATCCCGGTCATCACCGGAATATATTGTATTCTCCAACGAACGATTTGTGACCATAAGATCAACGCTCACTAGAGACAACAATTTCTGCTGTAAGCCCGATAACAAAATAAATCAAATCAATTATGCAGCATTAAATTGTATTTAAGCTTTAAAAATGCAATAAGTGGAATTAAAATCAAAATGGCTATGAAAATGTATGGCTGGGTGAGACTGAAGTTATCATTTGGCTTGGAGATCCGACCTATCTCCACTGGAAGTGAATAATGAAAGCAACATTTTTTGCCAACTATTCAGTCAGTTAATACCTGTGATGTGTTTGGTGTTTCGGACATTCATGCTGCTGCTGCTAATGGTGCTTCCACGTGGTTGTACAAGATTGCCAGATAGAATATTCGCTGCATGTTCACGACCACGAATCATGAGACTCGGGATGATTCCAACTATTGAGGAGCCATTGAGCTCTTGATTTAGGCAGACAAGAAAGTAGAGATAATTTTCTTTCAATACCATCGGGGGTATCATTTATATCGTTAAGTATACTTTTTATGACATCAATTTGAAGCTCAAAAACATGATTCAATGCATATTGGTAAAATATATCGAACGATAGAGCTCTGTATCCCAAATATGTAAAGAAAGCTGAAAATTCTTGTGGAAGAGGGAACGCAATTGAGTCCACTGCGAGACAAAACCGTTCAAGTATCAAAAAAATGAATACTGTTGATCGTTGCTCAGCTGGTCAATCAATTGAAAACCTATGACAACTTCAACACGAGCATCAATTCCAGCAGCCCTGCAGACTAGGGCACACAAAGCTCTCGAGAGCTCCAATTGAGCTGCAACATATTGCGAGGCCACTGCATGAACATGAGTGGGTGTTTGTGATCGTTCAAAGAAAGTCTCCTTCAACCAGCGGAATCCAGCGTTTTTGTTTGTTGAATTCTCACGAACGCTCAGTTCTCGAAGATTCACAGAAATGACGTGTTCCTGCTTCGTGGCAGTGCACGTTTCTAGTTTCACAAATGGTAAAGGTTCATTCTGCATTTGTCGCACTGCAGTTGCAAAATCACCTGCATTTGGTCCTGCCAATGGTCCGCCTGGTGATGAGGTGTAGTGCATCTGGATAGTGCTTCTGGTTGATAGCAAGCTGGCGAGAACATTAACTTCTCACTTACTTGTTCCGCAGTGAAGCGATTCTTGTCCTTGTTATTCTCGTTTAACTTCTCCCATAGATTTGACCATATGTCAACTCCGTAGGGAGTGAGACGTTGTTGGGGTGATAGCAACATCATTGTGGTAGTCCAGAGGTTTTTATGTGATAATCCAACACTTAGGTCAGCGACTTTGGCTTGCATTGGCTTCGAAATGACAGACGTTGTAAGTGGAAGCAAACGAGTTAGCAGTAGAGCTTCATTGGGAAGTCCCCGCTTGGCTGATGAATAGCTACCAGCAACTAAGGCTTCTTTGAGTAGAGCCACCGTATCCAAACTAAGTGGTTGTTCTATGATTATGCTCAGTAATTCTGATAGCACATCCATGTCGTCCATGTCCACGAAGCACCTGTTTGTGTACAGTGTTAGAAAAAAATATCAAACTATTGTAGGTTTTTAATGCAAAGTTGTCTAAGAAAAGAGGATACGGGGGTGTTAATAGATGATGAAAATGAAATGAATAAAACTACAAGTTTTTACACTAAAAGCGGAAAATAAAATGATAAAATATATTATGTATTGCAATACTCACGTTTCAGTGTTAGTTGCGCGAAATAAGTGGACATAATCCTTGCACCCCATAACGCAATTACAATTTCGCTTTTTTTCCATTATTTTTTGCACTTCACTTTGCATTGTTTTTATAAATTTATTATTTATTAACACTTTTTATTTCTGAACACTTCTTATTTCAACTCGCGCTAAAATGAAAATGTAAACATTTCATATATTTGTTTGACGTTTTCGAAATTCACCTCCACCACAAAACAACCAAAACTTGTTCGAAGGGGAAATTTATGGAGAAGACACACTTAACATTTCTTAAGGAAGGGCTGCACTAGAGGGCGATTAATATCAATGGAAAACTGATCGATGTTTATTTTTTTGGTTGCTATTTCACAGCTCATCTGTTTGACAATTATGTTGAATTTTTAAAATTAATTACAATATAAACTTTTATTCTCGAAATTTAATAATGGCTGACTTACACAAATTTGAAATTTCGATATCTTAAAGGTTTACACACGGATCCCAATACGCGAATGGATAATATGATAGTTTCTACCAATTTTCCATACAGGTACAAAGTTGCAAGCCACACGATAGTTTCTTTATTTTCATTCAAATGCCCTAGTGGCTCATGACAAAAAAAGTGTATGTTTTACTTACATACATACATAATAGAATGTGCATTTGAAAGCAATTTCGATTGACTTTTTTTTGCTAATCTTAAATGTGTGTGATTTGAAGATTTTGATCAAAAAAGCACATAGATTTTTTAAATGAAAATGCTTTCAGATGCAAATTACTGTATACACCAACACCTAACCCGGGTATAAGGCACGTAACTGCAAATACAAAAGAGAATTTGATGCATTAACATAATATACGAATTTACTAGCTGGTCAGTAACTTAAATATAATGACCACATGACAGGTTTAAATTTCTTTTGTTTTACTTTCATGAAGTTTTCTAATTAACTGCCTTATCACAATGGTGTAGCTGCAGCAGTAGTACGTTGCACTAACAATTTGAAGTTGCAGCTGCAGCGCAGAAAGTAGCTGAAGTACAACTCGACCGATTCATGAACGTGCTGCTCTGCAAAACAACAACAAACGAAAGGGCATAAACCATTTTGCTTGAGTTCAGTGCTACATTCGTGTATACTACTTAAAGAGTGAGTTTACGCTTACAAGTAAACCGGCAACAGGTTTTAGTTTATAAGTAGTAAGGTAGTTTTATTTTCATTTTGTGGCGAGTCTCCAAGTTGCGTGGTTAATGTGAGAAAAAAAAGAGGTTCTGTTAATTAAAACTGAAATCAATTTATTTTGTATTTATTATAAAACTTATATCACAACTCATATAATATTTTACGTGCCTTTTCGGAAATTAAATTTTCATCTTCTGGCACTACTAGCTACCTAAAATCTATCAAGAATCTATCGATAAGAAAAAACCTACAACATAATAGCGCGAAAGTTTAATAAATTATTGATTAATTTTAGTTAATTTTTGCCAGAAGATGGGAATTCAATTTCCGAAACGCGTAGCACGTAAAATATAATATAAATTGTGATATAAGTTTTATAATAAATAAATCTTAAATTGATTTAAGTTTTAATTAACATAATCTCTTTTATTTTGCACAGTCATATTTTTGTTTGTCTACAGTCCGTTGTTAGGTTTTTCTGATAAATGTTCAGTAGTCTCAAAAACAATGCTTTGATTTCTCTTGTTAATATAGTGTGTGACCAAAAATATAATACGTGATTAAAAAAAAACAAAAAAATTCTTATCTCGAAATAATGTAATGCAATACTTCGAAGTGTTATCTCAACTTAATAATTCCAGTGTGTACAATCTCGGCGGGGAAATTGGTGTGGTAGGAGGTGTGATATGGGTTTTTGTTTATGTATGCGTTTCTTACGCACACATGTTTTACAAGAAGTATCATTTGACAGCTGAAGCTTGTAGGCAAAATCAAAACAAGGCACAAGATGGGACTCTTTATATATATCCTCTTTGGTCAGGGCACTAAACGGCAGAGATGATCATATACCCAACTATGAAGCGTCAAGAAATAAAAATAAAATAACAGCTGCCGACGGCATGTCGTCAAACCAAAAAAATTTAATTTTAAAAGCCAATTTGTCGTATTAAGTAATTTTGTTTGAAAAATATTTTGTAAAATACAGATTTTATTTTACAGAAAATATAAGACAAAAACAAAAAAGGCAACATGATTCCTTGAAAAGGACAACACCAATGGTCATACAATCTTTTTTATCGTGGAGCAAAATCGCAAATCTCATTTTCAATCGAGTTTTGAAACGAAAAAGGATATAAAGGCATTTTCTTTTTTAGTTCACAGCAGAGCATGAGTTGTCAAAAAAAAATGTGATTTTTTACTTCAGAGAGTTCAGAGCAAAGAATTCGTATTTCTTTTCTTATTCAGAGTGTGTTCATAGTGCGCTCTACGAGCTCCAAATAAATAGATGCGACAGACAGCTAAAAGCTGAAGAAAAATATAAACGTCAAAAGTGATACGCTTCCAAACCAATTCAATTGATAAAAAGAAATTGTTGGCGGCGGCTGGAACAAAATTAAAATGGTAGACAAAGGTATTGTAAATGTCAAAAAAAAAACTTTTTCGGTTTTTTTTTCGGTGAACGAAAAAAATTAACTGTCATATTATTCTCGAGCTAAATTTTGACAAGTGGTTCTGGTATTTTTTACTTTTGTGTGAACTTTTCTTTATTTTTACACCAAAATTGATGCTGTCTTCATGCAAAATGGATTCCGATTTGGAAACATTTTTACAGGAATTACCACAACCGAAAAAAAGAATGCGTAGTAAAATAAAATGCACGACTGGGTCGCACGAACTTGCTCTAATGAGTGACAGTGGTTTAGGGGCTTGAGATTTTTATAAAAATAAAAATTTCAAAATTCTTAAATAAATACTTAAACTAATTTGAGCTGAAAAAAAGTACGCCATTTTATTTCTTGGAAAACTATGAATTTATGAGAAAAAATTTATAAAAATCTGTGGAGCGGTTTTTGAGGAAAAAAGTTTTTTTTGAAAAACTTTTTGAAAAAAAATTTCAAAAAAAATTTAAAAACGCCAGTTCATAGGTATTCAGCAAATACATTTATTTAAAATTTTTAGAAAAAAATTTAATGAGCCGTTTTCAAAATATTAATTTTTTAAATTTTTTTTAAAAAATGCTTTTAAAAATACAAAACAATATTTTTCAAAAATATTGGTATGCAATACAAATTGCGCTACCTACAGCTATATGTGTGTGAAATTTCGAAAGAATCGGTTGAGTCGTTTTCGAGATAGTCGAAAGCAAAAAAAACGGTCCTATGGAAAGTACCGTTCTTAGCCATTTTTTAAAACTTTTTTTTCGGTCATATTATTGGTCGTACCTAAAAAGCAACACTGATTTTTTTAAATTGAAATCGTTAGAGCCGTTTTTGAGAAAAATAAGCTTTAACGTAACGGTTGTATGGCAGGTACCGTTATTTTTTGAGCTAAAAAAAAAATTTCAATTTCCCCTCTGTACAATACCTAAAAAAGTCTATATACCAAGTTTGAAGCAATTCGGCCCACCCGTTTGGGCTGTAGGTGTCTATACATACAGACAGACAGACAGACAGACAGACAGACAGACATACAGACGGACAGAATTTTTAGACCATCTTTTTTCGTCTTCGCTATCATCGTAATGTCATGTTTGATTGTTATCTCAAAACTTTTTTTTTCGCAAATGCATAACTTGCCTTATAGTACCTATAATCGCAAGTAAAAAATTCAATTGACCCAACGCATTATTATGAAAAATCGACTTTTATCTTTAAACCCGATTTACGTCTAAACGAGACGTGCTAGACCCATCAAAGTTGACACATTTAAACTTGACTTGTGGCTTAACTAAGCGACCTAGCGATTTCAAAAATGCATATTCGTGATCTAGGAAGTGCCACTTCTAAATTGGTAAAAAAAATTTTTTTTCCAAAACTTTCAAAAACATATTTTCAGATTTGCGCCAAAACTTAAATTGCCAAAACGTCCTAGCGACTCAAAAAATGCATATTCGTAATCTAGGAAGTGACACCTATCAATTGATGCATCGCATTATATGAAAAATCGACTTTCATCTTTAAACGCGATTTTGTCCGATGGTGTCGCACCGTTGCGATGAAGCAGACTGTCGGATAGTGCGGTCTTACTTCTTTTAAGACTTTTAAGACAAGACCGCACTAGGCGGAACTGCGCGTCAGCGGAACGACTCGACGCTTCAAAGTTGTGTATGACCAACTCTTCCATTTAGTGTCGCTGACTCGCGGATCCGCTGCCGCTTGGTGTGGTTTGACTCGTAAAATTTCATACAAAGAATCAATTACAGTACAGTACCACCTAGTGCGGTCTTACCTTTAACGCTACAAAGAGAGATTGAATTATAGTGAAAGCGTATTTTAATAAAAGTATAATGGGAATAAGTGATTGAATACATAAAAAACTTTTGCAGTTCCATTCTGCCGCACCATCTTTTCAAGTCTTGTTCATAATACTATAGATTATAAAATAAATACAATGGAATGGAGACCGCATGTACATGCACGAGTGAAAACGTTCAGCCAATTAATGAGAAGCAATCACATTGCAATTTTTGTAGGTCTGGCAACGTTGTGTTATTTTATCTTCGAAACAAATTTCGAAAAAACATGTAAAAAGAATTCAGGCGTCAGAATTGTAAAAAAATGGTAAATGCACTTTTTTGCATACAAATTTGAAATGCATTTTTTGGACGTTTTAGGGAAGATTTCTTAAAAATTGGTATGAGGAACTCTGGAACTATTGGTTGTGAACACATTTATCGCACCAGAACTCCTGGGGGTGACAAAGTTGCGGCTAGTACAAAAATGCATTTTGCCTGAAAAAATAAAATCTGCATTCTGGGCTATTTACTGCAGAAATATTTAATGTAAGTAAGAGGACCTTCAGAACACTTGGTGTTTAACACATTTCAGGCGTCAGAATTATAAAAAAATGTTAAATGCACTTTTTTGCATACAAGCTTGAAATGCATTTTTTGGGCGTTTTAGGATAGATTTCTTAAAAATTGGTATGAGGAACTCCGGAACTATTGGTTGTGAGAACATTTATCGCACCAGAATTCATGAGGGTGACAAAGTTGCGGCTACTAAAAAAATGCATTTTGATTGAAAAAATAAAATCTGCATTCTGGGCTATTTACTGCAGAACTATTTAATTTAAGTAAGAGGACCTTCAGAACTCTTGGTGTTTAACACATTTCAGGCGTCAGAATTATAAAAAAATGGTAAATGCACTTTTTTGCATACAAACTTGAAATGCATTTTTTGGACGTTTTAGGGCAGATTTCTTAAAAATTGGTATGAGGAACTCCGGAACTATTGGTTGTGAACACATTTATCGTACCAGAACTCCTGGGGGTGACAAAGTTGCGGCTACTAAAAAAATGCATTTTGCTTGAAAAAATAAAATCTGCATTCTGGGCTATTTACTGCAGAACTATTTAATGTAAGTAAGAAGGCCTTCAGAACTCTTGGTGTTTAAGACATTTAAGACATAAGAATTTTTAAAAAATGGAAAATGCACTTTTTTGCATACAAACTTGAAATGCATTTATTTAACGATTTAGGCCGGATTTTTCAAAAATTGGTATGAGGAACTCCAGAACTATTGGAAATAATACAAGAACTCTAAGGAAAAACCAGTTTGGTTTCAAAGTTGCGGCTAACTTCACGAAAAAATGCATTTTGACTGAAAAAAATAAAATCTGCATTTTGGACTATTTATTGCAGAACTATTTAATGTAAGTAAGAGGACCTTCAGAACTCTTGGTGTTTAACATATTTAAGGCTTCATAATTATAAAAAAATGTTAAATGCACTTTTTTGCATACAAACTTGAAATGCATTTATTTGACGTTTTAGGCCAGATGTTTCAAAAATTGGTATGAGGAGCTCTGGAACTATTGGTTGTGAACACATTTATTGCATCAGAACTCCTGGGCTGACAAAGTTGCGTCTACTTAAAAGATGCATTTTGTCTAAAAATTGAAAATCTGCATTTTGGCCTAAATACTTCAAAATGTTCAAATGTTTATAAAAGGAACTTCAAAACTCTTGCTTTTTAACACCATTTAGCCTTCAGAACTGTTTGATAACCATGAATGCACTTTTCCCATACAAACTTGAAATGCTTTTTATGGGCGTCTTAGGGCATATTTTTTAAAAATTTGTATGAGGAACTCCGGAACTATTGGTTGTGAACACATTTATTGCATCAGAACTCTTGGGGGTAGCAAAGTCGCGGCTACTTTTTTTTGTAGGTTAGGGTGAAAATTAAAAAAGTGAATTGTGAGCGTGTTTAAAAAGAAATAAAAAAAAATTGTATGAGGAACCTCAGAACTCTTGGTTTTTAAGACATTTCAGACATCAGAATTATAAAAAAATGTTAAATGCACTTTTTTGCATACAAACTTGAAATGCATTTTTTGGGCGTTTCAGGGCAGATTTCTTAAAAATTGGTATGAGGAACTCCGGAACTATTGGTTGTGAACACATTTTTTGCATCAGAACTCCTGGGGGTGACAAAGTTGCGGCTAACATTTTTTAGGGTTAAGAAATTTCAAAGTCCCGATTTTGATGGTTTTTTCCAGAACTATTCAAAATTGGTATGAGGAACTCCAGAACTCTTGGTAATAATACCAGAACTCTAAAGGAAAACCAGTTTGGTTTCAAAGTTGCGCCTAACTTCACGCGACTAAATTTCTGTACATCGGGTTTTCCAGTTTTAGCAAACATTTTTTAGTTTTTCCCATTTTTTTCAAACAGGAGTTTTCATATTGCTCGAAAACTTTGTTTTCATCGTACTATTGCACCCACAAAGCAAGTACGTGCGACCCAGTCGTGCATTTTATTTTACTATTACTTTTGAAATACTGGAGCTTTCGTATTAGTTGATGCAATTTATGAAAGGTAATTACTGTTGGTATCTAATGGTATATAATTTAAAAGACTTACATTTAAATGAAATTTTTGTGTTTTACAAATTTTTTTTTTGGGCTTTAACTTCGTTAAATCGACTCCTTTTGAGTCGATTTTTACAACGTTTTTTTTGAACGGCTATAACTGATGCTATCCAATTGTGTATAATTTTAATGATTTAAATTAAAATGATGTTTTGGTGTTTTACAAATTTTGTTTTGTGGCTGCTACTTTACACCATTTTTTGACTATATATTTTGAAATAAGGGTGTTTTCGTATTGGATGATGCATTTTATGAAAGGTTATTACTGCTGCTATCTTATGGTATATCTTTTTAAGGATTTTAATCAATTTGAATTTTTGGTGTTTTACAATTTTTTTTTTTTTTGGCTGTAACTTCGATTACACCGTTTTTTCACTATACATTTTGAAAAACTTTAGCCATCGTATTGGTTGATGCATTTAAGGAAAGGTATTAACTGCTGCTATCTAATGGTATATCATTTTTAGGATTTTAACCAAAATGAATTTTTGGTGTTTTACAAATTTGTAGGTTTGTTCAAAACAACATCTATCTTCTTCTTATATATATATATATATATAAAAAGTAAACTATATTTTGTTGGTCGCCGATTCAAGCCTTAACCCGTTTACCAATTTCAACCAAACTTTCACACATCTTTGGTATTGGTCTATATATGAATTCGGTGAAGTTTCGTTGAAATCGGTATGTGTGTTTTGTGCGTGCGTGAAAAATAAACTTAAAGCTCACTTAGCAAAACTCAAAAATCATTTATTTGAAATATAATTCAGTCATAGTCGGAATTTTATAATATTGGATTTTTGTTTTTAGTTTTGAAGTCAAAAACATAAACATTTGTTGTTGCTTTTGCTATTTTTTGTATTTTTGTATGGTTTCACGCGGTGTATACAAATACACAAAAACATTATTGTGAAGTATTCAAGAAAGGAGAATGGGCAATTTTGTATGGATCGTGGGCGTAGGCGGCCAAGAACGATATTGTTATTTAATGATTTGAATTAGTTATACTTTCTAAAAGTTTTATAACTACCAGGTGCCAGTAAACTTCTAATACTTTTAAAATGCATTATTGTTTTTGAATGCTTCATACAATTTTAATTAGTATTCTGTCCATAGAAAATATCATTACAGAATATAAAAACTTGAATTTGAAACTTATTTTGTAAATGGCCGCGAGCGCCAAAAACTGCCAATACTCCTTTGATTTTCGAAAAAAATGTAATCGTGACCTTATGTATGTATGTATATGTATGTAAAACACTTATGGGTCATGGTGAAGCCTGGTCGCTATATTTTGAGTAATGGTTTATGGGAAACTAAAAGAGTTTTTTTTGGTTGCCCAATAAATGTTGCATGATTGGATTTGTGTTCAAGCGATGATGTTGTTTCGATGTGGTAAGGAGTCTTTTGGTTACCTGCACATTTAATAATAAAGCAATATAATGTTTCAATGGTTGTTTTTCAATTTTTTTCATGGAATGGCAATTGTATGCGCGTTTACAGTTAGGGGGTCATTACAGTTTCTAAAAAACATCAAAATCATGATTTTTGGGTGTATGGCGTATGAGCACTTTTTTATGTTTGTTTTAAAATAAACTACATATACATAAATAAATGGTATTTCTTTAAGTTTTAAAAGTAAACAAAATGTCATCAGGATATTGAAGTAGATAATAGATGGGTAGTCCCATATTCGCCATTGCTATCAAAAGCGTACAAAGCTCATATAAATGTAGAGTATTGTAATTCGGTCAAGTCAATTAAATACATTTGTAAGTGTTGAGTTGCGCGAGAAATAAAAAAGAATCTTCTAGATATTAAATGATTTATTTTAAAGAAAAAGAAATTAACTTGATGTTAATACAGGTAAAGCTCGGAAATTAGAACTCGCGGAGATAAGAATCGCTTGAAAATTAGAACAACATTTTTAATAACGTTAACAACTTGGAAATAAGAATATAATATTCTATTTTTCAAGCTTTAGAATAGTAGCTCAGAAAAACTTATATTTTGTTTCGAAACCATTATGTAGGCGTGTGAAAATAAAAAAGACTTTCACTTTACAACTATCGCCTACTATGTTGTGTTTTTCTGATTATGCAGTATTGCAAAAACATATTGCATATTGTGCTCATAAATAAAAAAATTAAAAGAAAACACCTTGTCGTTTGAAATTAAACTTCAAATAAAAGAACAAATTAAAATAGGTGCCTCCAACAAAGCATTGGCTCTTAGGTATATACAGGGTGATTCACCAGCGTTGTGCCAAAAAGCTAGAGCGTGTAGGTTAAGTATTTTGTAAAAAAAAATATTTAAAATCAACGGGTTCGTTTACAACACCGCGTTATACCTTTTTGGAAAGCCAAAAACTTTTCCTTTTATTTGGTTTTTAAATTAAATTGTTTTAACGAATAGTTTAAAAAATATAAATTTTCAAACTCAAAATTTTGAAAAAAAAATTGAAAAAATAATTTTAAAACTAATTTTTTTCAAAACTTTACGTAATTAAGTATGATTTTTGTTCTCAGAATTCAACGCTTCCATTAATCTTTAATCCAACACTGGAAACCGTATGGCTCTACGACTTTTTGTTGCCAAGGTATTCAAAAATAACCGAACCTACTTCTTCACAAAAACACGAAAAAATTGGCTAAATGGTCACTTGTGCCATCCCGTAAGGCTAGGTTTTCTTGTTTTTGTGAAGAAGTAGGTTCGGTTATTTTTGAATACCTTGGCAAGAAAAAGTCGTAGAGCCATACGGTTTTCAGTGTTGGATTAAAGATTAATGGAAGCGTTGAATTCTGAGAACAAAAATTATACTTAATTACGTAAAATTTTGAAAAAAATTAGTTTTAAAATTATTTTTTCAAATTTTTTTTCAAAATTTTGAGTTTGAAAATTTATATTTCTTAAACTATTCGTTAAAAATATTTAATTTAAAAACAAAATAAAAGGAAAAGTTTTTGGCTTTCCAAAAAGGTATAACACGGTGTTGTTAACGAACCCGTTGATTTTAAATATTTTTTTTTACAAAATAAGTCCATTTTTCAGAAAATTGCCCCTCCCGGCTAAACGGAGGGGAATAGACCCCCTCCCCTCCCATACGATTTTTTTCTTGTCTCAACTTAACCTACACGCTCTAGCTTTTTGGCACAACGCTGGTGAATCACCCTGTATAATGTTGCGCTGTCTTTTATTTCTCATTTAAAGAAAAAGTAACATTTCTTTCTTGCCATTAAAAACAAAAACCCTTCATATTGAATTCAACTGAATTCCCAACAATGGAATGCAAACTTTATGCATGGATCTTACGGTTATGTTATGCGTTTAATATATATATAAAAATAACTCAGTATTGAATACTATTTTTAATCTACACGATATACATACATATATATTTAGCTTTAAGACTAATGTAACAGTTAAGTGTTGATCTCTTCTGTACAAAAAAAAAAACGCTTGGAAATTAGAAACATTTGAAAATTGGAATTCGCCAAAACTTTTTTATTCTAATTTTCGAGCTTTGCCTAACACCTTCTGTTGATTCCAAAGCTGGCTTTTAAATTTAATAAACGGGGTGGTGAAAACAGGATTTCAAAAGCGGGATTTTATAAAAAAGAAGATTTAAAAGCCGAAATTAAAAAAAAAAAAAAAACAGAATTATGAAAAACAATCTTCTGAAACCAACCAATAAATTCCCTATTTTACCTACCTTCGGCGGCGTGGAAACGTGTGCACTGACATTTATTATGACGATTACAACTCTTTCAACTTTTTGAAATGACATATCTCAAAAACGGTGGCTCTTAGTAAGAAAAGCATTTGAACATTTTTTTACATAATTATCTGATCTACAATTTTTGTTCGGGCTAATTTTATGTAAAACTTACCGTTTGCTGAAAATAGCGAAAACCCGTTTTTGTGACCTTTGACCACGCATAAAATTTTTTCCACACCTCAGATTGAAATAGGACTGTTTAGATTTCATTTATAATGTTGTTTTGAACAAACCTAAAAATTTGTAAAACACCAAAAATTCATTTTGGTTAAAATCCTAAAAATGATATACCATTAGATAGCAGCAGTAAATACCTTTCCTTAAATGCACCAACCAATACGATGACTAAAGTTTTTCAAAATGTATAGTGAAAAAACGGTTAATCTAATATATAAAAATAAGTTGCCCTATGTTCGCGCTCGATAAACTCGAGAATGGCTGGGCCGAATTTTTCCAAAGGTAGCTATCTTATTGAGGAAGGCCTTTTTTGTGAAATTTGGTCAAATTTCGGTAAAGGGCAAATCGCAAAATGCATTTTTAGTGCATTTCGTCATATTAATAACAACATTTTTTGTAGGGTCTTCTGAGTATGTCGACGAAGGTTTACGGCCAAACTTCGGTAAAATAATTTGCCACAACTGCAGTTTTATTGCATTCTGTCAAAATGCTAACAAATCTTTTGGTAGCATCTTCTGAGGATGCCTGCAAAGGTTTCTGTGAAGTTTGGTCAAAATTCTGTAAAGCGGTAGCGTGGTTCTTTTTGATCTAGCATTTTACATAAAGTATTTTTCCCGTAATTATAGAAAATTATTTTTATTTTCAATGTGTCAATTTAATTTAAATAAAATTGGAATAAGTTTGTGATCTGCGATTTTGGACAAATCATCGGGATGAAGTGACTGAAGAAATATTACATCGAATGCGAAATATTTATTCAAACCAGAACTTGGTTCTTAGCTACGATTCGATCTGAAAAAAAAATAGCATTAGCGCTTGCGTCGTCTGGGATTGCGCAAACTTTGTTAGATGGTGGTCGAACAAGTCACTCTGCATTAAAATTGCCATTGAACATGCAAGTAAATGAATTTCAAACATGTAATATTTCAAAAACATCTGGAATGGCAAAGGTTTTACAGCAATGTAAAATAATCATTTGGGATGAGTGCACGATGGTTCACAAGAAATTATTGGAAGCCCTTAATCGAACGTTAAAAGGAAACCAACGTTTAATTGGTGGTGCATTGATATTGTTAGCAGGGGAATTTAGGCAAACATTTTTCCAATTTTTTCTCATGGACAACTTTATGTTGGACGTTGGCGAGTGGGTAAACCATCCTTATTGTTTATTTATGCATTAAATGCGAAAATAAAAAAAAATAATTATCAAAAAGCTCTTGAGTAATGCGAATGGTTCATTTAAAAAATTGTTAAATTAATTAATAAATTATGTAAGAAAAATGATTGCATTGAATTTAAGGTTGCATGATACACAACAATTTGTTTTCTGCTCCGGAGCGTAAATGAAGAGTAAGGATGGTTTCCCAACTAGGAAACACGCCACATTATAATAGCTGACGACAAATCAGTTGAAGAAAAGGAAATTCGCAGAATTTGGCATTCTTCTCCTTTGAACGTTCCTTTCAAAATCCTTGCCACTATGATGATAAATCCAACTTTAAAACTCAAATGATGAGGCGGCATGCCATAGGCAAATCCAAAGAACACTTGCATATTTACACTCAATTGAATGGTTTGCACATACCGAAAAAAACGATGCCTTGAGACATGAGATTTATTCATACGCCGCTGTTGGTATCAGAATCACGGGAAGTGATTTCGGAAATCCGCTTGCTAATATCACCACTTTTGCCATGACTGATTGCTTTAAAATGCTGCAAACAGGATTTTCTTTGATTCGCAGGTTTAACGAAAGCTTCAGTGCTCAGTGTGCTGTTCTTCCACCTTCCAATACCTAAAAAAATCTATATACCAAGTTTGAAGCAATTCGGCCCACCCGTTTGGGCTGTAGGTGTCTATACATACAGACAGACAGACAGACATACAGACGGACAGAATTTTTAACTTTTTTTTTCAAGACGAATGCACAAAAAATATATATTTCTTAACGACACTTATGTATGTTTTAAGTAAAAAATGTGTTTCCTGTCAGTTTTTAAATACTGCAATTATATTTTTAAAATTGTAATTCATTTAATCCGTATGAAACTAAGATTTGTCTAACCGAGCGAAGCCGGGTGGGTCAGCTAGTTATTTATAAATTTATTTTCAAAAAAAAAAAAAAAACCATTCAACCATCATAAATGTATTCCCCATCTTGAAAAAACTGCACGCTTTTGTTTTTCACGCATATGCTCTATCCAGGGATATCGTGCAATGCATACCTATTATTTTTCTACCTTTACTAGAAATTTACTATTTTTACTTTGCAATCAAAGTATCGGTAGTTGTTTACCTAACTAGGTATAAGGGTTATTGAGAAAAAAATCCTTATGATTGATAACTAGAAACTATCCATGGGGTGAAAAAAATCTTTCGCGCGTCGTACCCTTCAACAGCTTCTTACGTCGTACGATTGAATAATTTTAATGGTTTTGATTTTTTAGTTTTTTGTGTCTGTAAATATATTTTGTTACGCGTTTTTTATGCGTTTTAAGTGCATACCTACCTACATGTTAAAAAACTTAAACCGTTTTACAGTTTAGTACTCATAGTTTCAAATTAGAGTTTTACAGATCAGCTTGTGTGCACAAATAAATGCAAATTAATGCATTCGCCTCCTGGATACTTCTTTATTATGACCAAACTATAAGTATACCGGATGCGTATAGATACCTATACTATTATAGATCTTACATAATGTGGACTTTATTCTATATGTGGCAATTTCGTTTTACGCTCAATTGGTTAGATATGCATCTGTACTTACCTAATAGGTATCCAACAATATTTTTACTGTGTTAAGAAACTAATACCGACAAGTTAATCATAAATTCGCATACGTCCGAAATCTTAGAAAGTTGCAGGAGAATTTAAAATCAAATCGAAAAGAATAGCTATATAGGGAAATATAAACATACATTCTTGTATGTAGATACACAACCAAACCTGAAACTTATTTAACTTCATAAATAATAATTTTAAAAGGGGAGCAGTTGTCAATTCTGAGGGAGCATTTGGGGAGCATATTTTCTACCAAAACAAAAAAAAAAATTAAAAAAAATATTTGGGTGTTTATGCAAAATTGCGTTTGAAAGAAAAAATATAGGGATTTTAAAAATGAAAAATATTAATTAAAAATTGATTAGCTATTTTGGTGAAGCACATAACAATCTTGCAAGAACACTTAGGGAGCATCGTTTTGGAGTCAACACGAAAAAAAATTTAAATATTATTATATATTTTAAATATTTTTTTTTACAAAAGAAGTCAATTTTTCAGAAAATTGCCCCTCCCGGCTAAACGGGGGGGGGGGGAATAGACCTCCCCTCTTACACGATTTTTTTCTTGTCTCAACTCAACCTACACGCTCTAGCTTTTTGGCTCAACGCTCGTGAATCACCCTGTATATACATATGTATGGTTGAATTTAAATTTTTTTTTTTTAAACTCATTTTGGCCATAACTTCATAAATAATAATTTTAAAAGGGGAGCAGTTGTCAATTCTGAGGGAGCATTTGGGGAGCATATTTTCTACCGAAAAAAAAATTAAAATAAATATTTCGGTGTTTACGAAAAATCTAAGGAGAAATTCTTAATTTTTAGAGGGATTTTAAAATCAAACAATTTTAATTAAAAACTCATTATTTCATTCACTTAAGGAGCATTTTGTCGGCCTAAAAATATTTATTAAATCATATGTATTTTTCACAATAACTCAGTTTAAAAAAAGGAAATATTATTGTTTTCGTAGGGATTTTAAAATGGAGAAATATTAATAAAATAAAATGCACGACTGAGTCGCACGTACTTGCTCTGTTGGTGCAATAGTACGATGAAAACAAACTTTTCGATCAATAAGAACAATTCATTTTTGAAAAATTTGGTAAAAACCAAAAAAATTTGGCTAAAACTGGAAAACTCGATATATGGGAGCTAACGTTAAGAAACCTTTAATATTTAAAATAAGACGTTATCTTTTGGGTGTTACAAATGATACAAATGTCCACTTATGGCCAAATTAATAATACTGTTAAAAGCAATTTCCGCTATTATCATGTATAGCAAAAAACTAAAAATGCAGTTTTGTTTGAAGTATTCTATGTATGTTACATAAAAAGTTTCATAAAAATCAGGGTAGCCTTTTTTGAGTAAATTAGAAAAAATGAAAAAAATGGCTAAAATCTCGTGGCTCTTTGTATTGGAGCCACCATTTAAAAAAGAGAAAATTAAAAAAAATCAATGCCATCTAATAGGAAGCTGTAAGGAACTATACCAAACAAAGTTTGAGTGAATTCGATGCAACCGTTGACAACTTATAGCCATTTCAAAAAAAGCCGTTAATAGCAGATCTCCGTTATTTGCATTTTTAGCCAAAAACTAAAAACGCAGTTCTCTTCAAAATACTAAAATAATATAACACACAAAGTTTAATCAAAATCGTTAGAGCCATTTTCGAGAAAATTAGAAAAACCCAAAAAAAGTTGGCTTAAACTCAACGGCTCGTTGTATGGAAGCCACCGTTTAGAAAGGCTTCAGTGAAAAATTTACTAAACCATCCTATAGAACACTATGAAAAACTATGTCAAACGAAATTTGAGTCAATTCAATCAAGCCGTTGTGAACTTATGGCTATTTGAAAAAAAGCCGTTAAAACCTGATTTTCGTTACGACCATTTGAGGCAAAAACAAAAAACGCAGTTTTGTTAGAAATGCTTAAAGTAAGCTAAATTATAAATTTAATCAAAATCGTTAGAGCCGTTTTCGAGAAAATCCAAATTGAAAAAAACCGTTACTTGAAAGGTACCAGTTTGAGCCGGGCTAAAACAAAATAAGAAAAACCTCAGCAACCGTTTTTCTTCAAACTGCTATATACCAAGTTTGAAGAAAATCCGTCAAGCCGTTTAGGCTGTAGCATGACGTGAAAAAGCGCACATCCGCACATCCGCACATCCGCACAGACGCACAGACGCACAGACAGACCGACGGACGGTATAGCGAAAACCACTTTTTTGGGCTTCTCTATAATCGTAATGTCATGTTTCATTAAAACCTCGATTTTTTTTTTCTGCACGAAACCAATACTTGCCCTATAGAGCAAGTAAAAATATATTTTGTGTTTTTCGAAATTCCGGGCCCCTTATTAAGACTGAGGCTGATACAAAATGTAAAAATTTACTTTAAATTACAAAATTGTTTGTGCTCACTAATATAAAAGCTAAGCGATTTTCTATCATTTTCTTTAAATCGCCGGAGTCGGTCGATTTGTCTCTAGATAATTAAAACAAAAACGTCAACATTAGTCAGGGGCCCAAATTCGCAAGCGTTAGTTTTTCTTTAAAGATAACGTTCACATAGGGCCCCGATTTTGAAAGCGTGATTGATTTTTCAAGTTTCCGAGCCGCTAGAAAATCACAAGAATATATTAATGCTTGTGGATCAGGGCCCCAAGATGTATGAAAAATCTATCTCAAATAAAAAAAATTACAATTCAACTTTTTGTTTCAAATTTCGGGCCCCTTGAAAATCACGGGAATATGTTAATGGTTGATGAGGAACTGGGCCCCAGTTGGTATGAAAAATCTATATGAAAGAATTACGATTACTCGTATGGCTTCAAATTTCCGGGCCCCTTAAAAATCCCGGGCCCGGGGGATTCCCCCCCTTACCACCCCCCTCTCGACGGCCCTGCTGATATCAAGTGGATTTTGCATCATGACAATGGAATTATTAATAATAATAATTGTGGCTTCTTTGACGGTTGGGTTTTCAATATGGTATGCATAATATTCTATGGTGCAAGTGTCGAATTGATGGTAGTGTGTCAAACTGGATGAATGGCTTAACAAAAAGTATTGCGAAAAATATATTTTTTTTTTTTGCACTATCAGTTCTCGAGAGTAAGAAGCTTATATCAAGCATTAACTTACAATCAGAGATTAGCCAACACATATTATGTGCTCACTGGTTACATCATTTAGTGCAGGTGTTAGTTGTTAGTAAGCAAAATATACAAATAGCATAACACAAGCACAAAAAATAAAAAAAAATAAGCAAATAGATATACAAAATAGATACAAAAACATTGAGAACATACTAAACATAAACTATGAGCGTGGTGCACTGGTTTTGAATGTTTTTTTTAGACAGGATTTACTAATATTAAAATCAACAATAATTTTATTTCAGTTGAAAAGTTTGCACATGCGGGTAAGAGGTTCATTCGTGCCATAATTAGTACGGTGTTGGGGACAATGTAATAGCTCTAAATTACGAAGATGATGAGCCCCTCCGCGATAGTTAAAACCTACACATGATAAAAGAGCGGATGCGTCTAAAAATCCCGTTAAAAGTTGGTGATTAAAAATAACATCATTGTTAATACGCCTTTGTGACAAAGTTTGAATCTGTAGAAGTTGAATCCGGTGTTCGTAAGGTGGGAGGTTGTATGGATCTGCCCAGGAGAGACCTTTTAAAGCAAATCGAATAAAATTACGCTGAACTGCCTTTATCCTAGACTTATGAACTTCGTAGAAAGGAGACCATACCTGTGATGCATATTCTAGATGGGGGCGAACATGACAGTTATATGTAGCTAGGGTTACATAAGGATTTTGAAATTCCTTCGATCATCTTTTAACAAATCCCAACAACCCAACATGGAATTCGCTTTTTTAACAATAAAGTTGATGTGTTCCGTGAAACTCAAGTCTGTGCTAAAGTTTACTCCCAGATCTTTAAAACTAAAAACGCGATGCAAAACTTGTTGTGAAATGTAATAGCCGTGTGTACTTGGTACCCGTTTCCTTGAAAATGTCATTGTTTGACATTTCGCTGGATTCAGGCTTAAACAATTCTTGCTACACCAGATAGCAAATCTGCCAATGTCGGCTTGCAATTCTACGCCGTCATTAGCTGAGTTAATAGATTTGAAAATGGTCATATCATCAGCAAAAACGAGGATCTTACTAGAATGAATACACGAAGTTACGTCATTGATAGCGAGTATAAACAGTAAAGGACCAAGATGGCTGCCTTGTTGGACTCCTGATTTTGCTGTAAAGGGGTTAGAAAACGAATTTCTGAACTTAACTATGTATGATCTGTTTCGGAGATATGAATACATCCGATTAACAAATCCTACAGGGAAACCTAGAGCTTTCAATTTAAAAATGATGATTTTATGAGAGAGTTGGTCAAAAGCTTTTGAGAAATCTGTGTAGATACAATCCAGCTCACGTCCACTCTCTAATGCTCTTGAGCACTTGTTCATAAAGGTTAATAAGTTTGTGACAGTAGACCGCTTCTGCATGAACCCGTGTTGTTGATGGCAGATTAAATGTTTGCAGAAAAACGTTATGCTATCACAAACTACTTGTTCGAAAAGCTTTGGAATAGAAGACAGTTTAGAAATCGGTCTGTAGTTGGTGATATCGGACTTATTACCTTTTTTAAAGACGGGAGTAATGAATGAATCTTTCCATACTTGAGGAAATTTACCGGACTTCAGGGATAGCTTGAAAAGGAATTGCAAAGGAGAAGCTAAAACGGAGGAACATTTTTTTAATATTATAGAAGGAATGCCATCAGGACCAGGAGAATAATCATCTTTCAGCAATGAAAGATAATGCAAAACTTTACCATTATCAATTTGGATGTTGTTAAAAGTGGCTTGGGGGAAATCACGGGAGTAGTCAAAGATATCAAAGTCTATATTGACAGGATTTTCAATGCTTTGGCAACGCATTGCATATCTCAGGGAGCTTGTCAAAGCGGAATCTTTGTAAGCAAAGTTCACTGTATACCCATCAGACTTCTTCTTTAAATTTACAAACTTCCAAAATCTCTTTTCCTTCACATATGCTGCACATAGGTTACTGGAAAGTAAATTAAACTCTTCAAAAAGTGCAAGGAACACATTTTGATCAGAAATTGAAAGACTTTTATTATAAGACTTCCAAGCCTTATTCCGTTTGTTGCGAAGAGATTTAAGCTCTTTCGTGTGCCACGGATGGCTGGAGTTGATGTTTTTAGATATCTTAAGAGGAATTGAATTTATCAAGCAGCTATTGAAAATTTCGTAGAACTGAGTGACTGCGTCGTCAATGTTAGAGCAAAGATGAATATTCGAAATATTAGAAGCACTCAAATTGTCGTAAAGTAATTGAAAGTAAGCTTTACGGAAATCAAGTGACTAAGAAGAGTCTTCGGCATTACTGTTATTAAGTAAATTGCTGCTCATATCAAAAAATATATATAATGGGGGATGGTAGGAGTCTACGTTAGAAATGGCAGAGGTAGATTCTACCACTACCGTACTAACAGCGTCAGAAGAAAAGACTAAATCGAGAATTTGATTCTTACAATTATTAATACAGCTTACTTGCTGTAGCATTGATTTCAGATGGCTTCATCTTTATGGTAAGATGTTTGGTATTATTGTATGTTTTTGATAATTGTTCTAACATATCAATTCATCGATATGACCTATTTAAACTGAATTCCTTCAACATAAGAGTTTTTAAGGTACGATTAAATCGCTCGATAATTGATGCCTTGAGAACACTAAATGTAGAGTAGTGATTGATTTGATATTTTTTCATAAGATTTTAGAAAATGTGTATTAAAAAATTCTTTTCCATCATCTGTTTGTAAATTTTTAGGATGATGCCCTTTATCAAATATTTCATTCATAGCAGTAGTGACAATCTTTCCTGTTTTATTTTTATTAGGAACCGTCTAAGCAAATTCAGAAATCGTATCAATAACTGTAAGAAGATATCGATAATTTTCGTTATCAGAAGAATACACAACCATTTCGACTAGATCAGCCTGCCATAAATCATCTAATCCCTTGATAATTACTTGCCTTTTTGAGAATTTCCTTCGAGTTGTCGTAGTTCTTCGACAACGTTTCTTAGGCTCATCATTGAATTGAATGATAAAAACAAGTGTTTATTCTTTTTAAGTATGTTTATTTATTTACATAGATCATGATATACAAATAATTACGTTATATTTTATTCATGCTATTTTAACCTTTTATACAGACACATCAATTTTTGTATTCTTAACATTCAAGCATGTAGCATGCTCATGTATCTGGTCCAACCTGACAAACGTTGGAAGAAAGAAAAGACAAATTTAATAAAAAAAAGAATTATACCTACAAAGAATTATTTTATTATAAATTTATTTAAAAATTGAATTTATTTCACAACATATATTAAATTGATTTTAATTTTTATGAAAAAAGCTACGCGTTTCGCTTTTTTCTTTGTTAAACCATCTTCGGGCTTTGTATGTTTGACTTAATTTAATGTATGTTGTGAAAAAAATTCAATTTTTAAATAAATTTATAATAAAATAATTATTTTTATAATTCTTTTTTTATTAAATTTGTCTTTTCTTTCATCAAACACACAACGTGGAGACTATAAGACAAATCAATACGTTGGAAGACCAAGGACAGTTATTGAAAAGACATCCATGTTTTGAGGATATGGTAGATACATTAATTAATCTTTTCAAGAAGATTATACTGTTCAAAAATTCCTCATGATGTTCTTCTAGTATATCATGTTGATTGGCTTTTAAAAACTGTAAAACTTCATCAAAAATCAATGAAGTATCTATGCTAGACATAATGATCGACTTGTGCATACACTGAGATTGTAAACTGAAGACTAAACTTAAATAGTATTTGTTTCTTTATTTTTACTTATAATTTCGTATCTGTTCTTCATATCTTCCTTGCAATCAAATAGTAGTTTCTCAAATTTTTGAACAACTTCCATTTGGATATATTCTGAGTCGAACATAAGTGTCATGGTCATCAACATATTGTATAGTAGCAGCATCTTCCTGTTCTTTCGGTTTTTGAACATTTGTTAGTCGTTTAAAATTTATGTCGTATTCACCGTTTTCTGTTTTTATAAATCCCTCACCAGCTGGTGCAGTTAAACCTCTCGATCCTCTGGGAGGAATTCTATTTGAAAAACGACCAAAATTATCAACACTCATATTTCTTTCTAGCTTTTATTTTTATTCGATAATATTGGCTTCTTTAAGCTCTTCTACTATTGAAACAATTTCGTTAGAGTGATTATTGTTTCCAGCTTGTTGTGAAGCAATAAGAAGTCTCATTCGATCTACGAGTTCATTGGGATTATACCAATATATATAATCTTTTTTCAATTTGTTTATCTGCATAAAGCCACTTCCAGAAGGTGTTTGTTGTGGAGATGTTACTTGTGTATTAGAAGTATTTTTTGCCGATCCAAATAATTTACTTATAATTTTTTTAAACTTATACCCTCTATTACCATGTACTTGTTTCTGTGAATCATGAGCAATTCTATGTGCATCGGTGTCAAATAGTATAGTCTTTTAGTTTTCTATATCTTCGTTAGTGTACATGATTTTATTGGGTTTTTTCTTAAATATTAGCTCATATAACCCATTTGTTCCTTTGAAGGTTTTATTTTTAATTTCTATATCTTTTCCATTGATTTTGAACTCGGCATTACCGATGTACCATTTCCCATTTTTTACTTGCGATTATAGGTACTATAAGGCAAGTTATGGATTCGTGCAGAAAAAAATTACGAGATAACAATAACACATGACATTACGATGATGGAGAAGTCGAAAAAAGTGGGTCTGGGAATTCCGTCCGTCTGTCTGTCTGTCTGTCTGTCTGTCTGTCTGTCTGTCTGTCTGTCTGTTCGCGCTTCTAGAGCCTGAACGGATGGGCCGATTTGCTTCAAATTTGGTATCTAGGATTTATTTGGCCGTCCCTCGGAACGTATTTTTTATTTTTGCTCTAGGCCCAAAAATAACGGCACCTGCCATACAATCGTGAAGAAAAAAATTGATTTTCTCAAAAACGGCTCTAACGATTTTGATAAAACTTTCAGGATGCTATTTTTGTAAGACAATCTATCTTTTGGTTAAAAAATATTTTTCAAAATTTGTCTTATAACGGTACCTCTCATAGAACCAGTATTTTCATATCAAATTTTCTCGTAAACTATAAATTCGATTTCAATAAAATTTTGGCCACAGGAAGTCATTTATAATTTTATTAATATGGCATTTCAAATTTTTCAAAAACTTTTTTTTTTGATTTTTTATAATTTTTTCAAAAAATTTTTTGGTTTTCGAAATATGTTGGAAACGGGTGTATTGATTTTTTTTTAAATTATTTTTTCAAATGTAAATTACAGGTTGCCATATATTTGCATACCCAAATAAATTTCAAAATATTTTTTGGAAAAGTTTTTCAAAAATAACCTTTTTAAAAAAAAACTGGTCGAACGATTTTCAATATTTTTTTTTCCTAGATTCACGTATAGCTTTGAAATTTTATTGTATACTTTGTTTTTCCGAGAAAACTCTTAAACTAATTTAAAAAATAAAAGAATTTTCGAAATTATTTAAATTTTTTTTTAAATCCATATGCAGCCACTAAGCAATTGCTTATCATAAGAGCAAGTTCGTGCGACCCAGTCGTGCATTTTATTAAATATATGCCATATATGTCGTATCAAGGTAATTGAAGTATTCGTAACTAAATCTATGTACTTTTTAGGCATTTCATGAAATTCTTCTTGCGACAGTCGTTCTGTAAATTTGTGGTGACTAGCAAGATAGTTCGAGCTTTTCTTTGTTCTTTTTGGAATATCAGTATCACCAGTATAAATGGGTGAATCATCAATAGAAGTATTAGGGGTTACGAATTCAATTCATCATGAAAATAATTTCTCTTATCATTTTCTTGTGGTAGATGATGTTCAAAGTCAAGTTTTATTTTTTTTAAAGGACTCTGAAGAAAGATACTTTGATCTCGTTTGTTGTTTGATTTTTTACTAATTCGTTAAGTGGTTTCGTAAGCGGTTTAAAGGTTTCTTCAATATGAGTTTCGTAAGCTTCCCTGTCAGTCTTAAGAGCTTTATATTTCATTCGTAGAGCATCAGTGGTTTAAATTAGTTCTTTTGTTAGTTTTACATCATAATATCAGAATTATTTTACAGAGGCATGTGGTAAATAAGTCTCGAAGTTGTTGAAAGAATCGTTCAAGGGGTTTTAAACTGAACTTAATATTGAGGTTACTTCTCTTAACTGAAGAATACTGGGTCTCGAACTGAGTTGAACTGCTTTTAACTGCTACTATCTGCTCACTGAACTGCTCTGTACTGCTCTTGTAGAACATAACTATACATATGATATGAACTTCAGAGTGTTATCTGTTTTATAATTTAAGAAAATAATCAAAGCCTTTTCTATAACGACCTTCATTTAAAGGACTTTCCTTGTCAATAACCATAAAACCGCTATTTGTATCCCAACATTCGCACATACCTTTTGGAATTAATTGAATGTCATATCTGAATTAACATGGTCATTATATATATGTTTTCAATTCATATCATCATGTTTGAAGATTATGAGAAAATTTGCATTGTCTCGAATTAAAATAAGTGTTTGGGTATTCTTGTATACGTCTGACACAAATAAAAATTATTGATGTGATGATGTCGCGCCATACTAAAGTACATTCGAATTGTATCTTGTTTTTCACAGCAGATATCGTCAAAAATAAATATAGAATTCGGTTTAGCCTCTTTGAGCGGGATAACATCACTGTTATTGGAAAAGTAAAAAAACCCATATTTTGTATGGGTTTTATTGCATTTTGTAAAAATTCGTACTTTGGCTGATGTAGAGATTTAGAATATATATAGATATTTTCAAATCTTAATCCATTGGGATGTTGTAACAAACTCATCATGACGTAAACTCATCATGACGTTTGTTTTTCCGCAGTTTGAGTCACCTGTAATTTAGCCCCTTATAGTATGAGGGAATAGTTTGCGATGTTTTTTTCTTTCAGTATTTTTAGTCACTTCCATATTTTTTACTGGCAATTGGTATTATTGTTTAACGAATCGCATTGTGATAAGAACTGAATGATTTCCTATAAATATAAAGTTTATATTCAAAAACTTCATTCTGTTTCTAGTCACTCTAGCACAAAGACTATCATATAAAATGTTTAATTATTCGAAAAATTCTAACAGTCAACGAAACATAGTGAGAGGAAAAGGTTTATTAAACTCTTTAATAAAAAAACTTCCTATTGAGCTACATTTACCTGCTTATCAATACTGTGGGCCTTGAACAAAACTCCAAGAACGTTTAGCTCGAGGAGATCCTGGAATTAATTTGCTTGATAAAGCGTGCAAACAACACGATATATCTTATTCTAAATTTCAAAATATATCTGATCGACATATTGCCGATAGAATTTTAACTGAAAAAGCTTGGCAGCGTGTTAAATCCAAAGACGCTAGTATAGCTGAACGAGCAAATGCACTTCTGGTTACCAATCTTATGGATACAAAAACAAAGACTGAAACAAGTAATAAGTCTAAGCTACCGTCCTTTAGAAAAGTAAAGAAAGTT
Organism: Platycheirus albimanus; assembly: GCA_916050605.2. Classification (NCBI taxonomy): domain Eukaryota; kingdom Metazoa; phylum Arthropoda; class Insecta; order Diptera; family Syrphidae; genus Platycheirus; species Platycheirus albimanus. The sequence goes on along the minus strand of OU696696.1, from coordinate 250,424,145 downwards.
ATTGGAGATAATCTTAAAAGCAAAAAACCATTTAATCTGGAAAATGCAATCAAAATAGCAATATCTTCTGCTAAGAAAACAGTTAGAAAAAACAGTAACAACATTAAAACACCCAGAGTTATTTCTGTATCCAAAATTGGAGGAGTAATTCCATTCCTTGTTCCATTGTTTGCTGGACTTTCAGCTCTTGGAGCTCTAATGGGAGGGGCAGCAGGAGTTGCCAAAGCTGTCAACGATATAAGCATTGCTAAAAAAGATCTGGAAGAGAAAAAGTGTCATAATGAAAAAATCGAATCCATTGCAGTCGGACAAGGCTTATATCTTTAACCTTATAGAAAAGGGCTTGGACTTTATTTAAATACACATCCAAAAAACTTATAAGATCGCTACCCAATCGTGCCCTAAATGAAACAGATTTGAAAAATTTTGCAAAGAAATTTATTCCTAATTTTCGAGGAGTTCTTATGCGAGATAACTTACCAAAAACTAAACTTCTGAAAAGCGAATGTGGAATTGTAAATCTTGATTCCTCAATCGGTCCTGGAACACACTGGGTAGCGTATAATAAAAAGGGCAACCGAATTGAATATTTTAATAGCTTTGGAAATCTTCAACCTCCTATTGAAATTATCAACTATGTATTCGGGTGAAACGTGAATTATAATTATACAAGATACCAAAATTATGACTCTTTTAACTGTGGTCATTTATGTTTACAATTTTTTTATGATAGTTATTTTCAATAAATAAAGACTTGTATATACAATATTGACTTCATTGTGTTTTTTATCACCATGGCGTTGACACTTACACTAAGCGGGAGAACTTCCTTTCTATCAGCTGTATATATTTCCCTCCCTTAAACATGGATCAAGACTATGTTTGTGGATTGGTTGATTTTCTGACGTACAATTCTATACCTAATGTTGATGAGCGTAATAATTTGTTTCAGTTGGATGAATATGAAATTGAAATCCCTACAGGAACGTATGAAATTGACGCTATTGCATCTCATATATGAGAAAAATTATTATTGCAAAAATCTACCATTATTGTCGAAATTAAAGCAAATAACAACGCATTAGGATGTGAAATCCAAAGCAGCGAAAAAATATATTTCAATAAGGATAGAACTATTGGAAAATTATTGGGTTTCAGTAAATATATACTCGAAGAGAATAAGATCCACTTGTCCGATTTACTTGTTGATATAAACAAATTAAATGCAATACGAGTAGATTGTAATATCATTACTGGCTCTTATTTTAATAATACACCTACGAAACAGTGGCAGGGTATAAAATCATAGAAGTTCCAAAAAATGTTATCTATTTACCGGTGAATGTCAAAGGAATAAGTACTTTAACATTAAAACTTGTGGATCCGGACGGGGACTTAATAAATTTTAGAGGAGAAAGAATAACCGTGCGGTTACATTTAACCCAAATTTGGAAAAATGTTAATCTATAATAATAATTTAATAGATTTCAAAAGTAACCATTCAATTAGTTCTACTCGAACATCAAAACTGTCAACATCTAAGCTATTACCTGAAAATAAAGCCTATCTTCTTAAGTTAGGATTCAAACTAAAATAAAGACAATATAACGATATACTAAATATTACTCATGGACCCAGCTATGATAATAGCATATCTAAGTTTGAGTACCATAGTTACTCACCATTTCTTCAGTCTTTCAATCCAAGTGATGAAATACGTAGCCCCATACATCAGCAGGACTAATGTATATTACCAAGTGAAAGCTATATTTATATAGAAGGCAGTCTTACGAAAGCAGATGGAACTCCCTCAACAGGAAAATAAAGTAATAATGCAATGGCTTTCCTTTTTGAAGAAATACATTATGAACTGAATGGAGTGGACATTGAGAACATTAAAAATGTTGGAATCACAACAACCCTGACAAATTATATATCTTTAAACGAGAATGAAATTAAAAGCTTAGAAAATGGATCATGGACTGGAGTCCATACTACTTCTCATGTATCAGTCAATTTCAATTTTCGCTTACAGTTAAAACATTTATTAGGATTTGCTGAAGACTATAAAAAGATTATAACAAATGCAAGACATGAATTAATTTTAATTCGCACTCGATCTAATGAGAATGCATATATTTCTAAGGCCGCGCCTCCACGAGCAATATTTATTTCGGACATTATGTCAGACATTATTTCTGAAATTTATATTTCTGTACTATGTGGGCAAATTATGTCATGAAATTTCATTCTTTGTTATGATCTGGCCGAGTGGATCTCGTCGTTTAATTTTAGCGCTTCAGGCTCTAGAAAAATTAGAAGAAGCTGAATACGAAAAAATGGAGACAAAAACACAATTTTTGGGTGAATCCATTCTCATTTGCTACAAGACATCCTTTATTAGGACGAAAAAGACTAAATTTTTTTTTTGTAGAATGTCAATAAAATGCAAACAATTTAAAACCATCAAATAATCAACAAACAAAAAATTAATGCAAGAGCAAATCATTAAAATGTCAAAATATGTAACAAGATTGCACGTTTTGTTTGATATGTATGTTCAGTGAATTTAGAATATCATGAAATGTCAGATTTATTTCCGAATTTATTTCTTCTTCGAAGACAAGAAATAAATACAGAAATCTATGTCTAAAAATATCAAAAATCCAGACATAAGGGGACTCCACAAGAAATATTGACTACATGACACATTAATTGCAATCATTTATTTCTAGTGGAGGCCCAGGGTAAAGATGACGAAGAATTAAAACTTTCAATTTTAAAATTGCAGTGGAGAGTTCCTCACATTACCTTATCGGATTCGAATAAACTTACGGTGCCGTGAAATAAGGTAGATAGCAATAAGGTCGAATCGGTTTTATTTCACAAAAAAATGGAAATAGGAGCGAATTTGAGTTTTTTCTTAGTCGACTGTATTTCCAACAAAAATGGTAATAATGTCGATCACCATTTCGGTTTTATTTCCAGTCAATGCACAAGGGAATTTCTTTCGATGACATTTCCATTTTGTTCGATGTTATTTCCATTTAAAAAAAGAAAATTCTACATTATTACTAATAACATTTATGTTAATATCTTCCTTATGGTGCCGTGAAATAAGGTAGATGGCAATAAGGTCGATTGAGACTAAATCGACCTTATTAACATCGCAGTGGAAATAAGACCGATTTTTCTTTGTCGTCATTATTGCCTAAACCGAAGGAAATAATGTCGAATGGAAAAGTAGGCAATAAAAGCGACTGAAATTTATCTAATACGTGTTTTGGTGAGCAATTTGTAATTGGTAATAACATAGAAACATATGGAAATAAAACCGAAATATGTTTTATCCAAATGGTAATAATGACGAAATTGTATGGAATAATGCTGTATGAAAACAAATTGAAATTGGTGTTGTTATCTGGTCAAACATAACAGGATATTTTCCGCACCTTCCTGATTTGTATATTAAGCAATTGTTAAAGTTAAATTACCTATTTATCCGTAATAAATCGTAGTTTTAAATCAAGCTTTCTTAATAATGCTTTAATTATTTTTCCAAAATCATATATTTTAACTAATTGCTTAGTATACAAATAAGGAAGGGTGCCATAAAATAAGGTAGATAGCAATAAGGTCGAATCGGTTTTATTTTGCAAAAAAAATGAAAATAGAGGCGAATTTGAGTTTTTTTCTTAGTCGACTGTATTGCCAACAAAAACGGTAATAATGTCGATCACCATTTCGGTTTTATTTCCAGTCAATGCACAAGGGAATTTCTTTCGATGATATTTCCATTTTGTTCGATGTTATTATCATTTAAAAAAAGACAATTATACATTATTACCAATGAAATTTATGTTTATATCTTCCTTATTTGTATAAGTTAAACCGAAAAATGTTAAACGTGAGAAAAACAAAATTGCAGACACCGCAACAACAGATGTCTGCACCTACAACCTCGACTTCGGTCAGTGCACCCATCACCCGTGCATTACTGGAGTATCACATTGCACCAATCGAACACGAATCGATTCAACGGAAAACGTTGCGACAGAAGGTAGCCTACAGTCATCATAATGCAGAGTCATCGAATTTATATTGAATTATACGTTTCTTTAGGAATACATTTTGTTAAGTTAGTTCAGTAGTTATTTTGTACTCGATCAATCAATAAATCAAATAAAGGAAAAAAATAAAATAAAAAAAAACTTAATGTTTTTTTTTAATGGAACTTAATTAAGAAAAGTTTAACTCGTGCCCAACGTGTTCTTAGCTAAGTTAAGTGTTTAAGCCGACCTATAGAAGTTCGCCACGCGTTCACAAACATAAGACGACCTGATATAGCTCGCCGCGAAGTGAAACTTAGCAAAAGACCCAATAAAATAGTCAATCTATCGAAAGACTTAGCCGCGAGGAAGTGTAAGTGCGTTTCCCCAAGTAGCAGAAGCAAACCGGATAAAAGAAAACGCTTACCAGAGCGGGATGAAAACCATTATTATTCTGTAAGAATTAAATTAAGAGTATTATTTAGTGAAATAATTTTAAGAAAGAAATATTCTGATTCAAGAGTGATTAAATTAATGATCAAATAATACATCTTTTTCGATTTAAAAACGATATACAAAGTTTAATTTAATTGTGATTTAGCTAATTTATTTTGATTAAAAGTGATAATTTTTTTATTCGAGCAACTAGACCTAATTTCTTTAATTTTTTTTATTGCAATTTTTTTTCCTCTCTACTTACAACTACTAATTTACATATTTTTGTTTAAAAATCTTTATAAATATATTAAAAACGTACAATTTCAATATCCCAAAAATCATTAAATCCTTTCAAAATTCCGAAAACCGCGAGTAATAACAAATACAGAGGAAGAACCATGATGGATACTTCAGATTCTAGTTCTAATCATAATCCTAATCCCTTACCTAATATTCAACTGCCAAATTTCAACCTACTCCCTCCAAATCCAAACGGAATTTCCTTAAATCAAGGTGCAGTAGTTGCCACACCTGCATTAGAAGAAATCGTTACACGTATTGTTTCAAGAGTCTGCACCGATCAATGTAAAAATATTGTCCAATCCATTATAAATCCGCATGCCAACTTTTACAAGGGCATAGAAGAGAGTATTGATTTGCAATTTGCAGGAAACCTAAATGAACTAGATAAAGTACCTGATGTGATACGGACACTAAGGGAATTCTCAGGAAACCCTGGTGAATACAGCTCTTGGCGAAAGAGCATTGAAAGAATCCTTAACATTTACAACCATCTTAAAGGCACACCAAAATACTTTGGTATCCTTAATACTATAAGAAATAAAATTGTAGGTAATGCAGATGCGATCCTAGAATAGTACAATACGCCATTAAATTGGGAGTGCATTTCTAAATGTCTCACTGCCCACTATGCTGACAAACGCGACTTAGGTACCCTTGACCCTTGAGTACCAAATGACAACTCTTTCACAGAGTAATAACAGGGTTGAGCAATATTATCAAATGGTATACCAACATTTGACATTGATATTAAACAAAATCTCTAGTATGGATATTTCTACAGATGCCATGCATTTGTTAACGGAAACCTATCGAGACAAAGCTCTCGACACATTCATAAGAGGCCTTAGAGGTGATCTTCCTAGACTTTTAGGTATAAGAGAACCTGCAGACCTTCCACAAGCTTTATACCTATGCCAAAAGCTTGAAAATCAAAGCTTCCGCTCGCAGCATGCTAATATTCCTAACGGCCATAACAAAAAACCAATAAATGAATTGCCACCTCGCAGAGCAGCTCATGCTACACAACAACAACAATTTTTCCCACATTTAGCACATGTTCCTCATCACCCCCCACAACGGTCCCATTATCCGCAATACCCCCAATACAACAATCTCAACAACGTTATCAATACCCTTAACAAAATCCTTTTCTACAACAAAAACAATATGTTCCACCTCGACCGACTGCCCCAAAACCATTTCCTAGGCCAGTACCAATGGACATTGACCAAAGCATACGCTCAAGAGGAGTAAATTATATAAATAGACCAAAACCCCACAATCCATTATTCGGAAAAAGACCAAACGAGACAAATATTCCATCCTCATCCATGCAAGTACACCCACCTAAAGTTAAAAAAAAATTTCACGTCTCAACGACACAAGCCATCTCTAATCCCTATACTGAACCAATGAACAATCCAAATTGAGCAAGATTAATCAAACTATTGTTTTAAATAATACTGAACAATATGATTACCCTTACCAATCTGAAATCAATGATTACAATTCACTTGTCAATTCCATGAATTGGAGATGAATCATTAGCAGACTATATTGCAAACCAAAATGACTGCAACGAACAACTTAACGATTATGCAGATATTCATTTTTACTTGCGATTATAGGTACTATAAGGCAAGTTATGGTTTCGTGCAGAAAAAAAAAAATTGAGATAACAATCACACATGACATTACAATGATGGAGAAGTCGAAAAAAGTGGGTCTGCAAATTCCGTCCGTCTATCTCTGTCTGTCTGTCTGTTCGCGCCTCTGGAGGCTGAACGGGTGGGCCGATTTGCTTCAAATTTGGTATTTAGGATTTATTTGGCCGTCCCTCGGAACAAATTTTTACTTGCGATTATAGGTACTATAAGGCAAGTTATGCATTCGTCGAAAAAAAAAGTTTTGAGATAACAACCAAACATGACATTACGATGATAGCGAAGACGAGAAAAGATGGTCTAAAAATTCTGTCCGTCTGTATGTATGTCTGTCTGTCTGTCTGTATGTATAGAGACCTACAGCCCAAACGGGTTAGCCGAATTGCTTCAAACTTGGTATATAGACTTTTTTAGCTATTGTACAGAGGGGAAATTGAAATTTTTTTTTTAGCTCAAAAAATAACGGTACCTGCCATACAACCGTTATGTTAAAGCTTATTTTTCTCAAAAACGGCTCTAACGATTTATATTTAAAAAAATCAGTGTTGCTTTTTAGGTACGACCAATCATATCATATCAAATTTAAAAAATTAATATTTTAAAAACTGCTTATTAAATTTTTTTCTAAAAATTTTAAATAAATGTATTTGGTGAATACCTATAACCTGGCGTTTTTGAATATTTTTTGAAAATTTTTTTCAAAAAGTTTTTCAAGAAAAACTTTTTTTCTCAAAAACCGCTCCACAGATGTTTATAAATTTATTCTCATAAAGTCAAATTTATCCAAGAAATAAAATGGCGTACTTTTTTTTAAGCTCAAATTAGTTAAAGTATTTACTTAAGAATTTTGAAAATTTTATTTTTATCAAAATCTCAAGCCCCTAAACCACTGTCACTCATTAGAGCAAGTTCGTGCGACCCAGTCGTGCATTTTATTTATTTTTGCTCTAGGTCGAAAAACAACGGCACCTGCCATACAATCTTGAAGACAAAAATTGATTTTCTCAAAAACGGCTCTAAAACTTTCAGAATGCTATTTTTGCATGACAGTCTATCTTTTGGTTCGAAATTTTTTTTTCAAAATTTGTCTAATAACGGTACCTCTCATAGAACCAGTATTTTCAAATCAAATTTTCTTGTAAACTATAAATTCGATTTCAATAAAATTTTGGCCACAGGAAGTCATTCATAGTTTTATTAATATGGCATTTAAAAATTTTCAAAAACTTTTTTTTTTGATTTTTTATAATTTTTTCAAAAAAATTTTCGGTTTTCGAAATATGTTGGAAACGGGTACATTGATTTTTTTTTTAAATAATTTTTCAAATGTAAACTGCAGATTGCCATATATTTGCATACTCAAATAAATTTCAAAATATTTTTTGAAAAAGTTTTTCAAAAATAACCTTTAAAAAAAAACTGGTCCAACGATTTTCAATATTTTTTTTTCCTAGATTGACGTATAGCTTTGAAATTTTATTGCATACTTAGTTTTTCCGAGAAAACTCTTAAACTAATTTAAAAAATAAAAGAATTTTCGAAATTATTTAATTTTTTTTAATATCCATATATGCAGCCACTACGCAATCGCTTATCATAAGAGCAAGTTCGTGCGACCCAGTCGTGCATTTTATTTAGATTAACAAGCTCGTCCTTGCCATACTTCGAATGTAAGACGAGCGATGGTAAAATTTTAAAATTTTTAGTCGATACGATACAGGGTCAAATAAAAACTACATCCAGGCAAGCTTAGTAAAGAAGCCAATCCCTAACAACCAAAACTTTTTTGCGAATTCAGTTGACGGTAAAGTCGAAATAAGCGAACATACTATGATAAATCTTTTCGGTATTAATACCATTCAAATACAATTTTTCATCCTCCCTACACTCAAATCCTTCAATGGAATCCTGGGCAATGACAGCCTTAAAGACTTGTCAGCTGTCATTTTTACAAAAGAAAGTTATATGCATATTAAAAATTGACAGCTGTCAAATAAGTTGAGAAGTTTATCCTAAGTTCTATCCAGTTTTTAATTTAAAATTTTCTTTAATTTCCTTGAAAAAAACATTAAATTTCTGTTGAGAGTGAAGATAAAGACTCTTTTAATCTACAACACTGTATTGCAAGTGAGTTATTGTAAATAAAGATATATTTTATCAGTTCCACAAAAAAGCGCACGCATAACCTCACTATTACGTCACATGAATAAGAGAAAAGTGCACGTACTTTCTCCAGAAACCCCAACATCCAAAAAGAATCCATCATCCTTAACAATGGCATCAGAATTGGTGGGAGGTATGTCTAAAAATGACTTATTAAATATGTTGGGAATGCTTCTTGATTCCAAAATGGCAGAAGTCGCAAAAAAGAGTGACATCGAAGCAATTTCCATGGCGAACCAACAAATAATTGCAGCAAACATTCATCTTATAAAAAAGTCAATTCACTTGAACAAAAATATGAGCAATTAGAGAGCAAAATGGAAGAGATGGAAAAGAAAAGCACGGAAAACAATCTTTTGCTTCGGGTAGCAATACAAGATAATCACGATGAGATAGAGCTTGCAAAAACCATTTGCACTAATGTAATTCAACCGCCACCATCTTGTGAAAATTTGGAAATTCGTGAAATTCGATCAAGAAACGAAAACGTCAAAAGTTTTTTGGTTAAACTTGACTCAAAACAACAAGTAATTGCTGCACTCAAATCATCAAGCACACTACGTAACACCGGAATCACAATGTCTAAGGATCTTCCAGCCTTGGTTCGACAAAAGAGATACAAATTGATGTGTATCAAGAGACGACTTAATGAATTTAATTCGCAAATTAAAGTGCTAGTACGAGATGATAAAATGTTTATCAATAAAAATGTTTTTCGATGGAGCCCTTCACTGGGTTTACTACACAACAATGTCTCTGATGGAGTGAAGGTTCTGAATGACATCTACAATGCAGATCTGGTTCAACAGCTGGGTTCTCTTATTGTTATTGAAGCCGATGACACTTCAAGCCCAAGTGATGCCAACACAAATAACCAAGATCGCCAAGGCCACCTAGTTGTCAGGTTAGAAGAAACTTAGCAGAGCCAACAACCAACAGCAATTGTTCTAGGGCATAGGGTAAAGTTGCCGTCTGCCAAATCGATGAGCAAATTAATGAATTTAAAACTCTAAAAATAATTAGTTATAATATAGCAGGATTAAGTAATAAATCTTTATTTGTGAACTTTTTTAATTTTATAAATAACTATGACTTCGTTTTTTTATACGAAACATTTATAGTTGAAGATGAATGTAATCTTTATAGTAATAATTTTGTAAACTTCGAGTTTATATGGATTCCGGCAAAAAGATTAAATACGAGAGGAAGAGCCAGTGGAGGATGCTATTTCGGATTCAAAAAATCCCTTACTAATATAACGTGCGAATTTAAAGTTGAAGATGAAACTCACCTTCTAAAAATAAAAATAGGAGCAACGAAGTTAATTATAATACCATCGTATATAAATTGCAATCACTGGGATCGAGATTTTGATGCACTCAATAGTTTTGTCGAACACAATAATTGCGAAGAAGTTATGATAATTGGAGATCTAAACGCGAGAATAGGAAATAATGAGGGAAGAGAAAACAGATTTGCGGGAAAACTAAGAAATTCTAAAGACACTACAGTCAATGCAAGAGGAACTAAAATGATAAATCTTTGTGATGCTTTTGGATTTCGAATATTAAATGGCGTCTCTGAGTCGGATAAGTTGGGAGAGTATACCTTCGTAGGCCAGCAAGGATGTTCAGTGGTTGATTACTGTCTAGTAAAGGGAAATTGGATTCCTCTAATTTCAGATTTTAAGGTCATAAGTGTCCCATATTCCGACCACTTGCCAATAGTAGTTGAATTTGGAATTAATTGTAGTGGTCAAGGTAATACAACCATCTTACAGCTTCCGCCCAAAATTAGATGGAAAGAAAATAAGGCGTTGGAGTATAGACGCAACCTTGAGCGAAATGTCCCAACTGATGCTCAACTTTCGCTAGGAGACATTGAAGAAATTATTAAACTTTCATGTCCTGAATCAAGTAGTAATGGGAAAATTCTTAAACAAAAAGAAAAATGGTTTGATACGGAATGTGAAAAAGCACGTCAAAAATCTTTTGGATGGCTGAAAATCTTCAGAAAATTTAGTTGCAACTACTTCAAAAAAATGTACACAGAAGCGAATGGTGAATTTAAGAAAATATGCAAGGCCAAGAAATCACAGTTTTTTGAAACCGAGGCTCTAAAACTTACCAACTGCAAAGACTCCAAAGAATTCTGGATGGCGGTTAACCAATTAAATGGAAGAAAACTAAAAATAAGTACAAAATTAAACATTGGTGTATTGCACGACCACTTTAAACTACTTTTGAATCCGGAGACTCTTACACTTCCTATTCAATACGCAAAACCTAGTTAATCTAATAACATTTTAGATAGTGTTATTACATACGCCGAAGTAAATGATGTGTTAAGGAAAATAAAAGACGGAAAGGCACCAGAAGCTGATGGAATACCACTTGAGTTTCTAAAATATGGAACGGAAACCCTCACTTTAAAATTAACTTCGGCTTTTAATAGAATTTTGGATACTGGCATGCTACCAGAACAGTTAAAAAAATCTTTTATTTTTCCCATACATAAGAAAGGTAACATTGATGATCCATCCAATTATCGTGGTATCTCCTTCCTTAACGCCTCCTACAAGGTATTCACAACATTATTGAATGATCGATTGACCAGTTGGATACACGATAAAAAGTTGCTTGGGGAGTTCCAAGCAGGATTTCGAAGTGGTTACTCGACAATAGATAATATCTTTGTTCTGCAAACCATAGCTGCAACATTTATAGAACAAAAAAAGAAGTTATACGTTTTTTTTGTCGACCTGAAAGCAGCATTTGATACGGTTGAACGCAGAGCATTATTTTTCAAGCTTTATAACCTGGGAATGTCAGAAAAGTTTGGAAAGGTTCTTGAAAACATTTATGATGGAAATCTGGCAGCTGTGTGGAATGGGTTTGAAAAGTCTAAGTGGTTTGAATCAAATATGGGAGTTAAACAAGGATGCACTTTAAGTCCAAATCTTTTTGCTCTGTTCATAGATGACCTGATTGACTTTTTACCTGGTGGAGTTGAAATTTCGAGGACCCACATTAAAGCCCTACTATTTGCAGATGACGTCATACTTTTTGCCTATTCACCTGAAACACTACAATTGATGATTAACCGTTTCGAATCGTACTGCCGGTTATGGAATCTGAGAGTTAATTTGAGCAAATCAAAAGTGATGATATTTTGCAAAGGTTCTGGTAGAACAGCCAGGAATGAGAAATGGCACTTTGACAGAGAGCCAATCGAGATTGTTAAATCCTACAAATATCTGGGACTTACCATAACCAGCAATCTTAATATGGAAACGCACCTTAAAGACAAGCTTATTAAAGCCAAAAGTGCAATATCACCAACTTGGAAAAAATGTTTCGCAAACCAAATAATATCACATAGTGTCAAGTATAAAGTCTTTGTGGCAGTGGCTGAATCTATCATGATGTACGCAGCACAGGTCTGGGGGGGAGAAAAGTATGAAACGGTCGAAAAACTTCAGAGGTTCTTCATTAAAAGATGTTTTCGTTTACCAAAAAACACCCCGAACTATATGATCACAATAGAGACAGGACTGTCACCACTTTTCGTCAAAACTCTGAAGTGTCATGTCGACTATATCACAAAAGTACTCAACATGCCTGACGGGAGACTTCCTAAGATTTTAGCATTGCAAACAATTCAAAAAAAGAACCTGTGGTATAAAAAGATCGAAGAACATGCTGCTTACTGTCTTACTAGCTTTCGAGTGCTCGATGAAAATGGAAGATTTTGCAAAGAGGACCTTTTAAACCTTATCTCTAAAGTAGATGAGCAACTTAGAATTGATTCCATAAATGAGGCTACGTCTTCGGTACATAGAGCAACCTACAACCATCTTAATCACAATTTATGCGAGCGTAACTACTTCCGCAACGAAAATAAGCAGGAACTTATCTCAGCGTTCTTTAAAATGAGAGGAGAACTGATCAGCCTTCACTACATACCTCATCGAGAAGATTAACCTATCTATTGCAGCTTATGTAACTTAAGAGAAAGGGAAGATGTCATCCATTTCATAGGGATCTGTCCAATTTTATGTGAAATACGGAGAAATACACTGGGCAGCAACGTGAAATCAGCAGACGAAGTAGTCGCACTCCTAAACTGCGAAGGCAACATCAATCAACTCTTCAATTTCTTTCGAACCGCGATGGCTTATCGTACACAAATTATAAACGAAGCATTTTAAAAGAAATCAAAATTTTTTATTTTATTGTTTTTTCTCTTCAAAATCAATACTACTTTTGAATTACAAACTTCAATAAGACAATTTTTTTCTTACTTTTCAAACGGATGTCAATCGGGCGGACGGCAAAGCCAAGCCTAAATGATTTTATTAAATATTTTTTTGTAAAGGATGTATCTGAATGTAAATGAAAATAAATCGAATCTATCTATCTATCTATCTATCTTATTAAAAATAAACTTAAAATTCGACTTAAACAACAAATCTCTGAGTCAATAAACTCCGTCATCGTAAGAGACAGTCACATGTCACAAAAACATAAAACCGAACTCCATAAACTTACGGAGTCATATTCTAATCTATTTGTCGAACCTGACAAAAAATTAACATGCACTACTACAGTGAAAGGTAGAATTAGAACATTAAATAATGAGCCAGTCTACACAAAATCATATCCTTACCCAATGCCTTTAAAAGACGAAGTTGAAAAACAAATAAACCAACTGCTCAAAGATGGCATCATAAGTCCTTCACGGTCCCCATACAATGCACCAATATGGGTTGGACCCAAAAAAGTTGATGCATCTGGCGAAAAAAATATCGATAAGTAATCGATTACAGAAAGCTCAATACTATTACGATTCCCGATCGCTATCCGATACCCGAAATAAATGAAGTCTTATCCCAACTCGGACAGAACAAAAATTTTTCGGTATTAGATCTGAAAAGTAGTTTAAGTAGTTTCCACCAAATTAAACGTCACGAAAACGACATCGAGAAGACAGCCTTCTCAGTTAGCAATGGAAAGTACGAATTCGTCCGACTTCCTTTCGGACTAAAAAACGCACCACCCATTTTTCAACGAGCTTTAGATGACATTCTTCGAGAACATATAGGCAGGATATGTTTCGTCTACATAGACGATATAGTTGTATTTAGTAAAGACGAAGAATCTCATTTTCTAAATCTATCAACGATTTTTAGAACACTTCAAGGTGCAAATCTCAAAGTTCAAATAGACAAATGCGAATTCTTAAAAGATAGCGTAGAATCCTTAGGGTTCATTATATCTTCAAAAGGAATTAAAACAAATCCGACTAAAGTTGATGCAATAGCCCAGTTCCCGCACCCAAAACACTCAAAGACCTACGATCTTTTCTTGGCCTATCATGGTTTTATCGAAGATTTATCAAAGATTATGCTAAATTAGCAAAACCCCTGACAGTCCTTCTCAGAGGGGAAGATGGACGAACGTCCAAGCAATCCTCCAGTAAAAAAATCATAAACCTTGACAACGAAGCCCTTGAAGATTTTCAAAAAATTAAAAATTCTCTCATCTCCGAGGATGTTGTTCTTAAATTTCCAGACTTCAAAAAAGAATTCCATCTCACAACTGATGCTTCTAACTACGCTATAGGCGCAGTACTAGAACAAGATGGCAAACCTATAACGTTTATCTCTCGGACACTTTCAAAATTAGAAGAAAACTTAGCAACTAGTGAGAAAGAGATGCTGCCATCATATGGTCGCTCAATACTCTCAGAAATTACCTTTACGGTTCAGCAGTTGTTAAAATATTTACCGATCATCAACCATTGACATATGCGTTGAGCAATAAAAACACCAATAACAAACTTAAGCGTTGGAAAGCCATACTCGAAGAATATAATTATGAATTAAAATATAAACCCGGTAAAACCAACGTTGTGGCTGATGCTCTATCAAGACCACCGATAGATAGCAATGTATACTCTTTAACTATCACACAACATAGTGACGAAAGTTCAGGACAAAACCTCATTCAAATTGCAGATGAACCTGTAAATGTCTTCAAGAACCAGATAATTCTATTAGAAGGTACTGTAGCTTCATGTGAATTCAAAATTACATTTCCCACGACACAGAATAATAGAACCAGAATTGTCTAATGACAAAATTATTGATATCTTTAAACGTCACTTAAATCCATCCGTCATCAATGGTCTACAAACAAGTGAAAGAATCTTAGGCCAAATTCAGGAAATTTATCCCATTCACTTCAAACAATACAAAATTAGATTTGCAAGGAAAATTGTCACAGACTTAGTTGATGAAGAACAACAAGAATACGAAATCATCAAAGAACATAACCGCGCACATAGAAAAAGCAAAGAAAACAAATTACAGATTCTGACCAAATTTTATTTCTCACAGATGCGTCGTAAAGTCGAAAAAGTAGCAAAAAAGCTGTACGATATGTAAGGAACATAAATACGACAGGCATCCTAGCAAACACATGATCCAAGCAACCCCTTTACTTAAATATCCTGGCTAAATATTACACATGGTATCTACTTACTTACTTACTTAAGGTGGCGCAGACAGTCCATTGTGGACCATGGCCTCAACCAACAATCCTCGCCAGCTAGGCCGGTCCCTAGCCAGTGGCCTCCAGTTGCGCACACCAAGTTGGTTGAGGTCGTTTACCACTTGATCACGCCACCTTAGATGGGGTCTTCCAGAACTGCGTCGGCCCTCCGTGTTGGAATTGGAGACTTGTCGGGCAGGAGTGTTTTCGTCCATACGCTCCACATGGCCTAGCCATCTAAGCCGCTGAATTTTCAGCTTCTTAACCAAGTCAATGTCGCTGTATAGCCCGTACAGTTCGTCATTGAATCTTCTCCTCCATACTCCATTGATACATACAGGCCCGAATATCACCCGAAGAATCTTTCTCTCAAAGCACCCCAGCCTGTATTCATCCGATTGTGTCAGTGTCCACGCTTCTGCCCCATACAGCAGGACTGGGATGATAAGGGTCTTGTATAGTGTCTCCTTGGTCCTTTCAGAGAGGACTTTACTACTAAGATGCCTTCTTAGCCCGAAGAAACAGCGAATGGCAAGAGTGATTCTTCGACTGATCTCTTCACTGATGTTGTTCTGAGAGGTTATAGTGGAACCCAAATAGACAAAGTCCTTGACAACCTCAAAGTTATATCTGTCCATTGTGACGTTTTGTCCGAGCCTACGGTGATGATCTACTTCACCCGAGGACAGCATATACTTTGTTTTATCTTCATTTACAGCCAGACCCGTTCGAGCCGCTTCCACTTCAATACTTGCGAATGCTCCACTGACAGCGCGCTTCGTTCTTCCAATAATGTCAATATCATCAGCATAGCCAAGTAATTGAACGGATCTAAAAAAAATCGTACCGCTGGTGTTGACATGCGAGTTGCGTACGATTGCCTCAAGAATGATGTTGAAAAGGTTACATGACAGCGCGTCACCCTGTCGTAAGCCTTTCTCGACATTAAATGAGTCGGTGGTGTTCTTACCAACCTTGACGGAGCAGCGCGAGTTCTCCATAGTCATTCTGCACAATCGAACGAGTTTGGCAGGGATGCCAAGAAGTGACATGGCTCTGTATAGCTCGTTCCTGTTTACGCTGTCATAGGCGACTTTAAAATCGATAAAGAGGTGGTGAGTATCGATCTGGAATTCTTGGGTCTTTTCCAAAATCTGCCGAAGTTTGAAAATTTGGTCAACGGTTGACTTACCGGGCCTGAAACCACACTGATAGGGGCCAATCAGTTCACGTGCGAAAGGGTTCAGACGTTCACACAGAATGGCCGACAAGATTTTATAGGCGACATTTAGGAGACTTATACCTCTGTAGTTGGTGCAGCTTAGAGTATCTCCTTTCTTGTGGATAGGGCACACAATGCTGAGGTTCCATTCGTCAGGCATACTTTCATCCGACCAGATTGTACAGATGAGTTGGTGTATGCTCCTCACCAAGTCATCTCCCGCTGCTTTGAACAGTTCAGCCGTAAGGCCATCAGCTCCAGCAGCCTTGTTGGACTTTAGTTTAGATATTGCTATCCGAACTTCTTCTTGGTCGGGAGGACGGAAATTTTGTTCTTCATCATCCAAATCGAATGGATCATTCTGCCTGACAGCGATTAGTTGGTTGTCTTCGCCGTTTAACAGTCTGCAGAAGTGTTCTTTCCAAATTCTCAGCACCGACAGTGTATCTACAACGAAATTCCCACCCTCGGGTCTACATGCTTCCGCTCGGGCTTTGTAACCCTTGGACGAATGCTTTACCCTTTGGTAGAACTTTCGAACATTGCTTCTGCCGTAGCACCCCTCAATAAATTCAACCATTCGTTTTTCCAGTTCTCTTTTTTTTCTTCAGAAAAGCCGATGTTCCTCTTTCCTCTTTTGCTGGTAAGCCGCACGGGAAGCGCTCCTGGCAGCTCTAGTT
Source organism: Platycheirus albimanus (assembly GCA_916050605.2). Lineage (NCBI taxonomy): Eukaryota > Metazoa > Arthropoda > Insecta > Diptera > Syrphidae > Platycheirus > Platycheirus albimanus. The sequence goes on along the minus strand of OU696696.1, from coordinate 250,407,072 downwards.
CTGGCATTCAGAACTGCATGATAGGCTTCGTCTTTGGCCAAGTGTGCGAGCCTGCACTCATCATCAAACCAGGTGTTTCGTTGTGGTCGTCTAATGAAACCCGAAACATCCGTGGCAGCGGTTTTGATGGCCGTTTTGCAATGTTGCCACTGGGCCTCTGGGTTTGGCGCAGGCGCCGGGCTTGTCAAGAGATAAGAGGAGACAAGATTGGCAAAGGTTGTGGCGGTCTCTTGCGATTGTAACTTCGCAACATCAAACTTTCTCACAGTGGATGTTCGATTCTGCGGTCTGGTGGAGATCCGCATTCGCACTTTAGCTACAACAAGGTAGTGGTCCGAGTCTTTGTTGGCCCCTCGGAAAGTGCGGACATCCATGACACTGGACGCATGTCTGCTATCAATCGCAATGTGATCAATTTGGTTGACGGTATTTTGATCAGGAGACCGCCAGGTCCCCTTGTGTATATTGAGGTGTGGGAAGTATGTGCTAGCTAAGATGACACTTCGCCCCGCAGCAATGTCGATTAGCCTGTGTCCGTTACCGGAAGTGTTGTCGTGCAGGCTATGCTTTCCGACTGTCGAGCCAAAGTTACACTCCTTTCCGATTTTGGCGTTGAAGTCACCAAGAATAATCTTAATGTCGTACTTCGGGCATTCATCATACGTCTTCTCGAGAAGATCGTAGAATTCTTCTTTGGTCGTGTCATCTTTTTCCTCCGTGGGGGCGTGGACGCAGATCAGCGAGATGTTGCTGAATTTGGATTTAATGCGGATTGTGACAATGCGTTCGCTTATGCCACGAAACCACAAGACTTCTTGCCTAAGCCTTCCTCTTATCACAAATCCGCATCCAAATAGCCGCTGTTTTTTTTGTCCTGTAGCACTTGCCGTAGTAGATGTCACAGTTTTTCATCCTCCTTGTGCCTTCACCATCCCATCGGACATTCCACGTGCAGAACCGAAATTCGTTGTCCTTGTTTCGTTTGCTAGGGTCGTCATCAGTAGGGTCATCCATATCCGAGGCAATTGGTTGTTTCGGAACTATTGGATTTTTTACGTGGTAGGGAAGTTACCCTGACGCACAACCCCCAACCTGGGGGACCAGGCCCTATGCGGCTCTCCTTGGACAAAAGGAGCTGGAGAAATCCAGAGTCAGTAACCCCTACCATATTGTCTGTAAGCGTCGCCGTTGGTTCACTTAATTGGAAGCTCATCCGCCGCTCGCTTGCTTTCAGAGGGGTTCGTACAGAATAAACTGGTACCCAACAAGAGAAACAGAGGAGCTTTATGGCAGGGCAATTATAGTGTTGCTATTTTTCTGTGATCAACACTCGCGCTTATAAGTTCAGCAAGTCAAGTCCGGGTGGACAAGACCAGTACCCGATGGCTACCACTTGGAGGTAAAATAAGCACAATTGATGCGTATGAGACAGTTGCAACGCTGGGCATCGCCATGTTGATACCAATCAGGGTCTACCCTATTCATACAGCACCCAGCCATCAATACATAGGTATCTATTTCACAAATAAACGAGTTATCCTGACAGCTATAGGTACGTTTTCGAAATACGCTTTAGTAAGGATTCTAAAATCAAGATCCGCCGAAGACATAAAACAACCTTTAAGAGAATTAATACTTTCTCTTGGTGTTCCACAAACCATAGTCGTAGATAACGAAAAATCCTTAAATTCAAATTCAGTCCTTTTTATGGTAGAGAACTTCTTCAACATAAAAGTGTTTAAAACACCTCCATATACGAGTACCGCAAACGGACAGGTAGAAAGTTTCCACTCGACACTTTCCGAAGTTATACGATGTTTGAAATCCCAAAATTCACACTTCACATTCCCAGAACTTCTTGACAAGTCGATATTCGAATACAATAATTCAATAAATTCAACTACAGAAAAAAAACCCATTGATATATTTTTCGCAAGAGATCTAGCAAATAAGCCTGAGCAGCCTGAAAAAGAAAGACAAAAAACAACACACAAAATTAACACTCCGATTTAGAATACTATAATAAAAAGAATTCCCCTGTAAGACACTTTTCCAGTGGAGAAATTATTTACGTGAAAGTTAACAAAAGATTAGAAAACAAATTATCACCCAAATACAGAAAAGAAATAGTAAAAGAAAATAGGAATTCAACTATCTTAACAGAATCAGGAAAAAACATACACAAAAGCCTTATTAAAAACTAACTTCATTTCTTTCCTTTTAGGTTGTTGGTACAACCTTGTTCCATAAATGCAATTGTGCAAATACTAGACTACTCCAATGCAAAAATCGTTGAAACACACATGGGCTCCGCCAAACTTCAAATCGGCACCTTCAAAATAGTGCATGTAATAGACCTAAACTTGTACGAAGAAATCCTAAACACCATTCAAGCCGACAAAGATCGTCAAATTAATAAAACTGACACCAATCTCCCTTACTTATCCTATCAAATTACCCAAATATAGAAAATTCTCAATACTCTAAAACCTACAAGAAACCCTAGATCCCTAAATTTTCTAGGAAGCGCTCGGAAATAGCTCGCAGGCAGTCCTGACCATGACGACTTTCAAATCCTTAAATCCCACACCCACAAAATTTTAAAGAACAACGAAAAACAAATAATAATAAACAATGCTTTAGCCAAAAGAATGAATGAAATTAGCAATTTAACAAATAATTTAATAGAAATTGCCAAAATTAGCCAAGTTCCAAAAAATGAATTTATTTTAGATATCTATACATATAATAAAATTGTAACGGGTCGATGTCTGTACATTGAAGATATAGATACAAAACCAATATAGGGAGTCTCTATAAGACCTACCAGAAGCCAAAACAACAATTTTTAGAATTTTTGTCTGTCTGTCTGTCTGTCTGTCTGTCTGTCTGTCTGTATGTTTGTACTCGCATTACGCAAAAACTACTGCAAAGGAATTGAATGCGGTTTTCGCGGATTTATTGGTAGTACGCCAACTTAAAATATAGGCTACATTTTATCGCAGGAAAATATATAATTCTGGTTGTTTTTTTAATATTGCTGCAATCGAACATTATTCAATGAACTTAAAGCAAAATTAAAAGATTTTAAGGAAGTTAGCGTCTCTCAAATAGCGCCACACTTACCTACATATACATGAATAGGTAGAAATAAGTTATTCGCTCTGAATAGGAGTTACATCAAAAACATCATAGATGGCGCTATTTACCACCATATACAAAATGTCTCATTCAGCGAAAGCAGAAATCGAAAAATAATAGGGGTATTCACGATCTGGTGCAAACAAGTATTCTAAAAGTGCGATTTTTTTTGCATTTCTTGCAGATCGTGAACTCACTTCTTCCAATCTGTAGCAAAACTCACACAAATGTCAAAATCAGGTTGACACAAATGTCAAAATCAAAAGTACAAACTTTGCACCGTTGTATTTTCCTGTTGCAATGGGGTTGAGGTATAGTTAAAGTGCAAAAGTGTAACAAATTACATCCAGTATATTTTGTTGTTGTATTGCAAGAAAACGTAGCACTTCTACACTTTGTTGCAATATTATTTCTTTTAACAATATAAGCCCGAATTGGAAATTAAGTTAGGATGAGAAAAATTATTTAGAAGACGATACAAAGTCCCCGACCTGGAACTGTAAATGCAGTATACTTCTGCAAATCCTTCTCAACTGGAATCTGCCAATAAGCAGACTTAATGTCCAGTGAACTTAAAAACCTTGCATTGTTTAACTTATCTTAGATGGCCGTAATATATGGGAGGGGGTACGCGTCCCTATCTGTTACCTCATTCAACTTCCTATAATCTACACAAAACCTATACGTGCCATCTTTCTTCTTAATCATGACAATGGGTGAAGCCCATGGACTGTCAGATTTTTCAATGACTCCGTCTCGGAGCATCTCTTCTAATTCCCTATCTATAAACTTTTGAATAGCTGGCGACACCGGATAATACCGCTGTTTGATCGGCTCAGCTTTTGTCCTAATTTTTTACGACACCATCTGTGTGCACCCGAACCCCTCTGGCATTTCTTTAAAAAGCTTTTCTAAACAACTATCTAACTCTTTTTGTTGTGTCTCTGTCAATTCAGTTAAATGTTCCGCCACGGACATCGAAGCCAAAGAGCTTTGGTTCAAAAACGTCCATTCCCTCGATTTTAGATCCGGGATCACACCCGATAGAGCCCAAAAATCTGCTCCTAAAATCAACCTATGAGGAAGGCGGGGAATAACGAGACACTCTACTAATACAACTTTCTCTTTAACCCTAATTGGAAGTGAAATAACTCCCTCTACTCCTATACCTGCACCATCCGCTAAGGTAACTTTATCTATGCTAGTTTTGCCTAACTCTAAACCTAAATCTTTCAAAATTTCCCACCCGTCCCTACAAATAATTGTGCGTGAAGCACCTGAATCTAAAAGACCTAACATTTGAATACCAAAAATTTCAACGCCTAAATATGGCCGTTGATCTCTACCACTCTGCTCTAGTGTGAAACCCAAATGAATTGCCGACTGGTTACCACTAGGCAACCTAAAAGAATTTAACGACGCTCTCGTCCTACTGACCCGAGAGTGCGTCTCACATTTCCCGACTGGTTATTCGAAACCATGTTTCTCGAATGGTGATTATGCTGACCGAAGTTCCTAGAACAATTAGGGCAGTTACTTCTAGCAACTCCCTGCCTACCACAACCATAACAACGCCTAGGAGCGGAACACCTATTTGCAAAATGGCCTGATCCATTGCAATTAAAACATCTCATAGTTGGTCTCCCATCACCACCTTGAGAATTTTGAATGGGTGGGCTCGAAGATTGAGCTTGAAAACGAACCTGACGACTAGTTTCGGTTGTTTCTGAGAAAAACATCATAGGAGCATCAATACCTACGTATGCTAGATCCGGTTCTAGCAACGTCCTATTCCTAACACTGGGAGGTGGCACATATGATTCAACGTTAGCCCTAACTGCTTCTAAATTACGCCCTAACAAAACTAAATCAGAAACACAACTAGGATTCGCCAATCCAAGTTCCGTCTGATAGAACGGTGTCAAATTCTTTTGAATAATTGACAGCTTCCTCCGTTCCAAAATTGGTTCTGAAAGCCTGCCAAACAAATTCTGCATCGTCGCCACATAGACACCGATGGACTCATCCTTGCCTTGTGTGCGACGCCTAATCTCATCTAATAACGAATCGTCGTAATTCGGTGGTAAGAACTCCAGCCTCAACTCTCTGATAAGTTCTTGCCACGAATTAACCGAGACCCTAATTGCCCTATACCATATAAGAGCTTTCCCAGTAAACAAATCTACAGCTGCCCTAAAAACTTGACCTTCTGTCAACCCTCTAGCCGAACGGATCTCCTCTACTCTCTCAAGAAATGAGTTCACTGAGGCACCACAACGCTCACCAGTGAACTTCACCTCCCACTTCGACAAATTTTCAAATTTTTCATTAGTGACTACAACCCTTTCTACACTATCTCTATCTCTATCTCTTCTATCATTCTCTCTAATGTTGCTGGTTGTTGTTTTTCTAGGCCCTACATCTACTTCCTCTATATATGTAGAAACCCCAGTTGAGGTTCCCGCCGGCTTCTTCTTTTGAGGTTCGGTTAAACTCGCATCCTCATCTTCAGAACAACTTTCTTCTACTTCTTGTTCTTGATTCTCCTCCAGATCTGCCAATGCTAAAACGAGTTTACTTTTTAATTTATTCCTAACCTTAACCTCATCATCCCCTATTGGCTGGGATCTACCTACTCTACCTAATCCCCACTCAACTTTTGCTAACATTTTCAAATACTCCTTCGATTTTCTTGATTTAGGGGGATTCACTAGCAACTGACCTATCTCAACTAATTTCAATTCTACTGCCTTTTGATCCTGTTCAAAAGTGAACGGATACATGGCAGGGACCCACGATTTCCTCTTTTCCAAAAGCCTAGACGACCTAAGAGATTTTCTCATCTTGTCAACTGTCCCTACATCTAAACCCCTACACTCCATTTCGTAAGCAAGCTCGTCTTGCGCTAATCTATTAATATCCATTTTGAAATAAATTTACGGAACAAAAATTTCGAAAGAAAGAACTAAAAATCACAAAAAAAAAAATTAACAAAAGAAACTGGATTACCTATTCCCAAAAAAAAACCAAAAAAAAAACTCTTATCAAAAAAAAAATAAAACAGAATGAATCAAAAAAAAACTCAAACGACAAACGAATAATAAAAAAAAAATAAGAAATTAAACCCCAAAAAAAAATTCTTAATTAAAATCAATTTAATAATAATAAATAAAAAATAAACCGCAATAAGAACTTAATAAAAAAAAATATTAACTACTAAAAAAAATTACTACACAAAAAAAATACTACATCACTATTTAATTTAAAATCGTGCCGGCCCTGGCTATGATTGAAATAAAATCTTTCAAGGCCAACAACAAACAAGAAAAAAAAAATTGCAATGAAAAAAAAATTATGTCTATACTAGGTAGGTATGTAATATAAATGCAAAATATACTTGCTGCTTATGGTGATGGATGTTAGGAAGGGTGGGTGTTGCTGCTGATGGGTTATTAAAGATCTCCCGAAAAAACTATTGACTCAAATTTACCTGTAAAAGAAAATCACTGAGTTAAAAAAAATGGACTTTTTATTTATTTAATTACAACAGAACGAAAACAGAACAATACTCAATCACACACGAATACTAATTTTTTCCAAAAAGAAAGCCCGCTGCCCCACGTTGGGCGCCACTTTGTTGCAATATTATTTCTTTTAACAATATAAGCCCGAATTGGAAATAAAGTTGGGATGAGAAGAATTATTTAGAAGACGATACAAATAAACCGTGAAGCTTTGGATTAATTCGAATCCAATATTAATTAATTATCAAGAAGAACAACGAGTAAACAAATGTGCAACCTGCACCGCGCAGAGAAATTTCGTTATTGACGAAATGTCAAAATAAAAGAGAGAGAATGGATAAAGAAAATTGCAACAACAACTGCAATTATATATGCAGTCTCACCGGCTAGTCAGCAAGGGGGATTCGTAGAATAAAAAAATGTATTTAATCAAAGCGATCGTATGTGAAAAGAAATTATTGCAGGTAGGTGAGGTGGGTATATTTTAATGTAGGATTAAAATTAAAAGAGATGATTGGATTAAAAGAGATATGGTTTGATGGAAGGGGGTGGATCATAAATATAAGTATTTGCGTTACAGGGTGGGCGCCAGGAAACTTTTATGGTGTTTGCCTTACCAATATAAATCTGAAAAAAAATGTCTTCAATTGCAAAGAATAAGACGGAAGAATTATTAATCCCAATGGGAAGTTAGAATCTTTTATTGATAATTATTGGTCTGGGAAACCGTGGCAAATGCCGGGATAAAAACCCAGAGCCTTTTCGATAAAAAAAGAAAAATAGAACAATTGGATTTCGAGGTTAGCAGAAGGCTATTTCTCGAAATTAGGAAAAGGTTTTAGCAAATAAAAAAATAACAAACAATGGTTTGTGCCAAATGGACACAAAGAAAGATCACAATGGTAAGAGAAGGTTAAAATAAAACAAGGTCACGAGTCCCACAATCTTGGGAGAAAACGAATAATCAGCGAAGGCCTACTTTATCAACAACTTATTTGCCCCACACAGGGTCACAAATAAAAACAAATTTACGCAATTTAAACAAACAACATACAAGCTAAAATTCTGGACACAACCAGACACAAAATACTTAGCTCTGCAAATCCAAAAATTCTCCAACAGAGGTATTCTTCTCAAGGCTTTTCCAATAGCAACTCTAGGTTTCCTCAATCGATTTTCTTTTTTTTCTACAAGTTTCCTTCCAAAGTTCGACAAATCTTATATAGTTTTTCACTTCTCTTTAGTTAAATCTCAAAAATGTCTCCTTATCTTTTTCAAATCCAAAATTGAATTGCCATTCAAAATGGAGGCTTGGCTTGTCCACTTCGCATATATGCAGAGACGTGCGACTGAGAGCGGTGATACAACCATTGCACGCGATCCTATGCGTTGAGGATGCGATCCTCGTAGGCTCAGTGGACGTTTTCAGCCGTATAATGTCAATTATATTTTATTTCAAAGAGCAAGTGAAAAACTACGACACAACGCGCAAAGTCCCCAGCCCAAACCGGCCCAAATTAATTGCTTTGAGAAGAATACTTTTGTTGGAAAGTATCCTAACCATTTTCCAACTAAAATGGTACAAAATGAACAAGAATAATCTTAATTCCGTAGACCTCGGCGCAGATAATATTTAAAAAGAGGAAAACACATCATTACGATCTTTCTTTGATATCCGACACTTTACGGTGGGCACTCGGCCTTCTAAATTTATGTTGGTGTGACTATAATTCACACTTTGTTGTGAACAAGAATAATCTTAATTCCGTATACCTCCGCGCAGATAATATTTAAAAAGGGGAAACAAATCATTACGATCTTTCTTTGATATCCGACACTTTACGGTGGGCACTGGCCATTCTAAATTTATGTTGGTTTGACTATAATTCACACTTTGTTGTGTTGTTGTGGGCTCCTCTTTCGAACTCGTTGGAAAGCTTCATCACTTTCTTTACTATGCGTGCGAGTCTCCAGCCCGTCCGCTGGCTCAACACGATAGACTGATGCGTGTGAGTCTCCAGCTCACCCGCTGGCTCAGCACGATTAAATTAGAATACGTTGCGGGCAAGTCTCCAGCTCGTCCGCTGGCTCAACCCGATGGAAAATAACCTGCTTTGTTATCCTCTCCAAGTCACTCTCAAAACTCCCAGAGGACAACGGACTTAAAATGTGGGTAACAAAAGGAATGGTTGGGATGGAGCGGAAACAAATATCGAAAGTTTAACCGTGCCAAAAGCGCACGATTTGACAAGGTTTTAAGAACCAAAAGAATGATTCTTGTTGCGGTAAATCTTACCGTAACAAATTCCACCCTTACCTACCAAAGAAGGAAATTGGCTTTCAGATAAGAAAGCGAAGTAAAAAGGATACAAAGAAGGGTAAACAACACAACCAAATGGAATTCAATACAGCACCACACATCTACATCTCAATCGCTCTGGGCGAGAGTTAATGCACATCACAGAGCTGTGAGCTAGTGAGCTAGTCCTTGCTACGCGACTAAGTATCGCAGTTTTCCGAGGAATCGTTGTAGTACGGCTTCAGATCTTTGACGTTCCAGGTTCCTCGAAAGGTACCTTTTTCGTCCTTGAGCTCGTACGTCCATGGAGACACGCGTTTCTTAATAAGAAACGGACCTAAAAATGTAGGTGCTAATTTTGCAGTGTAGTAGTTTGCTGCATCAGACAAACTGAAATTACGTCGCCAAACCAATTCGTTTGGAAGATACTGTACATCCCTTCGTCTAAGGTTGTACCTTTTCGCCGCCATCCTGGATGCTGACTCTAACTTTTTCCCTATCTCTTCCCTAAGCAACCTAAACTTGTCCCTAGTGTCATCCTTACTATCACTCCTAACATCCGGAATGGTGGTTAAGGGCTTGCCAAAAGTCACCATCCCTCGACCAAAATTCGCGACACGCCTAAAACTTCGTGATGTGACGTGCGTATACAACATGCCACCTTTGCTAACTGTGCATCCCAAGACCTATGGTTTTCCGAAACGTACGCCCAAAGAGTATTCTTTATGATTTGTTAACCCGTTCTGACGGATTAGCCTGAGGATGGTAATTTGCCGTAAACCTTATTGTAGAATGATAGCTATCACACAAAGACTTCAGTTCCTTGCTTTTGAACTGCGGACCGATATCACAAATGACACATTTTGGGACACCAAACAACAAGAAGACATTGTCTTCCAACTCCTTACAAACAGACTTCGCCGTTGCAGATCTCAACGGGAACAACAATGGAAATTTCGTGAAATAGTCGACGACCGTAAGAATGTAGACAAAACCTCTACTCGATTTCGGAAGTGGACCTACCAAATCAATACAAATCATCTCCCACGGATCGGTTACCCCTTTCCTCTCCGTCATCAACCAAGCTGGTTTTTCATTAATAGGTTTCACACTTTGGCATATTTTACAATTCCTAACATACCTAGTTATATCTGACCTCATTTTTGGCCAGTAAAATTTATCTCCTATCCTACAAAATGTCTTCTTAACCCCCATATGCCCTGCTAACGGATGGTCATGATTTTCTTCTAAAATCTTTTTCCTGTCATTTTTTGCTACTACTAACTTCCATTCACTATTACTATCATGAACTACTACATGATTTGCCTTAACAAACTTAAACAATTTTCCCTGTTCTACTCTCCAGGCTGGAAAACACAATGGTTTCTTTTCCACCTCTCCTATCATCTTTTCTATCCAAGGATCTTTTGTAGGCTCTGAAATCCCAGATAAAACTGGTACGCTCCTGGAGAGCATATCCGGCACTACATGATCCTTCCCTTTGCGGTTAACAATGTTGAAATCGAACTGCTGCATACGTACAGCCCATCGAGCCAGCCGACCTGCTGGGTCTTTCAACTTGCTCAACCATATCAGAGAGTAGTGATCGGTAATAACCGTGAATTTCACACCCTCTTAATATGGCCGTAACTTTTCTATCGCCCACAGAACAGCCAAGCACTCTTTTTCTGTGGTCGAATAGTTACGCACGCAACGATTAAGTGATCTGCTCAAATAGCAAATCACTTTTTCGCCTTCGTCAAAATTTTGACTAAGGACCGCACCAATCCCAAAGTCCGAAGCATCCGTCTGAACGACAAATGGCTTCGTGAAATCCGGGCACGTTAGAATGGGTGCCGCTACCAAACATTCTTTAGCTTTTCTAAAGCTTTCCTCACATTCCCTACACCAATCAAATTTTCTATTCTTCTTCGTCAATTCAGACAACGGTTTCACCAAACTAGCAAAGTTTGGAATGAATCTCCTATACCAGGATACCGTGCCGATGAAGCTCCGAACTTCCTTCACATTTTTAGGTGATGGAATTCCTAACATACTCTCTATCTTTTCTGGTTCCATGTGGAGACCGTTTCTGTCAACAACATAGCCCAAAAAATTTAGAGAAGGCCTAACAAAATGAAATTTTTTCCTACCTACTTTTAAACCTGCCTTTATAAGTCTATCAAAAACCTCATTCAAAATGTCCATATGCTTCTCGAAACTGTCTGTCACGATGATGATGTCATCGAGATAGACGAAGACATATGGTTCTAACTCAGGTCCAAGGACCGTATCTATAAAACGTTGCCAAGTTGCGGGTTTATTATGCAAACGGAACGGCATCCTCAAAAAATTAAATAGTCCCCGACCTGGAACTGTAAATGCAGTATACTTCTGCAAATCCTTCTCAACTGGAATCTGCCAATAAGCAGACTTAATGTCCAGTGAACTTAAAAACCTTGCATTGTTTAACTTATCTTAGATGGCCGTAATATATGGGAGGGGGTACGCGTCCCTATCTGTTACCTCATTCAACTTCCTATAATCTACACAAAACCTATACGTGCCATCTTTCTTCTTAATCATGACAATGGGTGAAGCCCATGGACTGTAAGATTTTTCAATGACTCCGTCTCGGAGCATCTCTTCTAATTCCCTATCTATAAACTTTTGAATAGCTGGCGACACCGGATAATACCGCTGTTTGATCGGCTCAGCTTTTGTCCTAATTTTGTACGACACCATCTGTGTGCACCCGAACCCCTCTGGCATTTCTTTAAAAAGCTTTTCTAAACAACTATCTAACTCTTTTTGTTGTGTCTCTGTCAATTCTGTTAAATGTTCCGCCACGGACATCGAAGCCAAAGAGCTTTGGTTCAAAAACGTCCATTCCCCCGATTTTAGATCCGGGATCACACCCGATAGAGCCCAAAAATCTGCTCCTAAAATCAACCTATGAGGAAGGCGGGGAATAACGAGACACTCTACTAATACAACTTTCTCTTTAACCCTAATTGGAAGTGAAATAACTCCCTCTACTCCTATACCTGCACCATCCGCTAAGGTAACTTTATCTATGCTAGTTTTGCCTAACTCTAAACCTAAATCTTTCAAAATTTCCCACCCGTCCCTACAAATAATTGTGCGTGAAGCACCTGAATCTAAAAGACCTAACATTTGAATACCAAAAATTTCAACGCCTAAATATGGCCGTTGATCTCTACCACTCTGCTCTAGTGTGAAACCCAAATGAATTGCCGACTGGTTACCACTAGGCAACCTAAAAGAATTTAACGACGCTCTCGTCCTACTGACCCGAGAGTGCGTCTCACATTTCCCGACTGGTTATTCGAAACCATGTTTCTCGAATGGTGATTATGCTGACCGAAGTTCCTAGAACAATTAGGGCAGTTACTTCTAGCAACTCCCTGCCTACCACAACCATAACAACGCCTAGGAGCGGAACACCTATTTGCAAAATGGCCTGATCCATTGCAATTAAAACATCTCATAGTTGGTCTCCCATCACCACCTTGAGAATTTTGAATGGGTGGGCTCGAAGATTGAGCTTGAAAACGAACCTGACGACTAGTTTCGGTTGTTTCTGAGAAAAACATCATAGGAGCATCAATACCTACGTATGCTAGATCCGGTTCTAGCAACGTCCTATTCCTAACACTGGGAGGTGGCACATATGATTCAACGTTAGCCCTAACTGCTTCTAAATTACGCCCTAACAAAACTAAATCAGAAACACAACTAGGATTCGCCAATCCAAGTTCCGTCTGATAGAACGGTGTCAAATTCTTTTGAATAATTGACAGCTTCCTCCGTTCCAAAATTGGTTCTGAAAGCCTGCCAAACAAATTCTGCATCGTCGCCACATAGACACCGATGGACTCATCCTTGCCTTGTGTGCGACGCCTAATCTCATCTAATATAATAACGAATCGTCGTAATTCGGTGGTAAGAACTCCAGCCTCAACTCTCTGATAAGTTCTTGCCACGAATTAAACGAGACCCTAATTGCCCTATACCATATAAGAGCTTTCCCAGTAAACAAATCTACAGCTGCCCTAAAAACTTGACCTTCTGTCAACCCTCTAGCCGAACGGATCTCCTCTACTCTCTCAAGAAATGAGTTCACTGAGGCACCACAACGCTCACCAGTGAACTTCACCTCCCACTTCGACAAATTTTCAAATTTTTCATTAGTGACTACAACCCTTTCTACACTATCTCTATCTCTATCTCTTCTATCATTCTCTCTAATGTTGCTGGTTGTTGTTTTTCTAGGCCCTACATCTACTTCCTCTATATATGTAGAAACCCCAGTTGAGGTTCCCGCCGGCTTCTTCTTTTGAGGTTCGGTTAAACTCGCATCCTCATCTTCAGAACAACTTTCTTCTACTTCTTGTTCTTGATTCTCCTCCAGATCTGCCAATGCTAAAACGAGTTTACTTTTTAATTTATTCCTAACCTTAACCTCATCATCCCCTATTGGCTGGGATCTACCTACTCTACCTAATCCCCACTCAACTTTTGCTAACATTTTCAAATACTCCTTCGATTTTCTTGATTTAGGGGGATTCACTAGCAACTGACCTATCTCAACTAATTTCAATTCTACTGCCTTTTGATCCTGTTCAAAAGTGAACGGATACATGGCAGGGACCCACGATTTCCTCTTTTCCAAAAGCCTAGACGACCTAAGAGATTTTCTCATCTTGTCAACTGTCCCTACATCTAAACCCCTACACTCCATTTCGTAAGTAAGCTCGTCTTGCGCTAATCTATTAATATCCATTTTGAAATAAATTTACGGAACAAAAATTTCGAAAGAAAGAACTAAAAATCACAAAAAAAAAATTAACAAAAGAAACTGGATTACCTATTCCCAAAAAAAAACCAAAAAAAAAAACTCTTATCAAAAAAAAATAAAACAGAATGAATCAAAAAAAAACTCAAACGACAAACGAATAATAAAAAAAAATAAGAAATTAAACCCCAAAAAAAAAATTCTTAATTAAAATCAATTTAATAATAATAAATAAAAAATAAACCGCAATAAGAACTTAATAAAAAAAAATATTAACTACTAAAAAAAATTACTACACAAAAAAAATACTACATCACTACTTAATTTAAAATCGTGCCGGCCCTGGCTATGATTGAAATAAAATCTTTCAAGGCCAACAACAAACAAGAAAAAAAAAATTGCAATGAAAAAAAAATTATGTCTATACTAGGTAGGTATGTAATATAAATGCAAAATATACTTGCTGCTTATGGTGATGGATGTTAGGAAGGGTGGGTGTTGCTGCTGATGGGTTATTAAAGATCTATCGAAAAAACTATTGACTCAAATTTACCTGTAAAAGAAAATCACTGAGTTAAAAAAAATGGACTTTTTATTTATTTAATTACAACAGAACGAAAACAGAACAATACTCAATCACACACGAATACTAATTTTTTCCAAAAAGAAAGCCCGCTGCCCCACGTTGGGCGCCACTTTGTTGCAATATTATTTCTTTTAACAATATAAGCCCGAATTGGAAATAAAGTTAGGATGAGAAGAATTATTTAGAAGACGATACAAATAAACCGTGAAGCTTTGGATTAATTCGAATCCAATATTAATTAATTATCAAGAAGAACAACGAGTAAACAAATGTGCAACCTGCACCGCGCAGAGAAATTTCGTTATTGACGAAATGTCAAAATAAAAGAGAGAGAATGGATAAAGAAAATTGCAACAACAACTGCAATTATATATGCAGTCTCACCGGCTAGTCAGCAAGGGGGATTCGTAGAATAAAAAAATGTATTTAATCAAAGCGATCGTATGTGAAAAGAAATTATTGCAGGTAGGTGAGGTGGGTATATTTTAATGTAGGATTAAAATTAAAAGAGATGATTGGATTAAAAGAGATATGGTTTGATGGAAGGGGGTGGATCGTAAATATAAGTATTTGCGTTACAGGGTGGGCGCCAGGAAACTTTTATGGTGTTTGCCTTACCAATATAAATCTGAAAAAAAAATGTCTTCAATTGCAAAGAATAAGACGGAAGAATTATTAATCCCAATGGGAAGTTAGAATCTTTTATTGATAATTATTGGTCTGGGAAACCGTGGCAAATGCCGGGATAAAAACCCAGAGCCTTTTCGATAAAAAAAGAAAAATAGAACAATTGGATTTCGAGGTTAGCAGAAGGCTATTTCTCGAAATTAGGAAAAGGTTTTAGCAAATAAAAAAATAACAAACAATGGTTTGTGCCAAATGGACACAAAGAAAGATCACAATGGTAAGAGAAGGTTAAAATAAAACAAGGTCACGAGTCCCACAATCTTGGGAGAAAACGAATAATCAGCGAAGGCCTACTTTATCAACAACTTATTTGCCCCACACAGGGTCACAAATAAAAACAAATTTACGCAATTTAAACAAACAACATACAAGCTAAAATTCTGGTCACAACCAGACACAAAATACTTAGCTCTGCAAATCCAAAAATTCTCCAACAGAGGTATTCTTCTCAAGGCTTTTCCAATAGTGTAACGAATAATGTTAAAAAAAATGAAAGAAAAGACCATTATCCACGGTACTACAGGCAATCTCATATAAGATCCCACATAGTAACGTCAACGATGACTTTTATTCCTGGAATGAAAGAAATATACAAATGAAAAATGAGATATACTTTACCAATCTAACCTACTGATGAGAGACCACAGCCTCTATCAGTGGACGCCCGCAATGCTTACAAGTAGAAAGACTTTAGAGGGATAAGTCACTGTCTCCCATAGACAGTGCCCTCTTGTGATGGATGATGCTTACCACAGTGATTGCTCGAGACCTCCCTGGTTTACACCAAAGACCTGCAGTACCTTCACTCATACCAGTAGCTGATCTATCTTCCTCTAAACATCGGCTCATTTCTCTAATATATCTTCATCCCCCTTTCCACTTACAGAAACTTACTCTCTTCGATTGAATCTTAAAAGTCTTTATTTCAACCGTCAAGTAAAACTCACTACTACAAACCATAGATGACCTAGTTTGCCACTTTACTACTATATCACAACAAAACCCAAGATGAAAACCTAATAAAACTCACTACATACCAGACTCTTTAAGAAATAGGCACTGGTTCGGTCGCCTTGGACACTAGTCCCAATGAGATTCCTTAAAGAATCCAAAAGTGGAAAGGCTGTAACTCTGTTCAAATCACCAGACTGTCCCATAGAGAACTCTCTCTATGACCACAGATCTACTTGGTAGAGACAGAGAAACAATTGGGTTGTGATCGACCTTCGCATCCGGTTCGCACGCACGCCCTCAACTAGCTCACAAGGGTCGTGCATTCTTGCTCAGGGATCGACAACGTTGTTACCTCTTTTAACCAGTGCGAACCTACTGAAGTTTAGATGTTGAAAACTTAGAAAAAAAAAATAAATATTCCTTGCTGGGGGGCCTGATCAACAAACGCTGAGATATAACTAAGTCCGAAGTATAATTGAGCTGGAAGGCCGACTCAACCTTAGAAAGTGCATTGTAAAAGATTGTTTAGAGAACCGCACAAAATAGCGAGCCGCTATACAAAAGAAAAAGGTATTCTTAGCTGACAGAGAATACAGCGCTAAAGGCTCAGTCAGCATATTACGCGCAAACGATGATTAAAACCGCTGACTAGCGAGTGTAGATCAACACCTACACACACTCTTATAAATGGGGAAGGAGGAGAAGATGTCGTAAATTCCCCCTTCTGGCTTCTTTACCCACCCATGAGGAAAAGTTCCATCAACTCGGAAGCTTTTTCCGCCATTGATCCACGGTGCCAAGTATACACAAAAAAAAGTGTTACTATAAGATATTTAGGATCCCCTAAACATGATAAAAGACAAGTATAAAGGCTTGCCTATACCATCACACTACATACCAATAACGACCTAATCGTTACCAAAAGTCTTCAACCAAAATAAGCTACACTACACCTACACACAACATGATATGTCAACCTATGTTTCCATCCGCACAAGAAGTCTGTCCACCCCTCCCAACGTACTTACTTAAATACCATTGTATCTAAAGGAAAATTCCAAAGTAACCAAAGAAATAGACCACTGTCCATATGACAGCATTAAAAACACTACCAGAATTCTTGTTCTTCAAAAACGTTATAAAGTCGTTATTTATTAAACTTTATCTTAAAACTAACAATATTGAATGTAAGTAAACCTAAACCAAAAGTATCTAGTTTTATTAAACCTAAAATATTTCTTAATTAATTATTGATAATATCGTAGAAAAGTTAAATTGTTTTTCTTGATATTAAATTACGTTTGAACTATCAATGATTTGATCGTATGTAGAAGCAACTTCTTGGCTTCATACGAATTTTAAATAGTTATTCTTGTCTTCAAAAAAAAAGTTAATGCGCTGAAGAAAAATGTACTTTACGTATCATTAGACTTAGCTCGTTTCATCACTCTCCTTGGAGTGGAATTAAAAAAAAAGTTATTTGACTCAATAGTCTTTCAGTATCTTTTAAGTTTCAAGTTATTAAACGTTATATTCAAAAAAAAGTTGTTGAAACTTTGCAATGTAACCTGGATAAACCGAGTTACAAAACGATATTCTAACAAAATACAAAAAGTATGAATATCTACGAAACACTAAACGGTGATTTACAAGGAAACAAATTCTAAACGAATCCCAAAAGAAAACAAAAGAAAACATGGGACGTTAGCCCAAGGGTTTATGTTGTTGAAACAGACCAGGGAGATAGTAAGAGAATAAAGAGTATTAAATGTATGTTATATATATATATATGGTTAATCAATATAATCAAAAATATAGTTTCAAAATATCAATAAAATACAGTCGTAAAGGAATCGGGAGTGCACTCTGGATACCAGTCGCTGAAATGTTAAAAAGTATTAAGTACAACTAAGATTCTAAAACTTTAACCATAGGTATGTCCATACACATATATACGACTCAACTCTTCGTCGTCAACAGTATCTTTCTCTATTCAGAGATAAAGCACTATCTTTGCTTTCTTAAGATACTATCTCAAAGATAATGTATCTTCAACTGAGTGACAAAAAGGTCACTTGGCTATAAACGTTAGCTAAAATGATTCGGGCTCCAATCGGGACAAATAGTCACGATGTACAAACATATATACACAATGTACACAATGTATTCACAGTAGATGTAAGGATAAATCCTTCAATCTCCACCGAAAGAAAAAGAAATTCTTTCAAAAAGTATCGGCAGGTAACTCCAAAGGACTTCCAAATGGATACGTAACAAGTTAAGTTAAACCGGGATAAAAGAGTGAACTGACAAGTTCGAAACAAAAAGTTGTCTAAGGACTACAGAAAATATCTGTTAGACAAAAAGTAATTTCATTAAAGAATGAAGAAAATGAAGCTGAAAAGAAGTGGTATCGATTAGACTCAGATACAGGACAGGACAGACTAAAGATTTCGTTCATGGAACAGTGAAAGAAAGGGGTCCACAAGGACAGTAAGGATTGCAACTAAGGCAACAAGTAAGTGGATACGTACAGTATCAAGTATATTAAAACACAAATAAAAAGTTTGTGAAACACCAGTGTCGAAGTATAGTTCACTTCTGTATCTCGATAGGAATTCGCTAGGAATATAAAATCCAGCTTAAAAATCCGCGAGAAAGTAACGCCGTTAAGGCAGTGAAGATACAAGTAAAAAAAAAAAATTAAACTTTCGAAAATTATTTTAACTTTTCTATTCAGAAAAAGGACGAAAACACAAATTTACACAAAACACACATATATTGAAAATTCACTTTTAGTAATATGCTTTCAACTCAATAATAATATAAGATATTCACTAATAATAAAGATAATATACTGATATATATATATATATAGATGTATATGGATAATTATCGAAAATAATCGGGGCGCTTCTGGTACACGCCAATAATGTTCAGCACCACCGTCCGTGGGCGTATGGGCGTTGAAAATTATTTCGCAAAAATGTATATGTTTTCCAATTTAGGGATATATGAACGACGAACGAGGCGTTATATGACGTCACGATCTCAATGAAATGTTTCTTTTCATGAATTACAGGATTCCAAGGTGCACGTAGAATAGGTACCAGTAAAATAAAAATTACAAAAGTTACCTGGAGGGCCAACTATAATGGTGGCTAAGACGTTTTTTTGTTTTAACTTTATTTTTCCTTTAAGCAACAGGAATATGTGTCGCTCATGGACGTGATGTACAGCAAGTTGGGTCTAAATGACCAGAGAACCATGTGGTTCGATGTGCATGTGGTTCGAAAATCCTCACGTGGCTCCACGATGTTGGAGAAAACGGTGAGACAAATGCTCCCAAAATGTGTCTTGTCTGACACGAGGATGATGACTTTGAGTGTCTTAAACTCTCTGCTATGCTGGTGAATATTCCAGCGAAGTGTCTGAAGAAAATTCTATAGATGATTCCCACGTTGCCATGACTCTGCTTTTGTCATGGAATAAAAGTTGTACGTCTTTATAGGCGTAAATCCTGCCTCATCTTTGAACCCTATTCAGGGTATTTTCTTGCGATGGTTTTCCTCAATTATTATGAACAATTATGTTCATTCTTTATAAAAAGGATCTTTATATATATATGTAGTATATCACACGCGAGCAAAGATTTAATTTTATTCAAGAATTAATTTTATTCAGCTGCGTATAATAATTACTTTTTACAAAATTGATGTTTAGCGGACGAGGGTTGAAATTATAATGACTGTGGCACAGACAAAATCTGAAGCCACGCCTCTGTCTGGTTTCCAATAGCAATTACAAAGACTGGACATGACTTTTACCGCGTTCTTTTTGTTACCAATAGATTTGCGTTCGTAAAAGTTAACGATACGAAGTGCGTCTAATGTTACGTAGCAATGTAAAGCTACTTCGCACTGACAATTATGAGATCATGGAAATTGACTTTTATGACATTTATCTTTATTTACGTCACTTAATTTTGACATTATAATGTTCGTAGAGGTTGGTAGAATGGATTAGCGTCATGTTTTCTCAAGTATGAGAGAAATTTTGTACATGTCAATTTTCGACATTTGACTTATTTTTGGAGAAAATTAACTCCAAATTGACACAATCGCTTCACAATCACAAATATCGTCATACATATGACGTTAAACTCATTTCAAACACTCAAATAACTAATTTTTAGTTATGTCAATTTGTCAGTCAAGATGTAATGAATGAACTGACTACGAATATCGAAATGGACTGTCATTTCTTTGTTAGATGGTTGTATTGTGCATAAAAATTATGATTCCTATGGAATACATAATGGACATGGACAATACAATCACTAACTGTCATGATCTGTCAAAACTCAGTAATTTGGGTTTTCATCAAACAGACCATAATTGTTGGTTTGGTCGGAACGGGTTTCTAATTCAGCATCGGACATGCATTTTGAAATCATTCCAACAGGATTTCCAATAGAAGACAGAAAGATAGTGAAAAAGAGATGAGACGAAGCGTCTAATTGTACGGACAGTAACCATAAAGCAAAAACGAAAATGCCGGAAGTGTTCGTCAGCCATCATCCTTCTGCACATGGTCATGTAGCAATCGAATGTGCTAGAAAGAGTGCGTCTGAGCTCAGTACAAAAATTTATCTACCAGGATTTTTCATTTTAGGTGGTGTTCAGTGAAAAATATGACAAAGTGGTTCGGGTTTAGGATAATTCCTTACCGAATTTTGACTCCTGGTGTAGGAATTGAGCAACTAATGTCATTCTTGAAATTTTCGAAATTTCCCGATTTTTCAGAGGGAAATGTCATTAGGTAAAAAGACAATTCTAATTTCCTAAAATTGCCGCAAGGTGGCACTAGTGTTGCGTGACAAAGTTTTCCCTACAAATCTCAAGGATCGAGACAAGTATCACTTGACTAGATGCTTGTGAAAAAGGACAACTTGTATCTACCTATACCTTTACTACTCTGATTAATCTTCTTCCTAAAAAAGAAAAAAATTTGAAATTACTCATCACAACTATTGACTCTCTCAACTTCTTCTTCTATCTATCTCAAAGTTAACCTGTATTACCTCTTTACCAAAAAGTGAAATACATAAAACAAATATTCACGAAACTATACAAGAGTCTCATGCACAGCTGGGTAGCCGGGCATAAAAATAAATAAAACTATTTTTATCACAGAAAATTATTTCTTTAAATCTTTCGTATGAGAAGTGGTCACGTAACCTTTCTCATCTTCAACATCATATAAGTTGTTACCTCTAGTCTTAACAACTGTTACTCTAATAAACTTCGGCGATAGTTTAGCGTTGAAATGTTTATTAGCATCACTCAAAACTATATTTCGTTTGTAAATGATATCCCCCACCTTAAAATCGACTGCACGACTTCTGAGATTGTAAACTCTCTCATAAGCATCGTGTGTCCTTTCAAGCGTTGTCTTCAGATATGTATGAAGAATATTCATCTTTGCCACTTTGGGCAACCAATCGATCTCGGAGTTATTAAGTCCTCCTAACTCGCGCAATAATTTGTAGTCCGCTCCGTGTTCAATCATCCTTTGACCGTATAAAGCCTCATATGGCGACATTGTCAAAGCTGAATGGACAGTTGTGCGTAAAGCACTACTAATGGATGACAAATGTACATCCCAATTAGTCTGTTTCGGATCCACGTATGATCTTATCGCTGCTAATATAGACCTATTAACTCTCTCGCTAGCATTAGCTTGAGGTGCATAAATCGCCGTCTTATAATGTTTGACACCAAACATTTTTAACAATTCTTTAAAATCCTTAGAAATAAATTGCGATCCGTTATCGGATAGGATACTCTCAGGTACACCATATAAAAGAAAAATGTCTTCTCTCAAAAACTTAATAACTTCTGCAGCTGTGGCTCTCTTAAGGGGTTTAATAAACACAAACTTTGTGAGTTGGTCTAGAGCAATAACGATGAAAGCATTCCCATTCCTGGATCTTGGATAAGGACCAAGGAAATCCACATATAAATGTTGGAAGGGCCTTTCAACTTTAAAACTCTCTCCCATTTCAGCTCGTAAAGTCTGGTTGGAAGCTTTTGTTGTCTTGCATGTCTCACAACGATCAACATATTGTTTCACCTGTGAAAACATACCAGGCCAATACAATCTTTCCCTTAACCTGTATAATGTCTTAACGACACCACCGTGAGAAGCTCTGGGTGGATTATGAGCCATGGAAATTACAGATTCTGTCATACTAGACGGTAACCATAACTTCCATGCCAGATCATCCAATAGAGGATTCCCAACTGCATGTTTGGTTCTCTTATATATATATCCCTCAGATATCTTCAAGTCTGGTAATCGTTCCTGCTCCTTGCTGATATGACTGATGAGTTGTGAGTATTCTTCGGACTTGAATCCCGGATCGTCAAGGTCAGTGTGGAGCACCTCCTCGGTTTCGACTTGTGCAACACTGGATATGTAGCTCTCTGCCGTTAAAGCATCGGCTTCGTACACTCTAGAAAGAGCGTCGGGTACCACGTTAAGTGTTCCTTTCCTGTGTTCAACCACGAAATCAAACCCTTGAAGTCTCATACTCCACCTGGCCAGACGACCGGTGGGGTCCTTCATGTTCATCAGCCATTTCAGGCTTGAATGATCAGTGATCACCTTAAACTTATATCCTTCGATATACGAACGGAATTTCTGAATTCCTAAAAACGCAGCAAGGCATTCACGTTCGGTAACGGTGTAGTTCCTCTGCGCAGCATTTAATTTCTGAGAGAAGTAATAAATGGGGCGTTCAGCTCCGTTCTCATCTCGCTGGCAAAGTACACATCCTATACCGGACGCAGATGCATCGCACAAAATAATAAACTCCTTCTCGAAATCAGGGTTTATCAGAACAGGTGTTGTAGTAAGTGCTTTTTTGATGTTTTCGAATGCTATCTGAGCTTCGGAATTGAAATCAAAAGCCTTACCTTTCTTAAGAGTGTCAGTGAGTGGGGCAGCCAAGGTTGAAAAATTTTCCACGAACCTCCGATACCAACCAGCCATTCCTAAGAAACGCCTAACTTGGCGAGTGGTTGTCGGCATCGGGAAGTTGATAATAGCAGCAACCTTATCAGGATCTGCTTTCAAACATCCTTGTCCCACTTTGTATCCTAAGTATTGTAACTCTTCGAAACAAAATTTCGATTTCTCCACATTAATAGTGAGTCCTGCTCTATCCAACTCTCTACTAATGATTTTCAAAACTGCTAAATGTTCCTCGAAAGTTTTCGTCACCACCAAAAGGTCGTCTAAATAGACAAAGACTCGGTCCTGCAACTCGCGTGGAACAACTAAATTCATCAAATACGTTAAGCTTTGAGCAGCGTTGCAAAGACCGAAAGGCATCACGTTGAATTGGTACAACGGCCTTCCTGGAACCGTAAAGGCTGTCTTTTCCTTCGCGCTCTCCTCCAGTGGTATCTGCCAGTACGCATCTTTCAAATCCACGCTCGATATGAAACGTGTCTCTGAAAGACGTGACAGCAGTCCCTCAATGTGCGCAATAGGTCGCGCATCTTTCTTAGTAACCATATTGACTTTTCTGAAGTCCAAACAAAGTCGATCCTTGCCAGGCTTGCGTACAAGCACAACAGGTGAGGACCATGGACTATTGCTTTCTTCAATAACCCCTAGTGAAAGCATGCGGTCTACTTCTGCGTACATCAGAGACTGCACCACTGGGGAGACCGGATAATACCTTTGCTTGATTGGAGGAGCATCCCCCGTATCAATACCGTGTTTTACCCAATCTGTTTTGCCTAAACCCTTTAGTGTGAATGACGGAAAACTTCGTATCACATCTTCGAGTTTAGCATTCTCTACATTCGTCAACTTACACTTATTGACTAACTTATCTTTAACTTCAACATCATGTTGAAATGACAAACTGGAAATTACGTTTGGCGCTATTTGGAATTTCGACCAAAAATCGACACCCAAGTATAAACGTTGAGCTAATGTCGGAACGACATAAAAACTCATGCTGTGAGTAGCACCTTTATACTTAACGTCAGTGGTAATTAATCCACAAATTTTTTGTTTCTGCCCGTCAGCGGTTGAAACACTTGAATTAACCTTTTTAACTGTAATATTTTTGTTGGACAAGTAAGTTAAAACATCAGCGCCAAGGCAACTGATACTTGCGCGAGAGTCTAATAGACCCAATATCTTGTCTCCAAAAATTTCAACGTTGACATAAGGGCGAGGATCTCCAGATTCTCTTTCTAATGTCGTTGAAGCTATATTCTTATATAATAGTCTTTTTTCTTTAAATCTGATTCGAGTACGTCTAATACGATTAGACAATTCAGGATAATTCATTATACGCTTACGGACTTCGTAATAATTTCTAAGCCTTTCATGAAATGGCTTTCTTATAAATTCATTTTTCTTAATATTAGTATTTAAAACATTTGGTGTTGTTGCATTAACAACAAGTTTATTAATTGGTTTTAAAATTGTAACAGGAGTTTTGAGAGTTGAAGATTCTTCGGCACTTAAAACTCCGGGTTTATCTGTTCGGAGCGAACCCCCCCGGATATTGGGTTGTTCCTCCTTAAGTTTCCCTGGCATTTTGGACACGTAGGAAAAATAACGCTCTCCAAACCACAACGGAAACAAAACTTTCTATCAACAGGTTTACTACATTCCCTGAACCCATGCCCTACACTTAAGCAATTCCAACACTTCCAAGTGTTCTTATCCCTATGTACGTTATGTACTGCTTCTACACTCGAAGTTAAAGCTACAGCTAAATCATTTGATTCTTCCACAACTTCGTTTACGAAACGTTTTGTTGGAATTCGGTGCGTGTTCGGCACAAAAGAAGATCGCGTGCTCTCCTGTCGATCGAGAAACTTTTCGATTGTTCGGCATACATATGCCATCTGTCTAAGACTGTGAGTGCTGAAAGTAATGAGTAGTTCACCCATTCGTCTCTTTACATTCGTCTTGATAATCTCTATAAGTTCTCTCTCAGACTTCGGAACACGCATCCTAGAATTTATCAACATCAAAGCATCGTAAAAATCATTGAATGATTCATTCGACTGCTGCTTTCGGTCTGAAAGCTTTCGAGACAATTCGGAGTCTGTTTCGAGACTTCGAAATTGTTCGATTAAACCGGACTGAAGCGAACTCCAAGAAGTGTGTGGATTACTCTTCAAGTACATCCAGTACCATGACTCCGCTTGTCCTGCAACAAAATGGTGAAAATTCACCGTCAACTCATCCCATGGAACACCATAACTATACCTAACGCGTTCTAAACGAAATAGAAAATCGTCAACAGACATGTTGCGACCGTCAAATCTAATTCCCCACTTATGAAACTGTGGAAATTTACTATATGACGTGGCGTTAGAGGGTACTTGTCTCCTGGGTGATGAAGCTTCCGGAGAATTATCTAAATTAATCGCATTCATTTGCGTAAGAAAATCATCAAGATTAGAACCGTTAGCCATTTCTACTGGATGTCCTGAAGGAGCATTCCGAGTAAGACCTGGTTCATTGTTTGGGGTTGGATAGTTTTCCAAATTCCTATTGAAATTATTATTTTGATTTGTAGGATTGCCGGTATTTGTTCCGTTTGGAGCGTTAGCTATTCTAGCTCTATTTGTCGCTTGACTAACTGCTTGTCTGGGTGCAAGATTTTGAGAAGTAGAAGGTTGATTGCTTGAAGAAGGAGGTAAGGTCTGAAATAAATTTGTCAATTGCTCAAGAAGTAGAGCTTGACTTTGTTTTATCTCCTCTTTCATGACTCGCCTATCCTCTTCCCTGTGTAATTCAACTGTCGCTGTAATCATCTCTTGAAGAGTAAGAGAATCTTCAGTTACATTACGTCTATTGTCAAAACTATCGTTGACGACACGACCATTGACATTACCGAGAGGCATAGTTCCATCATTAATCCCTAAAGGACTAGATTCATCTTCAAGTCTCATTTCTTCTCTTCTTTGATCTTCACCGCTACCTGCAGCTTGTGGGTCAGCCATAATTATAACGTCTAAAAACCTTGAATTATAAGTGCTCGGACGGATTAATCTCCTATTTCCACTACTCATTCAACTGAGATTGTGCAACTCTTGTATAAACACAAAACTAATGAAACACAATCGAAGGGACAAAAAAAAAAATTAAACAGTGCTTAAAATTAAAGTA
Organism: Platycheirus albimanus; assembly: GCA_916050605.2. Lineage (NCBI taxonomy): Eukaryota > Metazoa > Arthropoda > Insecta > Diptera > Syrphidae > Platycheirus > Platycheirus albimanus. Next base: position 250,380,850 of record OU696696.1, on the reverse strand, counting down.
TTTGTAGTGAAACGGATCACTTAGTAATTCAATCAAAAATATAGTCCTACAAAGAGAAGGCTCCTTGCAGACTAGAAAAGATCCTACAAAAAAAAAGTTTGACCCTTAAAGAAAATATTTCAAGATTTCTTCAAAGTCAAAAAGTACTTAATAATATACTAAACTATTCTTTGTTGTTTTTGTTTCTGAACTGTAATTTAATTTTAAAAATTACAGGCTCAAAACAAACTAAACGTATGTAATACTAACTAAACTAACTTCTCAGAAACTATCCTGAAAGTTACTAAACTTAAAAATAAAGTAAATATTATTTGTTGTGGCGACACCGCCAAAAATTCTAAACTATAAGCTCTATCAAAAATTATCTCAAAAACTGGGCAACACTGCCACTAAAAATCTCAAAAAACTGCGACACCGCAAAAATTACCAGAATTTATCTTAGTTAACGTCTCTAAGACAAATTCCAAACTCACAAAAAACTCAGGACTTCCTTTTAGTTAACGTCTCTAAAAGAAAAATCCCTACCAAAACCAGAATTCCTTTTTCAGTTACGTCCCTGAAAAATAATTCTAAAACTATACTCAAAAATTATCGAAAACTACAAAACTTTCTATAAACCTTGTAATAACTTCTTACAAAATTTATTTAATACTCAAAATTAAATTTTTAAATCTCAACAATAACTCATTCACGTTTGGGAGTGGACATTCCCCCCGTGCGTAATGGATTAACAACATATCGAAAAAAAGACGTTAGCTTGATTGTACCACGACAATCAACTAACAAAAAAAAACTTAGTGTGTGTGTCTTTAAACTATTCGTGCTCAACACAAAAACTAAATCTGTTAAATTCAACGGATAGTGACTCCTCATTTCATTATGCTACTGCAGACGTGCGTAGGGACTATTGATCACCCACCACCGGTTAGCACTTCATAAAATGAATTATCAACCATTCATCAAATCTAACCTTCAAAAATCTTCATACAAATTCTCTACAAAAAAAAAGCAAAAAGTGAGAAAGTATTATTTGGAGTAGAAAACATGGATTATTCCGTGACGATAAAGTAGCTTTTGCAGCTGACGTGCGTAGAGACTTAAATCATCCACCACCGGTCAAAAGACTCAATTATCTACCACATCCTAACCCTTTCTATGCTATCGCTTTAAGTAAAGTGATCATTAGCAACAGTCAACCAAGAATACAACTCTTCGGTCCGGACAAATGACTCAAATATACCTATCACGAGAGGTAGAGGAATAATAGTGAAGCTAACGCAACAGACAGAAGTCAGGAAACTATCGACCAACTTCCCGGACATATAGTCTTCATTACTAAACTCCGATGACGTTCCTGTAGCAAAAGAAAAGTACTACTTAAAAAAAGAACTTCCTCAAAACAAATTTCAAAAATGAAAAATTTCCAAAAGAAAAATTAATTTCCCCAAAAACTTTTCGAATCAACTTAATACAATACAAAATCTAAACTTTCAAAAACTCAATCTCAAAACGTTCTTCAGGCCACCACGTTGGGCGCCATTCTGTAACGAATAATGTTAAAAAAAATGAAAGAAAAGACCATTATCCACGGTACTACAGGCAATCTCATATAAGATCCCACATAGTAACGTCAACGATGACTTTTATTCCTGGAATGAAAGAAATATACAAATGAAAAATGAGATATACTTTACCAATCTAACCTACTGATGAGAGACCACAGCCTCTATCAGTGGACGCCCGCAATGCTTACAAGTAGAAAGACTTTAGAGGGATAAGTCACTGTCTCCCATAGACAGTGCCCTCTTGTGATGGATGATGCTTACCACAGTGATTGCTCGAGACCTCCCTGGTTTACACCAAAGACCTGCAGTACCTTCACTCATACCAGTAGCTGATCTATCTTCCTCTAAACATCGGCTCATTTCTCTAATATATCTTCATCCCCCTTTCCACTTACAGAAACTTACTCTCTTCGATTGAATCTTAAAAGTCTTTATTTCAACCGTCAAGTAAAACTCACTACTACAAACCATAGATGACCTAGTTTGCCACTTTACTACTATATCACAACAAAACCCAAGATGAAAACCTAATAAAACTCACTACATACCAGACTCTTTAAGAAATAGGCACTGGTTCGGTCGCCTTGGACACTAGTCCCAATGAGATTCCTTAAAGAATCCAAAAGTGGAAAGGCTGTAACTCTGTTCAAATCACCAGACTGTCCCATAGAGAACTCTCTCTATGACCACAGATCTACTTGGTAGAGACAGAGAAACAATTGGGTTGTGATCGACCTTCGCATCCGGTTCGCACGCACGCCCTCAACTAGCTCACAAGGGTCGTGCATTCTTGCTCAGGGATCGACAACGTTGTTACCTCTTTTAACCAGTGCGAACCTACTGAAGTTTAGATGTTGAAAACTTAGAAAAAAAAAATAAATATTCCTTGCTGGGGGGCCTGATCAACAAACGCTGAGATATAACTAAGTCCGAAGTATAATTGAGCTGGAAGGCCGACTCAACCTTAGAAAGTGCATTGTAAAAGATTGTTTAGAGAACCGCACAAAATAGCGAGCCGCTATACAAAAGAAAAAGGTATTCTTAGCTGACAGAGAATACAGCGCTAAAGGCTCAGTCAGCATATTACGCGCAAACGATGATTAAAACCGCTGACTAGCGAGTGTAGATCAACACCTACACACACTCTTATAAATGGGGAAGGAGGAGAAGATGTCGTAAATTCCCCCTTCTGGCTTCTTTACCCACCCATGAGGAAAAGTTCCATCAACTCGGAAGCTTTTTCCGCCATTGATCCACGGTGCCAAGTATACACAAAAAAAAGTGTTACTATAAGATATTTAGGATCCCCTAAACATGATAAAAGACAAGTATAAAGGCTTGCCTATACCATCACACTACATACCAATAACGACCTAATCGTTACCAAAAGTCTTCAACCAAAATAAGCTACACTACACCTACACACAACATGATATGTCAACCTATGTTTCCATCCGCACAAGAAGTCTGTCCACCCCTCCCAACGTACTTACTTAAATACCATTGTATCTAAAGGAAAATTCCAAAGTAACCAAAGAAATAGACCACTGTCCATATGACAGCATTAAAAACACTACCAGAATTCTTGTTCTTCAAAAACGTTATAAAGTCGTTATTTATTAAACTTTATCTTAAAACTAACAATATTGAATGTAAGTAAACCTAAACCAAAAGTATCTAGTTTTATTAAACCTAAAATATTTCTTAATTAATTATTGATAATATCGTAGAAAAGTTAAATTGTTTTTCTTGATATTAAATTACGTTTGAACTATCAATGATTTGATCGTATGTAGAAGCAACTTCTTGGCTTCATACGAATTTTAAATAGTTATTCTTGTCTTCAAAAAAAAAGTTAATGCGCTGAAGAAAAATGTACTTTACGTATCATTAGACTTAGCTCGTTTCATCACTCTCCTTGGAGTGGAATTAAAAAAAAAGTTATTTGACTCAATAGTCTTTCAGTATCTTTTAAGTTTCAAGTTATTAAACGTTATATTCAAAAAAAAGTTGTTGAAACTTTGCAATGTAACCTGGATAAACCGAGTTACAAAACGATATTCTAACAAAATACAAAAAGTATGAATATCTACGAAACACTAAACGGTGATTTACAAGGAAACAAATTCTAAACGAATCCCAAAAGAAAACAAAAGAAAACATGGGACGTTAGCCCAAGGGTTTATGTTGTTGAAACAGACCAGGGAGATAGTAAGAGAATAAAGAGTATTAAATGTATGTTATATATATATATATGGTTAATCAATATAATCAAAAATATAGTTTCAAAATATCAATAAAATACAGTCGTAAAGGAATCGGGAGTGCACTCTGGATACCAGTCGCTGAAATGTTAAAAAGTATTAAGTACAACTAAGATTCTAAAACTTTAACCATAGGTATGTCCATACACATATATACGACTCAACTCTTCGTCGTCAACAGTATCTTTCTCTATTCAGAGATAAAGCACTATCTTTGCTTTCTTAAGATACTATCTCAAAGATAATGTATCTTCAACTGAGTGACAAAAAGGTCACTTGGCTATAAACGTTAGCTAAAATGATTCGGGCTCCAATCGGGACAAATAGTCACGATGTACAAACATATATACACAATGTACACAATGTATTCACAGTAGATGTAAGGATAAATCCTTCAATCTCCACCGAAAGAAAAAGAAATTCTTTCAAAAAGTATCGGCAGGTAACTCCAAAGGACTTCCAAATGGATACGTAACAAGTTAAGTTAAACCGGGATAAAAGAGTGAACTGACAAGTTCGAAACAAAAAGTTGTCTAAGGACTACAGAAAATATCTGTTAGACAAAAAGTAATTTCATTAAAGAATGAAGAAAATGAAGCTGAAAAGAAGTGGTATCGATTAGACTCAGATACAGGACAGGACAGACTAAAGATTTCGTTCATGGAACAGTGAAAGAAAGGGGTCCACAAGGACAGTAAGGATTGCAACTAAGGCAACAAGTAAGTGGATACGTACAGTATCAAGTATATTAAAACACAAATAAAAAGTTTGTGAAACACCAGTGTCGAAGTATAGTTCACTTCTGTATCTCGATAGGAATTCGCTAGGAATATAAAATCCAGCTTAAAAATCCGCGAGAAAGTAACGCCGTTAAGGCAGTGAAGATACAAGTAAAAAAAAAAAATTAAACTTTCGAAAATTATTTTAACTTTTCTATTCAGAAAAAGGACGAAAACACAAATTTACACAAAACACACATATATTGAAAATTCACTTTTAGTAATATGCTTTCAACTCAATAATAATATAAGATATTCACTAATAATAAAGATAATATACTGATATATATATATATATATAGATGTATATGGATAATTATCGAAAATAATCGGGGCGCTTCTGGTACACGCCAATAATGTTCAGCACCACCGTCCGTGGGCGTATGGGCGTTGAAAATTATTTCGCAAAAATGTATATGTTTTCCAATTTAGGGATATATGAACGACGAACGAGGCGTTATATGACGTCACGATCTCAATGAAATGTTTCTTTTCATGAATTACAGGATTCCAAGGTGCACGTAGAATAGGTACCAGTAAAATAAAAATTACAAAAGTTACCTGGAGGGCCAACTATAATGGTGGCTAAGACGTTTTTTTGTTTTAACTTTATTTTTCCTTTAAGCAACAGGAATATGTGTCGCTCATGGACGTGATGTACAGCAAGTTGGGTCTAAATGACCAGAGAACCATGTGGTTCGATGTGCATGTGGTTCGAAAATCCTCACGTGGCTCCACGATGTTGGAGAAAACGGTGAGACAAATGCTCCCAAAATGTGTCTTGTCTGACACGAGGATGATGACTTTGAGTGTCTTAAACTCTCTGCTATGCTGGTGAATATTCCAGCGAAGTGTCTGAAGAAAATTCTATAGATGATTCCCACGTTGCCATGACTCTGCTTTTGTCATGGAATAAAAGTTGTACGTCTTTATAGGCGTAAATCCTGCCTCATCTTTGAACCCTATTCAGGGTATTTTCTTGCGATGGTTTTCCTCAATTATTATGAACAATTATGTTCATTCTTTATAAAAAGGATCTTTATATATATATGTAGTATATCACACGCGAGCAAAGATTTAATTTTATTCAAGAATTAATTTTATTCAGCTGCGTATAATAATTACTTTTTACAAAATTGATGTTTAGCGGACGAGGGTTGAAATTATAATGACTGTGGCACAGACAAAATCTGAAGCCACGCCTCTGTCTGGTTTCCAATAGCAATTACAAAGACTGGACATGACTTTTACCGCGTTCTTTTTGTTACCAATAGATTTGCGTTCGTAAAAGTTAACGATACGAAGTGCGTCTAATGTTACGTAGCAATGTAAAGCTACTTCGCACTGACAATTATGAGATCATGGAAATTGACTTTTATGACATTTATCTTTATTTACGTCACTTAATTTTGACATTATAATGTTCGTAGAGGTTGGTAGAATGGATTAGCGTCATGTTTTCTCAAGTATGAGAGAAATTTTGTACATGTCAATTTTCGACATTTGACTTATTTTTGGAGAAAATTAACTCCAAATTGACACAATCGCTTCACAATCACAAATATCGTCATACATATGACGTTAAACTCATTTCAAACACTCAAATAACTAATTTTTAGTTATGTCAATTTGTCAGTCAAGATGTAATGAATGAACTGACTACGAATATCGAAATGGACTGTCATTTCTTTGTTAGATGGTTGTATTGTGCATAAAAATTATGATTCCTATGGAATACATAATGGACATGGACAATACAATCACTAACTGTCATGATCTGTCAAAACTCAGTAATTTGGGTTTTCATCAAACAGACCATAATTGTTGGTTTGGTCGGAACGGGTTTCTAATTCAGCATCGGACATGCATTTTGAAATCATTCCAACAGGATTTCCAATAGAAGACAGAAAGATAGTGAAAAAGAGATGAGACGAAGCGTCTAATTGTACGGACAGTAACCATAAAGCAAAAACGAAAATGCCGGAAGTGTTCGTCAGCCATCATCCTTCTGCACATGGTCATGTAGCAATCGAATGTGCTAGAAAGAGTGCGTCTGAGCTCAGTACAAAAATTTATCTACCAGGATTTTTCATTTTAGGTGGTGTTCAGTGAAAAATATGACAAAGTGGTTCGGGTTTAGGATAATTCCTTACCGAATTTTGACTCCTGGTGTAGGAATTGAGCAACTAATGTCATTCTTGAAATTTTCGAAATTTCCCGATTTTTCAGAGGGAAATGTCATTAGGTAAAAAGACAATTCTAATTTCCTAAAATTGCCGCAAGGTGGCACTAGTGTTGCGTGACAAAGTTTTCCCTACAATAGCAACTCTAGGTTTCCTCAATCGATTTTCTTTTTTTTCTACAAGTTTCCTTCCAAAGTTCGACAAATCTTATATAGCTTTTCACTTCTCTTTAGTTAAATCTCAAAAATTTCTCCTTATCTTTTTCAAATCCAAAATTGAATTGCCATTCAAAATGGAGGCTTGGCTTGTCCACTTCGCCCCGACCATATAGAAATCCTCTTCGGATCTTTTGCGTGGTGGTGTTCTTGTCTCAGTCCTACAGCAGCATCTCGCCCATATATGCAGAGACGTGCGACTGAGAGCGGTGATACAACCATTGCACGCGATCCTATGCGTTGAGGATGCGATCCTCGTAGGCTCAGTGGACGTGTTCAGCCGTATAATGTCAATTATATTTTATTTCAAAGGGCAAGTGAAAAACTACGACACAACGCGCAGTCCCCAGCCCAAACCGGCCCAAATTAATTGCTTTGAGAAGAATAATTTTGTTGGAAAGTATCCTAACCATTCCAACTAAAATGGTACAAAATGAACAAGAATAATCTTAATTCCGTAGACCTCCGCGCAGATAATATTTAAAAAGGGGAAAACACATCATTACGATCTTTCTTTGATATCCGACACTTTACGGTGGGCACTCGGCCTTCTTAATTTATATTGGTGTGACTATAATTCACACTTTGTTGTGTTGTTGTGGGCTCCTCTTTCGAACTCGTTGGAAAGCTTCATCACTTTCTTTACTATGCGTGCGAGTCTCCAGCCCGTCCGCTGGCTCAACACGATAGACTGATGCGTGGGAGTCTCCAGCTCATCCGCTGGCTCAGCACGATTAAATTAGAATACGTTGCGGGCAAGTCTCCAGCTCGTCCGCTGGCTCAACCCGATGGAAAATAACCTGCTTTGTTATCCTCTCTGAGTCACTCTCAAAACTCCCAGAGGACAACGGACTTAAAATGTGGGTCAGAAAAGGAATGGTTGGGATGGAGCGGAAACAAATATCGAGAGTTTAACCGTGCCAGAAGCGCACGATTTGACAAGGTTTTAAGAACCAAAAGAATGATTTTTGTTGCGGTAAATCTTACCGTAACAACTTTTACAATGATGCAAGACAAGGTACACCAGATCTAACCATAAAGAACGGTGAACGAGCAATACTTACGCCCAAAACTGATGAAGTTGAGCTGCCATAAATAGCAGTATCGGCGCGTAGCATCGTTTTGAAAGTGGGCATTCCAATTATGTATATTGCTTCAGAACTTAAATCTCCACCTTTGCAATTTAAACCGTTTTGATACTTCAAAATAATATTATACAGAAGCCACAAATCTTATGGCTGTAGAGCTGGTAAGGTATGTAGCTTTCATACCACGCATACCCCCCCATTTTGAACCGGTTGTGCAAAAACAAAAATATACTGAGATACCTACTTTATTCTAAAATCCACGCGTACGAAGTAGCGGGCAAAAGGTAGTTAAATATAAATTGGGTGTTATAAAAGAAGAATTAATTAATATAGAATACGCCTTACTTTGGGCTAAAAACAAAGTTGTAAACTCTTTTATCCTCTTAATATAGAAATAAAACTTGTAAAAGAACTATTCGAAAATAACAAAATTCCATTCTTAAATCTAGAAGAGGCATTAGAATTCTCCGATATAAAAATCGCCTCAGATAAGGCAGCTTTACTTTATATCATAACAATTCCTACAACTGGAACCGATGTTTGTAAAAATAAAATGCACGACTGGGTCGCACGAACTTGCTCTAATGAGTGACAGTGGTTTAGGGGCTTGAGATTTTGATAAAAATTAAAATATGTATCAAAATTCTTAAATAAATACTTAAACTAATTTGAGCTGAAAAAAAAGTACGCCATTTTATTTCTTGGAAAAATTTAAATTTATGAGAAAAAATTTATAAAAATCTGTAGAGCGGTTTTTGAGAAAAAAAGTTTTTTCTGAAAAACTTTTTGAAAAAAAATTTCAAAAACAATTTAAAAACGCCAGTTCATAGGTATTCAGCAAATACATTTATTTAAATTTTTTTGAAAAAAATTTAATAAGCCGTTTTCAAAATATTAATTTTTTAAATTTTTTTTTTAAAAATGCTTTTAAAAATACAAAACAAATATTTTTCAAAAATATTGGTATGCAATACAAATTGAGCTATCTACAGCTATATGTGTGTGAAATTTCGAAAGAATCGGTTGAGTCGTTTTCGAGATAGTCGAAAGCAAAAAAAACGGTCCTATGGAAAGTACCGTTCTTAGCCATTTTTTAAAATGTTTTTTTCAGTCATATTATTGGTCGTACCAAAAAAGCAACACTGATTTTTTTAAATCGAAATCGTTAGAGCCGTTTCTGAGAAAACTAAGCTTTAACGTAACGGTTGTATGGCAGGTACCGTTATTTTTTAAGCTAAAAAAATTTCAATTTCCCCTCTGTACAATACCTAAAAAAGTTTATATACCAAGTTTGAAGCAATTCAGCCATCCGTTTGGGCTGTAGGTCTCTATACAGACAGACAGACAGACAGACAGACAGACGGACAGAATTTTTAGACCATCTTTTTTCGACTTCTCTATCATCGTAATGTCATGTTTGATTGTTATCTCAAAAAAATTTTTTTCGACGAATGCATAACTTGCCTTATAGTACCTATAATCGCAAGTAAAAATATTATTAAAACCTATTAAATATCTGAAAAAAGCAATTAAATTACTTTATGAAAATTTACTTTATTGCAACAATCAAATATATGGAATTAAAAATTACTGTAATACATACAATGAATTAACTATTTGTAAGAAAAATGAAATTATAAGCCTTAACTCTGATAATTGTATTAAAAATCTTATTAAAAGTAAACCATCAAGTTGTGAAGAAGTCAACAATCAACACATCCCAGCAATAGAGGAAATCAACCCTGGAACTATTCTCCTGAATCAATTCAACGGATCAATACTGGTGGAAAACAACAGCATAAACCTGACGGGTTCATTCATTCTCCTATACCACAATACGTCAATATTTATAGACGGCCAAGAATACTTCTCGAAGGAAGTCCCAATGGCAAAACCCCTACCAGCAATTTTATACTCAAGTTCGTCAACCAAAACCTGCAAGGAGCTCCTAACGATAGAAATGCTAGAGGAACTTCACATAAATAATACGGAACACATAACCCAAATTGAAGAAAAAGTACAGATGCATAAGATTGCAAATTACAGCCATCATGCTATTACTTCCCATAATAGCAATAATAGTAAGGCTAGCGATTTCGCCAACAAAAAAAACCGTCATAAAAAATGAAGAACCAGCACCAAAGTTTTCCGACTCAAATCAAGTAGAATCAGCAACATCGCAGAAACCAATCCCGATACTTTACCTGTCGAGTGAGGACACTCGAATTTAAGGGCGAAGAAGTTAAACCGAAAAATGTTTAACGTGAGAAAAACAAAACTGCAGACAACGCAACAACAGATGTCTGCACCTACAACCTCGACTTCGGTCAGTGCACCCATCACCCGTGCATTACTGGAGTATCACATTGCACCAATCGAACACGAATTGATTCAACGGAAAACGTTGCGACAGAAGGTAGCCTACAGTCATCATAATGCAGAGTCATCGAATTTATGTATATTGAATTATACGTTTCTTTAGGAATACATTTTGTTAAGTTAGTTCAGTAGCTATTTTGTACTCGATCAATCAATAAATCAAATAAAGGAAAAAAATAAAATAAAAAAAAAAAACTTAGGGGCCAGTTGTAGCGATTCGGAAAACCAAACCGAAAAAGGTGGAACGGGATGAAAATAATATTTTTTTCGGTTTTAGCGTTTATATCGATCAAGAAAACGATGCCAGAAAAAAATATTTCACTCTGACATTTCACAAATCAGGCGTTTATCTACACGCACGCAGAGTATTAATTCTCTGCATTGTGTAAAAATGAAATTTTCAATTAAGACGAAAAAAACTACTAAAAAATTATTTCGGGGAGAAACGAAGTCGCATGAGTGAGAGTGAGCAAGAAAAAGGATTTTAAATCAAATTATAGTGCGAATCGATTCTTATGTGATTTTTGTTGGTGCGTGCGTCGGATCATTTTTTGACCCCAGTTAGGACTTCAGATCAAATTTAACACACATTTGCACACATACTTCAATAATTTGACTTCTCTCAAGCGTCAATTCTGTTTTTTTTTTTTTTTAATTTTGTGAAATCCATTGTGGAAAATTTTTGTTTGTAGAAGTGATTAATGTTTTTAAATAAATACAGACGGTTCAAGGAGTGTAATGAATTTATTAATGTATATTTGCGCAAGTGAACAAATAGATGTGAATTAAAATCATTAGTTTTCTTATATTTTTAAAATTTATGTATTAAGAACGTCAAAAGAAACACAAATAACACAATTACAAAAACAGACCAAATCTGTTTCAATTTCTTTTAGAAGTGAAATCAGATCAAATATATATTTCCAAGAAAAAATCACATACAACAGATTTGATCTATTTTTCTTATTGTGTTATTTGTATTTCTTTTGACGGTCTTAATTTATCAACTATAAAAAAAAATAAGATAATTAAAAATATTATGTACATTGTATAATGATTTTAATTCACATTTATTTGTTCACTCGCGCAAAAATGCATTAATGAATTCATTAATTAAATTAAATTAATTAAATTATGTTTGTATGTTCCTCCTAAATAAATAAAAAATAAAATATTTATTTACGAATCCAAAATTAATTTAAAAAGAATTCTTTTTCCACAAATCTGCATTTACCAAAAATATCACATTACAAATCATTACGACACTGCGTTGCTGGCGACACTGGTGGCTCGGTGCGTGTGAATAAACAACTTCCTTGATAAATGTCAAACAGAAGTCAGAGGTCAGTGCCTCTGTCTCAGTCTGACTTATGATATTTTGTTCAAAAATTGCAACGAAAAACTTTTCATGGCCCTATTTACAACGAAAAAAATGTTTTGACAGCTCACCTTCCAGTGGAAAGCGAAAACAATTGGATTGAAACAGCAAAGACTATTTGTTCCATTTTGCTGGAATTGTCAATCAGCTGTGCGAAAAACCAAATTTAACCATAAAAAAGAATAAATACATTTTTAACAAAAAATATTAGTTCAATTGAAACTTTTATTAGCAAAAAAATTCTCTGAGGTATTTAGCATCTATCAGTGTAGCATTTGTGTTTAAAATCCATTTATATCATACAAAATTTTCCATCTGAAAATTTTTCCGATTTGGGTTTCCGTATCGCTATAACAGGCCCCTTAATGTTTTTTTTTAATGGAACTTAATTAAGAAAAGTTCAACTTATACTAAGCAATTGCTCAAGTTAAAATATATGATTATGGAAAAATAATTTTAGCATTATTAAGAAAGCTTGATTTAAAACTACGATTTATTACGGATTTTGGAAATAAATAGTAGATAGTGAATTATATATTTGAATTTTCAATCAAGCCTTTCGAATAAATAGTAGTCAAATATTCGCGCCGCTTAGTTTACAAATAAGGAAGATATAAACATAAATTTTATTGGTAATAATGTAGAATTTTTTTATGGAAATAACATCGAACAAAATGGAAATATCATCGAAAGAAATCCCCTTGTGCATTGACTGGAAATAAAACCGAAATGGTGATCGACATTATTACCATTTTTGTTGGAAATACAGTCGACTAAGAAAAAAACTCAAATTCGCCTCTATTTCCATTTTTTTTGCGAAATAAAACCGATTCTACCTTATTGCTATCTACCTTATTTCATGGCACCGTAATCAGCAAATACATTTATTTGTAATTTTTGAAAAAATAATTAATAGGTAGTTTTCAAAATATTACCTTTTTAAATTTAAAAAAAATGCTTTTAAAAATACAAAACAATATTTTTTTAAATATTGGTATGCAGTATGAATTGGGCTTTTTACACCTAATATGTTTGTGTGAAATTTCGAATGTATCGGTTGAGCCGTTTTTGAGATAGTCGAAAGCAAAAAAACGGTCTTATCCTTCTGCGACTAACGTGACGCCTGCCAGACACCAAAAAAATAAAAAACTTGTTTATATCGGCTATTAATTTTTTTTCCAATACTTTCATTCTCTACAACTTCTCCTACTATGCTCATGCGTGTGTTAGTCCTGTGTGAGCGGTCCTAGTGTGCGCGTGCCTCGTTGTTCAAGGGAAAGTGTCTGGTAGGCAACCACATTAGCCCAGTCGAATTGTACATTTAAATGGAAAAAATTAGATAAGGGTTTTTTTTCTTTTGATCCTTAGATTGGTTCATTATGAGCATATGTATCGGTTTTCGTTACTCTATTGCGTTGGCCGCCATCTTGAATTTAAGGAAAACTTGTGTTTCTTTGTGTTTGAAAACACTATTCAGAAAGTTTTATCAAAATCGTAGAAGCCGCTTTTGAGACAAATTATATTTTCGTTGGCATACGATTTTTAGTGAAAATATAATTTTTCTCAAAAGCGGCTTCTTCGATTTTGATAAAATTTTCTGAATAGTGTTTTCTATGCAAACCATTTGTTAGATTTTTCAGGAAGTCTTATAACGGTACCTTCCATAGGACCGGTTTTTTGAAATCAGATTTTCTCGTAAACCACTTGACGGATTTCGATGTATAGGAGCCTTTTTATAGAAGAAATAATATTAATTCTTAAATTTTTCAAAAAAAGTTTTTTTGAGTTAAAAAAAAAAATTTTATTAATTTTTTATTTTTTGTTTTTTCCAATTAAATCGAAAAATATCAGTCGTAGGCAAAAAATTGTCTTACACAAAGTTGTAGGAAATGCAATTCTAAACAACTTTTGTCATAAGCATTTTTAGTGAAAAATTGAAAATAAGCGAGTTATTTAAGAAAAACAAGTTTTCCTTAAATTCAAGATGGCGGCCAACGCAATAGAGTTACGAGGTCGAAAACCGATACATATGCTCTGTTGAATGCTGCCATTAAATTTATATGTCAACATAGCCTAAATTGTTCCAAACGCAATCTGTCAATCAATTTAGATGTTTTGCTTATTTGTTTTTGTAATATTGTACCTAATCTTATGTATAAATAATGAAAAATAATATTGCTGAAGGTGATATGAAGGGCAATAAAAACTACTTACTGTTGAACAGAAAACCGAATGAATAAGTCTTCTTTTTTTCCGAAGTTTTACTCACCCACTCTTTTAAGCCGAATTTACTCACCCAGTTTTCTTTTGAATAAACATTTTTGGTCCTTCGATGCTTTAAAGTTTAAACGAACTAAGTGAAAAGACATATCTGGGGTGACAATAAACAATTTAATAAATTCCACCCTAATTCCAAAAACAGAAGATTTTTTGCCGACATTTTGTGGTGTTGTCAAAGATAATTGAGTCCATTTCACCCAATTTATTGAAAATTAAAAGAAAGTTGTGCCGACATATTGTCGTTTGAAAAGTTTATTTAAATTCAGTTTAAGTACATTGATAGCATAAATTACAATTCATTCAAAAAAAAGAACCATCATTGGAAACAGCCACCGGCCGCATCACCGCATCGCCACACATTGCAGCACTTCGACAATCGCCAGCCGGCGCCAGCTGCGCTCAATCCATCGTCGTCGTTCAAGGATTTCATCTGCAAATACATTACGAGAATTTCAAAGTGAGTACAATTTTTGTTCTTTACATACATATATCATATTTTGTAAAATCAAATTGTATATACTCATATCAAATTAACATACATACATATAACACAAAATTGAAATGAGTGCTGCTGCAAAAATAGTTAAGAGCATCTCCAGCCAAATCTCAAAAGATTTTGAGAATTTCAAGAAAACTGCTTCTGAAAAACGTAGAACTAAAAACTACGTTAATACACGCTTGGAAACGCTTGAAAGCAATTTTAAAAAAATTGAAGATAAGTATTATGAAGCCATTAGCGACGAAGAATTAAAGTCGGAAACCCTTAAAATGACCGAAGACTGGTACAACGAAGCCAGCGAAAACTACACGATTTATCGTTCAATGTTGCTAGATGAAGTTGATAAGTTTAAGGCAGAAGCTGAAAAAGAAAAAACGCCAGGCGATTTAAGAAACGAAACGTCTAGTCAAAAGCAACATGACGTTCGTCTACCAAAAATTCATCCACCCACTTTTACTGGTGAATATGAAAATTGGAGATCATTCCATGATCAATATGTTTCTCTAGTACATAATAATGCAACATTGACAAAGATTGAAAAGTTACATTATTTAAAATCCAGCTGCAAGGAGGGCGCTGGTGTTTTATTAGAACATATAAGTGTAGACGATGCGAGCTACGACCAAGCCTGGGAGTTATTAAAATCTCGCTACGATTTTAAAAGAATTCTCGTCAATAACGAATTGAAGTTGTTTTACGAATTACCTGTCGTTCGAGAAGAAAATTCAAAAGGTATTCGTGAATTGCTTGATAATGCTACAAAAATATTGCATGCACTTAGGAATCTCAAGCTACCCGTACATCATTGGGATGCAATTGTAATATTTTTACTTTTAAAAAAGCTTCCGGCTTCCCTGCAATCCAAATGGGAAACGCAGCTTGGAACCAAAAAAGAAATTCCTACGTTCAAGGAATTCTCTGAATTCTTAGAAACGAAGTTCCGAGCACTTGAAATGATGGATCAACAAAATGAAAAACACTACACATCAAACAAGAGACACAACAGTGTATTCCATGTCAACGCTGATTCAAAAGAGAATTTTGCATGCAAAGTATGTCACCAAGGTGTGCATTCGTTAAGAACTTGTTCTAAATTTTTAAGGATGGATGCGAGCGCACGACAACGAATTGTCAGACAACAAGGCAATTGTTTCAACTGTTTGGCTTACAGTCATCAGTCGAGTAACTGCCCAAGCAGCAAAAAATGTCATTTTTGCCAACGAAATCACAATTCGCTTCTTCATCTTGCAAACACCAACAATCTAAATCGCCAATTTTCGCAAACTCCATTAAATCAAACATACACACATAACAGTCAAATGCCACACAGAACAAACAATAATAATCCAAATAATGCACACCAGATCAATCGCACTCAAATACAGTCAAACTCACTCACTCATGCTCAACAACATAATGCATTCAATCAATCAAATTCAAGCAATCAAAATCGCACTCAAACTCATCACGTTACAACAGATATCAACCCAAATGCTCCAGCATTTCAACCCTACGATTTTACGCCGCCTACGTCTTCGAATTGTTTTCATCTAAACGAAATCAGGAACACCCAAATATTACTCGCAACAGCAATTGTTAAGGTGAAATCTGCTCATGGGACTTTCTTCAAGTTACGGGCATTAATTGACCCTGGATCACAAGCAAGTTTTATAACGGAATCAGCTGCTCAACTTTTGGGTTTGAAAAAGCATCCGACTTCCTTCGACATTTCTGTCTTAGGACAAAAAAAGACAGGTTCATGTCAGAACTACGTTGAACTGAGCTTACACTCAAACTGTTCAGATTTTGTAACTGTGACAAGAGGCTTCATTTTCAAAACTTTAACAGGACTTCTGCCAAGCCGAGAAATTATAGCAGATAAACTGAACCACATCCAAGGTTTAAAACTTGCCGACCCCACATTCCATATACCTGCTCGAATTGACCTGTTATTAGGCAGTGATGTATATTGTGAAGTGGTCTTACCAGACGTCATCAGAAGTGATGAGCTTGTTGCGCCAATAGCACAAAAAACTGAATTTGGCTGGATAATCTTGGGGAAAGCACCAATCCATAAAACTTGCTCAGTACAAGTATACACTCAGTTGACCCTAAATGATGTTGATACAGAAATGAGGAAGTTCTGGGAAATCGAAGAATCTCCGTACGCTAAGGTTGAACCTGAAGAAGATGTAGCGTGTGAAAATCATTTTCTACAAAACATCAAAAGGTTGCCGGGAGGGCGGTTTGAAGTTGCTCTGCCTTTCAAAGGAAATCAGAGACCTCAACTCAAGTCAACACAACGTAACGCACTCAACATGTTCCTTAAACAAGAGCAAAAGTTGCTTAATAATCCTACTTTACAGAAAGAATATAGTAAATGTATAACAGAGTACCTTGAACTCAGACAAATGGAAGAAGTAGACATTCAGCACGACACCAGATTAATTTCACCTTACCACTATGTGGTCCCACACCACGCCGTCATCAAGGAGTCAAGCACGACCACCAAACTTCGGGTGGTTTTTAAAGCCGCGTTCAAAACTTCGGACGGAAGTTCACTGAACGATTACCTGATGACAGGTCCTAAAACACAAACGGACATTTTATCGATTATGTTAAAGTGGAGAACGTACAAAATTACCTTCACATCAGATATTGAAAAAATGTATAGGCAAATTAAGATCCATCCAGAAGACGCCTACTACCAACTCATTTACTGGCGTGAAGATCCGTCCACACCTGTAAGATTGTACAAAATTCAAGTGTTAATGTTTGGTACTGCCCCAGCACCATACCTGGCAAACCGAACACTAAAGAAGTTGGCAGCAGATGAAGAATCCACATATCCATTAGCCGCAAGAATGATACGTGAGGAGATGTATATTGATGACTTAGTATCAGGAGCTGATTCCCTAGAAGAGGCCAAAGCAAAATATGATCAGATTTCGAAGCTGTTTTTATCTGCTGGTTTTCATCTTAGGAAATGGAGGAGTAATGAAGAAGAATTTCTCAAACCAATTCCCGCAGATGATCGAGAAACAAACGTATCACTCACCCTTGGATCCCTCGATCATACAAAGACTCTCGGGATTAGTTGGTACCCGTCTACTGATTCTTTTTCGTTTCAAGAAATAGCTGTCGAAGAAGTCACCACGAAACGTACCATTCTTTCAACCATTGCTCGGATTTTCGATCCACTTGGATGGATTGCACCGTGTGTAATTAAAGCCAAGATCCTGATGCAGCAACTTTGGTTGAGTGGTGTCTCATGGGATGAAACCATATCAGTTGAACTCCAACAAGAATGGCTTTCTTTTCGAGAAGAGCTGAAGAACATACAGAACATCCGTATTCCGAGGTGGATTCACACAGAAAGTGACGTTAAAAGAGTCGAATTTCACGGTTTTAGCGACGCTTCAACCAAGGCATATGGAGCTGTGGTTTATATTCGAGTTCTTGATTGTAGAAACAGAATACACACCCATCTTCTGATCTCGAAAACTAAAGTTGCTCCGGTAAACACAGTATCATTGCCTAGATTAGAACTATGTGGGGCTGTTCTCCTGGCAAAGCTGCTCAAATACACCCAAGACGTCCTCCCGTTCAAAAATGTTAGATGTTTTGCCTGGACGGACTCGACTATCACCCTCTGTTGGATCAGTGCGTTACCGTCACGATGGAAAACATTCATCGCCAACAGAATCACCGAAATTCAACGACTCACGAATGTGAGTAGCTGGAAACACATTCCGACGAAACTGAATCCAGCTGATCTTACTTCCCGAGGAACCCTGCCATCCAAATTAATACAAAATGAGCTATGGTGGCGAGGACCCTCTTTCCTTCAAGAAAATTGGGACTTTTCCATACCCGAACAACCAATACATCTAGACACTGAAGAAGAAAAACGTGTACTTAAAGTATACGTAAATGTCCCAGAAGACAACTTCATTTTAGAACTCCTAAGCACGCATGAAAAACTCAACACAACTCTCAGAATCGTAGCTTTCGTAAAAAGATATGTTCAGAATTCAAGAATGGCAAAAGAAAACAGAACGACATCAGTTCTTACACCATTAGAGCTGGACGTCGCTTTACGAACGATCATACCTATTGTACAACAACAAATGTTCCCAGATGCAATCTGTGAACTAAAAAAATCAAAACAAACAAAATTAAACAAATCACTCAATCTATTTATTGATCAGTTCGGAATCATAAGAATCGGAGGTAGACTAGAAAATGCAATGCTCACTTATGATCAAAAGCACCCTATTGCTCTTAAATCGAACCACCACTTTGCTCAATTGATCATTGAAGAAGCTCACCACAAAACACTTCATGGTGGAATACAACAAGTTGTTGCGCATATTCGAAACAAGTTTTGGATATTTGGTTTGAAACGAAGTGTCAAGAAACATCTCAATCGATGCATTATTTGTTTCAAAGCCAAACCTAAGGCGTTGCAACAATTAATGGGAGATTTGCCAGCCCCCAGAGTAAACATATCTCGACCCTTCACACACACGGGTGTCGATTACGCTGGACCCATTGAAGTTAGAGCTTGGAAAGGAAGGAACTCCAAAAAGTTCAAGGGATATTTCGCTATTTTTATCTGCCCATCAACCAAAGCGATTCATCTCGAAGCAGTCACCGACCTGACAACTCAAGCGTTTATTGCTGCTTTTCGACGTTTCACATCCAGAAGAGGATTATGTTCCAATCTGTACAGTGACTGTGGAACTAATTTTCAAGGCGCCAACGCAGAACTTCAAAAGATGCTCAACGCTGCAAAGCATAGCTTCATAGACATTGCCAATTCAATTAGCCAATTAGGAACAAAATGGAATTTCATTCCTCCTGCTTCTCCCCATTTTGGTGGACTGTGGGAAGCAGGAGTAAAATCCGTAAAATATTATTTACGAAGAATCGCCCACAACCAAGCACTCACCTTTGAGGAACTCAGTACTCTTCTCACCCAAATAGAGGCATGTCTAAACTCAAGACCCCTCTGTCCGGTAACAGACAGCCTAGACGACTATAGTGTACTAACTCCAGCACACTTTTTGATTGGCACGTCTAGCTACCTAGTTCCTGAGTCAGATTCGACAAACGAAAAACTTGGTTACTTGGACAGATGGGCACGTATTCAAGCAACATTTCAAACCTTTTGGAAAGAGTGGAGCGGAGAATATCTGACAAGACTCCAAAATAGACCGAAGTGGTTTCAGAAACAAGATCAGCCCAAGATTGGAGATCTTGTTTTATTATACGACGAAAGGTTCCCTCCATCGAAATGGCCCCTAGCAAGGATTATCGACACCTACCCAGGAAAGGATAATCTTATCCGCGTCGTAAAAGTGAGAACCCAACACAGCGAATTCAAGAGACCGATTGCTAAAATATGCCCGCTACCTTCGAACACAAACACCGATGAAAACACAATAGTTTAACTTCAAATTCACTCACTCAAAAAACACTCTTAAGAAACTCACTCATAATCGTAAAGACTCACTCATGGAAATCACTCAATAAAAACATACATTCTCATTAAGAACACATGCATATAAAACTCATTCATAAAATTACAATCTTAAAATCAAAGTCAAATTAACTGAAAACTCATACCAAAATTCAACCAATTCATTCCAACCTTTAACACACTCATTCATACTCAAAACAAATTGCAAGATCATTCATTCGTAATAAAATTGCTAACACACAACAATCATTGCACCCAAATAATAAATAAAGTAAAATTACTCAAGAATTCTAAACAACATTTTAAATAAACAAGCGCTTACACAAATGCAAAAAAAAACTCGTTAAAATTCATACAGTCCACGTTATAAATAGTTTCCAACAACATTGAAACCAAAACCACTCATTCAAATTCCAATTATGAAACACACTCACAAGACTGAATTCAAAACACACTCATATATCAACACATTCATTCATAAAAGAAGCCCACTCAAATCACGAAAGAAAATATTATTGAAAATAAAACCACGAAATAAAAACAAAACAAAAATTAAGTCGAAATAATTTATAACAAAACCAACAAAACCCAAAACAATGTCATCAATAAAAGCCGAGTGGAATATCACACTCCACACCCTAAAATTTAGTCAAAATACAGAACCGTCTATATGGTGCCATGAATTTTCAACCGATATCCTAGCTTCCTTAAAGGATTCCGAAAAAACGTCGCCGGTGCGTCGAATATAAATCTTGACAGCTGTCTCACAGGTCTATGCTTCTGATGCTTATGAAAATCGCAGTCGATAGGAACCGAAAAACTCTCCTTCTAGCTGTTTACCTGTTGGACTGCTTCATGGACATCTACATTATTGCCGTCGACAAGTTGAATGCTTCCGCATTGATGTGCCTTCTGATAGCTGCCAAGATCGAGGAAGCCGATCTTAATATTCCAAAATTCCCAGAGCTGAACCAACTAATTAGTGATATCTATACAATTCAAGAATTTAAGAAAAGAAGACCCATTCGACGTTTCAATTTGATATACCTAATTCATCCAACTGCGGCCACTTTCGTCGAAAGTTACTCCGATCAGTTGGTTCCGTATCAAGACTTTGTGCTACCAGATAAATCGTTCGATTACATATGGTTCAGGAAACCACAGAAGTCCTATTTAGCGTACTGGATATTTCTTTCAACGCGAAACTTAGAGTTCCAGTTCTACTCGAGGTATAATCAAAAAACAAAATCTGAAAGAAAAGTAAACAAGTAAACGAATTATAAATTCAAGGCCATGCAATGCAAACAACAATTTACCAATGTAACGAAGCAAAATCCAACCTGTGAACAAAAGTAACAACAAAATATTATGAGAATATAATAAGGACAATCAATCAACATAAATACATGAAGTTTACAATATAATACAATACAAAACACTATAATTTACTTACCTTAATTAACACAACATAAAATATGTAATAAAAATTCGAAACGTGAATGTAAAATTACAAAATATGCACAATGAAAATATGACATGACATGAATGAAACCGAGGATACAAATTTGACATTTATGAATATCGAGTCTCGATTATAAAGATGCTAAGGCTGGGTGTTAAGTAAAAACTTGAATATGTCAATAGATGGCGCTAATTTGTTTTATTCGTTTATTAACTTTTGAATTATATAAACCATTTTAAACATTTTAATAATCATTTCTCTCTTTTCATGTGAGACATCATCTATTTTCGTCACTACGTGCACTGGGGGGGGGAGAATGTTGAATGCTGCCATTAAATTTATATGTCAACATAGCCTAAATTGTTCCAAACGCCATCTGTCAATCAATTTAGATGTTTTGCTTATTTGTTTTTGTAATATTGTACCTAATCTTATGTATAAATAATGAAAAATAATATTGCTGAAGGTGATATGAAGGGCAATAAAAACTACTTACTGTTGAACAGAAAACCGAATGAATAAGTCTTCTTTTTTCCGAAGTTTTACTCACCCACTCTTTTAAGCCGAATTTACTCACCCAGTTTTCTTTTGAATAAACATGCTCCTTATAAACCCCTCTAACGATCAAAAGAAAAAAAAAACCCTATCTAATTTTTTCCATTTCAGCCCTTTTTTTTGTATAATTCGACTGGGCTACATCAGTGTTAAGGTAGGTGTCTGTTAGGCCACCACCTCAGTGTTACCGTTATATATTCATAGTGTCTCCTAAGCAACATGTCAGTGAAATTGTTTTGTTTCATAGAGTCTCCTAGGCAACACGCCAGTTTTTTGTAAAGACACCTGGAGACAACTCAATCTTTTCAACCAAGTGAAAGAAAACTTTTCATATTTGTCCTCCAAAAATAAACAGAGTTTCAAGATATTGTTGATCTAACTGTTTGAAGTCAATGCTCTAAGCCACTATGCGAAGATTGCCAAACAAAATTGTGATTTTAAAGTAACACATATCCGTTTATTTAACCAATGAATGTATCTAGTAATTTTTTTTTTTGTATTATATTAGTGTTAACTTTAATTAATGTATGTCTATTGAAATGAATAAAAAAAATTTCTTTTTACTTTTTTTTTGAGTTTTTCTATAGGTGCAAGTTTTCGAAAAAATATGTATGTAATATGATTAAATGTTTTTAAACTTTATATGTCTTTCTTATTTTATATATTATTGATTTAGAATAACAGTGCACATACTTAGCTTTGAAATACAAAAATTAAAAGTTGGATTATAAGACCGAATTTCAACAATATAAGCTGTCAAAATGGTGTCTGGTGTACTACCACGTCAGTAGAATAGTGAAAATTAGGGCACGTCAGTCGCAGAGGGTTATGGAAAGTACCGTTCTTAGACATTTTTTAAAACTTTTTTGTCAGCCATATGATTGTTCGTACCTAAAAAGCTACACTGATTTGTTTGAATCAAAATCGTTGGAGCAATTTTCGAGAAAACATAACTGTTATATGGCAGGTTATTTTTGAAGCTAAAAAAAAATTTCAATTTTCCCTCTGTACAATACCTAAAAACTACATAAACCAAGTTTCAAGCAATTCGGCCCACCCGTTTGGATTGTAGGTAGGTGTCTAGTCTATACATACAGACAGAAAGACAGACAAAATTCTTAGACCATCTTTTTTCGTCTTCGCTATCATTGTAATGTCATGTTTGATTGTTATCTCAAAACTTTTTTTTTTCGACGAATGCATGACTTGCCTTATAGTACCTATAATCGGAAGTAAAACACCTGGGCAACCGTTTTTCTTTAAACTGCTATATACATAATATGAAATTTGAAAAAAATCTGTCGATCCGTTAAGACTGTTGCATGGCGTGGAAAAGCGCACATCCGCAGAGACAGACCGACGCGACGGGCGGGATGGCGAAAACCACTTTTCGTCAACTGGCCCAATAGCATATTATATATGTATATGTATGTATGTATAAGTTTAAGAATTAAATTAAAAGTACTTCAGACAGTTTTAGGATGTTGTTTCCTTTTTATTTGCGATTATATGTACTATAAGGCAAGTTATGCATTCGTAAAAAAAAATATATGTGCAAGCTTTATGTTTTGGTTGGAATAGATTTTTCAGGAAAAGTCTTATAACGGTACCTCCCAAAGGACCGGTTTTTTGATATCCGATTTTCTCTTAATCCACATGACGGATTTTGATGAAATTTCTTATATAGAAACCCTTTTATAAAAGAAATAATATAAATTGTTAAATTTTTCAAAAATAGTTTTTTTTAATTTTTGCAAAAAAGTTTCAAAATTTTTTTTTAATTTTGTTTTTTTCCAAAACCGGTTTAATCTATTTTTTTTTAATTTTATTTTTCTGATAAAAACTACAAAGTGCTAGAAGCTGGCATACTAAAAAAAATTTGGAATATATTTTCGAAAAGTTTTTCAAAAAAAACTGTTTAAAAAAAATTTCGTAAAAACTCAAAAAAGTAAAAGAAATCTTACTTTATTTTCTCCACAAAACGTTTTAAGTATTGATTTTTAAGTGATTTATAAAATTTCATGATTGTTTCAACGCTTTTTTCCTAAAATCTCAAGCACCCAAGACCATTTTAACACATTAGAGCAAGTTCGTACGACCCAGTCGTGCACTTTATTTAATTTGGGATCTGTAGCTTCCAGCTCGAAGATTGACGTCATATACGGTACTACATAAGCAGCCTTCCTGTATCAAAAAAGGGTGGAGGAAGTGCTGTTATCTTCGCTGCCTTTTGGACAAAAATGCCCAATCAGCTGTTTGTATGTCATTGTTCTTTGTAAGCAGTTATGCGTGCATTTACCCTATTTACAATGTCAGGACAATCGAGACTATGATTTCATGCAAAAATGCAACGGTCTTGGCTTCTCAGTTGGTCATATTCGTTTTAAAATAACATACTCTGAGCACCCCGTCAAAAAGGCAATCCAATATCGTACAACACATACAATCGTGA
The DNA here is from genome assembly GCA_916050605.2 of Platycheirus albimanus. NCBI lineage: Eukaryota > Metazoa > Arthropoda > Insecta > Diptera > Syrphidae > Platycheirus > Platycheirus albimanus. The sequence continues at coordinate 250,356,266 of OU696696.1, read as the reverse complement.
AGGAGGAGACAGGTTTTTTTTTATTTTTATTTTATTATAAAGAAGTATGTAAGTATACAATAATAATTGTACGCAAAATAAAAGTATAAAAGCTGTGTAAACATTCAATGAGTTAACAAGAACACTTTTAAATAAAAGTAGAACAATGCTGATACCTGCCATTTCAATACAAATAAAAGCAGAAAGTGACAATGTCATAGGAAAACTTAACTTCGAATATTTTCCTCCAGGAGACTGGTGCGGTTGGCTATACAAATTTAACACACCTTGTTTTTGCTTCGCTATTATTTAAGGTAAGTATTATACAGGGTGGGCCAAAAGAAGTCATCCATCCGATGTTGTTTGTCTCTCTTTTTTTTTCTAAATGAAAAACTTCGATTTTGTTTTTTGAATATGTTTATTTGAACCGCTCGTTTTATGGCATTTTTCATCACTTCAGCGAGAACTTCAGGCGACAAATTCTCGCACTCGTGTAGAATGTTGTCCTTGAGGGCTTACAGAGTCCCGGGCCTGTTCACGTAAACACGGGACTTCAAAAAACTCCACAAAAAAAAAAAACTCTGAAACGGTTAAATCGGGCCAGTGCAAATCGCCAAAACGAGAGATGAGGCTACAAATGTCAAAACAGATTTGACATTGGCGTCCATTTGCAAAAATGAGAGCATCTTCCAATAGGGTGATTTCTTTTTGCCAACCTTGCACATCAGTACACAACATCCATAGAATGTTTTTATGTCACGTGGAGCTAGTTAAGTTTAATTAGACCATTATTATGCAATTGAACATAGAGTCTTTTAACACTTTCCAGTATAGTACCTACTGCCACTACGTACAGATATAGATATCCAAATTCCCAAATTAATGAAACCACATCAAATACTCAAGGATTGGTGAAGCTTGAAACTTATTTTTATATAAATTCTCCTCAGCCAAAGGCAAATTAAAAACATTCCTTTAATTTAATTAAGAGACTTAGGCTGTATATATATAGATACAGACAAATCACCAGATATTGGAGAATCTACAAAAATCTAACATCGAGACTTGGTCATCGATTCTAAGGCTGCTTAATAAGACTGTGATAATAGGGAGGGACAACGTTTTGCCACGACCATATTTAGAATTTCTGCTAATTCATAATTATCAAGATGTCGTGAGGGAAAGCACTCTTTTTATTCTTTGCGGTCTTGGACTAAGTAGCCAATTGAGGACAAAAGTTTTATCCAGCTAAACAGGAAACGCTGCTCAGAACACATGTAGAGCGTTCCGGTGCTGCTATTGCTATTAGGCGCAAAAGAATGGACGTTCTCTCATTTGAGATAAAAGTTTATGGAATTCTTCTTCGACAGTACCAGCACAGAGAAATCCACATTCACAATTCACATAATTTTTTTCAAAGGTACAAGCTGTTTAGTTAAGCAGGAAATCCCCCACTTTTTAATGTGTTACTACAATAAACCTAGTGTTCATCTATTGTAATCAGTCGTTTTCCTAACTGCCACTCTAACTTAACCCAACAGTAACTTAAGCCTAGTCAGAAAAACTCGTAGGTACTTAACGATTAAGATGCTGCAGCTCGTGGAGTTCTCAAGGCTACACCAGAAGGAGTCAGAAGCCATGGTAGACCTCGTCTTTGATAGAGCGATCAGTCAGAGAGCGATCTCTTACTACTTGGATCTATCAGAATTTGGAAACAAATTTGGAAACTGAATGTACTATCGTCACATAAACAATGTAGTTACTTTTTATTCGTCGAATAAGTGGCTTGTGTAGAGAGCCTCAATACTATCCTTCGTTAATCGCGTCGTCTATTTACAGAAATCTATTTCAATATATAGTTTGAAAGCTGGTTTCACATCTCTCCTCTAACTGTTTCACCGTAATACATTAATTATTGTTTACCGAATAATGTACCTAATGCTTAATTTTGAAAACATCTAGCTATTCTTTTTTTGTTACGAATCCAATTTTGATTTGGTCCTTAAACCTTTAAATCCTACTAATATTATAAATGTGAAAGTTACGATGATTGGATGTTTGGATGTTTGGATGTTTGGATGTTTGTTGCTAACTAACGCCAGAAAGGCTAAACGAATCTGCATAAAATTTAGCACAGAGATAGCTTATAGTCTGGAATAGCAGATAGACTTTTCCTTATCCCGGTAAAATGTATGGTTCCCGTGGGATAGATTTGTTTTATTTTTTGAAATTACACCAGAATGGATGGACGGATCTAAATGAAATTTAGCACAGAGATAGATTATAGTCTGGAATAGCATATTGGCTACTTTTTTATACCGGTAAAAATTTATGGTTCCCGTGGGATAGATTTGTTTTAGTTTTTGAAATCACACCAGAATGGCTGAACGGATCTCAATGAAATTTAGCACAGAGATAGATTACAGTCTGGAATAGCATATTGGCTACTTTTTATCCAGGTAAAATGTATGGTGTTTGATGTATGACCAATTATTTAGTGTGTCTTTTGATTGTGTTTTTATAGGCTCTTTTGGTCTTTTTGATTTTTTAAATGCGAATAAAAAACTTTATTCCATTTTTTTACCCAACGTTTCGTAAGAATTCCTTACTTCTTCAGGGGCTGATTATTTATTCAATTTTTTAATTAATTCACATTATAATTGATTTAAGTACCTGACTGTGCTGCGCTGTGAAAAAATACATGTCGTTTGTTTAATTTTGAAGTTTTTCTGCTTTTTGTTTTGTTTTTTAATTCGTATTATAATTGTTAATTTATTTTCAATTTGTGTCAGTGCGAGTGCCGTCGTTACAATATTGGAGTGTAAATCAATTATAATGTGAATTAATTAAAAAATTGAATAAATAATCAGCCCCTGAAGAAGTAAGGAATTCTTACAAAACGTTGGGTAAAAAAATGGAATAACGTTTTTTATTCGCATTTAAAAAATCAAAAAGACCAAAAGAGCCTATAAAAACACAATCAAAATGTATGGTTCCCGTGGGATAGATTTGTTTTAGTTTTTGAAATTACACCAGAATGGCTGAACTCATCTGAAAAGAAATTTAGCACAGAGATAGATTATAGTTTGGAATAGCATATTGGCTACTTTTTATCCCGGTAAAATGTATGGTTCCCGTGGGATAGATTTGTTTTAATTTTTGAAATCACACCAGAATGGATGAATGGATCTGAATGAAATTTAACACATAGATAGATTATATAGTCTGGAATAGCATGTTGGCTACTTTTTATCCCGGTAAAATGTATGGTTCCAGTGGGATAGATATGTTTTAATTTTTGAAATCACACCAGAATGGCTGAACTCATCTGAATGAAATTTAGCACAGAAATAGATTATAGTCTGGAATAGCATATTGGCTTTTTTTAACCCGGTAAAATGTATATTTCCCGTGGAATAGATTTGTTTTAATTTTTGAAATCACACCAGAATGGATGAACGGATCTGAATGAAATTTAGCGCAGAGATAGATTATAGTCTGGAACAGCATATTGGCTACTTTGTATACCGGAAACATGTACGGTTCCCGTGGGATAGATTTGTTTTAATTTTTGAAATCACACCAGAATGGCTGAACGGATCTGAATGAAATTTAGCACATCGATAGATTTGTTTTAATTTTTGAAATCACACCAGAATGGCTGAACGGATCTCAATGAAATTTAGCACAGAGATAGATTACAGTCTGGAATAGCATATTGGCTACTTTTGATTCCGGTAAAATGTATGGTTCCCGTGGGAAAGATTTGTTTTAATTTTTGAAACCGCACCAGAATGGCTGAACTCATCTGAATGAAATTTAGCGCAAAGATAGATTATAGTCTGGAATAGCATATTGGGTACTTTGTATCCCGGTAACATGTATGGTTTCCGTGGGATAGATTTGTTTTAGTTTTTGAAATTACACCAGAATGGCTGAACTCATCTGAATGAAATTTTGCACAGAGATAGATTATAGTCTGGAATAGCATATTGGCTACTTTTTATCCCGGTAAAATGTATGGTTCCCGTGGGATAGATTTGTTTTAGTTTTTGAAATCGCACCAGAATGGCAGAACGGATCTGAATGAAATTAAGCACAGAGATAGATTAAAGTCTGGAATAGCACATTGGCTACTTTTTATCCCGGTAAAATGTATGGTTCCCGTGGGATAGATTTGTTTTAGTTTTTGAAATCACACCAGAATGGCTGAACTCATCTGAATGAAATTTAGCACAGACATAGCTAGATTATAGTCTGGAATAGCATATTGGCTACTTTTTATCCCGGTAAAATGTATGGTTCCCGTGGGATAGATATGTTTTAATTTTTGAAATCACACCAGAATGGCTGAACTCATCTGAATAAAATTTAGCACAGAGATAGATTATAGTCTGGAATAGCATATTAGCTTTTTTTTAACCCGGTAAAATGTATATTTCCCCTGAGAGAGATTTGTTTTAATTTTTGAAATCACACCAGAATGGAAGAACGGATCTGAATGAAATTTAACGCAGAGATAGATTATAGTCTGGAATAGCATATTGGCTACATTTTATTCCGGTAAGATGTATGGTTCCCGTGGGATAGATTTGTTTTAATTTTTGAAACCACACCAGAATGGCTGAACTCATCTGAATGAAATTTAGCACAGACATAGCTAGATTATAGTCTGGAATAGCATATTGGCTACTTTGTATCCCGGTAACATGTATGGTTCCAATCGGATAGATTTGTTTTAGTTTTTGAAATTACACCAGAATGGCTGAACTCATCTGAATGAAATTTAGCGCAGAGATAGGTTATAGTCTGGAATAGCATATTGGCTACTTTTTATCCCGGTAAAATGTATGGTTCCCGTGGGATAGATTTTTTTTAATTTTTGAAATCACACCAGAATGGCTGAACGGATCTGACTGAAATTAAGCACAAAGATAGATTATAGTCTGGAATAGCATATTGTCTTCTTTTTATCCCGGTAAAATGTATGGTTCCCGTGGGATAGATTTATTTTAGTTTTTGAAATCACACCATAATGGCTGAACGGATCTAAATGAAATTTAGCACAGAGATAGATTATAGTCTGGAATTGCATATTGGCTACCTTTTATCCCGGTAAAATGTATGGTTCCCGTGGCATAGATTTGTTTTAGTTTTTGAAATTACACCAGAATGCCTGAACTCATCTGAATGAAATTTAGCACGGAGATAGATTATAGTCTGGAATAGCATATTGGCTACTTTTTATCCCGGTAAAATGTATGGTTCCCGTGGGATAGATTTGTTTTAATTTTTGAAATCACACCAGAATGGCTGAACGGATCTGAATGAAATTAAGCACAGAGATAGATTATAATCTGGAATAGCATGTTGGCTACTTTTTATTCCGGTAAAATTTATGGTTCCCGTGGGATAGATATCTTTCAATTTTTGGAATCACACCAGAATGGCTGAACTCATCTGAATGAAATTTAGCACAGAGATAGATTATAGTCTTGACTAGCATATTGGCTCTTTGTAACCCGGTAAAATGTATATTTCCCGTGGGATAGATTTGTTTTAATTTTTGAAATCACACCAGAATGGCTGAACGGATCTGAATGAAATTTAGCACATCGATAGATTTGTTTTAATTTTTGAAATCACACCAGAATCGCTGAACGGATCTGAATGAAATTTAGCACAGAGATAGATTATAGTCTGGAATAGCATATTGGCTACTTGTTATCCCGGTAAAAGTATGGTTCCCGTGTGATAGATTTGTTTAAAATTTTTAAAATTACACCAGAATGGCTGAACTCATCTGAATGAAATTTAGCGCAGAGACAGTTTATAGTCTTTAATAGCATATTGGCTACTTTGTATCCCGGTAAACTGTATGGTTCCCATGGGATAGATATCTTTTAATTTTTGAAATCACACCAGAATGGCTGAACGGATCTGAATGAAATTTAGCACAGATATAGATTATAGTCTGGAAAAGAATATTGGCTACTTTTTATCCCGGTGGAATGTGTGGTTCACGTGGGATAGATTAGTTTTAATTTTTCCAATCGCGCCAGAATGGCTGAACGGATCTGGATGAAATTTGGCACAGAGCTAGATTATAATCTTGTATAGCACAAAAGTTTCTTTTTATCACGGTTAAATGTAGGTATGGAATTATGAAGCTATACAAGAAGAAGAAGCTAGAATACGATAGACGACTCCTCAAGCTACAGTCTACTTCTTGATCAGCTGAAACGCGAGCGAAGCCGCGGGTAAAGGCTAATTGTATTACAAATGTATTAAGCTCTACAACACAGTGTTAATGTAATAATAAATTTAAAAAAAATTCCATTAATTCGTCCTACGGCAATATCAATTTCCAGACAATCAAGCAGAAAATTAAAATCAAATATATTCCTGAAAAGAGATATCTTTATTCTTTAATTCCAATTCCCAACTCCATCTCCTAATTGAAAAATGAATGTCCTCGACATCCATCGTGGCAAGGATGGCAACAATTGAAAAGGTTTGATAAAATATTAAAAAAAAAATTATAAATCAAGAACTCCCAATTAGCACCTGTAATGGCAATATAAAACTTAGTTTGAAAGGACAAAACACAAGAGAAATGGTTTTATGGTTTTATATACAGTTTCATTCTCTGATATGTAAAAGTTATAGACTATTTTCTTGTATTACACAAAAAAACAAAAAGAATAAAAAAACTACTACAGCTAAATCAATCCTTTGGAATGTGGGTAGGTAATAGGTATCCATAAGTAACAATACAACACTTCCATTTTGCTTAAAAACCAACAAATCTAATGTGTCATTTTTTTATGCTCGTACGTGCGAAGAGTGGTATAGAAATTTTAAGCAATTGCTTAGTTAAAAATGTTCAGCGAGTTAATTCAGGAAATGGATTTTTAATCTTTTTTTCTTCAAACAAGGATGTAATACCAGATTACTGAAATTGAAAACGAAAGAACTATGAATTTCCGTTTGGAAAGAACTCACTTATAATGTTGGTTATATTAAAAATGGGGTTTAATTTCATTAAAATCAAAGTCACCTTTTTTGTACTTTAAAAATCATTTATACCTATTACCTAGCCACAAAATTGGGAGCACATATGATTTTCAAAAGATTCATTTTTAATCTCACAAATGCACAATTGGATCATATCACACGGTCGGCTGGTGCTAAAAGCATGAAATGTCATATGAAAATTATTTTAAAACAAAATGAATTTAGTTTTCCGTATAGAAATTATATCTGGTTTAGTATAATATTCGGACAACGCTATTTTTATAAGCAATATAGACATAATGTAGGTACAGTTCATAAATGTCTACATAAAAACTTACCCTGTCATCGTCTGGTGAGCTAAATCGCATCGTCACCTTCGAGCGGTGCCCACTAATAGCCGTAAGGTGAACCAACGACGAGCGTTGAAATCATCGAATACATGGGTTGTAGATACATAAACAATGTGCAGGAAGAAAGATACGCTCTGTAAATCCAGCCCAAGCACTATCTAGTAGAGAATAAAATGAGTATGTTCGAATGAGTTCGAATGAGTTCGAACACTGCGATTTTTTCTATTTGATCGCTCATACTCGATCGTTTTGCTTCCATGCTCATAAGTCATTTTGTTCATGATTAAAAACAATCACGAATAAGGACAAACGAACTGATCGAGCCCATGAGTATCTTCTAAATTTCATACCCACGAACAAAAATAATTTTCAAACAGTTGTAATCGGGTACTCACAAACAGTGCTGCCGAATCTCATGATATATCATGATTTTCATGATTTTTCACTCTCATCTCATGAAATCAGGAATTCATTGAAAATCTCATGATTTTTTTATATTTTTCTAAAAAAAAAAAAAAAAAAAAAAAAAAAAACAATAGACAAAATATTTTATAAACAAATGAAGCGAATATTCTATGATATCGACCCATGCAACTCCTTTGTTATAATTTAAGAAGATTTCAACAACTACCTATTCAACCTTCATTTAACAAAAATGACAGTCAAAGGAAAACGAACAAAACAAAAACAAGGAAATCAAAAAAATAAAGTGCACGACTGGGTCGTACGAAGTTGCTCTAATGTGTTAAAATGGTCTTGGGTGCTTGAGATTTTGGGAAAAAAGCGTTGAAAAAATCATATGAAATTTTATAAATCACTTAAGAATCAATACCTAAACCGTTTTTTGGAGAAAATGAAGTAAGCCATCAGGTTTCTTTTACGTTTTTGAATTTTTATGAAAAAAATTTTCAAAATCGTTGGACTAGTTTTTTTCAAAAAACAGTTTATTTTGAAAAACTTTTCGAAAATATATTCCAAAATTTTTTTGAGTATGCCAACTTCTAGCACTTTGTAGTTTTTATCAGAAAAATAAAATTAAAAAATTATGGATTAAACCGTTTTTGGAAAAAACTAAAATTAAAAAAAAATTTTGAAACTTTTTTAAAAAACTCTAAAAAACTTTTTTTGAAAAATTTTCGAAATTATATTATTTCTTTTATAAGAGGGCTTCTACATTAAAAGTTTCATCGAAATTCGTCAAGTGGCTTACGAGAAAATCGGATTTCAAAAAACCGGTCCTATGGGAGGTACCGTTATAAGACTTTTCCCGAAAAATCTATTCTAACCAAAACATAAAGTTTGCACAGAAAACACAATTCAGAAAGTTTTATCAAAATCGTAGGAGCCATTTTTGAGAAAAATTAATTTTTCACAAAAAATCGTATGGCAGGTACCGTTAGTTTTAGAGCTAGAATGCTAATTCCAAAAACCCCTCTGTAGGACGTCATAATTATACTATGTACCAAGTTTGATGCAAATCGGTCCAGCCATTTAGGCTGTAGGTCACTATACAGACAGACAGACACACGGACAGACAGACAGACAGACAGACAGACAGACAGAATTGTCGGACCCACTTTTTTCGACTTCCCTATCATCGTAATGTCATGTTTGATTGTTAGAATTTTTTTTTTACGAATGCATATCTTGCCTTATAGTACCTATAATCGCAAGTAAAATAAAGTGCACGACTGGGTCGTACAAACTTGCTCTAATGTGTTCAAATGGTTTTGCGTGCTTGAGATTTTGGGAAAAAATCATATGAAATTTTATAAATCAATTTAAAATCAATATCTAAAACGTTTTTTGGAGAAAATGAAGTAAGCCGTCAGGTTTCTTTTACGTTTTTGAAATTTGACGAAATTTTTTTTCAAAATCGTTGGACCAGTTTTTTCAAAAAACAGTTTTTTTTTGAAAAACTTTTCGAAAATATTTTCCAAATTTTTTTGAGTATGCCAACTTCTAGCACTTTGTAGTTTTTATCAGAAAAATAAAATTAAAAAAATATAGATTAAACCGTTTTTTGAAAAAACAAAAGTTAAAAAAAAATTTTGAAACTTTTTTTAAAAACTCAAAAAAACATTTTTTGGAAAAATTAAGAATTCATATTATTTCGTTTATAAAAGGGCTTCTACATTAAAAATTTCATCGAAATCCGTCAAGTGGCTTACGAGAAAATCGGATTTCAAAAAACCGCTCCTATGGGAGGTACCGTTATAAGACTTTTCCTGAAAAATCTATTACAACCAAAACATAAAGTTTGCACAGAAAACATCATTCAGAAAGTTTTATCAAAATCGTAGGAGCCGTTTTTGAGAAAATTTAATTTTTCTCAAAAAATTGTATGGCAGGTACCGTTAGTTTTGGAGCTAGGATGCTAATTCCAAAAACCCCTCTGTAGGACGTCATAATAATACTATGTACCAAGTTGTAATCAAATCGGTCCAGCCGTTTAGGCTGTAGGCAGACAGACATACGGACAGACACACAGACCGACAGACAGACAGACAGACAGACAGAATTGTCGGACCCACTTTTTTCGACTTCTCTATCATCGTAATGTCATGTTTGATTGTTAGAATTTTTTTTTTTTTTTACGAATGCATAACTTGCCTTATAGTACCTATAATCGCAAGTAAAAAGAACAGCAAACCGTTTACAGTTATTTTTTTGTGTTGTTCTTTCGTTTTGATTCGGTATTCAGTTCGTTTAAGTAAATCAGTATGGACAAATTTTGAATTAAAAAGAAAAAGAATATATATCAGAAATCCCAAAATCTGGGAACAATTTTGAACAATATGAGCACAGACCAATATACAGACCGCCAACTCGTAGTCCTCTTGCCTGAAACACCCTCGAAATATTTTTTCCTGTTTGTGAATACGTGTACAATGTACATCTCTCTCTGTGCATTTTGTAATTGCAACTTTACCAGCGTATGTCATTTATTTTTTAGGTGTGTTTGCTAAATGGGTTTTAAAAGCAAGGGAGAGCGTCACACTCTCAAAATAAATGGCATATCAGCTGATTTTTAGCTTGTAGGCAAAAAGAGAGACCATACAGTGAGTTGGCGGTCTGTATCTTATTGGTCCGTGAATATGAGGAACAAGAGTCAACAGAAAGCGCTGGCGCTGTAGTTCTCGCAAATCCTCAATTTGCTCTGGGACCAAGCAACAACGTTACTGGGACTGCAGATTATTTTGTACAAACTATACCTCCCCCTACGCCTACGTTATCTGTTCCAATAAACAGAAAGATGATGATGATTTGACTACCCCAAGAAAGAAACCGAGATACGAACAAATTTATACAAAAAAGTGGGAAGAACTCTCTTTTTGTAAAAAATGGATTCAAAGAAGTGAGAAAGGTAGGAGTTTAAGAACAATTTAAATGTATAAACCGCCCTATAAGTTAATATCTAAAAGGAAGCCAATTTGAAAGTCACCAAATTTTTTAATAAATAGGAACAAAATTCACACACTGCAAGATTTGCAAGGTTGATTGAACCCGCCAATGGTAACGTGAATAACGGGCCCATATGAACAACATTGAAACCCGGTCTCACAGGCAGGTGGTGCACCAATAGCGGGTTAAAAACAAGTATGGGTGTGAAAAGCATACAACGTCACGCAGAATCTTCAAAACATGAAAAAAATTCAAGAATTGTTGTCACGGCTGACAGCATCCTCAACGTGGACACATTTAGAATATCTTTGAGGAGAAAGGTTGCAGAAGCTGAGATAAAACTGTGTATCTTCATCGCTGAGCATAACTTAGCATTCAATCTCATGGAACATTTGCCAGGGCTCATAAAGAATATTTGCAGTGATTCGATTCTGAAGTCCCAAAAAATGTTCACTGCAGTATTATTTATTTTATAAAAGGGCTTCTACATTAAACATTTCATCGAAATCCGTCAAGTGGCTTGCGAGAAAATCGGATTTCAAAAAACCTATTGGAGGTATCGTTATAAGACTTTTCCTGAAAAATCTATTCCAACCAAAACATAAAATTTGCACAGAAAACACTACTCAGAAAGTTTTATAAAAATCGTAGGTGCCGTTTTTAAGAAAAATATTTTTTCACAAAAAATCGTATGGCAGGTACCGTTAGTTTAAGAGCTAGAATGCTAATTCCAAAAAAACCTCTGTAGGACGTCATAATAATGCTACATACATATGTACCAAGTTTGAAGCAAATCGGTCCAGCCATTTAGGCTGTAAGTAACTATACAGACAAACAGACAGACAGAATTGTTGGACCCACTTTTTTCGACTTCTCTATCTTCGTAATGTCATGTTTGATTGTTAGAATTTTTTACTTGCTCAATAGGGCAAGTACAGGTTTCGTGCAGAAAATGGTTTTCGCCATACCGTCCGTCAGTCTGTGCGTCTGTGCGGATGTGCGCTTTTTCACGTCATGCTACAGCCTAAACCGCTTGACGGATTTTCTTCAAACTTGATATATAGTAGTTTGAAGAAAAACGGTTGTCGAGGTTTTTACTTGCGATTATAGGCAAGTTATGCATTCGTCGAAAAAAAAAGTTTTGAGATAACCATCAAACATGACATTACGATGATAGCGAAGTCGAAAAAAGATGGTCTAAAAATTCTGTCCGTCTGTATGTCTGTCTGTCTGTCTGTATGTATAGAGACCTACAGCCCAATCGGGTTGGCAGAATTGCTTCAAACTTGGTATATGATAGACTTTTTTAGGTATTGTACAGAGGGGAAAATGAAATTTTTTTTAGCTCCAAAAATAACGGTACCTGCCATACAACCGTTACGTTAAAGCTTATTTTTCTCAAAAACGGTTCTAACGATTTCTATTAAAAAATCAGTGTTGATTTTCAGGTACGACCAATCATACGGTTAAAAAAAAGTTTTAAAAAATGGCTAAGAACGGTACTTTCCATAGGACCGTTTTTTTCATTTCGACTATCTCGAAAACGACTCAATCGATTCTTTCGAAATTTCACACACATATAGCTGTAGGTAGCTCAATTTGTATTGCATACCAATATTTTTGAAAAATATTTTTTTGTATTTTTAAAAATTTTTAAAAAATTTATTTGCTGAATACCTATAAACTGGGGTTTTTGAATTTTTTTAAAAAAATTTTTTCAAAAAGTTTTTAAGAAAAAGCTTTTTTTCTCAAAAACCGCAAATTTCACCATTTTAGTCATACATATAAGGGCTCATGGCATTACAGAAAAGAAAGACGACGATATCAAAGAAATTTTCTACGAGCTCCTCTCCAAAAAATCCGAACAATGCCCCAAACATGACATTCAAATCCTCTTGTTAAGCCATCATCGTACAGTGTTGCGTCCTACCGATATCTATAGCAAGGGAGAACACACCATTCAATTTACTTAACGGTTTCATAAAAGTAGAAGTGTCAAAATATAGGTACTCACTTTGTATTTTCTTTCGTTCGAATTTGTACTTCTTCATTAAATTAATAAATTAATAAATGCAAAAAATGGATGTTAATTTGTGCAGGTATATTGTTAAGTGGTGACATTGAAAACATTAAAAATAAAATAAAAAGAAAGTGGGCCAAAGAATGATTTTTGGAAAGATCATTGCATTTAGATATTTTCCTTGTGAACAAATTAAAATTAAGTGCACCCGAAGACCATATAAATGCTATTTACGTATGAATGATGAGCAATTTCAACATCTTTTAAGTATAGTGGAGCCTTATACAGGGTGATTCACCAGCGTTGTGCCAAAAAGCTAGAGCGTGTAGGTTAAGTTGAGACAAGAAAAAAATTGTATAGGAAGGTAGGGTCTATTCCCCTCCGTTTAGCCGGGAGGGGCAATTTTCTGAAAAATTGACTTATTTTGTAAAAAAAAATATTTAAAATCAACGGGTTCGTTTACAACACCGTGTTATACCTTTTTGGAAAGCCAAAATTTTCTCCTTTTATTTTGTTTTTAAATTAAATTGTTTTAATGAATAGTTTAAAAAACATAAATTTTCAAACTCAAAATTTTGAAAAAAAATTTGAAAAAATAATTTTAAAACTAATTTTTTTCAAAATTTTACGTAATTAAGTATAATTTTTGTTCTCAGAATTCAACGCTTCCATTAATCTTTAATCCAACACTGAAAACCGTATGGCTCTACGACTTTTTCTTGCCAAGGTATTCAAAAATAACCGAACCTACTTCTTCACAAAATTTTGAGTTTGAAATTTTATATTTTTTAAACTATTCGTTAAAACAATTTATTTAAAAACAAAATAAAAGGAAAAGTTTTTGGCTTTCCAAAAAGGTATAACACGGTGTTGTAAACGAACCTGTTGATTAAATATTTTTTTTTACAAAATAAGTCAATTTTTCAGAAAATTGCCCCTCCCGGCTAAACGGAGGGGAATAGACCCCCCCTCCCATACGATTTTTTTCTTGTCTCAATTTAACCTACACGCTCTAGCTTTTTGGCACAACGCTCGTGAATCACCCTGTATAACCAAACAAGACACATTAATAAGGCCGCCAATATCTGCTCCACAACGTTTAATTGTAACATTGCATTATCAAGCAACTCGAAATGACTAAAGCGATCTTTAATTTAGTTCAAGGATATCAGCTCAAGCTATCGAAAATATAATTTCAGAAACTTGTGGCAATTTACAAAACATTAAGGAAGAAATATTTAAAAGTGAGTTTATTTCATGTTTAATTTGTATTGAAGTAAAACACCATACTCTGTATTTCAGTTTCTTTCAGCTGAAAATGATTGGAAGGTTATTGCCAAAGGTTTTAGAACACAATTGAATTTCGAAAATTGTCTCGGCTCTATGGATGGGAAGCACGATCTTATCACTAAGCCGCCAAAAAGTGCTTCATACTATTTCAACTACATATAAAGGAACGCATAGTGTCGTTTTGTTTGCCATAGTCAATGCAAACTATGAATTAATTTATGTTCACGAAGGTAAGAATAGAAGGATTTCCGAAGGAGGAATATTAAGAAGAACTGAATTTTGTTTTCATGAAAAATTGGAAAAACATGAACTTAATATACCTCAACCGAAGAAACTTAAAAGTTGCTAGTACATTTTTGTGCATATGGGTTTATTAAAGACGAAGCGTATTCTTTGTCTGAAAACAAGAAGAAACCTTTTTCTCAAAATGGAATATCAAAGGCCTGAGCCGTGCTCTTCAAATCGTTTAAAACTTTTGTGGAATATTTCGATTTTAAATGTTTCAAAAGCCTATAAAAATCCAACTTGAACACGCAGATACAGCTATTTTAGCTTGTTGCGCTCTATGCAATTTCTTAAGAACGCAATCCTCAATTTATATAACACAAAAATGCGTTGATCGAGAAGATTTCGAAAGTGGTACTATATTTCATGGAAAATGACGTAAAGACAAACAATTCTTACACTTGGAAACATATAATCCTGGAAGAGCATCTAATTCAGCAAAGGACATCAGAAACAAACTAAAGGACTATACTTTAACAATGAAGGAACAGTAGGATTTCAAGATAAAATGTGTTGTTGTTCTGATTAATAATTTGTATTATTTTTTTTTATTTTAACAAGAAAGATTGAATAAACAATGTTAAAGATGCATAATTGGATAAATAAAGGAAAAGTTGGATATTTCAAAATAAAATTTGTGGTTATTCTGATTAATAACTTGTATTGTTTTTTTTTTATTTTAACAAGAAAGATTGAATAAACAATGTTTAAGATGCATAATTGGATGGTGCTGCTGGTGAACGATGAACTTGAGGAACAAAAGTATTTCCATCAACCACACAAAATTGGTCTGGTTCTTCAATTTCTTTTGATTCTGGATATAGGACGAATGTGGAGTTCATTGTCAACTGGCTTAACCTGCCACTGTTTAGCTTTAGCACATTCGAAACATTTTATTCTGTAATAAGACGTTGCAGAAAAAAAAAAAACAAAATGCTGATCAAATCTTTTTCCAAGAATATCGAATTCATCATCTTTCTTTTCATCATTTTGACCCATATATGCACTCGCCTTCTCGAAAAATATTTTCTCTTGCTGATCCATAGACAATTTATTCCTTTTTACAAGGTTTAAAGAATGAGAGTTGATGCTGCTATACTCTCCAGTTGTCTGAGGCGGAGTAAAACATTCCTAAAGATATTAATTAAAAAATTAATATAATAGTAATAGCTAAAGAACTTACATCTGAAGCCAATTCACAGGACTCCTCAATCCTCATCTGTGGAATAATTTGTGATTGACGAATTCCCTTCTCTTGTTGTTTCACCATTCTTTAAAAAGAGAAGCTAGTTGTAGTACCACAAATTGGGAACATACACATTTTTCGCTCCACTGTGCTCTTTGATTTTATTATTTTTTTGAATTCTCGTCCAAACTGCCAAAAGGCAGTTCTCAAATTTGCAATTCTCTTCTGGACAAAGTCTTCATTGGCGTTTGGAATTTTTTCGTTACATTTATCTGTTAATTACTGCAATGCTTCTTCTCTGAATTGTAATCCGAAACGTAAATATTCCACAACCTGGACAAACCGCTATAGTTTTTGATAAATTCAAACCAGAATTCTTTGTCTGCAATTGATACCATGTTTATATTTTGAACGTCAAAATAGAATGAAATCGGTACGATTATCGTCACAACGCAAACAAACGGTAAAATACACATCGAAGCAGTCGCAGACGACATCCGGTTTTCGCTCGACAGCATTCGACCATGCGATAACGGTATAGCGGATCATTTTTGTACACACGATACAATCATCGCATTCGAACCTACTTTTGTACGATTATCGGAACGGTTCCGTGAATTAGCGCCCTACGAATAAACGCCATAGTGACTTTAATTCACTTTCATCAAGTGCGACCTAACGCCATAATCCGTTTATGGCATTAATTCACTTTCAAATGAGAACTTAAGTCATATGGTATAAGTTCGTTTTAAAAAGTGGCCTCAGTTCTCACTTGAATGTGAATTTAAGTCACTCTCAGTACCTAATCTTAATAATTTGGATTTATGTATATGTATGGTATAAATAAAAGGTGAAGAGCTATATTAGGTTAAAGATAGTTACTAACAAATATTTAAAATACATTTTACTATTAATTAAATTGGTTAACCAATAGTCACAAATTTGCATTAACTTACAGTTATTACATCACGCCTTAATCCTGCACATTGTAGAAAAAAATCACCCTCAAATTATTTTAAAGTGCGATTTAAGAAGTATCTCAGGAGCTGCACATCATTAAACTCTTTGTGACCCCAAACTTGGGCTGCACAACACATTATGGCATTGGCTTGAAAAATGCGGTATTTTGACTCATACTCCATACGTCTTTGCATTGCATCACAGTTTTTCCATGTTCCATTAAGCGCATTTTTGGACTTGGCTAGTTTATCCATCATATAATTCTTCCATAAGACTTCTTCATAACCGTACTCCTACAATGAGGTAGTTATATTCGTTTACGACTTCAATGTTTTGATCTCAGAATTTCCATTTATCACTGCGATAGTTACGACCACCTCCGCTTCGTTGCGAAAATTCATTACTTTTGATTTCTCTAGGTTCACCTTCACCTGGAGTCTCTTCTCTACTTGTAGCAGTATACTCAAATATTCATCGGCAAACAAAGGGACTTTGACTAGAAAATCAGGTAAATTTGGGCATATAAAAAAAAAAAAAAAAAAAAAAAGTGCACGACTGGGTCGTATGAACTTGCTTTAATGTGTTAAAATGGTCTTAGGCGCTTGAGATTTTGGGAAAAAGGCGTTGAAAAAACCATATGAAATTTTATAAATCACTTAAATATCAATACCTAAAACGTTTTTTGGAGAAAATGAAGTAAGATATCAAGTTTCTTTTACGTTTTTGAATTTTTACGAAATTTTTTTTTTTTTCAAAATCGTTCGACCAGTTTTTTTGAAAAAGTTTTCGAAAATATTTTGCATATTTTTTTGAGTATGCCAACTTCTAATACATTGTAGTTTTTATCAGAAAAATAAAATTAAAAAAATATAGATTAAACCGTTTTGAAAAAAAAAAAAAATTTAAACTTTTTAAAAAAACTCAAAAAACTTTTTTGAAAAATTTACGAATTTGTATTATTTATTTTATAAAAGGGCTTCTACATTAAACATTTCATTTCATCGAAATCCGTCAAGTGGCTTGCAAGAAAATCGGATTTCAAAAAACCTATTGGAGGTATGGTTATAAGACTTTTCCTGAAAAATCTATTCCAACCAAAACATAAAATTTGCACAGAAAACACTACTCAGAAAGTTTTATCAAAATCGTAGGTGCCGTTTTTACGAAAAATATTTTTTCACAAAAAATCGTATGGCAGGTACCGTTAGTTTAAGAGCTAGAATGCTAATTCCAAAAAAACCTCTGTAGGACGTCATAATAATACTACATACATATGTACCAAGTTTGAAGCAAATCGGTCCAGCCATTTAGGCTGTAAGTAACTAAACAGACAGACATACACACAGACAGGCAGAATTGTTGGACCCACTTTTTTCGACTTCTCTATCATCGTAATGTCATGTTTGATTGTTAGAATTTTTTACTTGCTCAATAGGGCAAGTAAGTACAGGTTTCGTGCAGAAAAAAATCGAGGTTTTAATCAAACATGACATTACGATGATAGAGAAGCCCAAAAAAGTGGTTTTCGCCATACCGTCCGTCGGTCTGTGCGTCTGTGCGGATGTGCGCTTTTTCACGTCATGCTACAGCCTAAACCGCTTGACGGATTTTCTTCAAACTTGATATATAGTAGTTTGAAGAAAAACGGTTGTCGAGGTTTTTACTTGCGATTATAGGCAAGTTATGCATTCGTCGAAAAAAAAAGTTTTGAGATAACCATCAAACATGACATTACGATGATAGCGAAGTCGAAAAAAGATGGTCTAAAAATTCTGTCCGTCTGTATGTCTATCTGTCTGTCTGTATGTATAGAGACCTACAGCCCAATCGGGTTGGCAGAATTGCTTCAAACTTGGTATATAGCTAGACTTTTTTAGGTTATGTACAGAGGGGAAATTGAAATTTTTTTTAGCTCCAAAAATAACGGTACCTGCCATACAACCGTTACGTTAAAGCTTATTTTTCTCAAAAACGGATCTAACGATTTCTATGAAAAAAATCAGTGTTGCTTTTTAGGTACGACCAATCATACGGTTAAAAAAAAGTTTTAAAAAATGGCTAAGAACGGTACTTTCCATAGGACCGTTTTTTTGATTTCGACTATCTCGAAAACGACTCAATCGATGCTTTCGAAATTTCACACACATATAGCTGTAGGTAGCTCAATTTGTATTGCATAGGTACCAATATTTTTGAAAAATATTTTTTTGTATTTTTAAAAATTTTAAAAAAATTTATTTGCTGATAAACTGGGGTTTTTGAATTTTAAAAAAAAAAAATTTCAAAATATTTTTAAGAAAAAACTTTTTTTTCTGAAAAACCGCAAATTTCACCATTTTAGTCATACATATAAGGGCTCATGGCCCTACAGAAAAGAAAGACGACGATATCAAAGAAATTTTCTACGAGCTCCTCTCCAAAAAATCCGAGCAATGCCCCAAACATGACATTCAAATTCTCTTGTTAAGCCATCATCGTACAGTGTTGCGTCCTACCGATATCTATAGCAAGGGAGAACACACCATTCAATTTACTTAACGGTTTCATAAAAGTAGAAGTGTCAAAATATAGGTACTCACTTTGTATTTTCTTTCGTTCGAATTTGTACTTCTTCATTAAATTAATAAATTAATAAATGCAAAAAATGGATGTTAATTTGTGCAGGTATATTGTTAAGTGGTGACATTGAAAACATTAAAAATAAAATAAAAAGAAAGTGGGCCAAAGAATGACTTTTGGAAAGATCATTGCTTTTAGATATTTTCCTTGTGAACAAATTAAAATTAAGTGCACCCGAGGACTATATAAATGCTATTTACGTATGAATGATGAGCAATTTCAACATCTTTTAAGTATAGTGGAGCCTTATATAACCAAACAAGACACATTAATAAGGTCGCCAATATCTGCTCCACAACGTTTAATTGTAACATTGCATTATCAAGCAACTGGAAATGACTAAAGCGATCTTTAATTTAGTTCAAGGATATCAGCTCAAGCTATCGAAAATATAATTTCAGAAACTTGTGGCAATTTACAAAACATTAAGGAAGAAATATTTAAAAGTGAGTTTATTTCATGTTTAATTTGTATTGAAGTAAAACACCATACTCTGTATTTCAGTTTCTTTCAGCTGAAAATGATTGGAAGGTTATTGCCAAAGGTTTTAGAACACAATTGAATTTCGAAAATTGTCTCGGCTCTATGGATGGGAAGAACGATCTTATCACTAAGCCGCCAAAAAGTGGTTCATACTATTTCAACTACATATAAAGGAACGCATAGTGTCGTTTTGTTTGCCATAGTCAATGCAAAATATGAATTAATTTATGTTCACGAAGGTAAGAATAGAAGGATTTCCGAAGGAGGAATATTAAGAAGAACTGAATTTTGTTTTCATGAAAAATTGGAAAAACATGAACTTAATATACCTCAACCGAAGAAACTTAAAAGTTGCTAGTACATTTTTGTGCATATGGGTTTATTGGAGACGAAGCGTATTCTTTGTCTGAAAACAAGTAGAAACCTTTTTCTCAAAATAGAATATCAAAGGACTGAGCCGTGCTCTTCAAATCGTTTAAAACTTTTTTGGAATATTTCGATTTTAAATGTTTCAAAAGCCTATAAAAATCCAATTTGAACACGCAGATGCAGCTATTTTAGCTTGTTGCACTCTATGCAATTTCTTAAGAATGCAATCCTCAATTTATATAACGCAAAAATGCGTTGATCGAGAAGATTTCGAAGGTGATACTATATTTCATGGAAAATGACGTAAAGACAAACAATTTTTACACTTGGAAACATATAATCCTGGAAGAGCATCTAATTCAGCAAAGGACATCAGAAACAAACTAAAGGACTATACTTTAACAATGAAGGAACAGTAGGATTTCAAGATAAATTGTGTTGTTATTCTGATTAATAATTTGTATTATTTTTTTTTATTTTAACAAGAAAGATTGAATAAACAATGTTAAAGATGCATAATTGGATAAATAAAGGAAAAGTTGGATATTTCAAAATAAAATTTGTGGTTATTCTGATTAATAACTTGTATTGTTTTTTTTTTTATTTTAACAAGAAAGATTGAATAAACAATGTTTAAGATGCATAATTGGATGGTGCTGCTGGTGAACGATGAACTTGAGGAACAAAAGTATTTCCATCAACCACACAAAATTGGTCTGGTTCTTCTATTTCTTTTGATTCTGGATATAGGACGAATGTGGAGTTCATTGTCAACTGGCTTAACCTGCCACTGTTTAGCTTTAGCACATTCGAAACATTTTATTCTGTAATAAGACGTTGCAGAAAAAAAAAAACAAAATGCTGATCAAATCTTTTTCCAAGAATATCGAACTCATCATCTTTCTTTTCATCATTTTGACCCATATATGCACTCGCCTTCTCGAAAAATATTTTCTCTTGCTGATCCATAGACAATTTATTCCTTTTTACAAGGTTTCAAGAATGAGAGTTGATGCTGCTATACTCTCCAGGTGTCTGAGGCGGAGTAAAACATTCCTAAAGATATTAATTAAAAAATTAATATAATAGTAATAGCTAAAGTTATCAAGCAAACTCAACTAATATAACATTAATTAATTTCTTTTTAAATTTACTCATTTTCTTTTCTTTTCTTATTTAAATTTATAAGCCTTATTTAATTATACAAATTATAATTGTTAACTTTTCACAGACTTAAAAGTGTACTCTTATTGTGAATTGAAATATATGTTAATAAATAATAATAATAATAATAAAGAACTTACATCTGAAGCCAATTCACAGGACTCCTCAATCCTCATCTGTGGAATAATTTGTGATTGACGAATTCCCTTCTCTTGTTGTTTCGCCATTCTTTAAAAAGAGAAGCTAGTTGTAGTACCACAAATTGGGAACATACACATTTTTCGCTCCACTGTGCTCTTTGATTTTATTATTTTTTTGAATTCTCGTCCAAACTGCCAAAAGGCAGTTCTCAAATTTGCAATTCTCTTCTGGACAAAGTCTTCATTGGCGTTTGGATTTTTTTCGTTACATTTATCTGTTAATTACTGCAATGCTTCTTCTCTGACTTGTAATCCGAAACGTAAATATTCCACAACCTGGACAAACCGCTATAGTTTTTGATAAATTCAAACCAGAATTCTTTGTCTGCAATTGATACCATGTTTATATTTTGAACGTCAAAATAGAATGAAATCGGTACGATTATCGTCACAACGCAAACAAACGGTAAAATACACATCGAAGCAGTCGCAGACGACATCCGGTTTTCGCTCGACAGCATTCGACCATGCGATAACGGTATAGCGGATCATTTTTGTACACACGATACAATCATCGCATTCGAACCTACTTTTGTACGATTATCGGAACGGTTCCGTGAATTAGCGCCCTACGAATAAACGCCATAGTGACTTTAATTCACTTTCATCAAGTGCGACCTAACGCCATAATCCGTTTATGGCATTAATTCACTTTCAAATGAGAACTTAAGTCATATGGTATAAGTTCGTTTTAAAAAGTGGCCTCAGTTCTCACTTGAATGTGAATTTAAGTCACTCTCAGTACCTAATCTTAATAATTTGGATTTATGTATATGTATGGTATAAATAAAAGGTAAGAGCTATATTAGGTTAAAAATAGTTACTAACAAATATTTAAAATACATTTTACTATTAATTAAATTGGTTAACCAATAGTCACAAATTTGCATTAACTTACAGTTATTACATCACGCCTTAATCCTGCACATTGTAGAAAAAAATCACCCTCAAATTATTTTAAAGTGCGATTTAAGAAGTATCTCAGGAGCTGCACATCATTAAACTCTTTGTGACCCCAAACTGGGCTGCACAACACATTATGGCATTGGCTTGAAAAATGCGGTATTTTGACTAATACTCCATACGTCTTTGCATTGCATCACAGTTTTTCCATGTTCCATTAAGCGCCTTTTTGGACTTGGCTAGTTTATCCATCATATAATTCTTCCATAAGACTTCTTCATAACCGTACTCCTACAATGAGGTAGTTATATTCGTTTACGACTTCAATGTTTTGATCTCAGAATTTCCATTTATCACTGCGATAGTTACGACCACCTCCGCTTCGTTGCGAAAATTCATTACTTTTGATTTCTCTAGGTTCACCTTCACCTGGAGTCTCTTCTCTACTTGTAGCAGTATACTCAAATATTCATCGGCAAACAAAGGGACTTTGACTAGAAAATCAGGTAAATTTGGGCATATAAAAAAAAAAAAAAAAAACAAAAAAAAAAGTGCACGACTGGGTCGTGTGAACTTGCTTTAATGTGTTAAAATGGTCTTAGGCGCTTGAGATTTTGGGAAAAAGGCGTTGAAAAAATCATATGAAATTTTATAAATCACTTAAATATCAATACCTAAAACGTTTTTTGGAGAAAATGAAGTAAGATATCAAGTTTCTTTTACGTTTTTGAATTTTTACGAAATTTTTTTTTCAAAATCGTTCGACCAGTTTTTTTGAAAAAGTTTTCGAAAATATTTTGCAAATTTTTTTTGAGTATGCCAACTTCTAATACATTGTAGTTTTTATCAGAAAAATAAAATTAAAAAAATATAGATTAAACCGTTTTGAAAAAAAACAAAAATTAAAAAAAAAAATTGAAACTTTTTAAAAAAACTCAAAAAACTTTTTTGAAAAATTTAAGAATTTGTATTATTTATTTTATAAAAGGGCTTCTACATTAAACATTTCATCGAAATCCGTCAAGTGGCTTGCTAGAAAATCGGATTTCAAAAAACCTATTGGAGGTATCGTTATAAGACTTTTCCTGAAAAATCTATTCCAACCAAAACATAAAATTTGCACAGAAAACACTACTCAGAAAGTTTTATCAAAATCGTAGGTGCCGTTTTTAAGAAAAATATTTTTTCACAAAAAATCGTATGGCAGGTACCGTTAGTTTAAGAGCTAGAATGCTAATTCTAAAAAAACCTCTGTAGGACGTCATAATAATACTACATACATATGTACCAAGTTTGAAGCAAATCGGTCCAGCCATTTAGGCTGTAAGTAACTAAACAGACAACCCAGTAGGAAATTTGCTCCTCAATGAAAAAGTCCTTGGTGAAATCATTTATGTCATTTTCATTTATGAGAAGGAGTTCACCAATTTCACACATGAATAGTCATGCAACCGCTCAGCGGTTCGCCATTTAAGATTCATCTTCTGCTTTGCTCGCCAAAACAGGTAGAGAAAACACAAAACACATCAATATCTTATTTTGGCACCTAAACCTCAAAGGAATTCCATTAGGAAAGCAATACATTTTTCCTGCACCTTTTCATCGGTTTTAGAATCCTTTTTCTAGTCTATACTCACAAAACAACCCTTATCTTTACTTCGGCAAAACAGTGCTGATATCGCTTATGAAAAGGAATGTATCTTTTCATGCACTCTGCTTGGCAAAATATTCTACCTGAGCTGAGAGGAAAGAGACTCTAAATTGAAATTCTTTTGGATTACTTGTTTCTGCCTGTTGAATAGATTTTGACCTCCGCGTTAAAATGTTCTGATGCAAAAGTAGATGAACCCTTTTTTTTGTCTTTCCCTCGACCGGTCGTCGGCGCCGTTAATTAGGTCCTTTTTTGTTGGGAGTCATTTCTTTTGTTCTAGAGTATTTAGTTTTGATTTGGTCATTAACTACAGCAGTCGTGCGTATATTGAAAGTATCTCAGTTTTTAAAAAGTGTTCATAAAGTGTATATTCATAATATAAACAAACTTTAGACCAATCAAAAGATGAACAAGGAGAACAATTCACGGTAAACTTAATAAATTGTTTTACATGACTTGGAAGTTCATTACAGTGTTTCTTTATTCTTTAGCTCTCTTATGAACGCCAAGATGACACACATGAAGTGATCAGCTCTTCTCCGAACAGCAGCAAGCGTTTTTTTTCTTTGGCATTGTTTTAAATAAATAATTAAAAATAAACAAACCAACAAAAACTATTTATGATTTTATTCATTTTCTTTCTTTTAAGAAACTAGGTATTCCGTAGTTTTACTGCCTTTCATAACTGAAAAAAGAAGTTCTAGATAAGCAGACATTTCAGCAGTGAAAAATTCATATTTTCAATGGTTCTTTCACTGAGGAAGTTCACTAAAAAATTATGCATTTTTCATGAATTAATATTCTGTGATGAAAGCATCACATCCCAAGAACCAATTTTTCACTCAAAAAAAGAACTCATGAATTCGAAGATTCCATGGGTGCAGTGATTTCATCGCAAAAGGTTCATCGAGAATGGGTGCAGGTACTTCCCTCCAATGACAAGCCCATGTTAAATTCATCACATGATTCAGTAGAAAAATCATTGATGATACTTCTTTTCCTCGAGGAAAAAGCAGCTTCTTCACTAGTGAATTTTTGGAAATTTCCTACTGGGAAACAGACAGACATACACACAGACAGACAGAATTGTTGGACCCACTTTTTTCGACTTCTCTATCATCGTAATGTCATGTTTGATTGTTAGAATTTTGTACTTGCTCAATAGGGCAAGTACAGGTTTCGTGCAGAAAAAAAATCGGTTTTAATCAAACATGACATTACGATGATAGAGAAGCCCAAAAAAGTGGTTTTCGCCATACCGTCCGTCGGTCTGTGCGTCTGTGCGGATGTGCGCTTTTTCACGTCATGCTACAGCCTAAACCGCTTGACGGATTTTCTTCAAACTTGATATATAGTAGTTTGAAGAAAAACGGTTGTCGAGGTTTTTACTTGCGATTATAGGCAAGTTATGCATTCGTCGAAAAAAAAAGTTTTGAGATAACCATCAAACATGACATTACGATGATAGCGAAGTCGAAAAAAGATGGTCTAAAAATTCTGTCCGTCTGTATGTCTGTCTGTCTGTCTGTACGTATAGAGACCTACAGCCCAATCGGGTTGGCAGAATTGCTTCAAACTTGGTATATAGCTAGACTTTTTTAGGTTATGTACAGAGGGGAAATTGAAATTTTTCTTAGCTCGAAAAATAACGGTACCTGCCATACAACCGTTACGTTAAAGCTTATTTTTCTCAAAAACGGTTCTAACGATTTCTATTAAAAAAATCAGTGTTGCTTTTTAGGTACGACCAATCATACGGTCAAAAAAAAAGTTTTAAAAAATGGCTAAGAACGGTACTTTCCATAGGACCGTTTTTTTGATTTCGACTATCTCGAAAACGACTCAATCGATGCTTTCGAAATTTCACACACATAGCTGTAGGTAGCTCAATTTGTATTGCATACCAATATTTTTGAAAAATATTTTTTCGTATTTTTAAAAATTTTAAAAAAATTTATTTGCTGAATACCTATAAACTGGGGTTTTTGAGTTTTTTAAAAAAAAAATTTTCAAAATCTTTTTAAGAAAAAACTTTTTTTCTCAAAAACCGCTTCACAGATTTTTATAAATTTATTCTCTTAAATTCAAATTTATATAAGAAATAAAATGGCGTACTTTTTTTCAGCTCAAATTAGTTAAAGTATTTATTTAAGAATTTTGAAAATTTTATTTTTATCAAAATCTCAACCCCCTAAACCACTGTCACACATTCGAGCAAGTTCGTGCGACCCAGTCGTGCAGTTTATTTTTATTTCGTTTTAGCCCAGCGCAAACTGGTACCTTTCAAGTAACGGTTTTTTTCCATTTGGATTTTCTTGAAAACGGCTCGAACGATTTTAATTAAACTCAAAATTTAGTTTACTTTAAGCATTTCTAACAAAACTGCGTTTTTTGTTTTTGGCTCAAGTGGTCGTAACGAAAATCATGTTTTAACGGCTTTTTTTTAAATAGCCATAAGTTCACTACGGCTTGATTGAATCGACTAAAATTTCGTTTGACATAGTTCTTTATCGTTTTCTATAGGATGGTTTAATAAATTTTTCGCTGAAGCCTTTCTAAACGGTGGCTTCCAAAGAGCCGTTGAGTTTTAGCCAACTGTTTTTGGTTTTTTCTAATTTGCTCGAAAATGGCTCTAACGATTTTGATTAAACTTTGTGTGTTATATTTTTACTTGCGATTATAGGTACTACATATAAGGCAAGTTATGGATTCGTGCAGAAAAAAAATTTCGAGATAACAATCACACATGACATTACGATGATGGAGAAGTCGAAAAAAGTGGGTCTGGGAATTCCGTCCGTCTGTCTGTCTGTCTGTCTGTCTGTCTGTCTGTCTGTCTGTCTGTCTGTCTGTTCGCGCTTCTAGAGCCTGAACGGATGGGCCGATTTGCTTCAAATTTGGTATCTAGGATTTATTTGGCCGTCCCTCGGAACGTATTTTTTATTTTTGCTCTAGGCCCAAAAATAACGGCACCTGCCATACAATCGTGAAGAAAAAAATTGATTTTCTCAAAAACGGCTCTAACGATTTTGATAAAACTTTCAGGATGCTATTTTTGTAAGACAATCTATCTTTTGGTTAAAAAATATTTTTCAAAATTTGTCTTATAACGGTACCTCTCATAGAACCAGTATTTTCATATCAAATTTTCTCGTAAACTATACATTCGATTTCAATAAAATTTTGGCCACAGGAAGTCATTTATAATTTTATTAATATGGCATTTCAAATTTTTCAAAAACTTTTTTTTTTGATTTTTTATAATTTTTTCAAAAAAATTTTTGGTTTTCGAAATATGTTGGAAACGGGTATATTGATTTTTTTTAAAATTATTTTTTCAAATGTAAACTACAGATTGCCATATATTTGCATACCCAAATAAATTTCAAAATATTTTTTGGAAAAGTTTTTCAAAAATAACCTTTTTAAAAAAAAACTGGTCGAACGATTTTCAATATTTTTTTTTTCCTAGATTCACGTATAGCTTTGAAATTTTATTGTATACTTTGTTTTTCCGAGAAAACTCTTAAACTAATTTAAAAAATAAAAGAATTTTCGAAATTATTTAAATTTTTTTTTAAATCCATATATGCAGCCACAAAGCAATTGCTTATCATAAGAGCAAGTTCGTGCGACCCAGTCGTGCATTTTATTTTTAGTGTTTTTAAGAGAACTCCGTTTTTAGTTTTTGGCTAAAAATGCAAATAACGGAGATCTGCTCTTAACGGCTTTTTTTCAAATGGCCATAAGTTGTCAACGGTTGCATCGAATTCACTCAAACTTTTTTTTGAATAGTTTCTTACAGCTTCCTAACAGATGGCATTGATTTTTTTCAGTTTATCTTTTTTAAATGGTGGCTCCTATACAAAGAGCCACCAAAGTTTCCGTTTTTTCTAATTTACTCAAAAAGGGCTCCCCCGATTTTTATGAAACTTTGTATGTTACATATATATAGAATACTTCAAAGAAATCTGCATTTTTAGTTTTTGGCTGCACATGATAATAGCGGAAATTGGTTATATCAGTTTTATTAATTTGGCCATAAGCGGAAATTTATATCATCTATATCACCCAAAAGACGACATCTAAATTTGATATACTAAAGGTTTCTTAACGTTAGCTCCCGTAAATCGAGTATTCCAGTTTTAGCCACATTTTTTTTTAGTTTTTTCCAAATTTTTCAAAAATGAGTTGTTCTTATTGATCGAAAAGTTTGATTTCGTCGTACTATTCCACCCACAGGGCAAGTTCTGCGACCCATTCGTGCATTTTATTTATTTTAAGAATGCATAACTTGCCTTATAGTACCTATAATCGCAAGTAAGAATATAGTATGGGAGGCACAATTTTCTAAAAAAATTACTTAAAACAGAAAAATGATTATTTAAACACAGCTTTTCTCTTTATTGTGTTTTTTAAAAGTTTTTTTAGTGCATCCTTTTCAACATATTAACTTACAAAGTCAAAATTTTGAAAAAAAGTTAAAAAAAATGTTAATCCATTTTTTTTCAAAATTTTACTTAATTAAGTAGTTTCAATTTGTTACTTTTATAAGTTTTAAGTCCAACACTGGAAACCGTATAACTCTAGTCTACAGCTTTTAATTGCTAAGCTATTCAGGAATAACAAAAACAAGAAAATCTAGCCTCACGATAAGGCACAGGTTATCATTAAGCATTTTTTTTCGATGTTTTATTTGGTTCGGTTGTTTTTGAATAAAACGGTTTTCAGTGTTGGACTTAAAACTAATAAGAGCATTCAATTTTGACACAAAAACAATACTTAATAACGTAAAATTTAAAAAAAAAATTATATTGACATTTTTTCAGAATTTTAACCCGCCATTGGTGACGTCAATTTGACTTTGATCATTGGTGACGCCGGTCTCACGCACCGGGGTTTTCAACTAAAGTTTTTTCAAATTGAGTTATTAATAAATATTTTTTATTTTAATATTTATGCTCTTTGACAGTAAAACAGAGATATTTTATCATCATAAGCTCTTTTATTTCAATATTAATAATAAAAAAAATATTTATTCACAGCATCAAAAATCACAATGTTTTTAGACATACATTTTTTTAAACTAAGAAAAAAACAAAAAATAGCTTATTCATATTAAAAAATTACATCTATTAGTCTTTTGACATTAGGAACTTTCATAAAAAAAACAAAAACTGGTATCCTTCCAAACAAAAAATTAAAAAAAAATACATCTCAAAAAATCCTATTCTTCAGCCAAACAGTCTCTGCAACAGGGCACTACATGTTCAAGACACAAATATTTTCGACATTTATGACAAGAGTACTTGGTCTTCCTATTTTTCTTCCATCCACATTCAAAGCACCGGCCATTTCTTGAAGGACCAGCAGTCCCAGGTACATCGTCCAACTTTAAAATCTCTGACAGTCTTTGTCTCATAGACCGTGGTAAGTTCAACTGCATTTGTCGTTCTCTATTGTGAGGTTCAATGAGTTTCATGGCCAAACTCTCAATAAAGTTGCGACGTTGAAGTTTTGTGTTTTGGTTGTTAGCTGTGTATATCACCTGACTGTTGATTGTACTAACATTGAGCAAAGCGTAGAAGACTACCATGGGCCAGCGCCTTGTTGCTCGGGCACAATTATAATTCGCACATAAACGATCGACGACATCGACGCCACCCTTTGTGTCGTTATAGCTCAAAATTATTTCGGCGGGTTTTTGAGTTTCGGTATCGACTGTAAATTCATTGTGCATTGTGCTAATCAGGAGAACGTTTTTTCCTTTCTTTGGAACATGTGAAACCAAAACCATGTTTTCGCGATAACCAAACATATTTGACTTTACATCTCGACCACGCAATGTATTGAAGTCAGAAGGAATTTCCTTTTTGTTCTTTCTAATTGTTCCGACTGTTGTTAGACCTTTCTGGAGCAACGCTTCAGCTAAGGGTATACTGGTATACCAATTGTCAGTTGTGACGTTGCGACCAGTGTTGATAATCGGTTCGCATAATCTTTGAACAACTGCGAAGCCAGAATTATCAAAATTGTATGGGCCTATTTGTGGCTGTTTTCCAGGATAAATTTCCATATTAAATGTGTAAAACATTTTAGCGTCACAAAGGGCTTGAATTTTGATTCCATATGGATTAGGTTTATTTGGAATATATTGCCTAAATGAGCACCTTCCGCGAAAAGCTTCCAACTTTTCATCAATTGTCACAAAAGCAGATAAAGTGTAATTATCCTTACAATTTTGGACAAATCGCTCGAATACTTCTCGAATATGGCAAATTTTGTCAAAAGCTTTTCTATTTTCCCTCGTAGTACCATCATCAAACCTCAAAGCTCTCAGTAGAAATTTAAACCTCTGAGCAGACATAGAAGGCCGAAATATTTCAACTGAGCCACCATCCGTTCGAAACAACTCGTCAACATTCAGATGATTAGATTTTTTCACTCCAGCTAATAGCAGCAAACCTATGAAGCAATATAACTCGTTGAAATCAGTCGCCTTGGTATATGTTTCTCTGCCTAATTTATCTTTCACGGAAGCAATGTATTGGTTGGTGTACTTGACAATGATCTCAATTATAGTGTCTTCAAAGAAGTGTCTCCAAATTTCTAGAGGATCTTTTACAATTGAGATAGCGCGTTTAGGTCCTGGTAACTGTGTTATTATATTGACCCCTCTGGTACGAACAGATTGGCGAGGGAATTCCTTACTCCATTTCGTACATTTATCTTTTCCTATATAAAATAAGGAGTTGTTGTTACCTGAAGATTCTCGGTCACTCAACTCTTCTTCGCTTTCCGAATTTTGTATTTCCTCTGGTTCTGGTTCTGGTTCCCAATCACTTTCTGCTTCACTATCTGATGATGTTGTTGGTCTGCCGTCATCAAGTTGTATTTCTTGGAGGAGATATTCGAGATGACGCTGTTCATTTTCGTAAGACATGCTGTAACAAGGTTTAGGTACAATATGAAACATGTCGTATATATAGGTATATATATATACATACATATATATGTACATATATAGTACAACAAGACAAAAAAAAAAAATTATAAAGTGGGCAAACACGTGTATAACACTAAATAAACTGCGAATAATATAAAACTCAACTATGATTAATTTACTTACATACTTGGTGACACACGGTCTCACGCACCGGGTTAGTACCAAAATTACAACACGTGTGCTCGCTAAGCCGTTTCGGCGTAAACTGACGATGGGGGATGCGCAATGCGGCAGCTACTCGAAACTACAACACAAATGGATGACGGCGGATAAAGTTATTCAAGTTTTTAATAACACCCGGTCTCACAGACACATAGGTCACCAATGGCGGGTTAAGTTTGAAAAAAAAATTTTCAAAAACTATTTGCTAACACAACTTAATTTAAAACGGAAATTAAAAAAG
This sequence comes from Platycheirus albimanus, assembly GCA_916050605.2. Classification (NCBI taxonomy): domain Eukaryota; kingdom Metazoa; phylum Arthropoda; class Insecta; order Diptera; family Syrphidae; genus Platycheirus; species Platycheirus albimanus. Next base: position 250,324,976 of record OU696696.1, on the reverse strand, counting down.
ATTTCTGTCTTTCCAAAAAGGTCATGGCATTCTAGGTTTTGCCGTTGTTCTTAACTAATTATTTTTCTGTTTTAAGTAAATTTTTTGGAGAATTGCCCTTCCCGGCTAAACCGAGGGTAATAGACCCACCTCCTAGAGCCTAAAGTAGCAACAAGAATAAGAATGGGTGACAGGATATCTCCTTGTCTCACTCCTTGAACCTTGAACATCTCGCAATAAGGGATCTCTTTCCCAAACGCTCGTTCTGTGCTTATACATAATGAGGTTGTTAAAACAAAAAATTCAATCAATTGTTCCCCCCTTTTACGAAACACAAAGATTCGAAATGCAAAAAAGACTCAAAAAAGATTCAATGTGCATTGGTTTCTCCGCTTTGATTTCTCTATTTATCTCTATCCCGCTCTGTCCTAAATCATGATGAAGAAATGTATGTGCAAAATAATCTAAAAAAGCATAATCATCAAGTGCTGGTTGCTTTAATGCAGGCATTGCATATATAAACCATTGTATTACTACGTGAGGTGCGCCATCTATGGACGGAGAACTAAGCACTTGATTTTAGATGTTTTAGTCTAAATTACGAAAATAAATAGGTAAATGATCAACTTATTTAGCAATCAAAACAAACTTAACGAAAATAATTTTAAAATAGTCCGAAAGAAAACCTTACTTCTCAAACTTAAGTTTTAACGAAAAATAATATATTAATCGAAATATTCCGATTCGCAATTGTGTTTCCACCGTACCCAAGCCCCGCTTTAGTTACAAAAAAGTATAAATAATTATGGTCACATAAACAACACGTTCCAACAAGTTACTGCGATGCGTTCTAGACTCTTCGTTTCATACACAAACACATACTCAATACTCTAGATGAAAAGAAACACAGTTATAGAAAAGAAACCGCACAAAAATACTTACTTTTGGTTATAGATATACAAAAACCGGATTTATCTGCATCCACCATATACGCACTGCAGATCCTCTCTATCTTAGAGTTATAAGGATCTCTTGGGAAGTGGCGAGCCAAACTTAATTTTTCTTTTAAAAAGTTTTTCTGTACCTTTGAGTTCCATGAATAATTGCATCAAGAGAAGAAGCCTAAGCTCCATTATTCCATAAGAAAAAACTTTTTTAACATTCAAATTAAACAATAGTTTCAAAGAAGTACCCCCTCGCGGGCTTGACCTTGGCGTCGGCGTCGGTGAGGGGGCTTAAGTACACTCTAGAAATATTTGACGGCAAAATTTTTAAACAAATAAAGAGTGGAAAACCAACAAAGCCCAAAACAAACAAACAAACAACAAATAACAAATATGGACAATACACAAAAGACAGAAGAATCAAATCGGACGGGGATATATGTACGTTCAAATGTCGGCAGGAGTCGCGACTGCCGGCATGGGCTTGGCCCCGCAAGGGGATAAGTCTGCCTGCTTAATTCTTGCCTCTGCGATATTTCATTAAATTTTATAAGAAAGTTTTTTGTTTAATTATTAAATTTTACCACATCCTAAATCAATAGGAATTCGTTCTTTGTTTTTATTAACTAGAGTGATTTTCATCTAATTTTTATTCAACAAATCTACAATAAAAGAATCATCACATTATTTTTTTTTTTTTTTCAATTTGCCGTGGTATTCTTTGAGTGTTACTTATAATTTAACCATTCACCAACACTCACTTCGTCTCTCTTCCTCTTGCTGAAACTGCAAATCGTTTATTGTTTTTGCCTCGTCTTCCCGGGTGAGTGCATTTTTTTTTATTTGTATATGTTCTGCGTTAACGAAGCAGAACAATTGATGCTGCGAAAAATTTAAAAAAAAAAAAAAAAAAAAAAAAACCTATTTCTCGGTGCCTACTCTCGTGCGTTGCACCTTGTCCGAAACTGGTTGAGAATCTTTGGATCGGCCGACGAACCTCATCATCATACGGACCTGTACCCGTGTTTACATCTTTAATCGTCGCATTCACAACCTACCAGCGCCCAGCGATCGTCGTGCGTAGTCTCACCTCCTCCCGAGCCCCGACTGAAATCTCGCCTTCTGGGTGAGTACTTTTTTAGTGGTTATCTGCCAAGCAGTTCTACTCTGGTATTACCCCATTAATTTCGTTGTGGGTGTTTTTATTTATTTACATATACTCTACCTTACCGGCTTCTGTCATCTCCAAACTCCAACATCAACAATCACACAACATTACCGACAACTTCGACCTGGTTCGTGTCTTAACTATCATTTCGCACTATTGTACACTGGGAGTGAAAAATACAGATCCCCTTCAAGCAAAAATCACTGACTTCAGAATTCTCGGTTCAATTCTGGCTCACCTGAGTCTGCGTTTAACGAGGCCTCTCACGAAATTGCATGCATGGCATACAAAATTAAGAAAGAGAATCGAGAGTCGAGCATTTTTTTTTCTTTTTCAATAGATTGAGAGAGGGAGGGAGAGAGCAGGAGCCTTTTATTCATGTATAATATGTTTACTTTTTGTTTTTAGTAAACATCATGGTCTTTTTGAGTGGACACGTACTTAATACTCGTGCTTCAAATACGTTTATATTTTATAAAGTAATTAGTTATGTGCCTAAAATTCAGAGTTAATATAATTAAACAACAAATAAATATAAATTGTGTAGCCCGGCCACTTATAAGTCGGCAAATATATATTAATACCGTGTTAATTTATAATTAATGAAATGTAATCGTACCCTGGAAAAAAATCTCAATAAAGTTATACAACTACTACTACTATATGTTTACTTTTTGGTTTATAAAGAATAAAGAATAAAAAAAATAAAAATATGGCAACAAGTTTTATTTATATTTTGTTTTGGACGACAGAAGTTTTTTTCGATACTCCAACTCGTTTGCTTTTATGACATTTTTGTTTTCAAGTTTGTTTTGGGTGCAATTTCGCTGAGCGGGACGCGCTCAGTTACGTTCACAGAACGCCCTCACATTCAATTATAATAAGTTTCCTCTTAGTCACATCCTCAATAAAAAAAGATACAAAGTATCTTCAGTTTATAATATCATAGATACAAAGTATCTACTGCACAAATTGTCATAGAAGCACTTTTTGCCTTCAGCAACAAAGACTCTATTTTCATCATAGAATTAAACAAAGATAATGCAGCCAAACCAAGATTTGCTACATAAGCATTATTATTGTATAAAAGAAGCTTCCAAGTCGAATGTAAAGAGCAGTATTAGAGTTCCAGTTCTTCGTATAGCTGAAGATTTCCCCCCACCAGTGGTAAGGGATCCGAAGCTGAATAAATATAATTCTGAAATTATTAATCTCATGAGTTATTATTTTCAAGTGGAGTTCTCTAACGAGAACTAAAATATATAATTTTTTTTTAGAAATAAAGAACCGAAAACGAAATTGGCGCAGTCGGTAGGATCCCGAAAGATCCATAATTAATATAAGTGTGTCGTACTTTTTTAAAAGTTTAAATCGGGATTAAATCGTTTTAACTAATTTAAATAGTTTACCGGTAAATTCATATTACATAAACGGTATCGGACATAAAAAAAAAATACTTCAGTGATAAACATAGTGAATTAAGATCCGTAAGGGACAATTTCACAAAATCTCATAGAGAGAGTGTTGAACTGAAAAAAGTGTTTTAACTAAAAAAAAAAAAAAAGAAGAAAAAAAAAAATATATTTGGAAACGTGAAAAGTGTATAATTTTCGAACGAATATCGAAAATTCACAATTTCAATGACGAATAATTTCATGTGAAGAACGAGTGAAGAAAAAAAAATTAAAAGAAAAATTGTTTTATTTAAATGCTGCCAGAGGAAGTTAATACTCAAGAGGGAGCAGAAGCACCACAAAAAGAAAATTTAAATAAACCAGGGGAGAACTCACAAAGTTGGATAGACGACGAAGCTACTGCTGATTTTCAAGAGCACATAAGAGCCCTACAACAGAAAGTGAGACGACAATTATTGAGGCAAAACAGAGAAAGAAATATTTAAAAAAAAAAAATAATTAAAAAAAAGTGAAAAAAAAGTGTAAACTCAATAAGAAAAAATATTTTGTTTTAAAAAGAAGGAAGAACAACTTTACGTGGCATAAAATATCCGAGTCGAAAGCCCCAACGTGTTCAGAAACAGATGAAGAAATACAAGCCTTATCATATTCCAACTGCGTTATCAACAAAGGAATTTGAAACATCAGAGGATAATTGCATTGAAAGTACAACTATAAAATCAGAAGGAACAGATCCAGAATCCAGAAAAAATCAACAAACAGAAACAACAGAAGAAGACGAAATCATCAAACAAGAAATTAAAGAAAAACAGGTAAAAATGGCAGCTATAAATATTGATCCTCTTAAATTATTAAAAACTTTGCCAAATTTTGATGGTAAATCATGTAGTTTAATTATTTTTATAAAAAAAGCAGAATTTATAATTAATGCAACAAGCTTATATAATGAAGGTTCCAAAGATTTTATAACAAATGAAATCAAATCAAAAATAACAGGATTCGCTTTAGATGTAGTTTTACGGGGTGGCGACCCAAATAATTGGAAGGAAGTGAAAACCATTTTAGTTAATAATTTTGGTGAGAGAGAAACATTTTTAAAATTAAAAGAAAAGGCAGACAAGATTTTTTGCAAAAACATTTCCCAGATATATTATTCATTCTCAGATATACTCTGCAGATTAAATAATAAATATTATTTATCAGAAGTTAAATTAGAGGAGTATAATCCAAACAATAATGAAAAGTCATTATTGGCTAAATTTTGCGAGAAAATTCCACCAAATGCCAGTTCAATAATAATAAATCATAATATTAAAACGTTAAGCGAAGCATATTATAAATTAGAATCTTGTCACTGGACAACAGAAAGTTACAATAATAGAAATGAAAGGAATAATTATAGAAGTGAAAATTATAATAACAATTTTAAAAGTAACAACAGGAACTTTAATAAAAATGGTCAAAACTTTTATAGAAATAACAATAATCAGAGAAATCATAATGAAAAATATAATAGGCAACAAAACAGAATAGGCAATAATCATAATCAAAGAAATAATAATGAACAGTATAGGCAACCAAATAGAAGTGGTAATTTTTCTAACCAATATCAACATCAAAACCCATTTGCTGCACAAAATAGAAGAAATATTGTAGAACCCATGGAAGTAGACCATTTGACCCGGGACACTTCAAAATTTTCAAATACATGCCTCGAAAGACCATTACCCTGCATAGATGTTCATATCCTAAATAAAAAAGTTAGATTTTTGGTAGACACAGGAGCAGCAACCTCTGTTTTAAGAGAAAAAACATTCCCTAGACATTTTGAAAGTAAACTTCACAAACCAATTACCCTTAAAACATTATATGAAGAAAATTTAATAAATACTAAAATAATTTTGCCATTACCAAGTGAATTTAATAAAAATAAATCAACCATGGAATTTTTAATTACTCCAATTACTAACAGTTCACTTGACGGTATTTTAGGAAATAATATCCTCATGCCATTACAAGCCGAATTATCATATATTACTCATACATTGAACATTAATAATGTCAAGATTCCATTGCTTTCAAAACCCAAAAATTACCCGTTAGATAGTTATATTCAAGAGTTATCAAATAAACAAATAAACCTCTGTAGTATTGATTTATATTCACAAGATTTAATTAACAAATTAATAGAACCCTATATGAACATAGAAGAAAAAAAAGCTCTTACTGAAATATTGAAGAATAATAGACAACTATTTTATAAAGAAGGGGATATTTTAACAAATGTAAACGAAGTTACACATAAAATCGAAACAAAAAATGATAAGCCAATATATTCACGCCTATATAGATATCCGGAAGTACATAAAGAAGAAGTCGATAGACAAATAATTGAAATGTTAGAACAGGGCATAATAAAAGAAAGTAGCAGTCCATATAATGCTCCTATCTGGGTCGTCCCCAAAAAGATAGACAATTCAGGACTCAAAAAATGGCGTATTGTCATTGATTATAGAAAACTTAACGAGATAACAGTGGAAGACAAGTTTCCTATACCAAATATTGATGACATTTTCAGTAAATTGGGAAGAGCCCAATATTTTACAACGTTAGATCTAGCTAAAGGTTTCCATCAGATATTGGTGAACCCTAAAGATAGACACAAAACTGCTTTTTCAACAGCTACTGGTCATTATGAATTTAATCGTATGCCTTTTGGATTAAAAAACGCCCCCGCTACTTTTCAGCGAATGATTAATCACGTATTAGAAGGTCTTGTAGGAAAAATATGTGTTGTCTATTTAGACGACATTCTTATATTCAGTACATCATTAGAAGAACATATTTGTTCAATTAATAAAGTATTTCAGAAACTTAAACTATATAATTTAAAAATACAAATAGATAAATGCAAGTTTTTAAGCAAAAATACAGAATATTTAGGGCATGTAATTACTACAAATGGAATAAAGCCAAACCCAGAGAAAATAAAAGCAATTGATAAAATACCAATTCCGTCTACCACAAAACAAATAAAATCATTTTTAGGGCTTACAGGTTACTACAGAAAATTTATTAAGGATTATTCAAAAGTAGCAATACCTATGACCAAATATCTTAAGAAAGGAGTTAAGATAAACACTAAAGACCCAGAATATTTAACAGCTTTTGAAGAACTTAAATTACTCATATCTAGTGATCCAGTTTTAAAATATCCTGATTTTACAAAGGAATTCGTGTTGACAACAGATGCATCCAATTATGCAATCGGGTCTGTTCTTTCACAGTCAAATCACCCATTATGTTATGCATCTCGCACTCTTAATGAACATGAACGCAGATATAGCACTATCGAAAAAGAATTATTAAGTATTGTATGGTCAACAAAATATTTCAGACCATATCTTTACGGTCGCAAGTTTAAAATACGCACCGATCATAGACCTCTTATATGGTTAAGTAACCTTAAAGAACCAAACTCAAAACTCCAGAGATGTAAAATCAGTTTAAATGAATATGACTTTGATATTGAATATTTAAAAGGAAAAGAAAATCGTGTTGCAGATTATCTTAGTAGACTTGAAGTAAATGCATTTAATAGGAATGATGAATCATCATTAGCCACAAATCATAGCGGAATAGAAGAAAGAAATGATCACATAGGAATTTCTGAATTACCTACAAATATGTTTAAGCATCAAATAGAAGTAATAGAGTCAGAAGACGAAAGTAAAAATATTAAATTTATACATCAAGGTGTAAGAAGACTTACCATTATAACAAAAAATGTAGGCGATTATTTTACTGAAGCATTAAGAGAATTCTTACCCGATCACGGTAAAGTGGCAGTATACTGTCCAAGTGATAATTTATTTTGCAAAATTCAGGAAAAATATGTCGAGCTTTATAGCAATCAAAGTAAACTAAAATTACTTAGATGTATTACGCTTTTAAAAGATTTAAGTAACACAAACGATGCATTGAATCTCATTCAAAGGATTCATGAAAAATTTAATCACAGGGGAATACATGAAACATATCTTGAAATTAAAAATGAATACTATTTTCCAAAGCTAAGGGAACTAATTAGAAGGTACATAAACAATTGTACTATATGTCAGATAGCAAAACATGATAGAAGCCCAGAAAAAATTAAATTTGAAATAAGCAAAACTGCACTGAAACCAAATGAACTCATACACATGGACATTTATATTCCAAGCAAAGATATTTACTTTTTGACCTTTATAGACAAATATACAAAGCATTTGACAGCTTTTCCCATTGCTAGTAGAAATACACACAAAATTATTGAACAACTTAAGCTTAGAAATTCAATATTAGGCAAACCTGAAGAAATAGTATGCGATAATGAATTTAGCAGCCTAGCATTTAAAGAATATTGTAACGAAGAAAATATAAAAATAAAAATAGTACCCCAAATCATAAGACAGGAAATGCAGACGTAGAAAGAGTGCATGGTACACTCAATGAACATATAAGAATATTTAATGCTCAAGAAAATAAAAAGAACATATTAAACTTAAAAGAAAAGGTTATAAAAGCAGTTAGTGTATATAATTGTACAATTCATTCAACGACATTAAGAAAACCTATAGATTTTATAAAAAAACAAAATAAAAGAAAACGAGCTGGAAGAAATAGGAAGAAGGATTCAAAAAGTTAAAGAAGATAATATAAATAAGCTTAATCAAAATAAAACAGACTTTGTTGAACCAGATTTAAACAAAGATTTATATATAAAAGCCAACGTAGTTAGAACAGCTAAGAAGATAGCAGCAAAATATAAGAAAACTAAGGTAGAAAAGATAAATAACAAATATTACGCAAATAAGAAAAAAATACACAAACAAAATTTTAAAAGAAAATATAAATATCAAAATAGTGATAATAATTTAATCTCTTTACAGGCAATATGAAAACTATAATTAGTATATATTTATTCTCCATTGTAACCATGATAAAATCAGAGTTCTTTTTACAAGAAATCCACAATCAAGCAGGGTATGTTATAATTAAACAGGAGCCCATTGAATTAATCGAAAAATATGATAAAATTCTTCATATAATTAATTTAGAAACATACAGTGAAATTATAAAACAAATTGAATTTTCTATAGAAAACGGTTATAATAATTTCAGGGATACAAGATTAAAAAGATTGATGACAGATGCGTTAGGAGATTCTAAATCGAAATTAAAAAGTATCCTCCCATATTCAAGACAAAGAAGGGGATTAATAAACATAGGAGGCAGCGGGCTCCATTTTCTTTTTGGGGTAATGGACAATGATGAAAGAGTAGAAATTGAAAATCATTTAAAAATAATAGAAGAAAATAACAAAAACGCCATTACAGAGTTAAACAAACAGGTAGGGATTAATACACAATTTCAAACAGAGTTAGAAACAATGGCCGACCGCATAAACAAACATCAGTATGTATTGAGGAACTTCATAAATTCTACAGATATTCAATAGGAAAATCTAGCTAAGAGCATATTTTCACTGCAAATCAATACGGATATAATGTTATTAAACAACGAAATAGAAAAATTACAAGACAATATAGTCTTTTCACGATTAGGCATTTTAGGCAGGAATATCTTAACAAAGGAAGAAATTAAAAGATTTAACATATCTGCAAACAAGTTAGAACACATAGAGAGTAGCCTATTGACTAGAAGCAACCAATTAGTTTTTGTTTTGAAAATACCTACATTTACATATAAATATGAAAGCATAATGATTTTACCTATTCCAAATAATCAAGGATTTGAAATTGAAATATCGAAATATAACTACATTAATTATAACGAAACGTTATATGAATATAATGAAATAAAATATGTAGGAAACCTAAAAAAAAGTCCAATATGTATCCAAAACTTGTACGAAACAAAACATGAGAATTGTAAAATAAGATTAAATAAAGATCAAGAATTAATAGAATTAGAAAATGGACTCATTTTAACAAAAAACCTTTTCAAAACAAGTCTAAGTAACTATTGTAATAATATTGAGTACGAAATTGTAAAAAATAACCTTATATATTTTAAGGACTGTAATATTAAAATAAATACAACTATATACAACAATGAAAAGGAAACATTTAAACAAAACATTGTTATTCCATTATACAACACATTAAATGTTACAAATATTAATCTGACATTGGAAGATATACATATAAGCCAAATACAAAATCTAAAATATTTGCAAGAACTAAAGTACTATAGTAATGTTAAACATATTATATCATATAGTGGTATCACATTTATAATTATTTCAATTGCAATTTTACTATTATATTTGAAACATAAAGTAACTAAAAAAGTTAAAATTGAAAACATAATTGTAGATTCTCAGGAGAGCATCAAACATAAGGGGGGAAGAGTTACGTTCACAGAACGCCCTCACATTCAATTATAATAAGTTTCCTCTTAGTCACATCCTCAATAAAAAAAGATACAAAGTATCTTCAGTTTATAATATCATAGATACAAAGTATCTACTGCACAAATTGTCATAGAAGCACTTTTTGCCTTCAGCAACAAAGACTCTATTTTCATCATAGAATTAAACAAAGATAATGCAGCCAAACCAAGATTTGCTGCATAAGCATTATTATTGTATAAAAGAAGCTTCCAAGTCGAATGTAAAGAGCAGTATTAGAGTTCCAGTTCTTCGTATAGCTGAAGATTTCCCCCCACCAGTGGTAAGGGATCCGAAGCTGAATAAATATAATTCTGAAATTATTAATCTCATGAGTTATTATTTTCAAGTGGAGTTCTCTAACGAGAACTAAAATATATAATTTTTTTTTAGAAATAAAGAACCGAAAACGAAATTGCTCGCTCACTCTCTCTCTCTCTCTCTCTCTCTCTCTCTCTCTCTCTCTCCCTCACTCTCTCTCTCTATTTCTCTCTCACAAGTGAGTCCGTGGGAATTCTAATTTACATACTAAATGGAACCGACAAACGTCGTTTTACGGCTCCTTATTTGGGTCCGTATGCGGAGTCTAGTATGTGAATTTGACTCCGCGCGTGGATCCAATTCGGATCAATTTGCTTGAAGGGTCTTGTTTTTTGTTAAAGTAAAGTCGAGATAAACTTTAAAAGTTTTTAACAATGGAAAATAACCCATGTGATTCCCTGAACTGTGTTCTCGACAATAAATATACTGAACTAGTGCCGTGTCGCGGTCTCTGCGGTAAAACATTTCATCCAATATGTATCGGACTAAGTAAAAGATCATGCGGGTATATAAAAGAATACTTGAACTACTTCGTATATCTTTGTGATGAATGTAAGAACATCTCGCTCTCTCATATTCTACTAGCCGTTAAATGCCTCAGCGATTCTACAAATTCTATTTTAACTGACAATAATCGTTTTCACAAAAGTGTACTATCAAAATTTGAGCATTTCGACGAATTTTCTAAGAGTATAGAAATTCTTAACAGTTCCATCGAGACCCTAAGCAAACGTTGTCTTTCTAATCAATCTTCAATCGATAAGAAACTCTCATATATTGTGCAGCAATTAAATCCACGTTTCGAACAGCAACTTTCAAATCCTCCATTAAAACACACGCATTGCCAGTTTGAAAATATTAACCGTGAAATTCGATCTACAGTTGACTCGGTTCTTAGCTCCTTTCCTCTCGATAATATCACTAAGCAAATACAAGTCATTCGGTCTGACCTCGATCTCTTTCTACAAGACACTTCAACCTCAATGTCTTCGGCAACATCTCATTTTTCCTCTATTCTTCAGGACCTTGCCTCCAAGATTACCGACATCAGCAATCAGCTAACTGAAACGCGTACCTCTCTAAAAGATGCTATTGAGGAAATTATAATCACTTACTGCAAAATCGATGAATTACCTTCGCATTTCCAACCAAATGTGCCTAATTATATCAACGATACATCCATTCTCCCTGAAATCATTGAATCCACTCAGAGCACATCTCACTCTATCTCACCACCTGTTATTACACCAAACATATCAACAACGTCAAATGATACTGCTTGCCCTGCTCAGTCAGTTCCTATCATCCATCGTTTCGGCACAACTTGGACTGAAAGCCAATGGAATGACAGGCTTAATAAACTAAAAATGGTATCTAAATTCACGCTTTTCTTCGTTAAAGGAACTCCTAGTAAAGCAAATGACTCTTGGATTCGCAAGCTTTTTTCGAGCAATTTTGAAGTCAACCTCGGAGAATGTCATAAGCTAACTTCGTCTAGTTTCAAAGTGTCGATTCCATCCAGATATGAATGGTTACTCATCTCTACCGCCCACCCTATTTGCTGGCTTGGGAAAATAAAAATTACTAAATGGGTCACTAAAACTAATAGGAAAACTTATAAGTCTTCAACTAAAAATGTAAATAATATAATACTAATTTTAAGACCAACCCTACCAGTTTCAAATCCATTAACAATCTCAACCCTCCCAGTTCCAAATCTATAAACAACCCCAATATTAAAAAGCCCCCAATCTTAATTGACTCCACTCTTCCCGAACGAAAACGCGTATCATTTAATACCAATCCTAAGTCCATCCCATCTTATTACAATGATTCAATTAAGAGCACTTCTTCTAACGTTAAGTATAGTAATTTTATCCATTCTCACACCTTGAATCCTTCCTCTCACTTAACCACCCAAACTCCCTAAATTTTCGATCCTATGGTTCCGCCTTCTGTCAAATTAGCTTCTAAATTTGCTAATCCTAAGCTAACAGTTGATGAGTTCGACGGCCGATACATTATGGCAAGGCTTCGTAAAAGTGAATTATACGATAATGTGCGTCTTTACCTTGCTTACTTACACGATAAACCAGCCTCTGTTTGTTTTAATGGCAAGACTAAAACTAACGTCTTAGTATCGATACAAAAAGAAGGCCTCCCTACCGACCCTTCTTTACTTGTCAATATCTATACCCGTTTTCATGAGGGTTATAATATCTCTCCTTCTACAGTCTCGAAAGACCTTGCTACGTATGCTTCATTTGTAAACTCTAAACTTTCTCCCTTCACAAGTTTCAACCACAGGCCTCGTCTTTAATACAATCCTTAATTCTTCATCTATCGGCGATACCCCAACTACAATATCTCTCTATTACCAAAACGTTAGAGGGCTCCGTTCCAAAACCTCTTCTATGTTTCTTAACTCCCAAAAACTGCCTTTTGATATTTTTGCCCTTACAGAAACGAACCTTTGTCCCAGCATTCTTGATAGCGAGCTATTCACATCTGATTTTATCGTCTTTCGTGCTGATGGTCAGATCATAGATAATGCTCCTTGTGGGCGTGGAGTTCTCTTGGCTGTTCACACTCGTCTGAATGCAACCCTTGTCGAAGTCTCTAAATCGGCACTCTTTGAATTCGTGTGCATTAAGGTTTCTGCATATAATCGGTCTTTTTACATTATCTGCTGTTATATTCGCCCAGCGTAGCCCACTTTTACGTATGAACTAATAGTCAAGTCATTTGATTCGCTTTTTGATTCTGCGGAATCCAGTGATGATTTTATCATCGTCGGTGATTTCAATTTGCCTGACCTTGTTTGGATTCCATCAGAGGATGAATTACACTTTGTTCCCTGCAATACTACTTCTGATAAAGAATCTCTTTTCACAGATCGATTATTCGAAAATGGCCTATTTCAAATAAGCGGGATCTCTAATAACTTGGAGAGGCAGCTTGACCTAATTTTCTCTTCTGACCCTTTCAATTCAATTGTCACCGAAAGTTTTCTCCTTCTCTCCACCCTTGACCGATATCATCCTTCTCTATCTCTTCTTTTCACTGTTGATCAAGGTTTATCCACCATTGTACCGGAAGTCTCATTTCATTTCAATTTTCGTAAAGCCAACTTCAACCAACTTGAGATCCTTTTAAACGATATTGATTTCAGTTTATTTTTGACCCCTAACGCCCCCATTGACATTGCCCTGACATTCTTTTACACAGCTATCTTTGAGTGTTTACTCCTGTGTGTCCCTTACGTACCCCAAAAGAATTGTTTATTATCACCCCCCTGGTACACCAAGGAGTTGCGAACTCTTCGTAATTTTAGGAATAAGTTATGGAAAACCTATTTAAAATCCCGAACATTTTTAGATTTTTTAAAGTTCAATCAAGCTTCTTCCAATTTGTCTCTCCTCTGCGATTCACTTTACAATGCATATCTTGATAAAATGCAGTCTTGCCTCATCTCTGAACCGAAACGGTTCTATCAATTTATTAATTCAAAAAGAAAATCTGATGGTCTACCCTCTTCCTTCAGTTTTAATAATACCTCATCTGCTGATCCTGAAGTAATTGCCAAACTTTTTGCAAATTTTTTTAGTCAGTCTTATAGCGATGCTGTTAATAATCCTGATTTAGAATATTTTGAGTAATTGTCAAGCAGTTCGCAAACTTCACTAGTTTCTCTTGATATTTCTCTTTCATCGGTCAGTGAAAAATTAAGTTCACTTAAAGATGACTTCTCTCCTGGTCCTGATGGTCTCCCAGCCATTTTTCTCAAAAAATGTGCTAGCGCACTGTGCGACCCTCTGACAACTCTATTTAAACTCTCTCTTTCGCAAGCAGTTTTTCCTACCTTATGGAAAAACTCATATATTTTTCCAATTCATAAAAAGGGCAATAAAAATGAAATATCAAACTATCGTCCGATAGCTAAACTTTCTTCAATACCCAAGCTCTTTGAAAGCATCATCTACGACTCACTTTGTTTCCATTGTAAGTCATTAGTTTCTCCACTTCAACATGGTTTTATTAAGGGTAGGTCCACCACGACGAATCTTACTCAATTTGTTTCAACGACCCTCTGTGCCCTGGAAAAAGGTTACGATGTTGATGTAATCACTACTGATTTCAGCAAAGCATTCGATAAGATCTCTCACCAAATTATTTATATTAAATTAAAAGCCTTCGGGTTTCCTCCAATATTCATCCAATGGGTGAGATCCTACTTGGAAAACCGCCAATATAATGTCGTGTTCAGATCTTCTGTGTCCAATCCCATCCAAGCCACCTCAGTTGTTACTCAGGGCAGTCATCTCGGACCACTTTTATTTATCCTTACCATAAACGATGTTGAAAACATTATTTCTTTCTCTAACTTGTCTATTTATGCCGACGACATGAAAATTATGAAAATAATATCTACTCCTATCGATTCTTCCCTGCTGCAAAATGACTTGAATTCTTTTCTTACATGGTGCACTAAAAATTTTCTCGAACTCAATGTCTCTAAATGTGAACATATGACTTTTTCTCGTAAACGCCTGCCTTTACCATGTCGTACTTATCATTTCTGCAATGTTCCGGTTCCCTTAGTTTCCTCCATTCGCGATCTCGGCATTTTATGTGATAAAGAGCTCAACTTTCGTTCTCACATAAATTATATTATTGCCAAAGCCAACTCTTCCCTTGGTTTCATAAAGCGCTGGTCTAAAGAATTTTCTAACCCATACGTAACAAAGTCCCTCTTCACCACATATGTTAGACCTATTCTTGAGTATGCCAGTCAAGTTTGGTCTCCTTATTATTCCACCCATTCACTTAGAATTGAAGCTGTACAACGTAGGTTCCTCCGTTTCGCCTTGCGAAACCTCCCTTGGTCCGACCCTCATTTCCTTCCCCCCTACGAACATCGTTTACAACTGATCGACCTTAGCACGCTTGCGAGACGTCGTGCTGTTGCAGACATACTTTTCGTTCACCAAATTATCACCGGTGCCATAGATTCTCCTCCTCTTCTTGAATTAATTTTCGTCAATACCAATCCACGTAACCTAAGATCTATCCCCTTCTTTTACCTTCCTACTCACCGTACCAATTATGCCCACTTCAACCCAATTACTAGAATGTTACGCTCAGCCAACAGTGCACAACATCTCCTTGATTTCATTCCTAGTCTCTCCTCCCTTAGAAAAAACCTTTACTCTAATCTTCCTTAACCCCCACACTATTTAGTTTTAAGATAGAATAATAAGTTCATTTTATGTTAGAGTTTAAGTTATTCAAAAAATATTGTTATATTTTTATATGAGCTTGAATTAAGCAAATAAATAAAATGCTTGTCGACAGCGACAACAACATTTTTAAGCTTTTCATCTGAGGATGAACTCCTGGCTTCGAGCCAGGAAACACTCACGGGTAGCAATATCAGTACTGGAAGCTTCCGTACGGTAGAGTTGCCCAAACCGTCTGGCACAGGAAGTACAAGCCATAGTACGCCTGTGCCACAAAAAACAAAAAACACGAAAAAGAACCCTGATAGCAAAGCCAGACATAGCGGCGCTACTCAGGACAAAAGTGAAAGTGCCCAATTGCGAAATCAGTTCAAGAAGGCGACGTTTATTCTAGACAAGATTGCCAAAAATAAGGAAGCTGGAACTGTTCAAGAGAGGGACTTAGAAGACAAGAGGAAGTATATGAAGATTGTTGAAGAGTACAACAATCTTCTTGAAAAATCCAAAAAACGTAACCGCTCAACCGAAGAGAACAGTCAGGCTGCTAAGAAGAGTAGGACTGAGCAAGGAGCATCATCATCGAGAGCGATGCGCCCCAGCGTACCGCCAACGAGACAGTCAGAGACGATCTCCAGGTAGCTGTGGTAGATGAGCTCTGCTCGGGTGGCAAATCTTTGTTGCCCGTGTGGAATTCCATCAAAGCAAAACTCTCGGAAATGGTGTTCCTTTATGCAACCTCTACAACCGAAGGCCCATGCCCATGTTTCGACTCTAGCGGGATGCTCAGAGGCTGCAGGGTGATCAAATGCGGTGATGTGTTCTCTAGGGAGTTCCTTAGTTCGTGCATTGCTAAGATTAGCAATGACTGGGAGGGTTTGAGACTCAAACTAATTCCAGCTAAGGATATCCCTAGACAGCCCAAAGCTCGCATTTGGTTACCGCAAATGAGCATCAAACCTAGTGGTGCGGATCTCATTCGTAGGTTACAAAGGCAAAACCCGACGGTTCCTATGCATGAGTGGTCTGTTATTAAGGTCGAGGAACCACAAAAAAAAATCGTTATAATCAAGGCCAATCACAAGCTGTTTTTTGGCACCAGGACGCTGCAAATGAAGCAGTAAAGGGCGATGAAATTGAAAATGCCCAAAGCGAACAACCAGACGATGCAGAAGAAACGAACCAAGCTGAAACTGACTCAGATTAATCTGAAGCACAGCAAATGTGCCTCAGATAATCTGAGAGTCTTCCTAATAGAGGAATACATCGATGTAGGCTTGGTTCAAGAACCGTAGATTGATGGCCTCAAGATAAGAGGTCTCCAAGACAGCCGATATGATCTCTTCTATAAGCCGGACAATCAAATCCTCGTACTTGCATTCTAGCTAAGAAACATTTAAAAGCCTTTTTATGTCCAAATCTTAGTACACCGGATCTGACAGTCGTCAAACTGGGTAATGGAAAAACCGACAGCCTCCTGTTGGCATCTGTCTATCTGGCACACGATCGAGAGACAGCGCCGTGTGAGGTCGAGCAGGTAATAACCGAAGCCAAGTCAAAGAAGACGGACCTGCTACTGGGATGTGACGCCAATGCGCGTTGGGGTAGTTCGACTATCAACGAACGGGGTAAGTCTTTCTTTGATTTCATTATAAACAAAAAATTAACCGTATATAACAGAGGTAATACCCCCACCTTCGTTTTTCCAAGTACTGAAAACTTTGAAGGTTGGGAAGATGTATTAGATATAACCGTAGGTACGAACAATATAAGGTCATTGGTGGAGAACTGGAGAGTTTCCAACTTGAAATCGTTCTCGGATCACAAGTGGATTCTTTTCAATTTAAATTTCGAAACTGAAAACCCTCCACCATATAGAAACCCGAAAAAAACCAAATATTAATATAGACTCGGTTACAGAACTAGAGGCAAAAGTTAGCACCTTTGAAAAAGCCATGAGCACTGCTTTTAGGGTATCTTGCCCAATCAAGTACAGTAAAAAAACCTTCCCTGCGTGGTGGAACGAAGATTTAGCAAATCTAAGGAAAATGACTAGGGCTATCTTCAATATCTGCCACAAATACAAATTCTTCCAATCGTACAAAGACTGCCTTAAAAAATACAAACGTTCTCTTTCTTTAGCAAAGAAACAGTCCTGGAGGGAGTTCTGTCACTATAGAAGGCATTAAGGACTCTGCAAGACTGGGTAGAATCTTGTCTAAGGAGCATACAAATCCATCTTTTCTTAAAAAGATGGATGGTTCCTGGCCTGACTCTCCTGCGGAGTCCCTTGATCTTCTGATGACCACCCATTTCCCGGGTTGCAGAGACAGCAATCCCAACATACCACAAAATCTAGACGTGCAGACTGCACTGTTGGACAATCACAGAACCGTAATAAGCAAAGAAAACATAGCCTGGGCTATAATGTTTTGACCCGTATAAGCCCCTGGCCTGGATGGCATTCTGCCAGTTATGCTGCAGAAAACACTAGAAATGACTATTCCATGGCTAAAGGCAATCCTCATAGGATGCCTATCACTTAACCAAATTTTCAAATACTTGGAGGCAGGTTAGAGTAGTTTTCATTCCCAAGGTCGGCAGGCGAGGTCACGAATCCGCTAAGGATTTTCGGCCGATAAGTCTAACGTCTTTTGTCCTGAAAATTCTTGAGCGCATCCTAGACACACATACATATAAGAGGAATACTAGAAAGATCTCCCCTCTCAAAATCCCAACACGCCTATCTCAAAGGCAGATCCACCGAAACGGCTCTGCATGAGGTAGTAAGAACGATAGAAAAAACCTTACACTAAAAATAATTTACAATAGCATCCTTCGTAGACGTGGAAGGGGCCTTTAATAATGTTTTAACTAAATCAATTCGTCAATCACTAGTCGACTTAGGGGTCGATGAATACATACGTAACTGGATAGTTTCTATGCTCAGTAATAGAATTATTCAGGCATCTTTAGGCAATATCCAAACCATCAAATTCGTTAATAGAGGTACACCACAGGGAGGTGTTCTTTCACCCGTACTGTGGCTTCTTGTTATGGACAAAATTCTTGTCGAAATGGAGGACAGTGGAGTGAAGGCCGTAGCCTATGCGGATGACTTGGTCGTTCTAGCGTCAGGAAAGTGTTTACCTGTTATTAGTGAAATAACAGAAAGGGCTTTGAGGAAAGTTAGCAACTGGGCCACTAGCTGTGGTCTTGGAGTTAATCAAAGTAAAACGGAACTGATACTCTTTACAACCAAAACTAAGATACCAACCTTCTCTCTACCCCGCCTCAATGGACAAGTGTTATCACTATCAACCCGTGATAAATATCTAGGAGTGGTACTTGATTCCAAGCTCAGCTGGAAAATTAACTTTGAAGAACGCGTAAAAAAGGCCTGTGTAGCCTTTTATGCCTGCAGCAAAACATTCGGTAAAAACTGGGGTCTTCAATCGAAGATGATTCTGTGGACGTACATTCTCACCTACGGCTCGATTGTTTGGTGGCCCGCTCTCAGCAAAGCCTACAATACTGACAAGTTAAATAAGGTTCAAAGAACGGCTAGCATCGGTGTCACAGGGGCTCTTAGGTCTTGCCCAACAGATGCCCTAAATGTTAATCTGAACCTTTTACCACCCGACCTTCACACTAAATACTTGGTGTCCTGTAGTTCAATTAGACTAAGGGAGACAGGTTGCTGGACCGAAAGACCATACGGTCATAGCAATATCTCAACTCTTTTACCTGCCGACTTAACCCTGTACTCCACTGACTACTGCAAACCATCTCTTAGCCTCCATAAAAGTTTCAAAACAGGTTTCCCTTCTAGAACAGAATGGGAAAACGATGATGTTATAGGAGACTTTGACAAAACGATCTTCACTGATGGTTCCAAGATGGAGTGTGGAGTAGGTGCGGGCGTTTTTTCAGAAATGCTCAATGTATCCAAGTCCTTTCGACTCCCTGACTTTGCTAGCGTCTTCCATTCAGAAGTTCTTGCAATCAGGGAGGCTTGCAAATTACTGCAACAATACTCGCATCTAAACCGAAATGTTGCTATACTAATCGATAGTCAGGCCGCTATCATGGCATTGAATTCGACATCCACTTCCTCCAAATTAGTCAGGCAATGCCAGGAAGAACTGGATGATCTTGGCTCAAACCTGAAAGTCACTCTGCTCTGGGTTCCAGAGCACAGTGGTTTTCAGGGGAACGAAAAAAGCAGATGAGCTTGCCAGGCAAAGATCAGCCCTTCACAGCTCACCCGCCGAAGCCGTCAACATTCCGCTGGGGGCTGTGAAGAGCATTGTCTTATGACACTTTGCATCCGTATCTAATCAAAGCTGGAGCAATTTGACCAATTGCATCATATCCAGGAAGATGTGGCCTGTCTACAATAAATCACGAACAAACGCATTGCTCTGCAAAGACCGGTCAGATATAGCCAGGGTGGTAGCAATAAGCACGGGCCAGTGGCCAGTGGGGGTGCATGCTGCAATAATTGGTATTCCTTTCAACGACTACTGTCGATCCTGTAGAGACGAAGCAGAGAAGGAAACTGTTTTCCACTTACTATGCAAATGCCCAACTTTATCTCGCATCAGGATGCGCACCCTGGGTGGAGATTTTTACGAAGATCTTGGGGAACTGTCAAATGAAAAAATTAAAGATTTGATTAAATTCCTGAATGCGACAAAATGGCTATAAATAAATCGTCTATCCCGATAATCACATCCTCAACTAGTTCATCCCATCCCTCTTCTTAAAATCTTTCTAGTCCCCCTAATCAAGCAATCAGTGGATCAGCATGGGACCCATCTGAGGGTCATACATCTCACCTAGGTGGTGGGGTATGATCTGGGTGGTTCCTATGCTGGACCCTTTTAGAAGGACAACTCCCTGCACGATTTCAATGTTCCCTTACCAACCAGCACCCTGCCTAGGTGGCATAAAGTCTGGAGTCTGGCTGCTTGAAGTCGACCAGGGAGTGTCCTGGCAGCTTATAATTATCTTACCTCCCCCCTACTCGGCCAGCCCTTTTGACGGATTCAATATGACCTTACCAACCAGCACCCTGCCTAGGTGGCATATAGTCTGGAGTTTGGTTGCTTGAAGCCGACTTAAGGGTGACTGGGCGGCTTATAATTGTCTCCCCTTCCCTCCCTTCCCACTCGTAGTCCTTTTCTCACAATCCCTCTAATCAATCAGGTTTTTCTTGACGGGGAAACCCTCTTGAGAACCATACATCTCGCCTAGGTGGCGGTTTTGTGTTTCTTGGGGGGCTTGTGCGCCAAGCCCGCGTACTGGACCAATCCTAGACAGAACCAGTGTACCTTTACCAACCAGCAACCTGCCTAGGTGGCATAAAGTCTGAAGTTGGGTTACATGGAACTGTCCTATGGTTTGGTCTGGTAGATTGAGTCACCTTTCCAAGAGAAAACTAGTTCTTCCCGTCCTTCTCCGTGAAACACATACCATCACATCCGTCTAATCCTTCGTTAAGTTGTTTGGTTAATGGTAAAAAAATGGCGCACACCAGCGCTAATTGGGTTCTTTTAAGGAGTTTTTCAACTCAAATTAGAACCGCCATCTCTACCTAACTACCTTCAAAGAAGTAAGTTAAAAGTGATGTTTTATTTATCGATCGAAGCTCTGCAAACATTACTATTTAGCAATCTTTTTCTCATCTTAAATATTCATCCTTCTGGACGTGGTTAAGTGTTCATATGCCTTATGATGGACGTTGATATCTTTCCCACGCTTAAGGGTATACTTTATGGAACTTATAATAAGCTTCTTGTTCCACGAGGACTTCTTAAGAACTGTTATTGTTGAACTTGCATCTTTTCACTGCTCCATGTTTTCTTATTAACATTAATTATTTTATTTTGCTTCCCAGCAGCGCAACGCAGCGTTGAGATATGAACCTCCTTAAAATCAAGAATATATACACTCTTACTCTTTGTCTAGTCTCACGAAGATACAAACCTTGAGTTATTAGATACATATTGTAGGATGTAGGATGTAGGATGTAGGTATATACTCAAAGATGTAATAACAATCCTGCCCCTTACTCCTGTTACTTGCATCGGCAATACTGTGAGTACCAAGTCATGTGTCGAGAACTTTTATAAAGATGTCGGTGTCAGGTGTCAGGTTAGGTTATGTAGTTGATGCATTCAGACTTAGGTGTACTTGGGTCTTAGGTGTTCTTATGTATATCTTGAAGCGTGCATGGGTTTGCACTTGAAATTCGTATGATCCAGTCAGCAGAAGAATAAGGCCTTTGAAAAAGGGTTATTGGTGAATATTGGATAGTCTATACGTCTATAGAGGTGAAGGTGCTATTGAAAAATGCAAGTTTTTAACCTTGAGGGAGAAGGTTTTTACCCTCTTGTCGAACAAATCCATTACAATAAATCTGATAAGATCAGAACTTGCTGAAAAGACTTAAATACAAAAATAGGTATAAAATGTTAACATCCAGTTTGTTTTTTAGATACAGGTTGCTGACTGAGGAAGAATTAAAATGCTCGACTTTACTTTATGAAAGTGGTCTTTTGTTTTTAAACAATTTAGCAAAACATTTGAGATTTTTGACTGTTTTGTGTTTTAAGAAAAAAAAAAATTTAAAACCGTTCGACCAGTTTTTTTTTCAAAGAATAGTGTTATACTACATATTTTAATTCCACTGATTTCTGTGAACTTAGAAAAGTAGAATATCAGGAAGATAAACACATATATGAAGGGACTTGTTTATCTTTTCTTTTCTTTAGCTGAGCAAAAATATAAACAGGGTGTCCCTTATTCCGTCAACAATATTTTAGGGCAAGATTCCTGGGTATATTCTAAGAAAATAAAATGCACGACTGGGTCGCACGAACTTGCTCTAATGAGCGACAGTGGTTTAGGGGCTTGAGATTTTGATAAAAATAAAATTTTCAAAATTCTTAAATAAATACTTAAACTAATTTGAGCTGAAAAAAAAGTACGCCATTTCATTTCTTGGATAAATTTGAATTTATGAGAATAAATTTAGAAAAATCTGTGGAGCGGTTTTTGAGAAAAAAAGTTTTTTTTGAAAAACTTTTTGAAAAAAATTTTCAAAAAAAATTCAAAAACGCCAGTTCATAGGTATTCAGCAAATACATTTATTTAAAATTTTTAAAAAAAAATTTAATAAGCAGTTTTCAAAATATTAATTTTTTAAATTTTTTTTTTAAAAATGCTTTTAAAAATACAAAAAAATATTTTTCAAAAATATTGGTATGCAATACAAATTGAGCTACCTACAGCTATATGTGTGTGAAATTTCGAAAGAATCGGTTGAGTCGTTTTCGAGATAGTCGAAAGCAAAAAAACGGTCCTATGGAAAGTACCGTTCTTAGCCATTTTTTAAAACTTTTTTTTAGCCATATGATTGGTCGTACCTAAAAAGCAACACTGATTTTTTTAAATCAAAATCGTTAGAGCCGTTTTTGAGAAAAATAAGCTTTAAAATAACGGTTGTATGGCAGGTACCGTTATTTTTTGAGCTAAAAAAAAATTTCAATTTCCTCTCTGTACAATACCTAAAAAAGTCTATATACCAAGTTTGAAGCAATTCGGCCCACCCGTTTGGGCTGACATACAGACAGACAGACAGACAGACAGACATACAGACGGACAGAATTTTTAGACCATCTTTTTTCGTCTTCGCTATCATCGTAATGTCATGTTTGATTGTTATCTCAAAACTTTTTTTTTCGACGAATGCATAACTTGCCTTATAGTACCTATAATCGCAAGTAAAAATAGTTCGACAGTAGGGGCCTACCTTCAATGAGGAAATTTTTGATTTTTGAAAGTATCATACAACCTGTGTGATTTTGTGCATACTTAAATATATTAAAAGTGAGACCATGATAAACAGTAATATGTAGTATGCTGACTGTACGTGTGACGTCACTATCATCTGATTTTTTCGAAGTGAAATGAACAAATACATTGATTTCCGGTTTTTATTATTTTCTTATATTTTTATGGTTCTTGTAATCATAAGACAATTTGTTTAAATACTGAATTCACTTGAAAAATAATATAATTATAAAAGATGATAGTGACGTCATAAAATACCAAGATGGAGATTTGTATGGGTCTAGTTAGCATACCTGGTATTCTGTGTGTCATGATTAATGACTGAGACAAGATATACAATTAATTTAGACTCAACAACTTACAAAAGCTAGTATTTGCTCTAAAAATATTTCATTAATAACCAATCACTAATCATCATTAATCACTTTCTCTCAAAGTACTCCACCCGCTTCTCATCTGATTGTGTCAGAATTCATGTTTCTTTCTCCATACAGCCTGGGATGATAAGGGTCTGCTTTAGAGTCGACTTTGTCCTTTGAGAGGGGGATTTGCTAAACCAAGATTCCTTCTCAGCCCGAAGAAACAGAGTTTGGCAAGAGTATTAATAATAATAATAATATAGTTGCACCCAAAAAGATAAAGTCTTTGATTACTTTATATCTTATGATGACATCCGGGCCGCAGACCCATTTTGTGTGGAAGGCGAGAAAACAGCAGACTGCATTACAGAGTACGTTATTTAAAAAAAAAAATATTGTGTGGTTTTATGAAACTAAAATGCAAGTGAAATTTTTTTGTTTTAATAATTCTAATAAATTAACTATAAAAAATAAATTAACTCACCAGTGACCATCAAACACACTCTCTCTCTCTCGACATTCTGTCTCTTAAGCTACGTGTACACGATTGCCAGGCCTGCAAATATTGCCGTATCTGTCAGTGAAAAATCTGTCTCGAATGGCTGACACACTAAATTTGTTTGCAGACAAAATTTTTGGTTCCTAATTTGTAGACAAATATCTGCCAATTAATTTGAAGATATCTGGCAATCGTGTTCACACCAAATTAGTTTGCAGAAACATTTTTTCATCAGTCATTTTGAAGCCAAATTGATTTGCAGAAGTGGCAATCGTGTGTACACGAAAATCATTGGGAGATTACGAAAATTTTTTTCATTTTCTGACGTTTCAGCAAATGTCTGCCAATGTATAAATTTGCAGATGCCATTTAAAAAACATTTGCAAATTTATTCATTGGCAAACAAGTTTGGCAATTATTCGAACGTTAATTTTAATGTGCTTTTTGTATTTTAAAGAAAATGTAAATACGTGAACATTTATTTTCAGATTTAAAGATATGGATGAATACATAGAAGATGCAAGTACTGAAGCATTTCAGCATATTGTGGTTGAGCCAGTTACCTTATTTATCTTATTTTTTTTTTGTTAGGTAAATATTTGGCAACAGATTTGCAGACATTTGTAGATTTTCTGCAAACCGTGTACACACAAATTTAATTTTCAGCTCATTGTCAGCTAATTTTCAGACACTGTCACCGGTTTGCTTATCTGACAATTATGGTCAGACCTGGCATTCGTGTACACGTACAATAATAGGTACTATTAGGGCGTAGAATTAATTCATCGTCGGATATTTTCGCACTATTCTTGGAAAATTTCGTTGAGGAGAAACCCATATTGGACAGAATACCTACTAATTTATCAGAATTTTGTCTGGTTGGATATATCTTAATGCCATTACTATTTTCCCACCATGGTCTGGTTACTTATGTGGGAATGATATTGCTAGCCAGATCCTTCCCTAATATGGGCATTGTTCTAATACGAACTTTAAATTTAATTTTCTGTGCCTCAAATTCACTATCCGCAAGTATTATCATTCATTATTGTTTTCTTTACAGGAGCCCAAAACATGATAGTATTGCTAGGAATATATTTTAACTAACGGAACAAACAAAGCCGAAACACACCGATCGCGAATTAATTTAAACTATTTAAAACTAAACTAGTATTTGGATTACCCGAGTCCAAATACAAAACGCGAATATGTTTATTAAAAAAAGAATAACAAACGAATGCAAATTATTTAATTCCAAACTAGGAATGAATTTTTAAAAAGATTTATTATCTCAACTGATCAGTTCGGTGTCTTCTTAAAAACTAACTTATACATTTTTCATATTCTTAATCCTAACTTTGGTCCATCTATATCAGGAGTGGTGGGAGACATAAACATCCATTGTTCTTGATCATGATTACATCATCCCTTTGTCTTGTTAGTGCGTGTTGCATCTGCTGTTTTTGCTATTGCTATTTGATTGGATTGATCGCTCGATTGACTTATAATTGTGAACGTGATTAGTCAGCGATTCTGTAGTTATGATGATTGTGAACGTGCTTAATCAGCGATTTTGTCACTATGTGTTTATCTCAATGTGTGACATTTACTCCCTCCTTTGTTTTAAGAAGAACGTCTCGTTTCTTCTGTCATTTCCTCTACTCTTTTTAAGAGACAATGTTCATCTTCATTTTCTGAAATGGTAAAAATTTTAAGTTTTTATGTTATCTTTATGTATAACTCTATTTCTACTGTAAAGAAGGACTTTTGTTTTCTTAAATCTTCCTTAACTTTCTGTTTCCAATATCTAGGTAGGTAAAAGTTTATTTCTACATCCTATTATTTTTTTATATATATGTAATCTGATTTGGTGAATACGTTTTCATATTTCTATTCTTATTATGAATATCATAGCACAGTGTCCTTGTGCTTTTAAAAGTTTACTTTCACAACTATCTTTATGTTGTAGTTTATTATATAGAGTTTCATATGGTCTCTGATTTGTAACAGAATGAATAGTTTTGTTATATTGTTGTGCAGCTCTATAAATCGATTAGATATCAGATCACTTATAAGATAGAAATTCTTCTTTTAAACATCTAG
This sequence comes from Platycheirus albimanus, assembly GCA_916050605.2. Classification (NCBI taxonomy): domain Eukaryota; kingdom Metazoa; phylum Arthropoda; class Insecta; order Diptera; family Syrphidae; genus Platycheirus; species Platycheirus albimanus. The sequence continues at coordinate 250,298,637 of OU696696.1, read as the reverse complement.
AAATCTCTATGACCTGTCCATTTGTTGTGCTATGTCTAGGATCAGAAAAATATATCTTTATATTCAATCTTTGCATTAGTGTTCTAAACTGTGCTGTTGTTGTTGTAAGACTTGGTTCATTATCTATTTTAATTGTAATGCTCTCAACTTCTGGAAAGATTTTTAGTACTTTTAATATCTTTTAATCTAATTTTGTTTTATATTCTATAAGTTTTATGATTAAAATTGTTGAATAAGCGTCAATGCAAGATATAGTTTTTAAATTTTGGGCGTAAAATATATCTATATGTACTTGCTCCCCTCTTTCTTGGGAATTGGAGCCTCTCCAATTGGTATCTTCTGTTGGTGCCTATCATATTTATTTTTATTGCAAACCTCACAATTTCTGGTATATTCTTTTAATTGCTTGCCCATTTCAGGCCCATAATATGAATCGAAAATTTGTTTAAAATTTTCCCTGTAATTCATGAGCTCTGTTATGTGTTTGTTGCACTATTGCAGTTTAGTCTTCTTTATATACTACGTCAATAGAAAATATTTTTGCGTATAAGAAGTAATTTTTAAATGTTTTTTTTAATGTATTTTTAACATCATAAAGATCTTCAGGTGTGCAATGAATAACAACTGTTCCAGGTTGTAAATACTCTTTAAGGATTCTAACTAATTTTTGGGGCTCATCATATTCAATTATATGTCTTGTTTTTCCAAAGTTTCCCATTTGCTGCGTCTTTGAGTGCGTTTTGTGTCGAAAACACCTTGTGCACTTATATAAGCGTTGTTTAACTGCACTGAGTCCATTCACAATCCAATATTGTTCTCGTAGATATGTGTGTGTCAAACTGTATCTTCCATGGAGTGTTTGATTATGTGCTTCGTCAATGAGAAGTGTTGTAAGGAGGCCGGAACGTGGGATTATCAGCGGAAATTTGGCTGAGAATTGTATTTCTGCTGCTTACAATCGTCCTCCTACTCGCATCATTTTATCTTTATCAGTGAACGGCTTGAGGGTCCAAATTTTGCTTTGTTTGCGAATTTCTTTGCTATTCGTCAGTTTTTCTATTTCGTCCTTAAATTCTTCGTGTTGCACATGCCTTATGATTATCAGTTTTGCCTTTCGTATTTCTTCCGTAGAGAGCGGTCCACTCTCGCAAATTTTCTTGCCTCTTATCTTAATGAATCGTATACAATAAGCAAGAACTCTTGCCACTCTGGTAAATGAGCTATACTTCGATATAATTTTCTCAATCAAATCATCTTCGTTTTTTAGTGAAATGTGAGCTAGTATTTCAACTCTTCTTTCTTATAATTCAGTGTTATATGGCTTAACATCAGTTAAATGTATGACAGCTTCTGATAACCAAGTAGGGCCATTCCAACAAATGGAATGTTTTTTAATTTGGCTAGGCCACAGTCCTCTGGATGCACAATCTCCTGGGTTCTCTTTTCCTTTGACATGATGCCATCTCTCCTTTTTAATTGTTTTAGTTATCTCTGTGACTCGGTTTGCAACAAAATTTTTCCATTTGTTTGGTGGGCCGTTTATCCATGCCAGCGTAATGGTTGAGTCAGTCCATGCATGTGTTTCTAGTTCTTCAATCCCCAGTGCCTTTTTCGTTTTCTTCGTTAGCTTGGCAAGAAGAAGTGCTCCGCAAAGTTCAAGTTCTGGCAAACGAAATCTTCTTAAGTGGTGCTACCTTCGATTTTGAACAAAGTAGTGTCGTTAAAACTCTTTCTGATTCCGTTACTACCCTTGTGTAAACTGCTGCTGCATAGGCTTTTTCGGAAGCATCGCAAAATCCATGTAACTCAATGCGATGTTTTTGTTCGAATTCATTCCATCTTATATGTTGTCCGGCTGCAAGTACAACAGCGCTTTAACTCCTCCTGGAGCATAGGGCAGCAACAAGATCCTTCCACCTATCCCGATTCGCCGCAACTGACCTCAGCTGTGGCCACGATTGAATACCTTGAGACCGAGCTTCTTTCAAAACTGATGACCTCCAAGTTGTTTTTGGTCTCCCAACGCGTCTATTACCCTGGGGATTCCATTGGACGGATTGTTTTGCTATATTGTCGTCAGGTTTCCTCAGTGTATGGCCTATCCAACGCCACTTCCGTTGCATGATGTCTACGTCCAATTTTTCCTGTCCGGTCCTATTCCACATTCCACATTCCATCTTGGTATCTTCAATTCTTCTATATCTGGTAACTGTAACCTGAATTCTGCCCACGATTTTGATATCTCATCCGGTAATTTATCGTCCCATCCAACTCCTAGTTTCCAAAGTTCTTGTTGTACTAACTTTGCAATTATTATTACAGGTGTAAGCCATCCTAGTGGATCAAAAAGCGTTGCTGTTTTAGAAACTATTATTCTGTCCGGGTGTTACGGGGAAATTGTTTTAAGGGAGGAACGCAGCTGGCTATTTCGCAGATGGAGCACTGTTTGTGGAAGTAGCGATAAAACAAGGTTAGACAAGAAACATTACGACGATGTTCAAGTGAAACAAATGTTTCGGTAATGGTTCTTTCACCTATCAATTTTAAGGCTTTTTTTGAATCATATCCAGGAGGCGCAAGTGAGTGACAGGAGCACCTGCCCAGATATGAGAATTGTACTCTAGCTTCGGGCGAATGAATGCCTTTTAGATTATAGCCAGATCAGAAGGGGAAAAATATTTCTTGCATCGATTTAGGAAACCTAAGCAATTTGCGGCATTTCTGGCGACGTCAAATATGTGATCGTTCCACAGAAGATGATTTGTGATACACATACCTAGAACGCAGAGCTGATCGGTTTCCTCAATGCAAGTGCCACTCATGGACAGTAGCATAGGGGGTAGGTTATGCTTTAACGACAGAAGACAGCATTGAGTTTTTGAAGCATTAAATTCCACGCGTTTGATGATTCCCCATTGGACAATGGTGTCAAGATCGGAATTTAATGAGCTTATCATACGATTTCGTTGCAGTTCCACATCCGAAGGACATGGATGTGAATCTGGAAACGAGTATGAAAAGCTGAGAGTACTGGCGTCAGCAAAACAATTTAGTGGATTAGAAGTATTAGACAAGAGATCATTTATAAAGATTAAAAAGAGAGTCGGAGACAGAACGGAGACTTGGGGCACACCAGCATTTATTTTGTGGGTAGCAGACCGAAAACCGTCCAAAACAACGCGAATTGAACGGTCCGAAAGGTTATTTCTAATCCATCGAAGGAGGGGTTCATCGATGCCAAATGCACGCATTTTCGATAAAAGAGCTTCATGCCAAACTCTATCAAATGCCTTAGAAATATCAAGTGCAATAATCTTACTTTCTCCAAAACGATGTAAAGATTTGTTCCACTGTTCGGTGAGATATACCATCATATTACCAGTGGACCTATTTCTACGAAAACCGTACTGCCGGTCATTAAAAAGTTTCCGTTTCTCAAGATATTTCTTGATCTGAAAGTTTATCAGAGTTTCCTTGTTTTAAACTCAAACAAATCAGTTTCCGGTCGCCAGTATATACTTACTTAAGGTGGCGCAGACAGTCCATTGTGGACCACGGCCTCAACCAACAATACTCGCCAGCTAGGCCGGTCCCTAGCCAGTGGCCTCCAGTTGCGCACACCAAGTTGGTTGAGGTCGTTTACCACTTGATCGCGCCACCTTAGATGGGGTCTTCCAGAACTGCGTCGGCCCTCCGGGTTGGAATTGAAGACTCGTCGGGCAGGAGCGTTTTCGTCCATACGCTCCACATGGCCCAGCCATCTAAGCCGCTGAATTTTCAGCTTCTTAACCAAGTCAATGTCGCTGTATAGCCCGTACAGTTCGCCATTGAATCTTCTCCTCCATACTCCATTGATACATACAGGCCCGAATATCACCCGAAGAATCCTTCTCTCAAAGCACCCCAGCCTGTATTCATCCGATTGTGTCAGTGTCCACGCTTCTGCCCCATACAGCAGGACTGGGATGATAAGGGTCTTGTATAGTGTCTCCTTGGTCCTTTGAGAGAGGGCTTTACTACTAAGATGCCTTCTTAGCCCGAAGAAACAGCGATTGGCAAGAGTGATTCTTCGACTGATCTCTTCACTGATTTTGTTCTGAGAGGTTATAGTGGAACCCAAATAGACAAAGTCCTTGACAACCTCAAAAATATATCTGTCCATTGTGACGTTTTGTCCGAGCCTACGGTAATGATCTACTTCACCCGAGGACAGCATATACTTTGTTTTATCTTCATTTACAGCCAGACCCATTCGAGCCGCTTCCACTTCAATACTTGCGAATGCTCCACTGACAGCGCGCTTCGTTCTTCCAATAATGTCAATATCATCAGCATACTTGGCTAATTGAACGGATCTAAAAAAAATCGTACCTCTGGTGTTGACATGCGAGTTGCGTACGATTGCCTCAAGAATGATGTTGAAGAGGTTACATGACAGCGCGTCACCCTGTCGTAAGCCTTTCTCGACATTAAATGAGTCGGCGGTGTTCTTACCAACCTTGACGGAGCAGCGCGAGTTCTCCATAGTCATCCTGCACAATCGAACGAGTTTTGCAGGGATGCCAAGAAGCGACATGGCTCTGTATAGCTCGTTCCTGTTTACGCTGTCATAGGCGACTTTAAAATCGATAAAGAGGTGGTGAGTATCGATCTGGAATTCTTGGGTCTTTTCCAAAATCTGCCGAAGTGTGAAAATTTGATCGACGGTTGACTTACCGGGCCTGAAACCACACTGATAGGGGCCAATCAGTTCACGTGCGAAAGGGTTCAGACGTTCACACAGAATGGCCGACAAGATTTTATAGGCGACATTTAGGAGACTTATACCTCTGTAGTTGGCGCAGCTTAGAGTATCTCCTTTCTTGTGGATAGGGCACACAATGCTGAGGTTCCATTCGTCAGGCATATTTTCATCCGACCAGATTGTACAGATGAGTTGGTGTATGCTCCTCACCAAGTCATCTCCCGCTGCTTTGAAGAGTTCAGCCATAAGGCCATCAGCTCCAGCAGCCTTGTTGGACTTTAGTTTAGATATTGCTACCCGAACTTCTTCTTTGTCGGGAGGACGGAAATTTTGTTCATCATCATCCAAATCGAATGGATCATTCTGCCTGACAGCGATTAGTTGGTTGTCTTCGCCGTTTAACAGTCTGCAGAAGTGTTCTTTCCAAATTCTCAGCACCGACTGTGTATCTACAACGACATTCCCACCCTCGTCTCTACAAGCTTCCGCTCGGGCTTTGTAACCCTTGGACGAATGCTTTACCCTTTGGTAGAACTTTCGAACATTGCTTCTGCCGTAGCACCCCTCAATTGATTCAACCATTCGTTTTTCCAGTTCTCTTTTTTTTCTTCTGAAAAACCGATGTTCCTCTTTCCTCTTTTGCTGGTACACCGCACGGAAAGCGCTCTTGGCAGCTCTAGTTCTGGCATTCAGAACTGCATGATAGGCTTCGTCTTTGGCCAAGTGTGCGAGCCTGCACTCATCATCAAACCAGGTGTTTCGTTGTGGTCGTCTAATGAAACCCGAAACATCCGTGGCAGCGGTTTTGATGGCCGTTTTGCAATGTTGCCACTGGGCCTCTGGGTTTGGCGCAGGCGCCGGGCTTGTCAAGAGATAAGAGGAGACATGATTGGCAAAGGTTGTGGCGGTCTCTTTCGATTGTAACTTCGCAACATCAAACTTTCTCACAGTGGATGTTCGCCTCTGCGGACTGGTGGAGATCCGCATTCGCACTTTAGCTACAACAAGGTAGTGGTCCGAGTCTATGTTGGCCCCTCGGAAAGTGCGGACATCCATGACACTGGACGCATGTCTGCTATCAATCGCAATGTGATCAATTTGGTTGACGGTATTTTGATCAGGAGACCGCCAGGTCCCCTTGTGAATATTGAGGTGTGGGAAGTATGTGCTAGCTAAGATGACACTTCGCCCCGCAGCAAAGTCGATTAGCCTGTGTCCGTTACCGGAAGTGTTGTCGTGCAGGCTATGCTTTCCGACTGTCGAGCCAAAGTTACCCTCCTTTCCGATTTTGGCGTTGAAGTCACCAAGAATAAACTTAGTGTCGTACTTCGGGCATTCATCATACGTCTTCTCGAGAAGATCGTAGAATTCTTCTTTGGTCGTGTCATCTTTTTCCTCCGTGGGGGCGTGGACGCAGATCAGCGAGATGTTGCTGAATTTGGATTTAATGCGGATTGTGACAATGCGTTCGCTTATGCCACGAAACCCCAAGACTTCTTACCTAAGCCTTCCTCTTATCACAAATCCGCATCCAAATAGCCGCTGTTTTTTTGTCCTGTAGCACTTGCCGTAGTAGATGTCACAGTTTTTCATCCTCCTTGTGCCTTCACCATCCCATCGCACTTCTTGGATGGCTGTGATGTCGGCTTTGACACCATCTAGGGCTTCCACTAATTGTTCGGCTGCACGTGGTCTGTTAAGGGTCCGGACATTCCACGTGCAGAACCGAAATTCGTTGTCCTTGTTTCGTTTGCTAGGGTCGTCATCAGTAGGGTCATCCATATCCGAGGCAATTGGTTGTTTCGGAACTATTGGATTTTTTACGTGGTAGGGAAGTTACCCCGACGCACAACCCCCAACCTGGGGGACCAGGCCCTATGCTGCTCTCCTTGGACAAAAGGAGCTGGAGAAATCCAGAGTCAGTAACCCACTACGGGGATGTGAGAGCTACCGTTGTTCCTATATGGGCTCATCCGCCACCTTCTCTATTTCACTACCCTGACTAATAGTAGTGAAAGGACCCAAAGACCTGAGCTCCGAATATGTCGAAGTAGCTCAATGGGGTGCCTACCATATTGTCTGTAAGCGTCGCCGTTGGTTCACTTAATTGGAAGCTCATCCGCCGCTCGCTTGCTTTCTGAGGGGTTCGTACAGAATAAACTGCTACCCAAGAAGAGAAACAGAGGAGTTTTATGGCAGGGCAATTATAGTGTTGCTATTTTTCTGTGATCAACACTCGCGCTTATAAGTTCAGCAAGTCAAGTCCGGGTGGACAAGACCAGTACCCGATGGCTACCACTTGGAGGTAAAATAAGCACAATTGATGCGTATGAGACAGTTGCAACGCTGGGCATCGCCAAGTTGATACCAATCACGGTCTACACTATTCATACAGCACCCAGTCAGCCATCGCCAGTATATACCCAAAGTTTTTATTGGATCGTAAGTGTTAAAATGAAATCTTCCTTGTTCCTGATGTTCCTTTGTTACATCTTTTAAATTAACTTTGAGCTTGAGGACCATTTTCGTAGCTTGAATCCTCCTCTCTGCATTAACTTAGTTATTTGTTCTTGTGCGTATTTTGCGACTTCTAACGTATCGCCGCCAGATAGTAGGTCGTGCACATAGAAATCTCTCTGTGTTATTTCCGTGGCAACCTTGAATTCTTGTTCTTCATCTAACGCTAGTTGTTGCAAGGTTCGTATTGCCAGATATGGTGCCGGTGTTGTGCCATACGTCACCTTGGTCAGCCTGTATTCTTCTATTTTAGATGATGGATGCTCCCTCCATAATATTCGTTGATAATCTCTATCTTCTATCGAAACCATTATTTGGCGGTACATCTTTTCAATATCAGCTCGAAATACGTATTTGTGTTTTCTCCATGGTGTCATGATATTAAAAAGGTCTTGTTGAATGACTGGACCTGTCAACGGGGGTTAACTATACCCTCTTAAGTGTTTGAACGCTTAACCAAGGCTACAAATATAGATCGCGATACTCCTTCTGTTCGGCAGATCCTTGGAGCGTAGAGGCCGCGGCACCTCTTCGTCTTTAGGGTCCCTGCCGGGCTTAGCATCGACGGTGTTTTGTAAGCTGGCTTCAATCCAATCATGAATGTGGTTGAGATTGGAGTTTGGATTTTAAGAGGGATAGACGTGCCTATCCTCCGCCTCCACGCGGCAACCCGGGAACAATATGAATGGCAGGGAAATTGTTGTAACTGAAATAGGAGTGAGTATCTACAGCTATATTTCTTTTCCTTGAAGTATTGATTCCTTACTGGAAACGTATGCAAGGTAAAACTTGTATGCGGCTAAGAGAGGAAGGCTTGGTATGCGTATTTGGCTGTTTGCTTCTGCCTTGGCAGATGGTTGAGTGCGCATATCTAAGGCTGCCAGGCCTTGAGTATTGAAGGTGCTCATCTGGAAGTGACCTCACGGTTGCGAAGCTCCACCGGAAGCTTTATTCTGGTACCACGGGAGATAGTGCCCACCCAGGTGGCCGAGTCACCTGGGAGACTATCTATGAGGTAGGCCCCCTTGTGGGAGTATCGTGGTGGTTGTGGTTTATTCCATAGCGGAAACATATGGCATTGGGTAATATTGTCTACGGATGATATTATCGGATGCTAGAGGTGTTAGATAGACCTCGCCCCTCACCAAGGAGTGTGGACATGCCTCAACATGTTCCATAAAATTGGTACTATGAGTCTACCTTGGGGTAGAACTTGATTTTACCTTGGGGTGGAACTTGATTCTGCCTTGGGGTAGATCTTAGGGCTCTGGTCTAAGCCTAATTGGACTCTGCATGCGAGTAAGCTCGCCGTGAAATTAAGACTTAATTGTCAGGTGTTCACGTAAAGCTTATTTTCATCTTGGACCTGTCAACATGGTATGGTTAAGGCTGACACCAGAAGTTGTTTTCGATGATGCATCAAAGACTATACCCTTAATTTGGTAGTGGAACTTTCTTCTTTTAAGACTGCTTGATGAGGTGAGTAGTATGCTTTATGAACTTCCTCATATTTGGTTGTAACTAGCTCCATATGTCCGAGCTCTAAATATTCCCGCATGAATTTTTTGTAGTCTTCGTATAAACTTTTGTTGTTGATAAATTTTTTCTCCATCTAGAAATTCTGATGGATATATCGACTGGATAGCCAAATCAACTTTACCACGTGCAGCTCCCGCCTTAGAAGCTCCCACCCCAATAATCGATGCATATGCCGGCTTCTTTTGTAACTGAAGGCGTTGTACTGCATCCTCTGTTATATATGAAGACTGCGATCCTTAGTCCACCAATGCCCTTAAATAGTATTCGCATCCTCCCCAGTTTGTCTTAATGAGGGCAGTTGCTAAGAGTATTTTGTGCTGCAAATTGGTAGCTACATTGGTTTGGAATTGTTGTCTGCTATTCTCGTTTAAGTGAAGGAGTGTGTGGTGACGTTGTTTGCAAATTTGGCACGTTTTGTATGAATGACATCTTGAGGTGTAGTGACTATCTTTAAAGCAATTTCTACACAAGTTTTCTTGTTGCACAAAGTCCTTTTGTTGAGGAGCCGCCATTTGTACACATTTTTGGCACATATGTAGCAAGTGTGGACCTCTGCATAGTCTGCAATTCGGGCTTCTCGTTGAATGGTAGCTTCTAAAGAATCCTCAATTGCTGTTTTTTCATCTTTTTTGTGGTCATCTCTATATCGTCTCTCTGTTAGATTGTGAAGAGCATGGAATTTGTTTTCAATCCCAGCTTTTGGTATCTATATTGAGTCCTCTTAATGCTTTCACACATTCTGATATTGTATCGTGAAGTCTTCTCACTTCTCAGTTGGGCTGCAGATTCAGTTTGAGTCTTTTTGGTTTATCAACGCTTGAATTTGGGCATTCACCAAAAGACGTGAGTTCTCGTACCTGTTCATCATAGCATCCCTGGCTGCTTCGTAGTTATTGTCTGTTATATGGAGATGCTGTATAATTCTTGCTGCATCGTCGGTCACATTGGTCTTGAGGTAATGCATTTTTTGTGCGTTTCCAAGATTTTCATTCTTATGAATTGTTTGCTCAAACAAATTAATGAACGATTTCCACTGCTTGTAGTCACCATCAAATGTTGGAATTTTGAGCACTGGCAACTTAAGCTCATGGTGTACAACTCCACTTGTTTTTTCTATTCGTGTATTTGATGTTTTCGCCTCTTTCGTGAATTCTTCTAATTTTTCATGTAGTTCCACCATAGCTTTTTCGTATTTGTCTTCTAATTCTTCGTAACTTTTGTCAAATGTGAAGTCTTCACTATACTCTATTATCTCCGTTTGCGTAGCCGTTATAAGCGCCCATTGATTACGTAGAATTTGTTGTTTGTGGACATAATAGGCTTTCGATGACGTTTTTGATTCATGTATTTTTCCCAACGACCTTAAAAGTGCTTTTCTTTGTGCGTCGTGTCTTCTTAAATGTCGCCTTAGCTCATCTTACGGAATTTTTTGTTTTAAATTGCCATTCTGCAAGATATTTAGTTCTCGTAGCTTCGTCTTCTGCTTCTTTCGTCTCCCGAACTTCTTTGTATGCTGGTATCATCTTCGTGTTTTCGTCTACCGCTGCATTCATTTTCGTATTTTCGTCATCCGCTGCATTCGTCTTCGTATTTTCGTCTTTCGCTGCACTCGCCTCGCATTATCTTCTTCTTTCTTATTCTTAGCTTTAGCTTCTTCTTCTGATTTCTCCTCGCTGAGAATTTCCGATAGCCTTGCTTGAAACTTCTCTCGAGCTATCGCCACCGTTGACTTCACTTGGTCGTAGTATTTTGACACTTGGTCTTCTCCCAAGTCCTTGTGAGCATTGATTATATCATCTTCTTGTTTGAACGCTTGCCAATAGAACTCAAGGTCGATGAGTCTCTGCTGCACAAACACTTCTGTTCTTCTTATTTTGGCCTCCTTTGTAAATTTTTCCAGCACCTTTTTGATTCGTTCCCCTCTATCTCGCTGTCTGTCGACGCACTCGTCTAAAGATGTCATCTTAGTTATTTATTTTCTTTCTACACTCGCTGTTTGCTCGAAGGACCAAAAATGTTCAATACCAAATTTAATCACCTTACCGCTGGTGGGGGATAATTAAATGGTTGATGTTAAACTTTTCAAGCTATGTTATTAATGCTCCTTACCACGGGTGGGGGGTAGCACAGAAATAAAAAGCTTGTATGTAATTGAATTCTTAACAAATACTGTATTTAATAAGTTTATTTGTCTCTATTTATACAAAACAATTATTCATAATAATTTAAATAAATACAATAAACACGGGCGGCAGCGTAAGCGTCTCATATGTCATTGCAGCCGATGTCGTTGACTCTGACTGATATGCCGCTCGTGTGCTGGTCAGCAACAAATATTTATTTGTTGCCTATATTGTACATTCTTGTACACAAACTTATTTATGGGCGGCTGTTTAAATTGGTTAAGGGGCTTTATGGTTTCTTTTATATTGAAATTGTCACTACTCTCAGTAGAGTGTTCCGTTGTAGCGGTTGGTGAATTGTCAGTTAAGTTATTAAGGTTTTGTCTGGATAATGCATCGGCTACAACGTTAGTTGTACCAGGTTTATTAATTATTTTAGAAGCGTACTCCTCTACTATAGAGTGCCATCTTTTCATTTTTGCGTAAGGGTTTCTTGGTGAAACAGCGTAAGTTATGGGTTGATGGTCTATATGTATTTCTAAATTTGAAACTCCATACAGGTTTGTTCGAAGATTTTTTAATGCACATGCAATAGCATATAATTCTTTCTCATTTATTGCATAATGCCGTTCTGTTTCATTCAATGTTTTTGAAATTAACGTGAAGGGTTTATCCTCTTGTGATAATACTCCACCTATTGCATCGTTAGAGGCATCTTTCGTTAAGACAAATTTCTTTTCAAAATTTCGTTGTGCCAATTCAACCTCATGATTCAAATGTTCTTTGAACTTTTTTACGGCTTCAGATCTTTCTTTATCAAGATTTATTTCAACTTTCTTCGATATGTATTGGGATACTTTTCCATTTTCTCCCGCTAAAAACTTAGTCAAAGGTTTAACTACACTGGCATAATTCTTAATAAATTTCCTATAATAACCTGTTAAACCTAAAAAGCTTCTTAATTGTCTCAATGTGTTCGGTTCAGGAAAATCTCTTATAGTTTTTATTTTTTTTTTGGATCAGTTTTATCTATATCGCATCCGACAATATATCCTAGGAATTCTACTTCTTTTTTATAAAATTTTGATTTCTCTAATGAAATTTTCATATGAGCATCTCCCAAAGTCTTTATAACAGTATCTACATTTTGGGAATGCTTCTCTAAACTTTCTGAATAAACGATAATGTCGTCAATGTAGACATGACAAATTTTGCCTCTTAAGATATTATCCATAGCTCTTTGAAAAATACTTGGAACATTTTTCAATCCAAATGTTAATATTCGAAATTCGTATTTTCATTTATAAACAGAAAAACTTGTTTTCTCTACGTCTTCGGTTTTCATTTTTATTTGGTGAAATCTTGACTCTAAATCTAAGGTTGAAAAATACCTTGCTTTTCCTAAATTTGATTAAATTACATTTAAATCTGGTATAGGGTATTTGTCAGTGATTGAAAATTCATTTAATTTTTTGTAGTCTATGACAAGTTTCATTTTTGTAGACCCATCTTCATTAATACCTTTTTTTGGTACAACCCATACTGGAGAGTTGTAAGGACCTTTGGATGGTTGGATTATTCCATCTTTCAGCATTCTATTCAATTCCTTACTTATGAACGTGTTGGCTGAGAGGGGATAAGGATACTGTTTACTCCATGTTCTTCAACAGTTGTACGGATTTCAGCTCTTACATCGGTTCTAAAAGGATGTCTCGTGTCTATTTTAGAATGTGTTTCTTCAACACTCTGTCTGATTTTTTTAATTAAATCTTCTATATTCGTAGTTTTTTGTATGTAATTAACTGTATACTACTACCATCATCCGGAATGACAATTTTTTCTCTCCTGTTATTGTATTCTTATAATCTTTTTTCAAAATCTATTTTAATATTGCAAGCTTTTAATAAGTTGCATCCTATCAAAAGATCTGCATCTAAATTATTTAATTCATAAAATCTAACGTTTTTATCAAAAATAATTACATCACTTGCTTTAGTATATTTGTACTACAGTAGCAACTTGTAGCTCCGGTATCTAATAATATTTTTCGTTTTCTGTTTCTTGGACCCTTCCTGAATATGAAGGGAAGTCCTGGTGTTGCTCTAAAAAATCATCTTCATTAAGGTTATTGACTCTTTCGATTTTCAGTGGCGGTTGGCCACTTCGCTATGTGCGCTTTCATGGGGTCGTTTTTCTATGGGTTTAAGCGTTGAAATTGGGGTCTATTCTGCTGGAAATTATTTTGAGGTCTATAATATTTGTGTTCCAAGGTCTGTACGTAGTTGTTATTAAATCGTTGTTGATCAAATCTGTTTATAGGTCTATGGGCGCTACTAGCTAATTCCATAGGTTCTGGCTTTGGCTGCCTAAAATTGTTTTGTTGATTATTTCTGCTCCGAGTGGGAAATCTTAAATTATTGTGATTTCTGTTGTTGAAGTCACGTGAATGATTGTTTGAAGTTGCATGAGAACGGTTGAATGGCAGAGCAAAACTTGCTCTTAGATTATTTGGCTGGAGTTCTTGTGCTTTTGCTAGAGCACTGGGAAGGTCATCTGGAGATAATGAAAATAGGATGTTTGACAATGGGGCGTTAAGTCCCGTAATAAAGATTCTTAATGCATTTCTGTGGTTTGAAGCGTTAAGCTCTTTGGTTTTATTTATTAATAATGTTAGTTTCTTATTAACCTCGTTATAATAGTCTATGATTGAAAGACTACCTTGTCTGAGAACACTTAGCTCTTATTCAATTATGTGAACTGGTCTTTTATCTGCATAAGCAAAATCTAATCTTGACAAAATTTCGTCATAGTTAAGTACTGTACCGTGGTTCGTGAGAATGTCATTTGCATTCTGGGTGATTTTATTTTGAAAAAATTGTTAAGGCTGAAAAATATCTTTTGCTACCTTTAATATATGTATATGCTCATTGAATTATTTGCGGCTTCCCGGCAGCTAACATAACTGTTTGTATTTCCTGAAAATTCTGGTAGGCTTGTTATAACGTCTAATCCTTCATTATATGTAATCCCATCATCCATGGTCTGTGTCTTAAATTCTGTTACTAAGTTGGTGTTTATTATAGCTGCTTAGGCTGCTTTTAAAGTTTCTATCTCAGCTTTTAGAGAAACAGTATACCAACTGCTACTAATCAAGCTAAAGTTTCTTCGTCGGTATTACCCAACTTTAAATTTTCAAATGCTTTTAGTAAGACGTCCAGTCTAGTAGTTTTAAGTTTATATAAAGATTTTTTTTAATCTTATAGAAAATATGAATACGTATTATTTCTAACAATAAATTTTATTCTGGAACTGGTGATGTTTGCTGATAATGGTTAAATGTTTTTTTTTTCAAAGTTTATTTCACTTAATGTTTTTTTTCTTTTGATAGTTCTTTGTCTTTGTTTTTTATTTATTTCACAGTGTTTTTCTATTTTATGGGCTAGATAGAAACCTTATTTTATTATTATTTTTTCTTAGTTATATTTTGTATTTAAATTTGCAAGTTTTTTGAATCTTTGCACAACACTTGATAATTTTCTCGATTATTATCATTTATTTCCTTATTTACAATTTTTTTTATTAGTGCGATCTTTTAGTCCTTTAATTGAATATTCTCGTACATGTAGGTACTAATTTTTCTGGATAAATTTCGGGGTATAGGATTCGTAGAGTTGCTCAAGTGGGGCACATAAAAATGAACCGAACAAAATGTCCATAAGTAAATCAAACAATAGGTGATTGATTTCTTCTTCGAAATCGTCGAACTCGATTTCCACTGTCTCACAAGTGGAATCGAAAATTTTAAAGGACATACCTATTTTACACTTCACTTATATTTATTTCCTTTTCTTTTTAGATGTTGTTATTTTCTACGTCTTCTTTATATAATTTATACACTTTTTTTATTTAATTAATTCAAATCACTTTCTTATTAGATTTTCTTCTTTTTCCAAGAATATATATTTGTTCGCACTATACATTTATATTTTTCCTTTTTCACTTCTTTGGCACTCTTCTCCTATATTTAGGATACTTGTTCGAAATTTTTTTCTCCTTTTTTGAAGGATACTTATTTTGTAATATGTGTTGCAACATTTCACTGTCACACATGAAACGATATTGATTTTTCCCTTACTTGGTTTTTTCAGGTTAATAGAAAATGTATCGTTCTGTCACGATCGCCAATTATTTAATTCCAAACTAGGAATGAATTTTTAAAAAGATTTACACTTGTCAGACACTGTCAGACGTTTGCTGATCTGACAATTATTGTCAGACCTGGCAATCGTGTACACGTAGAACGTAGTACTAGTAGGGCGTAAAATTAATTCATTGTCGGATATTTTCACACTATTCTTGGAAAATTTCGTTGAGGAGAAACCCAGGTTTGACAGAATACCTACTAATTTATCAGAATTTTTTCTGGTTGGATATATCTTGATGCCATTACTATTTTTCCAGCATGGTCTGGTTATTTATTTTAGGAATGATATTGCTTGCCAGATCCTTCCCTAATATGGGCATTGTTCTAATACGAACTTTAACTTTAATTTTCTGTGGGTGGCTCAAATTCACTGTCCGCAGTATATCATTCATTATTGTTTTCTTTACAGGAGCCCAAAACTTGATAGTATTGCTAGGAATATATTTTAACTAACGAAACAAACAAAGCCGAAACACACCGATCGCAAATTAATTTAAACTATTTAAAAATAAACTACTAGGTATTTGGATTACCCGAATCCAAAAACGAAACGCGAATATATTTATTAAAAAAAGAATAACAAACGAATGCAAATTATTTAATTCCAAACTAGGAATGAATTTTTAAAAAGATTTATTATCTCAACCGATCACTAAAAACTAACTTATACATTTTTCATATTCTTAATCCTAACTTTGGTCCATCTATATCAGGAGTGGTGGGAGACATAAACATCCATTGTTCTTGATCATGATTACATCATCCCTTTGTCTTGTTGGTGCATGTTGCATCTGCTGTTTTTGCTATTGCTATTTGATTGGATTGATCGCTTGATCGACTTATAACTGTGAACGTGATTAGTCAACGATTCTGTAGTAAAGATGATTGTCTGATAATTGTAAACGTGCTTAATCAGCGATTTTGTCACTATGTGTTTATCTCAAGGTGTGACATTAACTTGCACTCAAACGTTGTGCAACACGATTTAGAAAATTTAAATCTAACGCGAAACGTCAAACCCCGCGCCGGTGTGTTTGATAAAAAAAGATACACAAAAAAAAAATATATTCCAAGCCAGACAGCAACTGTAAGTAAGTAAAGTAAGTAAGTAAGTAAGTAAAAATTCATTTATTATAATATTGTTTTCTTTACATTTTAAATAGTTTGAATGAATATTAAAGCCTTGGCATTGCCGTCAGCTCGGCTGGTAAAATAAAATACAAAATTTACAAAATTGAACATTTTAATCTAATTGATTGTAAATTAGTTAAACATATTCTGATATCAGTAGCATTCTATAACGGTAACTATCTTTAAGAAAATTAGCAAGATTTATGCAGTGTGCTCCATTTAGTACGTCTATTGTTTCCTGCATTGAAAGTGTACGTTTTCCGAAATATGTTATTCTCTGCTGCACGAAAATTGGACATATGCTTAAGAAATGGAAACAGTCTTCTTTCGCTTTTTGGTTACAAAGATCACAGAATTGATTAAAACCTCCATTATATGGACTACCATTGAGATAAAGGACCTCACTTCTTGCTTTAAATATTAACGAAATATCTTTGAAGTGCAGAGAATCTCGAAAATAGTTTTTGTCACATAAATTAAAATTTAGTTGGCTGTATAAAATTCTGCTTTCTGATTGACAGGTTTTTCGACCAGCTGGTATCGAACATTATCTTCCGTTTTTTGAATAATTTTGTAAAGCTGCTCCTTTAAGAAAAGAATATTATTCGGGTTTATCTGCAAATTTTCTCCACAGGCCGCACCAATAGTTTCCCATTTTCCCAACCACCAGTCTTTGTTCCTTATTTCATAAAGCAACATAATTTTACTCAAACGATTTTCCCTTTGTCCGCAAACTTTAATTATGTAGTCAGCTTGCAACTTTAGAGTACTAGTGTATAATTTCGGTTTCCAGATAGATAGCATAAGATGGTACAGTGTTAGGAAGGCTGAATATTTTTTTGACGAAATTTCTCTGTAGTTTTTCAATTTCTTCGTATTCTCGTATTCATCCATACCCCAGACTTGCGCAGCATAACATAGTGTAGACTTTACAACTGAGTTGAAAATAGTGTATTTTGATGAGAGGTTTATGTGTTGGTTTGCAAAAATTTTCCTCCATGTAAGATTTATAAGGCTTTGTGAGGTATTGGCTTTTTCTGCTAGGTGTTTTCCGAAATTCAGTGTTGGGTTCAGCTTTATTCCTAGATACTTATATTCCTTCGTTACTTCCAAACGCCTTTCATTAAACATCCAGTTATACCTTACTTCACCTCGAGTTGTTCGTGAGAAAACCATAACTTTCGACTTTTCTGTGTTTATGACTAGACCCCATTTTGAACAATACTCTGCAAGTCTATTAATCATTAGTTGCAGATTTTCTGGAGACTCAGATAGAATCAATAGATCATCGGCATATAACAACACGTTGATAATGGTATTTGCAATTCGGATACCGCCAGGGAGATGAGCCACGATGTCGTTTATGAATAGGGAAAATAGCAAAGCGCTGAGAGGACATCCTTGTTTAACTCCAGTATCAGTTTTGAAAGCTTCAGAATAAAGTGCACCATCCCACACTGCAGCTTCTGTATCCGTATACATAATTCTAATTATTTTCAGAAATCTCGTGGAAACTCCAAGTTGCGAAAGTTTGTATAGCAATGCATTCCTATTCACTAGATCAAATGCGGATTTAAAGTCTACAAATAAAGCATAAACCTTCTTATTTCTAGCACGAAACGCTTGTACTACTGAAGCAAGAGTAAATATGTGGTCAACTGTTGAGTATTTTTTTCTAAATCCAGCTTGGAGGTCCGTGAGAATGTTGTTCGACTCCACCCACCTTTCTAGTCTGCCAGCAAGCACTCCACAAAATATTTTTGCTATAACATTCATAAAAGATATACCTCTATAGTTTTCTACTGCATTTAAGGAACCTTTTTTGTGGATGGGAAAAATAACAGACCTTTTAAACGAAGAGGGAACTTCAGCATTCATGAGGATCTTGTTAAAAAGTACAACCAGATAGTTATGCAAAGTTGGAGAAGCATATTTAAAAAATTCATATGGTATGCCATCTTCTCCTGGAGCTTTCTCGTCTTTTGCGTTACTTAAAACAGAGCGAATTTCCTCAACATATATTTCGGAGTCCAATATGTCATCACAAATAAACGGTTCAGCATATGAAAAGTTTGAGATTAGATTATTTTGCAGAAGATTTTTGAAGTAAATAGAGAGGTCATCTGCAGATACACTTGCGCCAATCATGTGGCTTGAGCCATTTATTTCCTTTGCCATAATCCAAAATTGTTTTGTGTTTTTGGTTTGACCAAGAGCTTGAGCTTGCATTGTTTCATAGTTTACTTTCTTAGTGAAACAGAGGTTTTTATAATTTCTATTGGATTCGACGTACCATTTTCGAAGTTCTTCACTAGGAGAGTTACGAAATGCATTCAAGAGAGCAAATGATTTATTCCTAGCATTAAGACACTCTCTGTCAAACCATTTCTGTTTAAATGTTTTTGTTAATTTCGAATTAGGATTTTTCGCACATTTTCTTATGCACTCCGTTATTTGATTTGAAAGAGCGTCAGCTGTCTCATCCGGCGAAAAAGGAAATCTTGAAATTAGACTGTCTAACGAGTGATGAAAGGTTTCCATGTTTGTGTTTCCCCATTTGAGTCTTGGAAGTAAATTAATGCGTCTGTTTTGCGGTTCAAATTCGGATTTCCATTCAACCACCAATGGCATATGATCAGACAAATGTTTGGTCATAACTTGGAAGTTAGAAATGAGATTAATCCAATCATTGTTAATGGCGCAGTAATCGTTCACAGAATTTCCTTGGCCTCCGATAAACGTGTATTGGCCCTCAAGATCTCCTTTCGTACAGCCATTTAAAATAATACTGTCGAAGAGTTGGAACATTTCGAGTAGCTGTTTTCCATTTTGGTTGCAAACAATATCTTTTGACGTTCTGTTGTTATTCGCATTGGTAAGTGCATTGTTGTTTATATTAATTAATGTTTTTACTTGATTGCAGCTAATTCTTGCGTTCAGATCTCCGATCAACATAACACTTTTACTGGCAAGGGTAGACATAACGTTACTCAATCTATTAAAATCATCGGACCATTTATTACAATTGACATAAAAAGGTACAATAAACATATCATTTTTTTCCAAGAGTTTCAGTACAACAGTATCTTCATATTCTACAAAATCGAAGTGTTTAAGTTTCGATGATTGTATCCCATACAAACATCCACCACTAGCGCGTCCTCTTAAAGATGTTTTGATTGCGGGAATCCAAAATAGTTTGAATCCAATAAAGTATTTGTTAAATTTGCTTAAATTTTCTATGGTGATATAAGTTTCGAAAAGAAAAAAAATTTCAAAAGTTTTGATAAAATTAAAAAAATCTAAAAACATGATCTTATTATTCAGACCAGATACATTATAGGACAATATTTTACAAAGACTAATACTATTTGAGCTGACGGCGCCTAAATCTCAATGTCGAACCACACTACTATTTTCTTGATGAAGTGGCATCCCTGGACTGCCATCAAATGCTATTGATCTATTACGTTCATTTCGAATTTGACGTCCATTTGACATAACACTGACGTTTTTGATAGCTTCGAAGTTGATGTTTCCAAACATTTGTTGAAGTTCATACTCTCCATCATTTTCATTAAATTTAAGCTTATTATTATTATCTAAATAGAATAATTTGTTTTCGATTAAAAGTGTGTTATTTTTTATTTTAATTATTGTGTTTGATTTGTTAGTCTTGATTATTTTTCTATATTGAAGGAGTAACCTCTGTTTCTGTTGCATGCGTTTGGATAAATCACGTTGTAGAAAAACACCTGTATCTTTAAGCTTTGAAGCATTTTTCAGCATCTGCAAGGCAATTTCGTTGGCGCCGGTGTTAATTTTATATTTAGTTGCAGTGTTGTTTGCACTTATTTTTGTTGGTGGTGGGATGCTTGGTAAACAATTATTGCCAAGAAGAAGGCGAGGGACAGAACGAATTTTTTCCTCTGGGTTTTCCCGAGCATCTTCGTTCGGTATAGAAATGATGATGTTTTTGCCTTTCAATTCTCGACTTTGGTATTCAAGTTCTTCTTCTAGCAAATTACATCTTTCCTCAAAGTGGTGAACTTTCTTTGTTAATTCTTCGTTTTGTTTTCGGAGAGAATTCATTTCTAAGTTCAGCTTGCTCAAGTCTTCCTTTGTGGCTAAGTTTGCAGTAGCCAAAGCAAGCTCTGTATGGAGTGAGGAATCAATGATCGCTTTGATTTTGTGTAGGTCTGCTGAGGATATCGACATCTTTTCGTGTTTAAAAACTTTATGTGTACTTTTGTTATTTTTTGAAAGATGTAAGTTTTCTTCAGGTGAAGTTTCGCCGAGTTTACGTTTATTGTCAGTCATGTGACTTAGATCGCAAATAAAAATTTAATTTTCGCGAAACTTTATGCCAATTTTACCTTTTTAATCTGTTGAAATTTGATTAAAATACAAATTAAATTAATCAGAACACTTTTTTATAAAAAAAACTGTGATTTTAGCTAACTTTTTAATTAATATTACAAGAGCTATAATTAAGTTCAACTTTTCACTTTTAGAGCAGAGTTGCCAACCCAACTGCTACTGCAGTGCTGTCTGCTGTCTCCCATTAGCTCAGTTGGAAGTGGGTTCGATAAGAATAAGAACAATACTTTTATTAATCGCGCAAATTGTGTAATGAAAGGTGGGTAGGTATATATATATATACACTGCCGGTCAATAGAATAGGTTCACACCATTTACAATAAAAAGGAGCTATTTTTTCTTTAAAATAGTTTTGCATAAATATTTTTGTCTGTGGATTTTCAAAGCATGTATATTTACTTACCTATTAATAAGAAAAAGTCAATTCAAAAATAATAATTATTGTAAATTTGAAACGTTTCTTGCAATGCATTCAAATAAATTGCAATTTTGATCGGCCAATAGAATAGGTTCACCTGTATTAATTCGGAAAATTAAGAGAAAATGAAAGATGGTGTTATGGTTTGGGGTGCAATATCTTATTAGGACACTACTGAGTTAGAGTTTGCATCATCACGAATGACGGCAAAAACATACAAGAACATTCTTGAAAGGGCTTTTCCAAAATTCAGTGGAATTTTTGGACCCATTTAGTGGACTTTTCAACAGGACAACGCCCCCATCCATACCGCCAGAGTCGTGAAAGCCTGGATAAATCAACAAAACGTTGGATTGCTGGAATGGCCTCCCTATTCACCAGACCTAAATGTTATTGAGAATGTTTGGGGATGGCTCGTCCGTGAAGTCTACAAGTCTGGTCATAAACTTGAAGATAAAACATCACTTACAACAGCAATAAAACAAGCTTGGACAAAAGTTTCTTTAAATTATTTAGAAAAGTTGTACGATTCCATGCCAAATAGAATTTTTGAGGTAACTGTAAATAAAGGAGGGTCGACTCATTACTAAATGAATGAAAAAATGGCCAGCTTTAAAAAGAACTGCTTTTGTTTTAATTTGTCTTTCATTTTCTCTTAATTTTCCGAATTAATACAGGTGAACCTATTCTATTGGCCGATCAAAATTGCAATTTATTTGAATGCATTGCAAGAAACGTTTCAAATTTACAATAATTATTATTTTTGAATTGACTTTTTCTTATTAATAGGTAAGTAAATATACATGCTTTGAAAATCCACAGACAAAAATATTTATGCAAAACTATTTTAAAGAAAAAATAGCTCCTGTTTATTGTAAATGGTGTGAACCTATTCTATTGACCGGCAGTGTATATATAAACATGTATTTATAAAAGTGGGCGCCAGGAAACTTTTGTGGTAGTTTGCCTTAGCAAATGGAAATATATGTCTTCAATTTTAACAAAATTAACTTACGAATTGTTATTCCCAATGGGAAGTTGAAATCTTTTATTGATTGGGAAGTGATTGGTCTGGGGAACCGTGGCAGAAGGCCTGAACTAAAACTCAGTCTTTTTGACAAAAAGAAAAATAAAGACAATGGTATTTCGAGGTTAGCAGAATGCTTATTCTCGAAATTAGGAATAGGCGTTGACAAAAATAAAAAAGGAAAACATTGTTTTGTGTCACGATGACGCAAAGGAAAATCACAATGGTAAAGGAAGGTGCAAAACGGGTCACGAGTTCCACAATCTTGGGCGAAAACGAAAAATCAGGGAAGGCTTACGCGAATATAAATTTGAGTGCCCCAAACAGGGTCACAAACAACAAGACACAGAAATACTTAGCTTTTCTAAAATCCCCCAGCAAAAATATCCTTCTCAAATTCTTCAAAATGCTTCTCAATGGTTATTCCTCGATGAACAACAATTTAAGCTTCTTCACTTCTTATTTTCTTTTCGCAACGCTATAATTTTTCACAAGTCTCAAAAAATGTCTTCTTTTCTTTACCAAAATCCAAAATTGAATTCCCTTCAAAATGGAGGCTTGTCCACTTCACCACGACCATATGGTCATCCTCTTCAGATCTTCTGCGTGGTGGTGTTATTGTCTTGGTCATACAGCAGCATCCCGCCCATATACGCTGAGAGGTGCGATAGAGAGAGTGAAACAATCATTGCACGCGATCCCATGCGTTTTGGATATGGTCCTCATTGGCTCATTGGACGTGTTCAGGATACTGCAGTCAACTCTATTATTTTAAAAGGCAAGTGAAAAACTACGAAATTACACGCAAAGTCCCAACCCAAACCGGCCCAAATTAATTGCTTTGAGAAGAATATTCTTGTTGGAAATAATCCTAACCATTTTCCAACTAAAATGGTAGGATTTATGAACAAGAAAAATCTTAATTCTGTAGACCTTCGAGCAGATAATATCAAAAAGGGAAAACACATCATTGTGATCTTTCTTTGATGTCAGACACGGTATGGTGTGCACTTTTAATTCTATATTTATGATGGTGTGATTATAATTCACACACCCTGAAGTCCTCACCCTGAAGTCTTGATTACGGGCGACTTAAATATACACAATTCAAGCTGGCTCCGCCCTTCTGACCAGACAGCACTCGAAAGCAGGTATACCGAGGTCTTTGCTGAGTATCACCATCTTACCCAGCTTGTCGAAGAGACTACTCGTATACCGGATGTTGATGGGCATTCCGCCCATACTCTTGACTTGTTCCTTACTTCCCATCCTGATAAATATTAAAAAAACTTCTCAATTTGTCACATCGGATCATTGTGTCAGTTCAGCAAATTTCTTGTAATCGAACTACCAGTTAAAAAAGTAATTCCCACTAGGACCGTTTGGCAATACGAGAAAGCCACTGGGACGGTCTGAATAATTTCTTTCGCAACTTTAACTGGTCATTATGCTTCCTCTGTAATGACATTGATGACAGTGCTGAAATTATTACAGACGTGATTTTCCTTGGAATGAGAACTTATGTCCCTCACAGAACAAAAGGTATCAAGCCAAGGGAAAAGTCTTTATGTTAATTAATTTATTTATTAATTATTATTTATTATATACTAGCGGTACCCGGGGCGCGTTGCTACGCCCAAAAAAACACTTATGTGTATTTAATGTGAAATTAAATTTATTTATATATTTTATCTCAATGCTAGCGGATAAGCAATATTTTGGTCGTTTTGGTTGGTGTATAAATATACAAATTTTTTGGCATACACACAAAGTTCAGTTAATTTGATTGTTAAACTGAACATGATAACATTGATAAATTGTGGCTTGAATATTTTACTGCATTTGACAAAAATTTGGGAAAATAAAATGTCATTTGTTGTGCGATTCAATTCCTTTTCCGATGTTCAAAAGTTGTTTGGAAAATGTTTGGGTGGACGATTCTTGCACCAAATGGACACGCACGTTCTTTGAGAGTTTGATTTTTTCGACTCAGTTCCATAAATATGATGCTTTTATTCAACGAAAGGAAAACATTTTTATAAATAAGTTGAAAAAACCAAAAAAGAATTAAAAAAAAAAACTGAACCAAAATTGTTAAAAGCATGCATTTTTTTTCCTTCCACCCGATCGGCACGAAACCTTCACAGGAACCATCCCTGGACTAAACTATATTCACCCCGAAAATTTCATAAAGATCCATTGGGTGGTTGAGGAGTCCATACGCAACATACATATATACACACATCCATTTTTATATATACATACATATATAGCCTTTACCCGCGGCTTCGCTCGCGTTTCAGCTGATCAAGAAGTAGACTGTACCTTGAGGAGTATAGTCTATCGTAATCTAGCTTCTTTTTCTTTTATAGCTTTATAATTTAATACCTACATTAAACCGTGATAAAAAGAAACCTATAAGATATACCAAATTATAATCTAGCTCTGTGCTAAATTTCATTCAGATCCGTTCAGCCATTCTGGTGTGATTTCAAAAATTAAAACAAATCTATCCCACGGGAACCATACATTTTACCGGAGTAAAAAGTAGCCAATATGCTATTCCAGACTATTTTCTATCTCTGTGATGAATTTCATTCAGATGAGTTCAGCCATTTTTGTGTAATTTCAAAAATTTATATAAATCTATCCCACAGGAACCATGCATTTTACAGTAATAAAAAGTAGCAAATATGCTATTCCAGACAATAATCTATCTCTGTGCTAAGTTTCATTCAGATCCGTTTAGCCATTCTGGTGTGATTTCAAAAATTAAAACAAATCTATCCCACGGGAACCATACATTTTACCGGGATAAAAAGTAGCCAATATGCTATTCCAGACTATAGTCTATCTCTTTGCTAAATTTCATTCAGATGAGTTCAGCCATTCTTGTGTAATTTCAAAAACTAAAACAAATCTATCCCACGCGAACCATACATTTTACCGGGATAAAAAGGAGCCAATATGCTATTCCAAAATTAAAATAAATCTATCCCACGGTAACCATACATTTTACAGGGATAAAAAGAAGCCAATATGCTATTCCAGACTATAGTCTATCTCTGTGCTAAATTTCATTCAGATGAGTTCAGCCATTCTGGTGTAATTTCAAAAACTAAAACAAATCTATTCCACGGGAACCATACATTTTACCGGGATAAAAAGTAGCCAATATGCTATTCCAGACTATAATCTATCTCTGTGCTAAATTTCATTCAGATCCGTTCGGCCATTCTGGTGTGATTTCAAAAATTAAAACAAATCTATCCCACGGGAACCATACATTTTACAGGGCTAGAAAGTAGCCAATATGCTATTCCAGACTATAATATATCTCTGTGCTAAATTTCATTCAGATGAGTTCAGCCATTCTGGTGTGATTTCAAAAATTAAAACAAATCTATCCCACGGGAACCATACATTTTACCGGGATAAAAAGTAGCCAATATGCTATTACAGACTATAATCTATCTCTGTGCTAAATTTCATTCAGATCCGTTCAGCCATTCTGGTGTGATTTCAAAAATTAAAACAAATCTATCCCACGGGAATCATATATTTTACCGGGATAAAAAGTAGCCAATATGCTATTCCAGACTATTTTCTATCTCTGTGCTAAATTTCATTCAGATGAGTTCAGCCATTCTGGTGTTATTTCAAAAATTAAAATAAATCTATCCCACGGGAACCATACATTTTACAGGGATAGAAAGTAGCCAATATGCTATTACAGACTATAATCTATCTCTGTGCTAAATTTCATTCAGATCCGTTCAGCCATTCTGGTGTGATTTCAAAAATTAAAACAATTCTATCCCACGGGAACCATATATTTTACCGGGATAAAAAGTAGCCAATATGCTATTCCAGACTATTTTCTATCTCTGTGCTAAATTTCATTCAGATGAGTTCAGCCATTCTGGTGTTATTTCAAAAATTAAAATAAATCTATCCCACGGGAACCATACATTTTACAGGGATAGAAAGTAGCCAATATGCTATTCCAGACTATAATCTATCTCTGTGCTAAATTTCATTCAGATCCGTTCGGCCATTCTGGTGTGATTTCAAAAATTAAAACAAATCTATCCCACAGGAACCATACATTTTACCGGGCTAAAAAGTAGCCAATATGCTATTCCACACTATAATCTATCTCTGTGCTAAATTTCATTCAGATGAGTAAAGCCATTCTGGTGTGATTTCAAAAATTAAAACAAATCTATCCCACGGGACCCATACATTTTACAGGTATAGAAAGTAGCCAATATGCTATTCCAGACTATAATCTATCTCTGTGCTTAATTTCATTCAGATGAGTTCAGCCATTCTGGTGTATTTTCAAAAACTAAAACAAATCTATCCCACGGGACCCATACATTTTACAGGGATAGAAAGTAGCCAATATACTATTCCAGACTATAATCTATCTCTGTGCTTAATTTCATTCAGATGAGTTCAGCCATTCTGGTGTATTTTCAAAAACTAAAACAAATCTATCCCACGGCAACCATACATTTTACCGGGATAGAAAGTAGCCAATATGCTATTCCAGACTATAATCTATCTCTGGGCTAAATTTCATTCAGATCCGTTCAGCCATTCTGGTGTGATTTCAAAAATTAAAACAAATCTATCCCACGGGAACCATACATTTTACAGTGATAGTAAGTAGCCAATATGCTATTCCAGACAATTATCTATCTCTGTGCTAAGTTTCATTCAGATCCGTTCAGCCATTCTGGTGTGATTTCAAAAATTAAAACAAATCTTTCCCACAGGAACCATACATTTTACCGGGATAAAATGATGAGTTCAGCCATTCTGGTGTATTTTCAAAAACTAAAACAAATCTATCCCACGGGAACCATACATTTTACCGGGATAAAAAGTAGCCAATTTGCTATTCCAGACTATAATCTATCTCTGTGCTAAATTTCATTCAGATCCGTTCAGCCATTCTGGTGTGATGTCAAAAATTAAAACAAATCTATCCCACGGGAACCATACATTTTACCGGGATAAAAAGTAGCCAATATGCTATTCCAGACTATTTTCTATCTCTGTGCTAAATTTCATTCAGATGAGTTCAGCCATTCTGGTGTTATTTCAAAAATTAAAATAAATCTATCCCACGGGAACCATACATTTTACAGGGATAGAAAGTAGCCAATATGCTATTCCAGACTATAATCTATCTCTGTGCTAAATTTCATTCAGATCCGTTCAGCCATTCTGGTGTGATTTCTAAAATTAAAACAAATCTATCCCACAGGAACCATACATTTTAATGGGATAGAAAGTAGCCAATATGCTATTCCAGAGTATAATCTATCTCTGTGCTAAATTTCATTCAGATGAGTTCAGCCATTCTGGTGTAATTTCAAAAATTAAAATAAATCTATCCCACGGGAACCATACATTTTACAGGGATAGAAAGTAGCCAATATGCTATTCCAGACTATAATCAATCTCTGTGCTTAATTTCATTCAGATGAGTTCAGCCATTCTGGTGTAATTTCAAAAACTAAAACAAATCCATCCCACGGGAACCATACATTTTACCGGGATAAAAAAGTAGCCAATTTGCTATTCCAGACTATAATCTATCTCTGTGCTAAATTTCATTCAGATGAGTTCAGCCATTCTGGTGTAATTTCAAAAATTAAAATAAATCTATCCCACGGGAACCATACATTTTACAGTGATAGAAAGTAGCCAATATGCTATTCCAGACCATTTTCTATCTCTGTGCTAAATTTCATTCAGATCCGTTCAGCCATTCTGGTGTACTTTCAAAAATTAAAATAAATCTATCCCACGGGAACCATACATTTTACAGGGATAGAAAGTAGCCAATATGCTATTCCAGACTATAATCTATTTCTGTGCTTAATTTCATTCAGATGAGTTCAGCCATTCTGGTGTATTTTCAAAAACTAAAACAAATCTATCCCACGGGAACCATACATTTTACCGGGATAAAAAGTAGCCAATTTGCTATTCCAGACTATAATCTATCTCTGTGCTAAATTTCATTCAGATGAGTTCAGCCATTCTGGTGTTATTGCAAAAATTAAAATAAATCTATCCCACGGGAACCATACATTTTACAGGGATAGAAAGTAGCCAATATGCTATTCCAGACTATAATCTATCTCTGTGCTAAATTTCATTCAGATCCGTTCAGCCATTCTGGTGTGATTTCAAAAATTAAAACAAATCTATCCCACGGGAACCATACATTTTACCGGGATAAAAAGTAGCCAATATGCTCTTCCAGACTATATCTATAATGTATCTCTGTGCTAAATTTCATTCACATGAGTTTAGCCATTCTGGTGTGATTTCAAAAATTAAAATAAATCTATCCCACGGGAACCATACATTTTACAGGTATAGAAAGTTGCCAATATGCTATTCCAGACTATAATCTATCTCTGTGCTAAATTTCATTCAGATCCGTTCAGCCATTCTGGTGTATTTTCAAAAACTAAAACAA
Organism: Platycheirus albimanus; assembly: GCA_916050605.2. Classification (NCBI taxonomy): domain Eukaryota; kingdom Metazoa; phylum Arthropoda; class Insecta; order Diptera; family Syrphidae; genus Platycheirus; species Platycheirus albimanus. Next base: position 250,270,049 of record OU696696.1, on the reverse strand, counting down.
ATCTATATCACGGGAACCGTACATTTTACTGGGATAAAAAGTAGTCAATTTGCTGTTCCAGACTATAATCTATCTCTGTGCTAAATTTCATTCAGATCCGTTCATCCATTCTGATGTAATTTTAAAAATTAAAACAAATCTATCCCATGGGAACCATACATTTTACCGGGATAAAAAATAGCCTATCTGCTATTCCAGACTATAAGCTATCTCTGTGCTAAATTTTATCCAGATCCGTTAAGCCGTTCTGGCGTGAGTTAGCAGCAAACATCCAAACATCGTAACTTTCACATTTATAATATTAGTAAGATTAATTTATTTATTTTGTAAGTTCTTTCTTTTTGTTTACTGTGTCTTATGTAAAACAATACAATCTAAATTAAATATTAAATGTAAAATTAAATGTAAAATTCAACAATTTCATATCATAAAAAACCCCTGAAGAAGTCGCGAAAAATCGACAAAACGTTGGGATAAGATGGAATAAACTTGTTTTATTTGCATTTGTAAATAAAATGCACGACTGGGTCGCACGTACTTGCTCTGTTGGTGCAATAGTACGATGAAAACAAACTTTTCGATCAATAAGAACAATTCATTTTTGAAAAATTTGGTAAAAAAATTGGCTAAAACTGGAAAACTCGATATACGGGAGCTAACGTAAAGAAACCTTTGATATTTAAAATTAAGACGTTATCTTTTGGGTGTTATAAATGATACAAATGTCCACTTATGGCCAAATTAATAATACTGTTAAAAGCAAATTTCCGCTATTATCATGTATAGCCAAAAATTAAAAATGCAGTTTTGTTTGAAGTATTATATGTATGTTACATACAAGGTTTCATACAAATCGGGGGAGCCTTTTTTGTGTAAATTAGAAAAAAGGAAAAATTGGCCAAAATCTAGTGGCTCTTTGTATAGGAGCCACCATTTAAAAAAGAGTAACTGAAAAAAAATCAATGCCATCTGATAGGAAGCTGTAAGGAACTATACCAAACAAAGTTTGAGTGAATTCGATGCAACCGTTGACAACTTATGGCCATTTGAAAAAAAGCCGTTAAGAGCAGATCTCCGTTATTTGCATTTTTAGCCAAAAACTAAAAACGCAGTTCTCTTAAAAACACTAAAAGAATATAACACACAAAGTTTAATCAAAATCGTTAGAGCCATTTTCGAGAAAATTAGAAAAAACCAAAAAAAGTTGGCTAAAACTCAACGGCTCGTTGTATGGAAGCCACCGTTTAGAAAGGCTTCAGTAAAAAATTTACTAAACCATCCTATAGAACACTATGAAAAACTATGTCAAACAAAGTTTGAGTTGATTCAATCAAGCCGTTGTGAACTTATGGCTATTTGAAAAAAGCCGTTAAAACCTGATTTTCGTTACGACCATTTGAGGCAAAAACAAAAAACGCAGTTTTGTTAGAAATGCTTAAAGTTAGCTAAATTTTAAATTTAATCAAAATCGTTAGAGCCGTTTTCGAGAAAATCCAAATTGAAAAAAACCGTTACTTGAAAGGTACCAGTTTGAGCCGGGTTAAAACAAAATAAAAAAAACCTCGACAATGGTTTTTCTTCAAACTGCTATATACCAAGTTTGAAGAAAATCCGTCAAGCCGTTTAGGCTGTAGCATGACGTGAAAAAGCGCACATCCGCACATCCGCACATCCGCACATCCGCACAGACGCACAGACAGACCGACGGACGGTATGGCGAAAACCACTTTTTTGGGCTTCTCTATCATCGTAATGTCATGTTTGATTAAAACCTCGATTTTTTTTTTCTGCACGAAACCAATACTTGCCCTATAGAGCAAGTAAAAAAATTGAACAAAAAAGCCTTTTTAAACAATCAATCTACGGAAAAGTCTTGGTTTACCGCAGATTGTAAAGAAGCTATCAGGTTGAAAGAAGTAAGCTTCCGATCTTATAAAGCCAACCCCACTGAGGAAAATCGGAGGAAACAGAAGCAAGTTAGGAACTCATGCAACTCCGTTATCATAAGAACTAAATTTTGCATGACCAGAAGTTACAGCAAAAAATTTTACAATGTCTTTAAAGTCAGAAAAAACTTCTGAACATTTATGAAAAAAGTCAAGAATTCAACGTCATCAGTTAATACGCTCATCGTCAACGATAAACCAATTGTCAGCTCTTCAGAGAAGCGAATGTACTTGCAGCTCATTTTGCTGCAAATTCCACGTTGCCTTCAAGCAACGATGCCCTCCTGTACTTGAGAACGTCAATGCTTCCATGGGACAAGTATATTTCTACACTCGTACAGTAGCAAGAGTTCTTCAAGATTTTGATAAACACAAATCCGCTGCCCGGATGGAATACCCCTATTCTTCTGAAGAGATGTTCTTCATCGCTGGCAAAATTGCGTAAGCTTTTCCATTGCTCCTATCGTTCAGGAATCTTTCTTAGTAGATGGAAAACAGCATTTGTGTCCCTAAAAAGTGACTCCTCCTACCTACCAATTGCACTTACGTCCCTTCTTTCCAAGGTCATGCAAACGCTGATAAATCGTCAGCTCAAGAAATATCTCGAAGATCGGGAGCTTTTAAATGACCGGCAATACGGCTTTCGCAGCAATCGTTCCACTGGGGATCTGATGGCATATCTCACCGAACAGTGGAACAAATCTTTGCATCGCTTTCGTGAAAGCAAGATTATTGCGCTTGATATTTCAAAGGCATTTGACAGAGTTTGGCATAAAGCTCTTTTATCGAAAATGCGTGCATTTGGTATCGATGATACTCTTATTCGTTGGATTAGAAGCTATCTTCTGGACCGTTCAATACAAGTTGTATTAGACGGCTTCAAGTCAGATCTCCATAAAATAAATGCTGATGTGGCCCAGGGCTCTGTTCTGTCTCCGACTTTCTCTCTCATTTTTACTCGCGATTATAGGTACTATTATAAGGCAAGTTACGCATTCGTAAAAAAAATTCTAACAATCAAACATGACATTACAATGATAGAGAAGTCGAAAAAAGTGTGTCCGACAATTCTGTCTGTCTGTCTGTCCATATGTCTGTCTGTCTGTATAGTTAAATACAGCCTAAACGGCTGGACCGATTTGCTTCAAACTTGGTATATAGTATTATTATGACGTTGTACAGAGGGGTTTTTGGAATAAGCTTTCTAGATTTAAAATTAAAGATACCTGCCATACGATTTTTAATGGAAAATTAATTTTTCTCAAAAACGCCAGCTACAATTTTGATAAAACTTTCTGAAAAATGTTTTTTGTGCAAACTTTATATTTTGGTTGGAATAGGTTTTTCCGAAAAAGTCTTATGACGGTACCTCCCATAGGACGGGTTTTTTGAAATCCGATTTTCTCTTAAGCTGCTTGACATTTCGATGAAATTTTTAATGTAGAAGCCCTTTTATAAACAAAATAATAAAAACTCTGAAATTTTTCAAAAGAATTTTCTTTAGTTTTTTAAAAAAGTTAATGTTTTTATTTTATGTTTTTTCCAAAAAGGGTTTAATCAATTTATTTTAAATTTTAATTTTTCTGATGAAAACTACAAAGTTCTAGAAGTCGGCAAAGGTACTCAAACAAAATTTGGAATATGCTTTCGAAAAGTTTTTCAAAAAAACCGTTTTTTGAAAAAACTGGTCGAACGATTTTGAAAACAAAAATTCCTTAAAATTTGAAAAAGCAAAAAAAATCTGATGGCCTACTGCATTTTCTCCAAAAAACGTTTTAACTAATGATTTTTAAGTGATTAATACAATTTCATATGATTTTTAAATTTTTTTTTCCGAAAATCTCAAGCCCCAAGACCATTTAAACATATAAGACCAAGTTCGTACGACCCAGTCGTGCCCTTTATTATTAATGATCTCTTGTCTGTGACGTCTAATCCATTAAATTGTTTTGCTGACTACTAAACCTCAGCTTTTCATATACGTTTGATAATTCACTGCCTTCACCTTCGCACGTGTTATTACAACGATACCGTATGATAAGCTCATTAAACTCCGATTAAACAGCATTGTAAATTGGGGTACAAGAAATCGTGTTTCATGCGTCGAGAACTCAATGCTGTCTTTTGTCGTTAAAGCTAAACATACTCTCTTTGTCCTTTTTTTATAGCTATAAGTAATCGGTATGTGCATCAGGGGCAACCTTCGTTGGAATGACAACATACTTGGTATTGCCAAGAATGCTGCCCAAAACTTGAGTAAAATTCCCATCTCGGGGCAGGTTATACCAAACATTTTTACACCTGCTCGACAGAATTCAGAAAAAAGTGTTAAAATTGATAGGAGAGAGAAGCATTATGGAAACATTTCCATTCCTTAAACATCCTCGAAATGTTTCATGTCTTTCCTTATTTTAACTGTTCTTCTACAAAAAATGATCACTCGAGATAGCCAGCTGCGTTCCACCCCTTAAACATTTCCCAAGTAACACTCATCTTGCTACTAACGCTCATCAGTTTACACTTGAGCCCAATGTTGGACGTACAGTGAAAGGCGCAGGGTAAGAAGTCCACAGGACAAAAGTCCATACTGAACTTTAGACCCACTTGGGTGGGTCAGAAGTCCATAAATGCATTGTGGACTTCTGACCCACCTAAGTAAGCCAAAAGTACATACGAATGTGTGGAAAGAAGGAAAGAACAAATTTGATTTACATATGCATACCATATATGAAACAAGAAACAGTAACATACAATTCCATAACAAAAAGGCAAAACATAGTTACAAACAAACTTTTCTGCTATTAGTAACAATTTGTTTAAGTTTATCTTAGGATATTGGAAAACGAACAATAAAGTATTTTTATTTTTACGTCTAAACTTCCCCACCTTACGCAATAAGGTTTTTTTTCTAATATCCAAACAGTTTGGATTATTTTGATTGATATTGGTAAAGCAGTTTCTTAAGTCAAAAAATCGCGCGAGTTTTTATTGATTTTATTAATTACTACAATAATTAAATTAAAAATCGCAGTATATATTAATTACTACAATATTTGTTGGAGAAAATGAAGTAAGCCATTAGATTTCTTTTACTTTTTTAAATTTCAAGGCATTTTTACTTGCGATTATAGGTACTATAAGGCAAGTTATGCATTCGTACAAAAAAAAAAAAAAATTCTAACAATCAAACATGACATTACGATGATAGAGAAGTCGAAAAAAGTGGGTCCGACAATTCTGTCTGTCTGTCTGTCTGTCTGTCTGTCCGTGTGTCTGTCTGTATAGTTACCTACAGCCTAAACGGCTGGACCGATTTGCTTCAAACTTGGTACATAGTACTATTATGACGTCCTACAGAGGAGTTTTTGGAATTAGCATTCTAGCTCCAAAACTAACGGTACCTGCCATACGATTTTTTGTGAAAATTTAATTTTTCTCAAAAACGGCTCCTACGATTTTGATAAAACTTTCTGAATTGTGTTTTCTGTGCAAACTTTATGTTTTGGTTGGAATAGATTTTTCGGGAAAAGTCTTATAACGGTACCTCCCAAAGGACCGGTTTTTTGAAATCCGATTTTCTCGTAAGCTACTTGACGGATTTCGATGAAACTTTTTATGTCGAAGCCCTCTTATAAAAGAAATAATATAATTTCGAAAAATTTTCAAAAAAAGTTTTTTTGAGTTTTTTAAAAAAGTTTCAAAATTTATTTTTAATTTTAGTTTTTTCCAAAAACGGTTTAATCTACAATTTTTTAATTTTATTTTTCTGATAAAAACTACAAAGTGCTAGAAGTTGGCATACTCAAAAAAAATTTGGAATATATTATCGAAAAGTTTTTCAAAAAAAACTGTTTTTTGAAAAAACTGGTCCAACGATTTTGAAAATTTTTTTCGTAAAAATTCAAAAACGTAAAAGAAACCTGATAGCCTACTTCATTTTCTCCAAAAAACGGTTTAGGTATTGATTTTTAAGTGATTTATACAATTTCATATGATTTTTTCAACGCTTTTTTCCCAAAATCTCAAGCACCCAAGACCATTTTAACACATTAGAGCAAGTTCGTACGACCCAGTCGTGCACTTTATTTTACTTGCGATTATAGGTACTATAAGGCAAGTTATGCATTCGTAAAAAAAAAAAAATTCTAACAATCAAACATGACATTACGATGATAGAGAAGTCGAAAAAAGTGTGTCTGACAATTCTGTCTGTCTGTCTGTCCATATGTCTGTCTGTCTGTAAAGTTAAATACAGCCTAAACGGCTGGACCGATTTGCTTCAAACTTAGTACATAGTATTATTATGACGTCCTACGGAGGGGTTTTTGGAATTAGCATTCTAGCTCTAAAACTAACGGTACCTGCCATACGATTTTTTGTGAAAAATTAATTTTTCTCAAAAATGGCTCCTACGATTTTGATAAGACTTTCTGAATTGTGTTTTCTGTGCAAACTTTATGTTTTGGTTGGAATAGATTTTTCGGGAAAAGTCTTAGAACGGTACCTCCCATAGGACCGGTTTTTTGAAATCCGATTTTCTCGTAAGCCACTTGACGAATTTCGATGAAACTTTTAATGTAGAAGCCCTCTTATAAAAGAAATAATATAATTTCGAAAAATTTTCAAAAAAAGTTTTTTTGAGTTTTTTAAAAAAGTTTCAAAATTTATTTTTAATTTTAGTTTTTTCCAAAAACGGTTTAATCTACAATTTTTTAATTTTATTTTTCTGATAAAAACTACAAAGTGCTAGAAGTTGGCATACTCAAAAAAAATTTGGAATATATTATCGAAAAGTTTTTCAAAAAAAACTGTTTTTTGAAAAAACTGGTCCAACGATTTTGAAAATTTTTTTCGTAAAAATTCAAAAACGTAAAAGAAACCTGATAGCCTACTTCATTTTCTCCAAAAAACGGTTTAGGTATTGATTTTTAAGTGATTTATACAATTTCATATGATTTTTTCAACGCTTTTTTCCCAAAATCTCAAGCACCCAAGACCATTTTAACACATTAGAGCAAGTTCGTACGACCCAGTCGTGCACTTTATTTTACTTGCGATTATAGGTACTATAAGGCAAGTTATGCATTCGTAAAAAAAAAAAAATTCTAACAATCAAACATGACATTACGATGATAGAGAAGTCGAAAAAAGTGTGTCCGACAATTCTGTCTGTCTGTCTGTCTGTCTGTCGGTCTGTGTGTCTGTCCGTATGTCTGTCTGCCTACAGCCTAAACGGCTGGACCGATTTGATTACAACTTGGTACATAGTATTATTATGACGTCCTACAGAGGGGTTTTTGGAATTAGCATCCTAGCTCCAAAACTAACGGTACCTGCCATACGATTTTTTGTGAAAAATTAATTTTTCTCAAAAATGGCTCCTACGATTTTGATAAGACTTTCTGAATTGTGTTTTCTGTGCAAACTTTATGTTTTGGTTGGAATAGATTTTTCGGGAAAAGTCTTAGAACGGTACCTCCCATAGGACCGGTTTTTTGAAATCCGATTTTCTCGTAAGCCACTTGACGAATTTCGATGAAACTTTTAATGTAGAAGCCCTCTTATAAAAGAAATAATATAATTTCGAAAATTTTTCAAAAAAAGTTTTTTTGAGTTTTTTAAAAAAGTTTCAAAAATTTTTTTTAATTTTAGTTTTTTCCAAAAACGGTTTAATCCATAATTTTTTAATTTTATTTTTCTGATGAAAACTACAAAGTTCTAGAAGTTGGCATACTCAAAAAAATTTTGGAATATATTTTCGAAAAGTTTTTCAAAAAAAACTGTTTTTTGAAAAAGACTGGTCCAAGTTTGCCTTTTTAAAATAAAAGAGTTGACTGCAGAAGGCTGAACACGTCCAATGAGCCAGCGAGGATCAAATCCTCAACGCATAGGATCGCGTGCAATGGATGTATCACTGCACTCGGTCGCTTTCTCAGCCCTTAAGGGCGGGATGCTGCTGTATGACCGAGACAAGAACACCAGCACGCAAAAGATCTGAAGAGGATGGCCATATGGTCGTGACGAAAATGGACAGGCCAAGCCTCCATTTTTGAATGACAATTCAATTTTGGATTTGGGAAAGAAAAGATAATTTGATTTTGGAGAAAAGAATTTTTAAAAAGAGAAGTGAAACACGAGATTGTTTAACCGAGATTGAAAGATTGAAATTAAGACATAAAGGAGTAAACGATTGAGAAAATCTAAATTTTGATGACTCTCTTTCCTTTCATTATCAATGATCTTGTTACGGTAAGATTTAACGCAACAAAAGCTATTCCTTTGTGGTTCTTAAAACCTTTTTCTGATCGTGTTGTTTTGCTCACGGCCTAACTCTTAAAACCTGTTTTCCGCTCCATCCTATCCATTCTTATTTTTCGACCCACATTTTAAGTCCGTTGTCCTCTAAGAGTTTTGAGAGTAACTCAAAGAGGATAACAAAACAGGTTCTTATCTTTCGTGTTGAGCCAGCGTGTTGAGCCAGCGGATGAGCTGGAGACTCACTCGCAACATTCTTTCGTGTTGAGCCAGCGGATGAGCTGGAGACTCACACGCATAGTAAAGAAAGCGAGAAAGCTAACAATTGACAAGCTTTCCAACGAGAACGAAAGAGGAGTCCACAACAACACAACAAAGTGTGAATTATAGTCACACCGACGTAAATTTAGAATGGCCAAGTGCCCACAGTAAAGTGTCGGATATCAAAGAATGATCGTAATGATGTATTTTCCCATTTTAAATTTTATCCGCGCGGAGGTCTACGGAATGAAGATTATTCTTGTTTATAAATCGCACCATTTTAGTTGAAAAATAGGTGGGGTTCTTTCCAACAAAAATATTCTTCTCAAAGTAATTAATTTGGGCCGGTTTGGGCTGGGGACTTTGCGCGTAGTGTCGTAGTTTTTCACTTGCCTTTTAAAATAAAATATAATTGACGTTATACGGCTGGAACACGTCCACTAAGCCAATGGAGACCGCATCTTCAACGCATAGGATCGCGTGCAATGGTTGTATCACTGCTCTCGGTCGCACTTCTCAGCCTATATGGGCAAGATGCTGCTGTATGACCGAGACAAGAACATTACCACGCAAAAGATCCGAAGAGGATGGCTATATGGCCGTGGCGAAGTGGACAAGCTAAGCCTCCTTTTTGAATGACAATTCAATTTTGGATTTTAAAAAGAAAGTAAGAAATTTGTTTGAGATATTTAAAAAGAGAAGTGAAAAACAATACCGAGAAGATTTAGCGAAATTTGGAAGAAAACTTGGAGAGTAAAGAAGAAAATCATTTGAGGAAATCTCGATTTTAATTTGGGAAAAGCCTTGAGAAGAGTATCTTTGTTGGAGAATTTTGCAAAGCTTAGTATTTTGTGTCTGCGTGTGACTAAAAGTTTAGCTTGTCTTTTGATTGTTTAAATTGCGCTAATTCGTTTTTGTTTGTAACCCTGTGTTGGGCAAATTGCAAATATATTGTTGTTAAAGTAGGCCTTCGCTGAATATTCGTTTTCCTCCCAAGATTGTGGGACTCGTGACCTTTTTCTTTACATTCAATTACCATTGTGACCTTTCTTTGTGTCCATTTGACACAAAACATTGTTTGCTATTTTCTTTTATTTTGCTTACCTATTCTAAATTTCGAGAATTAGCCTTCTGCTAACCTCAAAATAACATTGTTCTATTTTTCTTTTGAACGAAAAGACTCTGGGTTTTTATCCCGGCATTTGCCACGGTTTCCCAGACCAATAACTTTCAATAAAAGATTCAAACTTCCCATTGGGAATAATAAATTCTTGTGTTTATTCTGTTAAAACTACCATAAAAGTTTTCTGGAGCCCACCCTGTAACGTAAATACTTGTATTTACGTTCCACTCCCCATTAAATCAATCGAATAACCCTACACACGATCGCTTTGATTAAATACTTTTTTTTTTACGAACAATAAGTATATCTATATCTTCTATATATATAAAAATGAATTGTTGTACGCGCCTAACTCGGCTGAATTTCATCCGATTTGCATTTGGATTTTTTTGTTGGGTTTGTATTAAACCAGGTAAACGCATAGCGGAGCCGAATTTTTTAAATTTTGAACGGTATTTTTTAAAAATCGTTAAAACAAAAAATTGCGGAACAAATATCGCCAAATTATGACTCTGTTCTTTGTCTAACTTGGCTAAATATTATCCGATTTGCATGAGGATTTTAATTTTTTTTTTCACTTGCAAAAACAAACGAGTTTCTTCTCCACCTGTGCAAGTGACCCGTTCGCCAGAACGCTGCTCTACTCGGAAATGCCTCGCTATTATATTTGGAATGCGCCGTACAAAAAATTTCAACACCGTGTTATACGGGATGGCACAAGTGATCATTTAGCCAATTTTTTCGTGTTTTTGTGAAGAAGTAGGTTCGGTTTTTTTTGAATACCTTGGCAACAAAAAGTCGTAGAGCCATACGGTTTTCAATGTTGGATTAAAGATTAATGGGAGCATTGAATTCTGAGAACAAAAATTATACTTAATTACGTAAAATTTTGAAAAAAATTAGTTTTAAAATTATTTTTTCAAATTTTTTTTTTTTTCAAATTTTGAGTTTGAAAATTTATACTATTCGTTAGAACAATTTAGTTTAAAAACAAAATGAAAGAAGAAGTTTTTTGCTTTCCAAGAAGGTAACGGGTGATTTTTTAAGAGGTTTAGAACTTAAAAAAAAAAACACAAAAAATTCGAAAAAATGAATGAAATATTTATTTGAATCGATAGTTTGAACCTTGCAATTTAATGTTTAAAGATAATTTCATGCAAATGTTGACCGCGGCTGCGTCTCAGGTAGCCCATCCGCTGAGTCCAATTTTGGCATACTCTTTCACACATATCGGCCGGTATCTCACGAATGAATGCATGGATGTTGGCTTCCAGTGCGTCAATCGAAGCGGGCTTGTCCCTATAGACATTAGCATTGACATACCCCCACAAAAAATAGTCTAATGGTGTCAAATCGCACGATCTAGGCGGCCAATTGACCGGCCCGAAACGTGAAATTAACTGTTCACCAAACTCGCCTCGCAATTGCGCCATTGTTTCGCGTGCTGTGTGGCATGTGGCACCGTCTTGTTGAAACCACATACCATGCAAGTCAAGAACTTCCATTTCGGGCAAAAAAAAGTTTGTTTTCATCGCTCGGTAGCGTTCACCATTGACAGTAACGCTGCGATTCACATCATCTTTGAAGAAATATGGCCCAATAATGCCGCCGGCCCATAAACCGCACCAAACAGTAACTTTTTCGGGATGCATTGGTAGCTGTTGCAATGCTTCTGGCTGATCTTCACTCCAAATGCGGCAATTTTGCTTATCTACGTACCCATTCAACCAAAAATGAGCCTCATCGCTGAACACAATTTGAACAATTTGAACATTTCGAACCGAGCACGAATTTTGATAGTAAAATTCAATAATTTGCAAGCGTTGTTCATTTGTAAGACGATCCATGGTTAAATTGCAAACGAAACTGAAGCTGTTTGACAGTGACACAAGGTACTAAACACACGTCAGCTGTCAAAACCAGTGTTGCCAAAACCAAACCAGCTAAAAAATCACCCGTTATAACACGGTGTTGTAAACGAAGCCGTTGATTTTTAATAATTTTTTTTACAAAATAAGTCAATTTTTCAGAAAATTGCACCTCCCGGCTAAACGGGGGGAAATAGACCCCCCTCCCATACGATTTTTTTCTTGTCTCAACTCAACCTACACGCTCTAGCTTTTTGGCACGACGCTCGTGAATCACCCTGTATAATAAGTAATTTTTTTGAAGAGAAGAAATTGCTAGGAATATTTTTTAATAGCAAACGAAACTGATCAAACACACGACCGGGATTGAATATAAGCTAAACTAACTATTTAAAGCTTAACTATTTGGATTACCCGAATCCAAAAGTAAAACGCGAATATATTTATAAAAAAAAGAATAACAAACGAATGCACAGAGACGATGTGCAACGCGACTTGTAAAACTTTAAACTAATGTGAAATGTCAAACACCGGTGTGTTTGATAAAAAAAGAGAACAATTAAAAAAATATATCCCTACCCTAGCCAGACAGCAAATACAGTGCTGTCTCCCGTTAGCTCGGCTTTGAGTGGGTGCGATAAGAACAATGTTTTTATTAATCGCGCTCGATTAATAAAAAAAGAAACGATGAATTGAAATTATGTATGTGTGTATAGAGTACGGGAGTGTACTTATATACGAATGGGCGCCAGGAAACTTTTATGGTAGTTTGCCTTACCAATACAAATCTGAAAAATCCTCAAATTTTAACAGAATAAACACAAGAATTTATTATTCCCAATGGGAAGTTGAATATTTGTATTGGCTGGACGAATACCCAATCATTTCGATAAAAAGAAAAATCGAACAAAGTTGTTTCGAGGTTGGCAGAAGGCTAATTCTCGAAACTAAGACTAAGTTTTGACAAAATAAAAAGAAAACAATAGTACCTATATTCATGCAATAAGATAAATTTGTCGATTATGTATTTGCGTAAATTTACGCTTCACTTTGCATGAACGCACTCGTAAAGCAAGCTGTGTAAACTACATATTACATAAATCTTGAAACGAAACTTAAAAAAAGCAAGAAACTTCAAAATACCAGTTCTAAATATTTCTGAAAAAAGTGGCTTTTAAATATTTAAATCGGTCTAAATGCCAAAAATAAGCAACAAAAGAAAAACAATAAAGCTCTGTGAAGATATTGCAGTCAAAAACGTTTCTAATGTTGGAAGTTTTTTGGAGAAAATAAAGGTTGTTTTTGGTTGCGTTGTTATTTATTTTTATAAACATATACATACATACATATGTACATATGTACATACAATAAATGTAATTTTCTTTTGTTTAATAGAAAAACAGAAAAATGAAACTGAAGCAATTTAAGAAATTATCTCTGGTTGTGATTGTTGCTGAAAATAGACGATATTGCATTCCATTTGTGCATACATATTCCTCCACACTCTTTCCTTCTCCATTTTCTTAAAGGCCAGCTCCTGTATTCCCCTTCCATGTGACAGCAGATATAAAAGTTTTTTGAATGTCTCATTTTGCTTTTCATTGTATTCCAATTAATGTTCTTGAAAATGAAGGAACTTGAAGCAACTGGCTTGTGCCGTTGGCTTCTATAAAAGTCAAAATCTCAGCAAAAGAAAAAATGAGTCTTTAATTTTAACTAACTTACCTCAAATGATTCTGGGTTGTCTTTGACTGCATCGAGAACATTTTGCAACAGCTCAATAGTCTCCAACTCCGTCCAAAGCAGACTGGCAATAAGTCTGCGGCGGCGGTTAGAACTCTTTATTTCTTCTTTTGTCTTAACCAATTACAAAATTGATTATTTTTCGTTTAAAATATAAATTATGTTTACTATACATATGTACCTACTTACTTCCATTATAAATGTTTATAAAAAAGAAAACCTTTTAAATTCTTTTTTATTTGAAATTTGGTCTGACCTTTTAACACAGCAAAACATAAAATACAATGACTACTTAATTTGAAATTTGTAATTGGATTTGACACATAAATATAACATCAAATAAAATGACGACTTGATTTGAAATTTGAATTTGTTCAAGTTTACGACCCCGTTTGCGCGACAAAATCATTGCGGAAATTTATCAGCCCTGTGTATAAAAATTTATATACAAATTTTGACATTTGAAATACGAGGTTGTAAACTTACGCCTTATACGAAGTTTGCGAGGGATATACGACGTTGCATGAATACCCCTAATGTTTTGTGTCACGATGACACAAAGGAAGATCACAATGGTAATGCAAGGTAGAAATAAAAGGTCATGAGCCCCACAATCTTGGGAGAAGACGAACGATCAGCAAAGGCCTACTCAAACATACATTTATTTGCCCCACACAGGGTCACAAACAAAACGAATCTAAGCAAAATAAACAAACAATAGACAAGCTAAAATTTCTGGTCTCAACCAGACACAAAAATAATTTTTTTCGAAAAACGGTTTTTTTTGAAAAACTTTTCGAAAACATATTCCATTTTTTTTGAGTATGCCAACTTCTAGAACTTTGTAGTTTTAATCAGAAAAATAAAATTTAAAAAAAATTGATTTCACCGTTTTTGAAAAAAAAAAAACAAAAAAAAAAAAATTTTAAAACTTTTTTAAAAAACTCAAAAAACTTTTTTTTAAAAATTTAAGAATTTGTATTATTTTGTTTATAAAAGGGCTTCTACATAAAAAAATTGCATCGAAATTCGTGAAGTGGCTTACGAGAACATTGGATTTAAAAAAACCGGTCGTATGGGAGGTACCGTTATAAGACTTTTCCTGAAAAATCAATTCCAACCAAAACATTTAGTTTGCACAGAAAACATTATTCAGGAAGTTTTACCAAAATCGTAGGAGCCGTTTTCGAGAAAAATTAAATTTTCACTAAAAATCGTATGGTAGGTACCATTAGTTTTAGAGCTAGAATGCTAATTAAAAAAACACCTCTTGTAGGACGTCATAATAATACTATCTACAATTTGAAGCAAAACGGTCCAGCCGCTTAGGCTGTAGGTGCTGATACAGACAGACAGACAGACAGAATTGCCGGACCCACTTTTTTCGACTTCTCTATCATCGTAATGTTATGTTTGTTTGTCCAAATTTTTTTTTTTACGAATGCATAACTTGCCTTATAGTACCTATAATCGCAAGTAAAAACAAAATCTTATTAAGAATTCTTTATTGTTCGTTTTTCATAATCCTAAAATAATAACTTTTAATTTTTAATTCAAGCGCAACAATTTTCACTCATTCTAATAGCAAAAAAAAATTTAAAGTGTAGGTCAGAAGTTCTTAATGCATTTATGGATTTTTGGCCTGTGGACTTCTGACCCTGCGCCACCGTGAAATATAGGGATTCTTTCTTTAGCCGTACAACATGAATGTGGAATGAATTGCTTTGTACAATTTTCCCTTGCCATTTTAATCTTCAAACATTCAAGAATAATGTTCATCGACACCTCCTTTCCCTTCCTCCCTAATTTCTTTCCTATTGCTTTCGCTGTGACTAATCATTAAAAATGCTATACAAACCCCTTGAGTGCATGTGCGGTCGAAACACAGGAGGTATTGGCTCTTTTGATGCTATCAGGAAGAACCCTATGAGAAGAAATGAACAAAGCAGTCATGGATTATTTTGATAAAAATGACTTGAAAAAGCTTTTATCGGTTACTGTTTAAAGCGAATAAAAAACAAACTATTTAATAACAAGCGATGATTACTTTTATTTTCTTTGATTTTAATTACACGTTCTTAGTTCAAGCAAAATGATGATGATTTTAAAAAAAGGAAAAAAAGAAAGAGATAAAGATAAGTCAAAATTGACAGATTGACAGATGATGGATTAATACTGGTGTCGTGTACTAGATTTTTAACATTCCGCCCACCTGAACGTCACCTTTGGAACGTTGAATAACCTCCTGGTCTTCTGGGTAAACTGGCAAAGGACATAGCTTAACGACAGGTCGCTTGAGAGTCGAGGATTGAGTTTTTACAGTGACAACCCTAACATATCCGTCTGTTCCGGGGTGAGCTTGAATTACTCGGGCGAGTGGCCATTTAGTTGGAGGATACCGCTCGTCTACGACCAAGACCAGTGATCCTACCTTAATTGATGGTGTTGTATCATGCCATTTCACGAACTCTTGGAGATTTTGTAAATATTGGATTGACCACCTCTTCCAAAATCTTTCCAACATCTGCCGTATAAGTTGAAAACGAGATAATCTTGACTGTGGGATATGAAGTAACGATGGTTCAGGAACTGCAGTTATGGCGTTTCCAATGATGAAGTTGCCTGGCGTTAATGCTTCGACGTCTTCAGGACGGCCTCTATCTGTGCTAATAAAGTAGAAAACCCTTCATATGTTAAAAGAGACCCACCAATAGTTCGCTTAATATGGAACTTGGCTGATTTGACGGCCGCTTCCCATTTGCCTCCAAAGTGAGGTGCCGCTGGTGGGTTAAACTGCCATTTTGTTCCATCGTTAGCTATCATATCTATGATATGACGACACTCTTTGGAAGCAGTTTTAAAAAGTTTTCGAAGTTCAGCGTCTGCTCCTACTAGGTTAGTACCGCAATCGCTTGTTAACGTGGCACAGATACCTCAGCGACTTACGAACCTCTTGTATGCTGCTAAGAAGCCTTCAGTAGAATAATCTGTTGCCAATTCAAGATGAACCGCTGATGATGAAAAGCAAACGAATACGATAAGATAGGCCTTGTATTTTGTTTGTGTTCTTCCTCTCCAGGTTTTCAAAATAAAGGGTCCAGCGTAGTCAACCCCTGAATGTAAAAAAGGGCGCGGCGAAATGGTGCGATTGACTGGAAGTTGACCCATGAGTTGCCTTGATGTTGCGGCTCGATGACGGGCACAGATGACACAGCGATGAACAAATGAACGAACGTAGCTACGCCCTCCAAGAATCCAATAAGTTCTTCTTAATGTTGCTAGCATTAACTGTACACCACCATGAAGGGTTGTTTGATGAGTGTAGTTCAAAACAAGATTGGTAAAAATTTAATCCCTTGGCAGGATTATGGGATGTTTCATATCTGGATCTAATGCTGCATTGCGAAGCCGCCCACCAAGTCGCAAAATACGTTGTGAGTCAATAAATGGTGTGAATCGATAGAGGCAGCTGCTGCGGGATAAAGACTTCAAACGAGAAAGATGATTCAGTTCGCATTTAAAATAAATGCTCTTTGTATTTTTAATCCAAATTAATTTTGCATCTTCAATTTCCGCAGGTGTGAGAGGACGCAGACTTTGTGATGGACTTGAAGTTTTTTGTAGTGCTCACTTGCACCATGCAGTGATTCGTAACAGTCTCGTTAAAGATGAATAACGCTGAATAAGATCCCATGTATATGAATCTGGTTTTCTTATAACAGCAGCTAGTAATTGTTGACTTTCTTCATGATCTTCATTAACATCTGGACTAGGGATAATATTGGGCCAATTATCAGACGATAGTTTAAGCCATTGAGGCCCTTGCCACCATAAGCTACTCTCTGCTAACTGCCGAACTGATGCTCCTCTAGAGGCGAGGTCCGCGGGATTATCTTCACCTGGGATATGATGCCAGTTTGCTTTGGGCAAATTTTCCTGAACTTGGTTGACTCGGTTTCGGACAAAATCCTTCCATCTCGAAGATTCGCCTTGGATCCAATACAGCGCAGTGCTTGAGTCAGTCCAAAGGTGAATAGGTACTGATTTCAAATAAAGGACGTTTAAGAAATGCCTTACGAGTTTGGTGAGCAGCAGTGCTGCTGCCAATTCTAGCCTTGGAATCGTGACTCGAACAGACCTTGGTCGTTTTGATGAATTTGTTGTGTGTTTTGGTGGAGCCACTTTCGTCTTGGACGATAAAATTGTTATGTCCGTTTTGTGTTGTTTGATGACACGAATATACACCACGGTTCCAAGTGCAACCTGAGACGCGTCTGAAAATCCATGCAGTTCAATGGATAACAAATCGGAAGTGATTCCAAGCCATCGAGGTACTGATATTATTGATTATAGATAGTTGAGTTGGCTGATGTAGCTCTTCCATCGATTTTCAAGTGACTCTGAAATTGGTTGATCCCAGTCAAGATCCGCCCGCCAAAGTTCCTGAATGAATAATTTAGCTCTGACCACAACAGGTGAAAGCCAACCCAATGGATCAAAGAGCTGAGCTGTTCTGGAAAGCACTGTACGTTTTGTGTGAGCAACAGGTTCTTCATGATGAACCGGAATAAAGATAAAGCGATCCAGTTTAGGCTGCCAGTTCAACCCTAAAGTTCTGTGAACTGGACCATCATCGATGCAAAGTGACGAGGATGGTGCTGCTCGAAACTCCTCAGGTACTTCCGAAATAAGATTTTCATGATTAGCAGACCATTTTTGCAATTGAAATCCTCCTACTTCAAAGAGATTAATAAGTTGCTTGATTCGATTCTTATCCTCTTCAATTGTAACTGATCCATCGTACACATCATCCACGTAAGTATTTCTCTTGATAACATCCTTGACATCGGGAAATCTATGGCTTTCATCATCGGCTAGTTGATTTAAGACTCTTATAGCTAGAAATGGAGCAGCTTTTGTTCCATATGTAACTGTTGCGAGTTGAAATTCTTGAAAAATTGCACCTTCAGCCCACAAAATTCGTTGATATTTCCAGTCATCAGGGTGTACTTTTATTTGCCGGAACATTTTGGTGAAATCAGCAGAATAGGCAAACTTGTTAACCCTGCAACGAGTAAGAACATCAGGAAGATCAACTTGCAGTTTTTGACCTTCGTGCAGAAAGTCGTTAAGAGATAAGCCCTTATCGGTCTTCATGGATCCATTGAAAACGACCCTTAACTTTGTTGGGGGACTGCAACAACGAGAGACACCATGATGAGGGAGATAAAACATTTGATCCGTCTGCTGAGTTTGTAAAGGTGCTCTTCGCATGTGCCCAAGACGTTCATATTCTGCAATAAAGTTTGAATAATTAGTTGCATATTCAGTATTTTGTATAAAACGTTTTTTCATGCGATATAACAACTTTAAAGCAGAAGATCTTGAGTCTCCAAACGATGTTGGAATTGATTTGAAAGGAAGACGTACGATAAATCTTCCTTCTGAATCACGTGAATGAGTTGACTTGAAGAATTCTTCACATTCGTGTTCTTCTGGAGTGAGTGAATCAATAGGCGAGTTAAAGAAATCTTCCTGCATCCAAAATTTTTTCACTTGTTCCTCAAGATGATCATCTGCGTGGCAGTGAAATGATTTAGCTACTCTAGCGTTTGATGCAGAAGATGATGAGAGCCCTGAAATAATCCAACCCAATGATGTGCACTGTGCAATGGGTGCTCCGTCGGGGCCTTTGAGAAGTCCATTTTGAAGTACTTGCCCATACACTTCTACTCTGAGAATGAGGTCCACACTTCCAGGTTCGTAGTACTTCGGATCTGCTAATTTGATATTTTGCAAGTGTGGCCACTCTGTATAATTGATGACAGAAGATGGTAAAAGGTTGGTTAGTTTTGGTAGCACATAGGCGTTGAAGGTGCAGCTAAAGTCACTTATGCAAGATTCAAGATTTATTTTCGTCAAACCTCTAGATTGATGTGATGAGGAGGAATCACCTCCGATGCCAACAATAGATAAAGATGAATAAGATCGAGGAAGTTGGAGAAGGTGGATGAGGTATTCCGATATAAGATTAACTTCCGAGCCTTGGTCAAGAAAAGCACGGACAAAATATGACTCCCCATGGAGAGACATAACTCTTACCAAGGCAGTTGCAAGCAGCGTTGTTGACTTTGGATTTTGATTGATGCAAGTAACATTAGATAAGGCTGAAAAACGATTGTTGGTATGTGAGTTTTGATTAGATGATGTTGCTGTAACTGAATCTGGGAATGTGTTTGGTGGTTGATGAATGGTTGTATGATGACGGCCTCCACATTGTTGACATCTCCATTTTGAAAAACATGCATTTATTTGATGGGGACCGAGGCAATTGAAGCAAAGACGCAGTTGTTTTAAAAGCTCAACACGATTCACTGGTCTTTTCGATAGGAAACCTGAACAAGATGAGATATAGTGGTCACCTTTACAATGGGAACAAACCTGTTTTGTGTGTTGTGTGGAAACATGATGCGCCTTCGCCTTTGGTTGCTGTTTGTAGTTGGACGATTGGTATTTGTTAGTACATTGGCCTGAAGTCGCTCGTTCAAAAGCCTGAAGTGAGCGTATACGAGTAAGGATAAAAGCTTTGAGTGCTACCCAAGTTGGTGGTTCAGTTGATGATCCTAACGATTTTTCCCATTCTTTAACCGATGTACTATCCAACTTGCGGGAAATAATGTGGGTAAGAACATCATTCCATTGGTTTATATCCCGACCTAGACCTTCCAGGGATCCCAAAGATTTGTTGATTTCGTTGTACAAGGTCTCCAGTTTGGAAGAAGATTCCTCGTCAACGGCTTCGGCAGATATTATAGATTGAACTGCTGAGTCAACATGTAGTCTCTTATTATCATAATAGGAGATCATGTCGTCCCAAGCGATTTGGAAGTTTGATGCGGTAACTGAAACTCCATGGAGACGTGAAGCTGCCTTGCCTACGAGACACCCTTTTAAATATTGGAGTTTTGTGACGCACGTGAGCGACGAGTCAGCTCCAATTATTGCCATAAATGAATCTTTAAATGAGGGCCATTCAGAGAACTCCCCATTGAATACTGGCAGTGGCAACTTCGGTAATTGGTGGTTTTGTGAAGTCGACGAAGGATTCGCAGATGTAGCCGAAAGGAACTTACCATCTTGTTTGAAATTTTCAGTTAATTTATCATGCATAGTTGTCATATGTTCCATGGAATCCAGATAATTTTGTTCACAGCTACGATACATTTTGTTTTTAAAGTAGTCTTCTTCCTCATATTTTTGTCGTGCTTCGGACTTTAGCGCTGCTTTGAGTGATGTGATAGATTGATTGTTTTCTTTAAAAGAATTCCAATTTTCACTAGCGCAGCTCTACGAGATTCTATTCTTTGTTTGCTAGCTGTGGATCCTAGTTTGTCCATTGTTTCTTTGATAATTTCAAAGAGTTCATACTCTTCCTCCAAAATGGCTGTCAACTGTGTTGCGGTTGACATGGTTATGGACTGTATCTCAATTAATGTTATTATTTATTTTCAATTTCGCGGAAAAATCAATCCGGTTTCGATAGGACCAATAATGTTTAAAGCGAATAAAAAACAAACTATTTAATAATAAGCGATGATTACTTTTATTTTCTTTGATTTTAATTACACGTTCTTAGTTCAAGCAAAATGATGATGATTTTAAAAAAAGGAAAAAAAGAAAGAGATAAAGATAAGTCAAAATTGACAGATTGACAGATGATGGATTAATACTGGTGTCGTGTACTAGATTTTTAACAGTTACTACTGACGGTAAGCAACCATTGGTTTGGAGTTAAAAAGGACTAGTTAACCTGTTAAGTAGCAATGCAAGATGTAATGAAAATTTAATTTCCTACTTACTTCACTGAACCAAAAAGGTGCGTAAATACAATAAAAATTGTTATTGTCACAATAAAAATTCTCGTCCAACAAACAGTTTATTATGCCAATGAAAGGCTGTTTATTAATAGAATAAACGTTTGTTAATACAAGAAATAGTTTATTGATTTGTTTATTGATATATTTGTATCGTTAATAAACCAATTGATTGTACCAATTAACTTATTTGTTGTGCCAATAAACTCTTTATTGCCACAACAAAATAGTTTACTGAGGCAATAAAATTTGTTACTGAGCTCAATGAATTAGTTTGTTGTGCCAATAAACGCATTTATTGCCACAACAAAAAAGTTTACTGAGGCAATAAAATTTGTTACTGAACTCAATGAATTAGTTTGTTGCGCCAATAAACGCATTTATTGCCAAAGCAAAATAGTTTACTGTGACAATAAAAATTTTTAGTGACCTCAATGAATTAGTTTGTTGTGCCAATAAACGCATTTATTGCCACAACAAAATAGTTTATTGAGGCAATAAAATTCGTTACTGACCTCCATGAATTAGTTTGTTGTGCCAATAAACGCAATTATTGCCACAACAAAATAGTTTACTGAGGCAATGAAATTTGTTACTGAACTCAATGAATTAGTTTGTTGTGCCAATAAACGCAATTATTGCCACAGCAAAATAGTTTACTGAGGCAATGAAATTTGTTACTGAACTCAATGAATTAGTTTGTTGCGCCAATAAACGCAATTATTGCCACAACAAAATAGTTTACTGAGGCAATGAAATTTGTTACTGAACTCAATGAATTAGTTTGTTGCGCCAATAAACGCAATTATTGCCACAACAAAATAGTTTACTGAGGCAATAAAATTTGTTACTGACCTCAATGAACTAGTTTGTTGTGCCAATAAACGCATTTATGGCCACAACAAAATATTCATTGAGCTAATAAAATATATTTACTAAATATAATGAAATTATTTGTTGTACCAATAAACTCATTTATTGGCGCAGCGAAGTAGTTTATTTTATATATACTACTTCCCACTCGTAAAAATCTTGTTTCTTTTTATTTTCAGAGCTTTATACTTACTTCCTCTGTTGTCAATAGAACCAATGAGCGAAAAAACCAATAGAACCAATAGAAAATGTTGCTAAGAAGAAAGTTAAAAAACGAAACAGTTTCTTTGTTTTAAACGCAAATTTATTCCTTTAGGGCATTTAATAAAATGTGTATTTTTGGACAACATTTTTTTTTATCTTTAAAATATATCGCTTCTATAAATTTCCAAAAATTCGAACTTGCATTTGGATATTTCAAGTTAAATAAAAAAAATATTTTAAAGCAGAGATCTACTGCTCTTAGAATACTGACGAATGGATATTTGATTCCATCAAATAAAAGATATATTTCCTTAAAGGATAAAATGTCCTCACCGACAACCACAATAAATGGCTGCACGCTTTCGGACCTCTCGAGTAGAAATTTGATGTGCTCCTCTACCGATTGAATATTTCTGCGTTGAAATAAGAACGACTCCTGGGAATCCCTTACGGTGTAACGGATTGTGGTTTTGAGACCTTGTTTATCCTTTCGCACCAGCTTGTTTGTCGGCACCAAGTAGCCATGCAGTGCCCACAACAGTGCAGCATCTCTACAATCTGGAAATAAAACAATAAAAAGAAAGAGAAAGCATGAGTTGTTGATGAAACATTGAAATTCAAAATTCACGGGACACCCGGCAGATGTGAAACATTCAAGTTTTCATTAAAATTCATAATATTAAAAACCATCAAAACAAATATGGAGTGAAATAATTTTTAATAATTTAGTGTTTCGTCAATTAAATCAATATATTTGTCTTATCATTTTATTATAATATCAATTATTACAGATTATATTCATATAAACACATAGGAACAAAATTTTCCTCAACTCACCCATCAGATACTGCCACCCCGCCATACTCTCAGCCCACCTACAACTAGCAACCAACCATATACCACTTCTTATAAGTTTTTCATCACCGAATACCTACCACCAGTAACCACCCAATCCACCTGCAACCACCAACCCACCACCTTCCATTTTTGTCGATTCGCTCCCCAGTGCAAGTCCCCCCTATCACCACCATTTACCCAGCCCATTTACAACCACCAACCAAGCATCCGGCATTTTTGACAATTTTTTCCTCACCCCCACACCAAATCCCCCCAAGCAGCAACCACCCACCCCACCTACAACCAACCACCTAAAATTTTTGTCAACATTTCCCCCCTACCAACCCCCAACCACAAACGCCATCTACCCACCATTTTTCTAAATTTTGTCTCACTCACCCCCCAACATCCTCCTCAAAATCCACTCCACCACCAACACAACCTTCAACCACCAACCAACTACCCGCCATTTTTAACAATTTTTTCTGATTGGTGAGAAGAATGAAAAACGGGATTCCTCAAAACCCCCTCCCCAACAACCCAGAGTTCCCACCGACCCCACCTAGAACCAACAGCCAACCACCCACCATTTTTGTCAATTACCCCCGACCCCAAACCAAACCCTCACTAGTAACCACACACCATTTTCGTAATTTTTTTCTTCACCAACTTCCCCACACCCCAACCCCACATCAACCTCCCACCAGTTCCACCCACCCAGATGTTTCACATCAAAAATAAATAAAATTACTACTTACTTTCTGGAGGATGTGTTGCTAGCTTGGACAGAACGTCCTTGATGTTCTTTTCTTTAATGTGGACTTCGCTAAGCATGAACTTAGTAAGCTTTTCTTGGAAGATATCCCAGTCGTCTAGTAGAGAACGGTACTCCTTGAACAGATAATCGAAGTCCATATCCACCTAAAAGAAAAATAGTTTCAGACCTTGTTGTCGATGTGGGGTCAGAAAGTGGTCGGGAAGGGGGTTTTAATAAGGGTTTTTAAGGACAAAAATCGGTCAATCTCGATTTTCGGCAAAACTAAACGTCCTATGGAAAAAATTTAAATTTTAAAGTTGTACCTAGGTCATAAAACGATCTAAAACTTTTGTAAATACACTTTTTTCGCATAACCTCAAAATGTACGTCAAAAATTTAAATAACAAAAAGTTTGGTTTTTATTTTTATCTCTTACAAAAAACATTTTTATTTCACGAAATTTGGTGAAAACTTGCCATTTTATGCTTCAAACACAATGCATTTTTTTTTTTTTTTATTAAAAATATTAATTTTTTCACCAAATTTTGATTGAATATCGAAAAAACACCCTAATTTTCAATCGAAAAATCTGTTTTCAAAATATCTATTTTTTTTTAATTAGGTTTGTTTTTATTGCCCGAAATCCCTACTTTCCGATTATGTTAAAAAAAAAAAACCACGTTACAATACATGCAAAAAAAAGCGTTGTTTTTGAAGCATAAAACGGCAAGTTTTCACCAAATTTCGTGAAATAAAAATGTTTTTTGTAAGAGATAAAAATAAAAACCAAACATTTTGTTATTTAAATTTTTGACGTACATTTTGAGGTTATGCGAAAAAATTGTATTTACAAAATTTTTAAATCGTTTAATGACCTACAACTTTACAATTTAATTTTTTTCCATAGGACCATTAGTTTTGCCGGAAATCGAGATAGACCGATTTTTATCCTTAAAAATCATTAAAAGCCCCTTCCCGCCCACTTCCCGACCCCAGATCGATCGTTATTTATTTTTCCTTTTATTTCCAATTGGTTTCATCCAACTATATTTTTTTTTCACTTTTTACCATTTTTAAAGGCTTCAGTATTCCTCGCTTAATTGCATCGACCAATTTGTCTGATTTTTCGTTCAATTGTCCAGGTGGATCAATTAACCGGATCATTAATATATTTTTAATTTATGAGCTGCAGTTTTTCACGATCAATTAATAGAATAAATCAATAGTGAGTTGCAATTGAACGAGGAATACTGTATTACGTTCAACAAGTATTCTTTTACCGAGGGCGTATGGTAGATTAATTTATTATACAAAATAACTTACCGAAATTTGTTCCTTGTTGTTGTTTAAACAATTTTTTTGTTATCCTGAAACAGTTTATTTTAGTTTTCGAATAGGATTTAATTTTAATACACTGAATAATTAAACAATACTTTTAAACTTCCACGAGCGACCACGTCTTATTTCAACAAACACTAAACTTCAACTCACTCGTAAATTTGTTTTCTGCGCACGGAATAGCCGCAAAATCGATAACTTTGGGGTTGTTTTTTTCTGAGTTTATTGCGACAATAAACTCTTTATTTGGTCAATAAATGGTTTATTGTCACAATAAACTTGTTTGTTGTGATAATAAACTATAAAATTTTGTTTGTTGTGACAAGGAACTAGTTTATTGTGATAATAAACTGTTTATTGCCACAATAAACAGTTTATTCTTATTATAAAGAGTTTATATACTGTTTATTGTGACAATTAACTTGTTTATTGTGACAATAAACTGGTTTATTGTGACAATAAATAGTTTTCAAATTGTTTGCTGTGACAATTAACTGTTTATTAATGGTTTATTCTGACAATAAACTGGTTTATTGGGACAATAAATAGTTTTTAAATTGTTTGTTGTGACAATTAACTGTTTATTTGGAGAATAAAAAGATTATTGTGATAATTAATTATTTATTACATCAATACAAAAGTTTGTCGCGACACCTAATTCTTTGAAAGATAACTGTTTTCTGTTAACAGTTTTTGTGTTCTGAAAGAAACACAATAGGCAGGTACACTGTTAAATTTTTTTTTGTAAATTTACTACTTTTTTACTAAGCAATTGCATAGTAAAATTACAAACTCTTGTTTTGTATTGGAACTTTGACACGCATTTGTTGTAATATTAAATTTTGTAATAGCTAGAGTACTAAGGAGGTATATCAATTTTACAATTTTCTTGTATTCGTCAGAAACTTATTATAATTTTACAAACCTACATTGTAGGATTAAATCTTAAATTTTGTAAAATTTCTTTACATTTTCGGAATTCAATTTTACCACGTTTATCAGTAAAATTACTAACCAAAACTTGCAATTATAAGAGCCGTTTTCTACCAAATCCGCAGAGCGACGGACGGTATGGCGAAAACCAAACTTTTTTGGGCTTCTCTATCATCATCAGAGATGCGATTTTGTGGACCTACAAATTTAAAAAAGGCAAAATAAAACACCCAAATAGGCAAGAAAGAAGCATTTTTAAAAACAAAAACTAATAACATAAAAAACCTAGTAGGTATGTAGGTAGTTTAAATAAATAAATCCACGTACGCATTTTTGCTAAAAATTATCTAATCTCCTTAAATGTATCTAACGGTCTATGACTGTCTGTTAAGGAACATTATCCCTACATGTATAGTGTATACATAAACATATGTATATGCAATATGCATAGGGCATAGTACCTAAATCCTTTTTTTCTTTACATCCATGCACGCATTTTCGCTTAAAATTTTCTCTCCTTTAATATACCTAACGGTCTATGGCTTTCTCGTTGAGGAATATGTACATTGTACATAGGGCATACCACCTAATCCAATTTTTCTTTTCTTTTATTTTCTTTTGTTTTTTTGTTTTTTGTTTTCCTTCCAAGTTTCACAAGTGTATTATGTACCACACAACTCTATTCGCCGGCCAGCCGCCGCGCCGGCGCGGCGGAGCGGAGCCAGCCGGGTCGGTATTAGAAGCAATCAATAGAAGGGATTGCACAACAACATTCGCTCGAATTTTTTTTTTGAGCTATAAATTATTGAATCTGATGTATGCGTTTGCATGCATGTTGATGTAGGTACATAATATGTACTCTAAAGAGATGAGCAATATGAAAAAAGGCAAAAAAATGCAATAACGATAGAAAAGGCAAAAAAAAGCAAAATAAAATACATATACAAGCAGAATGTTGAACGTATTTGTTTAAAGTCTATAGTGTCATGCGACTGCGCAAAAAAGGCAAAGTCAGCAGAATCCTAAAAAATGTGGTGCGTAAAAACTTCCTACACAAATGTAGTAAAATTACTACGGAAATTTTTAACAGTGTATATACAATAGTAATATTATATATTATGGTTTATTGTGACAATTAACTGTTAATTTTGAGAATAAATAGTTTATTGTGGTGATTAACCTGTTATTAATTCAATTAAAAAAATGTTGTTGCGCCAATAAAGTGTTTATTGAAGGCTGACTGTCCACCATTTTTCTGTTCTGAAAATGCCATAATAAACTAGGTATTTGGGGAAAGTACAATAAGTTTGGCGCCAAAAATTGATAACAGATTTTTGTAGGGGGTCAAAAACGAGCATTTTTACTTGCGATTATAGGTACTATATGGCAATTCATGAATTAGTGCAAAAAAAAAAATTTAACAATCAAACATGACATTACGATGTTAGAGAAGACGAAAAAAGTTTACAAACAAATTTCTTGGCGCAATGTACAAGTTTATTGTGTGGATAAAAAAGTTTGTTAAAATCAATAAACTGTGTTTGTTGTGTAAACAAACACATTTATTAAAGTTTAAATTTGAAAACTTTTTTTTCCACAAACAAATTTACTGGCGCAATGTACAAGTTTATTGTGTGGATAAAAAAGTTTGTTAAAATCAATAAACAGTGTTTGTTGTGTAAACAAACACATTTATTAAAGTTTAAATTTGAAAACGTTTTTTTCCACAAACAAATTTACTGGCACAATGAACAAGTTTATTGTGTTGATAAAAAAGTTTGTTAAAATCAATAAACAGTGTTTGTTGTGTCAACGAACGCATTTATTAAAGTCCGAATTTCAAAAGCATTTTTTTTACAAAAACATTTACTGGCGCAATGAAAAAGTTTATTGTGTGGATAAGAAAGTTTATTAAAATCAATTAACAGTGTTTGTTGTGTCAACAAACGCATTTATTAAAGTCCGAATTTCAAAAGCATTTTTCTTACAAAAATATTTATTGGCGCAATGAACAAGTTTATTGTGTTGATAAAAAAGTTTGTTAAAATCAATAAACAGTGTTTGTTGTGTCAACGAACGCATTTATTAAAGTCCGAATTTCAAAAGCATTTTTTTTACAAAAACATTTATTGGCGCAATGAAAAAGTTTATTGTGTGGATAAAAAAGTTTATTAAAATCAATAAACAGTGTTTGTTGTGTCAACAAACGCATTTATTAAAGTCAAAAATTGAGAATCTGTTTTTTTATAAATAAAAGTTATTGGCGCAATGTACAAGTTTATTGCGACAATAAGGTAGTTGGACAATTTCAATAAAAATGTTTATAAACAGTTGATAAACTGTTTATTGTGCTCATAAACGCATTTATTAAAGCATACAAATGGCGGATAATAACCAAATTGCTTGGCACAATAAATAATTTTACTGTGCCAACAAATAACTTTATCGATGTAAGCAATCCGTTTATTAAAAGTTTTTAATAAACGCACTTTTACTGTCCCAATAAACTGTTTATAACTAAAAACAGTAAAAGTTTGTAACATTAACAAAAAGTTTATTGGGACTAGCAAAATGCAGTTAATAAACGCTGTTTATTGATATTACAAACGATAATTTTTTCAGTGTTACTTAAGGTGGCGCAGACAGTCCATTTTGGACCACGGCCTCAACCAATAATCCTCGCCAGCTAGGCCGGTCCCTAGCCAGTGGCCTGCAGTTGCGCACACCAATTTGGTTGAGGTCGTTCTCCATTTGATCGTGCCATCGCACTTGGTTGAAATTGCAGACTCGTCGATCTGGTGCGTTTTCGTCCATACACTAAACATGGCATATCTATCCAAGCCGCTGTATTTTCAGTTTCTTAACCAGGTCAATGTCGCTGTATAACCCGTACAATGTTCATTGAATCTTCTCTTGCATACTTAATTGATACATACAGGACCGATTATCACCCAAAGAATATTTCTCTCAAAGCACTCAGCCTGTATTAATCCGATTGTGTCAGTCAGTGTTCACCCTTCTGCCTTAAAAAATAGGACTGGGATGATAAAGGTCTTGTTTAGTGTCTCCTTGTTAATTGAGCGAGCGCTTTGCTTATAAGATGCCTTCTAAGCCAGAAGAAACAGCGATTGGCAGAGTGATTCCTCGACTGATCTCTTCACTGATGTTGTTTTGAGAGGTTATAGTGGAACCAAAATAGACAAAGTCGTTGACAACCTCAAAGTTATATCTGTCCATTGTGACGTTTTGTCCGAGCCTACGGTGATGATCTTCTTCACCCGCGGACAGCATATACTTTGTTTTATCTTCATTTACAGCCAGACCCATTTTCGCCGTCAATACTTGCAAATGCTCCACTGACAGCGCGCTTCGTTCTTCCAATAATGTCAATATCATCAGCATAGCCAAGTAATTGAACGGATTTAAAAAAATCGTACCGCGGGTGTTGACATGCGAGTTGCGTACGATTGCCTCAAGAATGATGTTGAAGAGATTACATGACAGCGCGTCACCCTGTCGTAAACCTTTCTCGACATTAAATGAGTCGGTGGTATTCTTACCAACCTTGACGGAGAAGCGCGAGCTCTCCATAGTCATCCTGCACAATCGAACGAGTTTAGCAGGGATGCCAAGAAGTGACATGGCTCTGTATAGCTCGTTCCTGTTCACGCTGTCATAGGCGACTTTTAAATCGATAAAGAGGTGGTGAGTATCGATCTGGAATTCTTGGGTCTTTTCCAAAATCCGCCGAAGTGAAAATTTGGTCGACGGCGACGGCTGACTTACCATGAAGCCTGAAACCACACTGATAGGGGCCAATCAGTTCGCATGCGAAAGGGTTCAGCCGTTCACACAAAATGGCCGACAAGATTTTATAGGCGACATTTAATAGACTTATACCTCTGTAGTTGCCATTTTATTTAATTTAATTTAAAATTTAAATTCCTACTACTGTATTATTCACCAAACTGTACTGTGCTGCAAGCTCATACATAATTTTGAGGTTTGAGCGTATATATTATGCAAGAAGTGATCCCGAAATCCTGAACCCCGAAAACCCAGAATCCCGAAAATCCAAAATCCCGAAAACCCATAATCCCGAGAACCCAAAATACCGAAAACACAAAACTCCGAAATATAACAAAAAAAGTAAAAAACTCTTCAAAATTGTCTGTTCACTGAAATATTCATTCTAGCTGTGAAACATAAACTAAAACACCATTCAAATAACAATTTAATCATAGATTATTATAACTTTAATAATATTAAAACTCACAATTTTATGGATTTTAATTCAACGATTTTTCCCACTTAATTTAATCACAACACAACGATACTGAAAGCCATAACAAACTTCAAATCATGTTCAATACTAATTCTAATATTACTAACAAACAACACAAAACGAGGCGCTATTCTTTAAGGAACTAAAGATTTTCTATCAAAATATGTCTGGAATGAGAGGTGATCTTAATGAGATTCATTGTGTAATAATTGTGTTCCATCACCCTTCCAATTCAACATAATTGTGCCTACCGAAACATGGCTTAAAAGTGACCACTTGAATGCCGATATACTTGATTCGTCGTGGCAGGTTTTTTCATGCGACCGATACCTTGGGCTAAACCAAAACGAAAATGGTGCTGTTTTAATCGCTATTCATACATCGATTCTATGTTTTTCTGTTAATTTTGGAATTATTGACGTAGACAACAATCTTATTCAACAAGTGTGGGCCAAAATTTCGACAAAAGATAATGAAATATATCTATTATGCTGTTATAAACATCCTACCCAGCCACATGGGGTTTATGCTAAAGCTATAAGCCATGTTTCTTCAATACTGATGACACTAAATGATTCTGACGATTTTATTCTATTTGATGACTTCAATCTACTGGGACTTCACTGGATCCCTTGCGATGACAACAACTTCATGTTTGACCCTGTAAACATTGCAACTGAACAACAATCTTGTCTTATAATTTTTTCTTTGAAAATGGATTAACACGAAATTATTAATCTTAGGAATAGTTTTTCAAACGTTCTTGACCTAGTTTTTACAAAATTTTGTGACAATTTTGTTTTAGAAGAAGCTTTATCAATGAATCGCTAGAATTTTAGGTTGCCACCATACGAAAGCCGTTTAAAACTAATAAATTTGTTAAGTCTTGCAAACCGTCGGATGCTTTCTGAACCCCTCTATATAGTCCGGGAGCCAGGTACAAATTTAGTCAGTCATTTCTTCTCGAATGATAATTGGTGAACAGAATAAGGGAATAGTAATATCATAAAGCCTCGTGAACGTCAGCTGCGGTTCCGAGGGTGGAATGAGCGGGGGAACCTTCCAAAACATGACGAAAAAAACAGATTTTCACTCATTTCCTCTCGTCTGAAACTTTGTCAAAGTATAGCTTATCAGGTATCTCAAAGAAAGCACAAAGTCAGCTGACTGTAACGTGGTGGATTATACGTCAGCTGGACGCTTGAACATGAAAATTTATTATTTTTTTGTACACTTTATATGGCACAGCACTTTGTTAAACTGTCTTTATTAAATGATTTTAATTGCAAACTTTTTTTTTTACAAAAAACACAATAAGGCGTTAAATTACTCATTTTAATTGGTTATTACCGGTAAGAACATTCTCTTCAACTGACTAAGTTTTACAAGAAGCAATAAAATAAAAACCTAAACTAAAATGTACGTAACGTAGTCCACTAAATAGCGACATTTTACCCTACAAGAGGTCGGGTAGTACTAAATTTTTGACATGTTATATAGTATGGCTGGTAGATGAAAATTCCAAATTTCCAAAACCACACCCCCTCCTCCCCCTTCAAAATCCTGGAAAACCAACAAAAAATTGCACCCCCGTCAAGGCCGTACTCAGGATGACAATAAGGGGAGGCGGGCAAAATCATTCAAAAATTAATATTAGTATAAAATTATCCCGGTTTCTTGTGGCTGTTGGATAAAAGTTGATAAAGAAACCGGGATAATTTTATACTAATATTAATTTTGAATGATTTTCCCCCCCTCCCGTTGATTGTTATCCTGAGTACGGCCTTGACGGGGGTGCATGCAACGGACTAAGGAAAGGGGTGCAGACAGACCCCTCTTTACCACTGGGCGCACTGGGCCCGGGCCCGCAATCACCCGGGGCCCCCAAATTGGTGAAACATCACTTAACCTCTATTGGTCTATTTTCAAGAAAAAAAATATTTCGATACAATTTTAGGTGCATAAAGAATGATCAGAATTCGTTCTTTCTTTGCTGAAAAAAACTTTTGCTGAACATTTTAAATCACATTCCCTGCGAAATATTCAAATTAAAACAGAAATATGAAGCACCTACAATATAAACAATGCTCCGCTGTCAATAACTAACTGAGTGGCAATGCAGTTTGCTTTCTGCCAGAAAAAAAACACACACATTTTGAATATCACTGTATCTGTATGGAAAAATAAAGATAATGGTGTTTCTATATTTGCAACGCGCATACAAGTTTGCCTCAACGCATAAACTCATACATAGGCGATTTAACTATCCGTCGGATGAACGGCATTCAATTTTTAAGATTTCAAGGTAAAGAGGCATTGCATTATATAAACTATAGTATTCCCATTTGAGGTGCGCCATCTATCGACGAAAAAC
This sequence comes from Platycheirus albimanus, assembly GCA_916050605.2. Taxonomy (NCBI): domain Eukaryota; kingdom Metazoa; phylum Arthropoda; class Insecta; order Diptera; family Syrphidae; genus Platycheirus; species Platycheirus albimanus. Next base: position 250,237,378 of record OU696696.1, on the reverse strand, counting down.
TAAGTACTAGAATACCATGGGAAACAACAACAACAATTTCCACCATTTTAATTGTTGTTGTTGCTTCCCATGGTATTCTAGAGCTTAGTTTTTCATCGACAGATGGCGCACCTCAAGTGGTAGTACTATAGTTTATAATATAATAAACAATGAAAAAGGTAGAGTTTGTGTTTTTGTGCATTCAATGAGATAGATGAAAGATTACGATTCTCACCAAAGAGGAATATTAAGGAGTCCAATCTTTTCTACGTTCCATCCTCCACTAGCCTTGATTTTCGTGGTCTCTTTTGTATTACATTCATTGCCAGTATGAAACAGCAAAAAAACGGTTAGGTGGGTTTTGTTTGTTTTTACATTTTTTTTCTTGTGACAACACAATTTTTGTTTTTAGTGACAACAAGACCACACAAAATAAACGTATTGAATTTCGATTATTGGCATTTTAATTTTGAAAAGAATTTTTATAAAAATTGATTTAGTAAACGTTTATTCATAGTTTCTTAATAACAATGGTAAAAAGCGAATCTGAAAAAAATTCATCTTCTTCTTCGAGTGGTTCTGAGTCGGATTTCTACATCCAAATCTTCTGTAGATGAGGGGCAACAAAAATAAAAACTCAGAAATTCACCTATACCACAAAATAAGCAAAACGTGTTCGAAGAGGCTACTTAATGGAGAAGACACACTTAACATTTCTTAAGGAAGGGCTGCACTAGGGGGCGATTAATCTCAGTGGAAAAGTGATCGATGTTTATTCTTTAGATTGCTATTTCACAGCTCCTCTGTTTCAAAATTATGGATGAATTTTTAAAATTCGTTAGAATATAAACTTTTATTCTCGTAATTCGATAATGGTGATCTTACACATTTATAAATAGACCGCACGCCAGTAACTGTATAAGTTGAAATTTCGCGATTGTGAAGGTTTACACACGGATCCCAATCATCCATGCTTAATTCCTATAAGTGAATGAAAAATATGATAGTTCTTACCAATTTTCGTTACCGGTGCAAGAAAAGTTGCAAGCCACCCGATAGTTTTATTTTATTTTCGTTCAAATGCCCAACTTGCTCATGAAAAATAGTTTCCTAACCAGTTTATATTTTACTTACATGCGTAACACATTGTGCGTTTGAAAGCAATTCTGATTGACTTTTATTAGCTAATTTCAACAATTGAACCCTAGTTTTCAATGTGTGTGATTTGAAGATTTTGATCAAAACAGCACATAGATTTTTTGAAAATAAAAATGCTTTCAGATACAAATTACTGTACACCAACATCTAACCCGGGTGCAAGGCAAACACAAAAGGGAATTTGATGCATTAACATAATATTCGAATTTACTTGCTGGTCGGTAACTTTAATATAATGACCATATGGCAGTTTTAAGTTTCTTTTGTTTTACTTCCATGAAATTTTCTAACTAACTGTCTTAGCAAAATGGTGTAGCTGCAGCAGTGGTACGTTGCACTTACAATTTGAAGTTGCAGCAGTAGCACAGAAAGTAGAACGTGCTGCACTGCAAAACAACAACAAAAATGGCATAAACGATTTAATAATAAATATTATTTATTTAAAAAATTAAAAGAATAAATATTAATTCAAAATTATGTGATTTTTTCTGTATACTTTTGTTAAACAACATAACATTTTTATATAATCATACAGGGGCCCCATTTTCGAAAAGTGCCCAGGGCCCCCAAAAGGGTAAAGACGGCCTTGGGTGCAGAGACTGGCATGCACGCGCTTGGGTTTCTGGCTTATCTCAAAGTTAGTTTAAAATCGCAGCAACCGAACAGACATACAGAGAAGAAATGAGTAAGTGAGAATATTTTACCTAAACACTATCTCAATCCTCACCCGATTGTATTGGTCTTAAAATAAAAATGCTTGCATGCAATCGGTAGTTAATAAAATATTATAGATTAATTTGAAAGAAATTGCCCTAAACTCGACGGTTAAGGAGTTATTGCGCTTTAAAGAGGGCGGAAACTGAAAATCTTTCAAAATACGAAATGTTAGCCTTTTTTGGAAGCTTCATAGTGCCGTTCGTAGTGGTTGTACAAAAATATTTCTCGCATCATATTGATAGGAAATTTTGTAAGCTACAAATTTGCATATTTATTTTTTCGATAAAATACACTAAAAAAAGTTATAGGCAAAAAACTAACAAAAGTGCCGATTTTGTGTGGTTTTTCCAGGATTTTGAAGGGGCGGAGGGGCGTGGTTGTGGAAATTTGGAATTTTCATCTACCAGCCATACCATATAACATATCAAAAATTTAGAACTACCCGACCTTTTTTAGGTTTTTATTTTATTGCTTCTTGTAAAACATAGTCAGTTGAAGAGAATGTTCTAACCGGTAATAACCAATTAAAATGAGTAATTTAACCCCTTATTGTGTTTTTTGTAAAAAAAAAGTTTGCAATTAAAATCATTTAATAAAGACATTTTAACAAAGTGCTGTGCCATATTAAGTGTACGAAAAAATAATGAATTGGCATGTTCAAGCGTCCAGCTGACGTATAATCCATCACGTTACAGTCAGCTGACTTTGTGTTTTCTTTGAGATACCTGATAAGCTATACTTTGACAAAGTTTCAGTCGGGAGGAAATGAATGAATATTTTTTTTTCGTCGTGTTCCACCCACGAAACCGCAGCTGACGTTCACGAGGCTGTATGATACAACTCTCTGATGCATTCCACTAAATACCGCTTGAGAGGAAATTGGTCATGAAAATCTGTCGCTGGCTCCCGAACTAATATCTTTAATATTCCGAATTCTGATTTCTGATTGGTAATCTAATATAGCTTCAACCGCTTTATATTCTAAAATTTTTCTTACAAAGTTCTCGAGTCTAAGGCGAAGCAAATTCTTGAAAGAAGCAATACACAAAAATCATGAACCATTCAACCGTGCTTTGTATGATAACTTTTAATAAATACACCGACTTCTACCACATTATTATGAGTAGGGAAACTTTCAAAGAAGCTATATTGTCTCGAATTATGTGTCAATCTTCTTAGTTAATATTATTGTTATCTGTTTTTTATTTCCTTGTTTTTTGTAAATAAAAATCTTTGTTTAAAATATCTTTTATTTTGAAATAATTTATAGTTTAAATAGTATTATTTAAATATAATATTCAAATTATGTAGTACATTAAATTTTTATTCTATTATTTAAGCTTTTTTCTAAATGATGTTAATCAATTTTCAAACCCTTTAATGTTGTCTGATATTGACAAGAAAATAAAACTAAAACAAAAACAGAAAGATATTAACGGAACTTAACAGGGTTATTTTTCCGAAATCGAAATCACGAAAAATTATATTCAATGAAAAATTTGAGTACATTTTTCATTTTCTATAATTTTTCGGGATTTTGGGTTTTCGGGACTTCGGTATTTTGATCCCTATCCGATGAAAATATTTCCAAATATATCAATGACCTGAACCTTAAACTTCAAGGCAAAGCTTGTATGGGAGCTCATGTCAGAAATAAAAAGTTTTTCGCGAAAACTCGATCTCTTTGAAAATGATATTGATAATAATTACTCACACTTCCCCAATTTAAATAACATAATCAGCTGTGACAACGAGATTGACGTCGGCCGATACAAGATGTTCATTTTGGATCTTAAATCGGAATTTAAAATTAGGTTCCCAGATTTTAAGAAAATTGAGAATTTTTTAGAAATCCTCAGCAGCTACAGCATTTTTACTCCAAACTTCAGACAGATAGTCCGTTAGTCCATTTTTACTTGCGATTATATAGGTACTATAGGGCAAGTTATGCATTCGTAAAAAAAAATCTAACAATCAAACTTGACATTACGATGATAGATAAGTCGAAAAAAAGGGTCTGACAATTCTGTCTGTCTGTCTGTCTGTCCGTATGTCTGTCTGTCTGTCTGTCCGTATGTCTGTCTGTCTGTATAGTTACCTACAGCCTAAACGGGTGGACCAATTTTCTTCAAACTTGGAACATAGTATTATTATGACGTCCTACCGAGGGGTTTTTGGAATTAATATTCTAGCTCTAAGACTAACGGTACCTGCCATACGATTTTTAGTAAAAATTAGTTCTTCTCCAAAACGGCTCTTACGATTTTGATAAAACTTTCTGAATAGTGTTTACTGTGCAAATTGTATGTATGGATGGAATAGATTTTTCACGAAAAGTCTTATAACGGTACCTCCCATAGGACCGGTTTTTTTAAATCAGATTTTATTTTAAGCCACTGGACGGATTTTGATGAAATTTTAAATGTAAAAGCCCTTTTAAGGACGAAATAATATTAACTTTTAAATTTTTGAAAAAAAGTTTTTTTGAGTTTAAAATTTTCTTATTTTTTGTTTTTTTTTTCAAAAACGGTTAAAGCTATATTTTTTAAATTTTTAATTTCTGATAAAAACTTCAAAGTTATAGAAGTTGGCATACTCAAAAAAGAAATGTTTTTCAAAAAACCGTTCTTTGAAAATACTGGTCGAATGATTTTGAAAAAATAATTTCTTAAACCTCTTAACAATAAACAAAATCATACGGCTTACTTCATTTTTTCCAAAAAAAAATTTTAACTATTGATTTTAAGTGATCAATAAAATTTCATACACTTAGTTTTTTCCCTGCTTTTTTTCCAAAATCTCAAACCCCAAGACCACAGTCTCACATTAGAGCAAGTTTTTCCGACCTAGTCGTGCACTTTATTCTCATTGATATGTACAAAAATACCTTTTTATTTCCGTAATTAAAATGTTGTGCATGACCCCTGAGCTAGGGCCATTTTCGTAGCCTACATTTCAATACTCGTTCGTCCAATGATATCAATATTATCATAGACATAAGTAATTGAACAGATGTTTAAAAAATCACACCGTTCGCTGGTGTCCACATGTGATTTGTGTATGATTGCCTCAAGAATGATGTTGAAGAGGTAACAGTGCGTCACCTTGTCTTAACTCTTTAACCCTTCCTCTACATATATACATATATGTAGAGTCGGTGGTAGTCTTACCTTGACGGAGCAACCCGACCTCTCCATAGCCATTCTGCACAGTCGATCGTGTTTGACAGAGATGTTAAGTAGTGAGAGGGCACTGTGTAGCTCGTCTCCATTCACGCTGTTATAAGCGACTTTAAAACGATAGAAAGATGTTAATTTTATGTCAATCTGATGGTATGCTGGAATCTTTTCTAAAATTTTGTCGAAGTGTGCACTTCAGAGTATCTATCTCCTTTTTTGTGGATAGCGCACAAGATGCTGATGTTCAATTTATCAGGCATACCTTCACCCGACTAGATTTTACAGATTAGTTGTAGTATGCTCCTTACCAAGTCATCGCCCGCTACCTAGAAGAGTTCGTTCGTAAGGCCATCGGCTCCAGCAAACTGGTTGAACTTTAGCTAAGATATCGCTACCCGAACTTATTACTGGACGGATGTTTTGTTTATTATCGCCCAGATCGAATGAATCTTTCTCCTAGAGAGCTATTAGTTTTAGTTGGTTGTCTTCACCGTTTGGCAGTCGTTTGGCATCTACTACGACATATCCACCGTCCGTCGCCTCGACAGGCTTTAGCTCGAGCTGTTTTTAGTTCTGGCGGTCTGTTGTGATTCGAGACATCAAATCGTTTCACATTGTGGATGCTGCGGTCAATCGGATATCCTCATTCGCACTTTAGCTACTACAAGAAACAATATATTGGCCCGAATCCGATGTTTACCCTCGAAAGTGAGGACGTCCAAAACATTGCTGGCAATATGACCAATGTGGTTGACGGTATGTTGAACAGGAGCATGCTAAGCTCAAGCCCCTTGTGAGTATTAAGGGGTAGAAATTTAGTGCTGGCTAGGATGACACTTTTTCCTGGATGTAGATCCTAAGTTAACCTCTTTCCGATTTTCGACACCACAAGACTTCTTGCCTAAAGTTTTCTTTTATCACAAATACGCATCCAAATAACGGCTGTTTAATTATTACAAACATTTATCAATTTATTAATAAATTACTGATTGCTTAAACTATCACTTCACTTTCAAAAACAATGAATGTATATTAAAAAAATAATTCCAGTCAACCTTTTTTTATAAATTTCCCAAAATTGAGTACTTTTAAGATTTTAAACTTTTTTGAAATTCTAAATATGTAAATACATAATATTTGGTTATTAATACATTGTTAGCCTTAGGCCTTCTTTGCAACCTTGAAGGACAGTTTGCTGGCAATTCCCACCCCTAGTGAGCGATATAAATCTCCAATTCATTAGTGTGCCACACAGCAGCTCGAATATTGATATTGCAGCGTAGACTAGATGCAAGGTCGTTGTGCATCACTAGCTCAACTTAATGAGTGTGTTATTGATGAGCTCTATAGCTTATAGGTAGACTTTAGGTTCCAGCAGCCTGCAGGTATGTAAAGCTGTGAAGAATCATCAAGCTCCTGGAGCATATTTAAGGTGAAAAGTGGAAGCATGCGATATATATAGCTGTGCACATAATGTAGATACATTTGATACCTTCTGGCTGACAATCTGGGTAAAACCAACCACGTGCACCATCATGTGACAATGTAAAGGTATGTAGATATCATTGTACTTACCTACTAACGGGTAGAACGGTACATAGACCATTTATAATGGGTTTTAATGTCTTGTTATACTGTGCGTCATATGCCATTTAAGTATAGCTATATTATCAGTCCGAAGGGAGTGAAGAAGATTGTTCTGAAAGCTTCTTTCATAACTCTCGAGTAACAGATGCATATCTTTTACAAATATATCTATCTATATATCTTTAAGCGTTAGGTATAATAATTGCATTAAATTGCTTTTGATACTTCACGTCGGCATCAACGGCAAGGCGTTGGTATAATGTTACCGGCAATGATGTAGGTACATAATATGTATAGTTCGGGGCGTTCTTACTATTTCAAGAAAAAATTTCCATACATTTACTTTGTGTTTCTATATATGGAATCCCTTCCTATAGGCTTTCTTTGGAACCTCTGAACTATATAAAAACAGCACGGTACATACATACATACGAGTACATAATATTATGGTGTTTGAAGTGTGAATAACTGCATTGTTCCATTACATTGTAATGGAATGATGATAATGTTTTTTCTTGTACTCAATCGAGCAGGACTAAAAGTCATTTTCTGTGGAAATGTACAAAAGAGTCCTTAAAATCATAATCATCCAAGGAACAAAATAAGTGTAGGTGTGATACAGTAAAGTAAGCTTAAAACATCCCATCAAAGAAAAATAGTCAAGTGGATGAAAGCATTTTATTTTTCTCAAATTCGTTGAGGGACTTATCATATCAAGCCTAAAGCATGACAAATTACAGACGAATAATAAAGCAATGTTTGCGTTTTTTTGGCATTATACGAGTAGGAAGGGAAGTATACTTTATAGAATTTAGAATTTATTTTAAGACAATTCCATTTGAACAAAAATGCACGACTTGAAACGAACTTGCTCTTTTGAAAGCACAAATTGAATAATTATTTAAATTCTTTGCACCACTGGAAAATAACTTTCGTGGTGAACAATGTGCTTGGGAGTAAAAGAGTTCAAATTCGAGCTTCGATTCGCTAACTGTTAAAAAAAAGTCGCGGAGAAATTAAAGATAACACCGAAATGTTGTAATTCAATGGGTGATTTAATTAATAAACAATTGTAATACAATTATTAAACGTTAAGATCAACATACAAGAAATGACTGACTCTTATTCGATTTCAAAAGCGTTATTTATACAATACCTAAGTAACTGTAATTCGAAACTTTAAAGAGTTCACTTAAAAGAGAGATTGATTATAGACAAAGAGTAATTTTCAATAAAGAAATACATAATATAATATGTAATGCATATATAGATTGAGTTTTTTTAAACATCCTGCGGCCCGGGCAGAATCCGCAAGCTCCAGTGGATATAGGAACTGGACTGGTCTTCGCATTAAACGTCCGTCTGCAAATCCCACCTCGCAAGCTCGAACCTTACCATCTCGGCCTTCGAACGTCTGATTAACCCTCACCATCTCCCAGTGTACACGCGGCTTAGTTTTGTCATGTAAAAGAACCACATCTCCAGCTATTAACTGCTTTGATGTCTTCGGATTAGATGAGTGAAAAGACCTGAGCTGCTGCATGTATTCGATTCGCCATCTTATAGTCATTTTAGCAAAGTACTTCATTCGATGTTGCCAAAGTTCCCTCAAACTCGAAGAATCAAGCTCTTTAGATTGACTTTGATTCATTTTTTTTGAGCTTATTTGCAGAAATTTCGCCGGTGTAAGAGGCGTTAATATTAAAAAATCTTCGGAAAGGTAAGTAAGGGGCCTTTCATTAACCAACGCCTCAGTCTCTAAAAGTAAAGTTCTCAATTGCTCAAAGTTTAATTTGGCCTTACCAATGACCGTTTTGAGAACATTGTTGGTTGTTCTTATCATCCGCTCCCAAAAGCCTCCCCACCAGGAGCCCGCTCAACGATAAAGCTCCACTTTATCTGCTGATTCGCTAGCAAGTCAGGCAGACCTTGTAGAACATCGTCGACGCCCCACAATTCAAATGAGTCTCGCCGAAAAGATTTGGCATTGTCGGAGTAAATAGCAGATGGGTTGCAACGTCTCCCTATAAATCTTCTCAAAGCCATGACACAACTTTCAGTGGACATACTCGTGGTAAGCTCTATATGAACAGCTCTGACAACTGCACAGGTGAAAAGTAACAAATATGCCTTACGCATCGAGGAACCATCGACAGCTACGTAAAAGAGAGGCCCAGCAAAGTCGATTCCAACATTTTCGAACGGCTTGGCCCTTGATGACCCAAAAACGTTATCTCATCTTTGCTAGGACGGTGTCGGCTCCTCCGTGTAAATCAACAATAAGTTCTGTTATATGATGGTGAGGCGGTAAGATAATAGGATGCTTGAGATTCTTCAAGCATCTGAAGTCTGCCTCCTACTCTGAGAAGTTTCTTATCGTCTAAGAAGGGACCAAACTTAAGAATTTTAGAAGACAACTCCTAAGCGTTTTTCCCTCTTGTGATAAAGTCAGCAGGATTAGTTTTACCTGAGCAGTGATTCCAATCAGCAACGGAAGTTAGAGGGCGAATTTCATCTACTCTGGTCTGGACATATGACTTCCATTTCTGCAGCTGTCCATAGCAAATACTCTCTGATTGGAATCTTGAGTGAATTTCTCAGGTATTTGCACAATCTGGCAGTGATTAGTGCAGCAGTGAGCTCCAATTTTGGAAGGGTGAGCTCATCGCTCCCATCCATCTTTAGAGGTGCTACGCGACTCTTCGAACATAAAAATGAAACTGATATTTGGCCTTTTGCATCGACCACTCTTATATGCAACTGCACCATAGGCCTTAAGGCTGGCATCTGCAAAAATGTGGCACTGAACCAAAATTATCATCGATGTTGCCGGGAAAACTGATCTTGGTATGGCCATGTCTTTGAGTTGCAATATATACTTGCCGCAGCTCTCCCACTTGGACAATAAATCGTCTGGAAAGCTCTCTGACTATGGTTGGACTAATTATACCCAAGGGATCATAAATGCGAGCTAATGTTGACAAAATATTACGCTTGGATCCTCGCGATGAATGCTGCTCGATGAAACTCTGGACTGATTGTAAAGGCACGGACAATTCGTCGCTATAGACCATCCAAGTAAGGCCTAGAACTTTCTGTTGCGTTGGCGGTTCATCTGCTGCGATGACATTCTGAATAGTCGCGCTATTTGAATGCCATTTCCTGAGATTCATAGCAGCTCTGCTCATGATGTTGATAGCTTTTCGACACACTCGTTCGCCTTCCGCATCAGAGTTTATACTCATGACAAGATCGTCCATGTAGAAACTATTTTCCAGTAGTTGGCAAGTCCTTGGATGCCTCTTCTTTTCCTGATCCAAATTAGTACGGATGTTAGCTGTTAGGAGAAACGGACTGCTACAGACGCCAAATGTGACCCTGGTCATTCGGTATTCTTGATAAGGCGATGATGCACTCTGCGGTGACGTATACCAAATGAATCTGTGGTCATCTCGGTCAGCTTCGTTTAATAGAATTTGTAAAAACGCTTTTTCTATATCAGCAACAAGACCGACCTTGTCAAGTCGAAAATTCAGGAGCGTCTTCAAAGCGTCCGGCAACAAATTTGCACCAGTCAACAGCTGATCATTCAAAGAGGGACAGCCTTCCGTCTGACTGGAAGCGTCAAACACGATTCGCATCTTCGTGGTTGTGCTGTCCTCTTTGTACACAGGGCGATGCGGCAAATAAATTATTCTTGTCGAGGGAGCTGGTGGAACATATTTTGGATACTCATGGTATTCCTGTAATTTACTAGGATCCATAGAAAGACGGTGAAACAAACTATTTAGACGACTTACCGCCATACTTTTGTTGCTGTCGAACACAATATTCGGCTCTTTCCATGGCAAACTGGCCTCATAACGACAGCTGACTCGTTTGGTATATTTGGATGTCATCTCTTCGGCTAAACACTGTCGTTCGAGAACTTTTCCTAGTTTTCCTATGGATTCTAACGCCAAAAGAGCTGCAAAATCTTGCTCACTGGTGCTGCAGGTGTTGCAAACAACCAATGGCTGAACAACGTTACCCTTTCCAGAACTCATTATATTTGGCTGAGTGCCCTATAGTGTCCAACCGAAAACCGTGTCTACTGCTCGCAAACTATTTGACAAACGCTTTTGCTTTCCCGTTACAATAGACCAATAATAATCCGCACCGATTAAAATACTTATTTCTTCCTCCTCCTCCAGATTCGCGACGATACAATCAGCTAATTTTAGACCACCAACAAATTTACAGTGTGGGTCCGGAGCGCTAAGCACATCGGCACAAATCTCGGGTACGAGTACTACCTCAATTTTGACTATTTTTGCCCGCGTGTTGAACTTGAACGCTTAAATTAATCTTCTTAAATGATCTAGTAGGTTCCTTTCGCTTAATCCCGAACGGAGTCACAGACAACTGTACTATTTTATAACGCGTTAATAGATTCAATTTTTTAGCTACGCTTTCTTTCAAGAAACTTAGTTGATTTCCACCATCAATTACAGCACCCAAAATTCTACTTTTTTCTTTATTCCCGACTGCGATACAACGGGCCGTCTTCAAGAAAATGTAATCAACTGAATTTTGTACACACATACTCGTAGCGGAACTGCTTCCGACTTTAGGCTCTTCAGCTTCATTCTTTTTCTCGCACAATGATGATAAATGTTTTGCACCACACTTTGTATTTGTACATTTAAGAAATCTACTACTACGGCATTTTTTCGACATGTAACCCTTTTTTGCACAACGAAAGCAACGGTTTTCTTTCCGAATCTGATCTCTTTTTTGCTGCGTATTAGAATGGCAAAATACACATCTTTCGCTCTCTTCCGATTTTGTTACTATCAGACTCGCTGCAGTATTTGGGGATGCCTTTGTATGCGTGCGTACTGATGATGGTGTGACCCTACTTCTCTCTAATGCTTCTACCTCTTTCTTGAAAAAGAGTAATATGCTGTTGACACCACGGTCATGCACACCATAAAATGAAGTTTGAGTTTCAAAAGAATCATCACTGTGGTGGTTTGCTTCTGCTTCTCCTGCGTCATCTTCTTTAAGTGTTTCGCTAGCTCCGCTTTTTCTCCTGTGGTAATCAATTCGCGTTTCTGGTGGTAGACAGCGCAAAAGATCGGATTTTAGCATGACGTCATATCTTTGTGAGGAGACTTGTAATGCCGTAAGTGAGCGAATCGAAGTAGAAATGCTGTTGTATAAGTTCCGCAAGCCCACAACATTTGATTTAACCGCAACAGGACTCAAAGAAATTAATTTTTGCATGTGATCGTCAATTTTTTTTTTAGTGTCACCGTATTGTTCTAACAACAGAGCGACTGCTGCGTCAAAGCATGGTGCAGCCCCGCTCAGCACCTCCTCAAGATCATTAAATTTTTCTGTAGCAGACAGTTGATTATTTTGATGTACGGTACTATTAAATTGGTCCCAAAAGGGACCGCGTCGAATTTTTCCATTTGCAGCTTTGGCAAACGAATGTTGCTTTTGTGAGATGGGACCACTAGTGTGCTTTAGTTATTGAGGTTTACGTTGTCGGGTAGATTATTGATGGAGTTTTGTTTAATACATAGTTTACGCAGGCGATTATTTAGCTTGGCCAGATTTGCTATTGCTGTATCCTCGTAATCGGCCATCTTCTCGAACTCCCTCTCTTGATCTTCGGCCTTGATTAAATTCTTGGCCACCACTTGCTTATCCGCGTCCTGAAGCTTTACGTGGACCGCTGTCAATCGTTCAATGAAAGCTACAAGTTCCTCTTCTAACTCTTCAAACCGAGTCGCGTTTTCTTCATTTAACTGACACTGCGTGTCCAAATACTCCGACGCCGCTTTTACAATTTTCGTTAACGAGGTTCTAAAAGTACCACTCGTTATCACCTCCATCTTCGTTAATATTTCCCGTCTTAAAAGTTCCCGGGTTTCGGCACCAAATGTTAAAAAAACGTCCCGGAAAAATTAAAGACAACACCGATATATTGTAATTCAATGGGTGATTGAATTAATAAGCGATTGTAATACAATTAATAAACGTTAAGATCAACATACAAGAAATGACTGAATCTTATTCCATTTCAAAAGCGTTATTTATACAATACTTAAGTAACTGTAATTCGAAACTTTAAAGAGTTCACTTAAAAGAGAGATCGATTATAGACAAAGAGTAATTTTCAATAAAGAAAAAAATAATATAATATGTAATGCATACATAGATTGAGTTTCTTTTAACACTAACAAGCAGGAAATCAAAGAATTCAAATTTGAGCTTCGATTCACTAACCACAAGGAACTAGCTAGACCGCCATGGCCTAACATTTCTAGACTCAATCCTTGATTTAACAAAGATTTTTCCGGGGAATTGCCTCTTCTTAGTAAATCTTTGTTACGAAGAAGATTTTCCATGCTAGCCGAATTTGGCGGAAGATATTGGGACTCTTCCGTTCCTGCAGTTCATTGTGCACATACTGCCCATCGCTCCACTGCCGCTTTAAGTAACCTTATTTTCACGATTTTGTGCAGGAAACGGTGGAACTTTTAGTCCGATATAATAAGATCAAACAAGCAGTAAAGACCTGTAATGCACAAATTCAAAGAACCAAATTTTTGCACGCAGAAAGTACAAAATTGTCCCAAAGGAAGTACAAATTGTTTGTTATTTGTAAATAAACTTGCGAGATTCCAATAAGTCTGAGTTTCCAATCGTTGTTTCTAATGACACTCCTGTGGATGGCCAAAACTGAATAATTAACAACGTAATTGGCTGCTAGTTCGACACTACCAAAAATTAGTTCCTATAGCTTCTCCTGTTCAAGAGAGCGGAAATGGTTTTATGAAACAAATCTTATTTTGCAGTCGTATGAAAGAGTACTTAAAGTTCTCGATATATAAAACAAATCAGTTGGTCAGAATATTTTTGAAGAGGTGTACTTCCACGCTGGCCAAGCCACTATGGTAAACTGGAGCACATTCGTTATCTTTTTCTTAAAGCTTCGTTCTGCCTCTATTAATACACAAAATGCTTTCTTTGAAGTAACAAAGAATTTCAATATTGAAGAAAAAATATTTAAAAGACAAATTTGACTTTGAATTTCTTGAACCAATTTTATTTTCAAAAATTAAAGCCAATTTGCTGAAAGTGCCCAACCTGGGTGGCTTCGGCATATGATAGGTAGGGATCATTCGGCATTTAAGTTTTTCCACAGAAAAACGAGCTATTCTGCTTAAAATTCTTATTATTTTAGTTTTAAGGATATAAAAAAATTTTTATTCAATAAAGCAAACAAAAATTGCTGAGTTCAGGTCTAAAAGTAAAAGTTTAAAACGAGCGCATGTGATGACGAAAAGAATGTTTAAAATAATAAATAAATAAAGGGTTTATAAATGTATTAAATATTTTTGTTTAAAAACGATGAAGTCAATCCGGGTTACTATTTTAAAAATATTTGAATTTATAATTTGTAAAGTCAAAATTAAAACTATATTTTTGTCGACTTCTAAAAAAAAATACATATAGCCAATCCTCTGAAGCTTCCTTAGAATCGTCCCAAATATTTGGTTCGCCATATCGGATATGATTGTGTTAAACGGTCTCATTTTTCACAGTTTCGTACCATATCTATATTTGACCAAGAAAATACATTCAAAACACATTCGGCATCTGCTAAAACTGCCCCGACCCCGACCTTCGGTGTTGAATGTGCCCCAATCTTCTCAAATTTTGTTCTCCTACAGAAATTCTTGTCACTTTTAATTAAAGCCTTATTTCATAATCTACATATTTCACTTCAAAACATAATACACTTGCATGCCACAAGTGGATTTAAAACGATGAAATTGATTCAAAAAATAATTTACATACCTTCTGTACAAAATAACAACGGAGAGATTAGAAAATCAAAAGTGCACCTAACTTCTTTTATTGTCTAACTAAAAATGCCAAATATTAATAGTGTTCATATATTGAACAATAGATGCATTCAGCGTTATAATTTTTACTTGCTCTATAGGGCAAGTATTGGTTTCGTGCAGAAAAAAAAAATCGAGGTTTTAATCAAACATGACATTACGATGATAGAGAAGCCCAAAAAAGTGGTTTTCGCCATACCGTCCGTCGGTCTGTCTGTGCGTCTGTGCGTCTGTGCGGATGTGCGGATGTGCGGATGTGCGCTTTTTCACGTCATGCTACAGCCTAAACGGCTTGACAGATTTTCTTCAAACTTGGTATATAGCAGTTTGAAGAAAAACGGTTGTCGAGGTTTTTTTTATTTTGTTTTAGCCCGGCTCAAACTGGTACCTTTCAAGTAACGGTTTTTTTCAATTTGGATTTTCTCGAAAACGGCTCTAACGATTTTGATTAAATTTAAAATTCAGCTAACTTTAAGCATTTATAACAAAACTGCGTTTTTTGTTTTTGGCTCAAATGGTCGTAACGAAAATCAGGTTTTAACGGCTTTTTTTTCAAATAGCCATAAGGTCACAACGGCTTGATTGAATCAACTCAAACTTTGTTTGACATAGTTTTTCATAGTGTTCTATAGGCTGCTTTAGTAAATTTTTCAATGAAGCCTTTCTAAACGGTGGCTTCCATACAACAAGCCGTTGAGTTTTAGCCAACTTTTTTTGGTTTTTTCTAATTTTCTCGAAAATGGCTCTAACGATTTTGATTAAACTTTGTGTGTTATATTCTTTTAGTGTTTTTAAGAGAACTGCGTTTTTAGTTTTTGGCTAAAAATGCAAATAACGGAGATCTGCTCTTAACGGCTTTTTTTCAAATGGCCATAAGTTGTCAACGGTTGCATCGAATTCACTCAAACTTTGTTTGGTATAGTTCCTTACAGCTTCCTATCAGATGGCATTGATTTTTTTTCATTTTCTCTTTTTTAAATGGTGGCTCCTATACAAAGAGCCACTAGATTTTGGCCAATTTTTTCAGTTTTTCTAATTTACTCAAAAAAGGCTCCCCCGATTTTTATGAAACTTTGTATGTAACATACATAGAATACTTCAAACAAAACTGCATTTTTAGTTTTTGGCTATACATGATAATAGCGGAAATTGCTTTTAACAGTACCTATTATTAATTTGGCCATAAGTGGACATTTGTATCATTTAAAACACCCAAAAGATAACGTCTTAATTTTAAATATTAAAGGTTTCTTAACGTTAGCTTCCGTATATCGAGTTTTCCAGTTTTAGCCAAATTTTTTTGGTTTTTACCAAATTTTTCAAAAATGAATTGTTCTTATTGATCGAAAAGTTTGTTTTCATCGGACTATTGCACCAACAGAGCAAGTACGTGCGACCCAGTCGTGCATTTTATTTAACTTACTTGTTAGGACCTAACAAAAAAAAATATGGTATTACCTAAAGTTCAAGACCAAGCTGCTTACTACAGTCTCCAGTTCAATTTGTTTAACTTTGGAGTTGTTAAAGGATGTTCCAAGGCAAAGCTATTAAAGGAAAACGTTCACTTATATGTTTGGATGGAGCACGAGAGAAAAAAAGGATCAAATGAAATAGCATCTGCTGTTTACAATACGCTTTGAAGTTTACAAATCGAAGGGATCAATGTGGTACGTCTTTGCGCAGATGGTTGCGCAGGCCAAAATAAAAACTCAACATTGATTGCAATGTCCTCATATTGGCTGTATAACAATCCATCAGTCAAGCAACTCCAAATCATTTTTCCAATTGTTGGACATTCTTTTTTACCGCCGGACAGGGTCTTCGCCGGCATAGAAAAAAAAAGTGCAACACGAAGATGCCATCCTCCTTCCTGAAAAGTATTATGATATTTTTCGTGAACACGGAACTGTTAAAAAGCTTGGAACGACAGAATGCCCTGTAATGGACTGGAAGGAAGCTGCCCAAGAAATGTTTAAGCCAACCAATAAATGGCATTTCAAGTTTAAGCCCACTAAACGTTTTGTAATAACGAAAGTAAATGGCGTTATAAAAATAAGAGGCGAGATGAGCTACAAGTCTGACGTTGGAGTATCAAGGTCCATTATGCTTCCAGGCAAACAAATTGACATCATGGACTTAAGTCCTTTGCCTTCAGGGGTATCTATTAAAGAAGCAAAGAAGAATGACGTCAACAAACTCCTAAAACAACACTGTGGACAAAATTGGAGGGAGATGGAAGATTTAAAATTTTATAATGAGATAATGGATGCAGAAGTTTCGCATAATCCTGAGGAGGAAGACCTTGATTGTGAATATCTCGAAGACACACAGTACTGCTGCGTTTAGTTTTCAATATTATTTTTACTGTAACTAAAGTTCCTTTGGTTAAACAAAACAAAAAAAGCTCTGAATCGTTATAATTACTTAAAATTTTTTTTTATGTAAAAGTCTTTATTACATTATTTATTTTGTTTATGTTTTTATTTATAACCGTCAATTGAATTACAATGGATTCAAATTAAATTTAATTGTACATTCACTTCTCTTTTTTTTTTAATTTAACATGCATTTCAGAATCAAAACGGTGCCATTTCGAAAACTGATTTTCAAAATGCCCTAAATATATTTTTAACAAGCAAAACGACCTAAAAAAAATTCCTTTTATTCTAGGACGAAAATTAAAGGTCCTTTTTGTCTCTTTTATTGATCAATCTAATAGAGTTTACTTTCACAAATTTAATAAAATTTACTCCATTCAATTATCTAGCATATTTTGGAAGTTATAGGTTTTTGCCCTTTTTCTCAGCTTCAAGTTCAGATTTTATGGGCTCTGTTTGATTCTCAACGTCACAGGTATTTATTATTTCCATTTCTTTTTACTTGTTTTTTTTTTTATATAACTTCATTATTACTAGATTAAGTTTGATTCTTTTTCTTGGGGTTTAATTTCTTTTGATTTTAGCTTACCTATATTATGTTTTTTAACTATTCGTTTGAGATTTAATTATTTTTTTTTTGTTTTTTTTTTTTTGGAATAATCCAGTTTCTGTTTTTTTCTCTTTGTTTTAATTTTTTGTGATTTTTAGTTCTTTTTCGGAATATTTTTTGTTGTTGTTATTATTTTTTTTTCAGAATATGGAAGTAAATAGATTAGCGCAAGACGAGCTTGCTTATGAGATGGAGTGGAGAGGGTTAGAAATAGGGTCCGTAGAGGACATGAGGAAAGCGCTTTGGGTCGCGCTTAAAAAGGAACGTAGGAAATCTTATGTAGCTCCAGCTTATCTATTTAGTTTTGAAGAGGACCGAAAAGCAGTCGAGCAAGTTATCAGAAATAGGGAAACTTTTAGAAAACCTCCTAGGTCGGAGACATCCAAGGAATATTTAAAGATTTTAGCTAAAGTAGAATGGGGATAAGGTAGATTAGATAGGTCGGTTCCTGAAAATTCCAACGAGGATAAGAGCAAGCAAGCTCTTAAAAATAGGTTAGAAATGGCAACGACCCAGTTAGAGGAAGATGAGGAAGACGAAAATGAAGAGGAGAAAGAACAGGGGATAGAAATTTTTCAGGAACAGCAGAATATTTCGAAGGTTGAAAAACAGAGTTCAGCTGAACCTCAAAATAGCAGGTCGGTAAATACTCCTGCCAGTATATCGACGGGCATAGAAGTAGAAGCTAATAACGTGGAGGTTAATAGGGATAGTTCGAGACGAGATAGTCCGATGGTAGAAAGAGTTTTTATTAATCAGGAACGATTTGAGAATTTGTCTAAATGGGAGGTTAAATTCACTGGTGAGCGCTGTGATGCCTCAGTGAACGCGTTTTTAGAAAGAGTAGTAAAGATCCGTAGTGCACGGGGTGTGACGAAATCTAAATTATTTAGAGCAGCGGTGGATTTATTTGTAGGGAAAGCACTTATTTGGTATAGGGCGATTAGGGTTTCGGTAAATTCGTGTCAAGAACTTGTCAGAGAGTTGAAGCTGGAGTTCTTCCCACCGAATTACGACTACTCGTTGTTAGAAGAGATTAGGCATCGATCGCAAAAAAAAGATGAGTCAATCGGCGTCTATGTGGCGACGATGCAAAACTTGTTCGGTAGGCTTTCTGAAGAAATATCAGAACGGAGGAAGCTGTCAATTATTCAGCGGAACTTGACACCTTTCTACCAGACGCAACTTGGTTTGGCTAGACCAAATTGCGTTTCTGATTTAGTAACGTTAGGTCGAGATTAAGAGGCAGTTAGGACCAATGTGGAATCTTTTGTTCCACATCCCAGTGTAAGGAATAGTACGTAGGTTTAGG
This sequence comes from Platycheirus albimanus, assembly GCA_916050605.2. Classification (NCBI taxonomy): domain Eukaryota; kingdom Metazoa; phylum Arthropoda; class Insecta; order Diptera; family Syrphidae; genus Platycheirus; species Platycheirus albimanus. The sequence goes on along the minus strand of OU696696.1, from coordinate 250,218,554 downwards.
AAGTCCGACAGTTTCGGCTGTTACTAAGAGCAACCAAATTGTTCGACAGGCCCCCATCTCAAATCAGCCGCAGATAAGAAACCAATATCCATTCTCTAGGAACTCCCAAGTTGGTAGTAGAAGATCTGATCCAGTTGTTAGGAGTTTCAACTGCAATGGTGAAGGCCATTTAGCAAACAGGTGTTTCGCTCCTAAGCGTTGTTATGGTTGTGGTAGAGTTGGAGTTACTCGAAGTAACTGTCAACAGTGTTCGGGGAATATGGGCCGAAATAATAATTCGGGAAATGTGAGATGTATTCTCGGGTCAGTAGGACCAGAGCGTCGTTAAATTCTTTTAGGTTACCTACTGGTAACCAGTCGGCTAAAATTCATTAAGGTTTCACACTCGCGCAAAATGGTAGGGATCAACGGCCATATTTAGGCGTTGAGATTTTTGGAATTAAAATGATAGGGCTTTTAAATTCAGGTGCTTCACGCACAATAATTTGTAGGGACGGATGGGATATTTTGAAAAATTTAGGAATAAGTTTAGGGAAAACAAGTATTGATAGGCTTACTTTAGTGGATGGTGCAGGAATAGAAGAAGAAGGAACAATTTCACCTCCTATTAGGGTAGAAGAAAAAGTAGTTATTGTAGAGTGCCTCGTCATTCCCCGCCTTCCTCAAAGATTGATTTTAGGAGCAGACTTTTGTGCTCGTTCGGGTGTAGTCCTGGATCTTCAATCAGGGGAATGGACATTTTCGAACCAAACTTCGTTGGCTTCGATGTCCGTGGCGGAACATTTGACAGATTTAGACGCGAAACAGAAACAAGAATTAGATAGCTTTTTAGAAAAAGTTTTTCAAGAAATGCCTGAGGGATTAGGGTGCACACAGATGGTGCCGCACAAAATTAGGACAAACGCTGAGCCGATTAAGCAGCGGTACTATCTGGTGTCGCCAGCTATTCAGACTTTTATAGATAGGAAGTTAGAAGAGATGCTCCGAGACGGAGTCATCGAAAAATCTGACAGTCCATGGGCTTCTCCCATTGTCATGATTAAGAAGAAAGATGGCACGTATAGGTTTTGTGTAGATTATAGAAAGTTGAATGAGGTTACTGATAGGGACGCATACCCCCTCCCATATATAACGGCCATCTTATACAGATTAAATAATGCCAGGTTTTTGAGTTCGCTGGATATGAAATCTGCAGATTCCAGTCGAAAAGGAATCTCGAATGTATACAGCTTTCACTGTTCCAGGTAGGGATTTATTTCAATTTTTGAGGATGCCATTTGGATTGCATAATGCACCTGCAACATGGCAAAGATTTATAGATACGGTCCTTGGACCGGAGTTAGAACCATATGTTTTTGTCTATCTCGATGACATCATCATCGTTAAAGACACTTTCGAAAAACATATGGAGATTTTAAATGAGGTTTTTAGAAGATTAGTTAAGGCAGGTTTAAAAGTAGGTAGGGAAAAATGTCATTTCGTTAGGTCATCTTTGAAATTTCTGGGATATGTTGTAGACAGAAACGGTTTACACATGGACCCAGAAAAGATAGAAAGCATATTCACCCAAAAATGTTAAAGAGGTTAGGAGCTTTATCAGAACGTTATCCTGTTACAGAAGATTTATACCAAACTTTGCGATTTTGGTTAAGCCGTTATCTGATCTTAAGAGGAATAAAAAGTTTGAGTGGGATAGTGAGTGTGAGGAAAGCTTCCGAAAAGCTAAAGAGTGTTTAGTTGCAGCACCCATCCTAACGTGTCCGGATTTTACGAAGCCATTTGTCGTTCAGACAGACGCTTCGGACTTTGGGATTGGGGCTGTTTTGAATCAGAATTGGGATGAAGGAGAAAAAGTGGTTTGCTATTTAAGCAGATTATAAAATAGATGTGAGAGAAACTATTCGACCACAGAAAAAGAGTGCTTAGCTGTTCTGTGGGCTATAGAAAACTTGCGGCCATATTTATAGGGAGTGAGGTTTACGGTCATTACCAATCACTACTCTCTTATATGGTTGAGCAAGTTTAAGGATCCGGCAGGTAGGCTGGCACAATGGGCTGTACGTATGCAGCAGTTCGACTTCGACATTTTTCACCGCAAAGGAAAGGATCATGTGGTGCCAGATATGCTTTCTCGAAGCGCACCGGTTATCTCCGGGATTTCAGAGCCCACAACCGATCCTTGGATATCGAAAATGGTAGGAGAAACAGATAAAAAGCCATTGTCTTTTCCAGCATGGCGAGTAGAAGATAGAAAATTATTTAAATTCTTTAGGGCAAGTCATGTTTTAGTCCACGACACAAACAGTGAGTGGAAAATAGTTGTTCCCAAAAATGATAGGAGAAAAGTGTTAGAAGAAATCACGACCATCCGTTAGCACTGCATATGGGAGTTAAGAAAACTTTTGCTAGAATAGGAGAAAGATATTACTGGCCCAAAATGAGGTCAGATATCACTAGGTATGTCAAAAATGGTAAAGTTTGCCAAAGTGTGAAACCGGTGAACGATAAACCGGCTGGGTTGATGACGGAGAGGAAAGGGGTAACCGATCCGTGGGAGATGATTTGCGTTGACTTAGTTGGTGCACTTCCTAAATCTTGTAAGGGTTTCGTGTATATTCTGACTGTTGTTGATTATTTTAAGAAGTTTCCTTTGTTGTTTCCATTGCGGTCTGCAACAGCCAAGTCGGTTTGGGTCCTCAGTTCAAAGGCAAGGAATTAAAGTACATGTGCGATAGTTACGGTTCGATGATTAGGTTTAAAGCGCATTACCATCCTCAGGCTAATCCAGCAAAACGGGTTAACCAGATTTTGAAGACGACACTTAGGGCGTATGTTTGTGAGAACCGTAGGGCATGGGACTCTTAGTTAGCAAAAGTAGCTTGTAGTATTCGTACTGCACAACATGAAGTTTTAGGTGTATCACCGTACTACGCAAATTTAGGGCGAGTCATGGTGACTTTTGGTCGAACCTCACCTCAACCACCATTCCGAATGATAGGAGCGATAATACGGACGATACTAGGGACTTGATTGTGAATATCTCGAAGACACACAGTACTGCTGCGTTTAGTTTTCAATATTATTTTTACTGTAACTAAAGTTCCTTTGGTAAAACAAAACAAAATAAAATGCACGACTGGGTCGCACGAACTTGCTCTTATGATAAGCAATTGCGTAGTGGCTGCATATATGGATATTAAAAAAAAATTAAATAATTTCGAAACTTCTTTTATTTTTTAAATTAGTTTAAGAGTTTTCTCGGAAAAACTAAGTATGCAATAAAATTTCGAAGCTATACGTCAATCTAGGAAAAAAAAATATTGAAAATCGTTGGACCAGTTTTTTTTTAAAAAGGTTATTTTTGAAAAACTTTTTCAAAAAATATTTTGAAATTTATTTGAGTATGCAAATATATGGCAATCCGTAGTTTACATTTGAAAAATAATTTAAAAAAAAAATCAATTTACCCGTTTCCAACATATTTCGAAAACCAAAATTTTTTTTGAAAAAATTATAAAAAATCCAAAAAAAAAAAGTTTTTGAAAATTTTGAAGTGCCATATTAATAAAATTATGGATGACTTCCTGTGGTAAAAATTTTATTGAAATCTAATGTATAGTTTACGAAAAAATTTGATTTGAAAATACTGGTTCTATGAGAGGTACCGTTATTAGACAAATTTTGAAAAAAAATTTCAAACCAAAAGATAGATTTTTTTGCAAAAATAGCATTCTGAAAGTTTTATCAAAATCGTTAGAGCCGTTTTTGAGAAAATCAATTTTTGTCTTCAAGATTGTATGGCAGGTGCCGTTATTTTGGGACCTAGAGCAAAAATAAAAAATTTGTTCCGAGGGACGGCCAAATAAATCCTAAATACCAAATTTGAAGCAAATCGGCCCACCCGTTCAGCCTCCAGAGGCGCGAACAGACATACAGACAGACAGACAGACAGACAGACAGACAGACGGACGGAATTCCCAGACCCACTTTTTTCGACTTCTCCATCATCGTAATGTCATGTGTGATTGTTATCTCAAATTTTTTTTTCTGCACGAATCCATAACTTGCCTTATAGTACCTATAATCGCAAGTAAAAAGCTGTGAATCGTTATAATTACTTTAAAGTTTTTTTTATGTAAAAGTCTTTATTACATTATTTATTTCGTTTATGTTTTTATTTATAACCGCCAATTGAATTACAATGGATTCAAATTAAATTTAATTGTGCATTCACTTCTCTTTTTTTTTTTTAATTTAACATGCATTTCAGAATCAAAACGGTGCCATTTCGAAAACTGATTTTCAAAATGCACTAAATATATTTTTAACAAGCAAAACGACCTAAAAAAAAATTCCTTTTATTCTAGGACGAAAATTAAAGGTCCTTTTTGTCTCTTTTATTGATCAATCTAATAGAGTTTACTTTCACAAATTTAATAAAATTTCCTCCATTCAATTATCTAGCATATTTTGGAAGTTATAGGTTTTTGCCCTTTTTCTCAGCTTCAAGTTCAGATTTTATGGGCTCTGTTTGATTCTCAACGTCACAGGTATTTATTATTTCCATTTCTTTTTATTTGTTTTTTTTTTTTTATATAACTTCATTATTACTAGATTAAGTTTGATTCTTTTTCTTGGGGTTTAATTTCTTTTGATTTTAGCTTACCTATATTATGTTTTTTAACTAGCTATTCGTTTGAGATTTAATTATTTTTTTTTTGTTTTTTTTTGGAATAATCCAGTTTCTGTTTTTTTCTCTTTGTTTTAATTTTTCGTGATTTTTAGTTCTTTTTCGGAATATTTTTTGTTGTTGTTATTATTTTTTTTTTTCAGAATATGGAAGTAAATAGACTAGCGCAAGACGAGCTTGCTTATGAGATGGAGTGGAGAGGGTTAGAAATAGGGTCCGTAGAGGACATGAGGAAAGCGCTTTGGGTCGCGCTTAAAAAGGAACGTAGGAAATCTTATGTAGCTCCAGCTTATCTATTAAGTTTTGAAGAGGACCGAAAAGCAGTCGAGCAAGTTATCAGAAATAGGGAAACTTTTAGAAAACCTCCTAGGTCGGAGACATCCAAGGAATAACTATTTAAAGATTTTAGCTAAAGTAGAATGGGGATAAGGTAGATTAGATAGGTCGGTTCCTGAAAATTCCAACGAGGATAAGAGCAAGCAGGCTCTTAAAAATAGGTTAGAAATGGCAACGACCCAGTTAGAGGAAGATGAGGAAGACGAAAATGAAGAGGAGAAAGAACAGGGGATAGAAATTTTTCAGGAACAGCAGAATATTTCGAAGGTTGAAAAACAGACTTCAGCTGAACCTCAAAATAGCAGGTCGGTAAATACTCCTGCCAGTATATCGACGGGCATAGAAGTAGAAGCTAATAACGTGGAGGTTAATAGGGATAGTTTGAGACGAGATAGTCCGATGGTAGAAAGAGTTTTTATTAATCAGGAACGATTTGAGAATTTGTCTAAATGGGAGGTTAAATTCACTGGTGAGCGCTGTGATGCCTCAGTGAACGCGTTTTTAGAAAGAGTAGTAAAGATCCGTAGTGCACGGGGTGTGACGAAATCTAAATTATTTAGAGCAGCGGTGGATTTATTTGTAGGGAAAGCACTTATTTGGTATAGGGCGATTAGGGTTTCGGTAAATTCGTGTCAAGAACTTGTCAGAGAGTTGAAGCTGGAGTTCTTCCCACCGAATTACGACTATTCGTTGTTAGAAGAGATTAGGCATCGATCGCAGGAAAAAGATGAGTCAATCGGCGTCTATGTGGCGACGATGCAAAACTTGTTCGGTAGGCTTTCTGAAGAAATATCAGAACGGAGGAAGCTGTCAATTATTCAGCGGAACTTGACACCTTTCTACCAGACGCAACTTGGTTTGGCTAGACCAAATTGCGTTTCTGATTTAGTAACGTTAGGTCGAGATTAAGAGGCAGTTAGGACCAATGTGGAATCTTTTGTTCCACATCCCAGTGTAAGGAATAGTACGTAGGTTTAGGAAGTCCGACAGTTTCGGCTGTTACTAAGAGCAACCAAATTGTTCGACAGGCCCCCATCTCAAATCAGCCGCAGATAAGAAACCAATATCCATTCTCTAGGAACTCCCAAGTTGGTAGTAGAAGATCTGATCCAGTTGTTAGGAGTTTCAACTGCAATGGTGAAGGCCATTTAGCAAACAGGTGTTTCGCTCCTAAGCGTTGTTATGGTTGTGGTAGAGTTGGAGTTACTCGAAGTAACTGTCAACAGTGTTCGGGGAATATGGGCCGAAATAATAATTCGGGAAATGTGAGATGTATTCTCGGGTCAGTAGGACCAGAGCGTCGTTAAATTCTTTTAGGTTACCTACTGGTAACCAGTCGGCTAAAATTCATTAAGGTTTCACACTCGCGCAAAATGGTAGGGATCAACGGCCATATTTAGGCGTTGAGATTTTTGGAATTAAAATGATAGGGCTTTTAAATTCAGGTGCTTCACGCACAATAATTTGTAGGGACGGATGGGATATTTTGAAAAATTTAGGAATAAGTTTAGGGAAAACAAGTATTGATAGGCTTACTTTAGTGGATGGTGCAGGAATAGAAGAAGAAGGAACAATTTCACCTCCTATTAGGGTAGAAGAAAAAGTAGTTATTGTAGAGTGCCTCGTCATTCCCCGCCTTCCTCAAAGATTGATTTTAGGAGCAGACTTTTGTGCTCGTTCGGGTGTAGTCCTGGATCTTCAATCAGGGGAATGGACATTTTCGAACCAAACTTCGTTGGCTTCGATGTCCGTGGCGGAACATTTGACAGATTTAGACGCGAAACAGAAACAAGAATTAGATAGCTTTTTAGAAAAAGTTTTTCAAGAAATGCCTGAGGGATTAGGGTGCACACAGATGGTGCCGCACAAAATTAGGACAAACGCTGAGCCGATTAAGCAGCGGTACTATCTGGTGTCGCCAGCTATTCAGACTTTTATAGATAGGAAGTTAGAAGAGATGCTCCGAGACGGAGTCATCGAAAAATCTGACAGTCCATGGGCTTCTCCCATTGTCATGATTAAGAAGAAAGATGGCACGTATAGGTTTTGTGTAGATTATAGAAAGTTGAATGAGGTTACTGATAGGGACGCATACCCCCTCCCATATATAACGGCCATCTTATACAGATTAAATAATGCCAGGTTTTTGAGTTCGCTGGATATGAAATCTGCAGATTCCAGTCGAAAAGGAATCTCGAATGTATACAGCTTTCACTGTTCCAGGTAGGGATTTATTTCAATTTTTGAGGATGCCATTTGGATTGCATAATGCACCTGCAACATGGCAAAGATTTATAGATACGGTCCTTGGACCGGAGTTAGAACCATATGTTTTTGTCTATCTCGATGACATCATCATCGTTAAAGACACTTTCGAAAAACATATGGAGATTTTAAATGAGGTTTTTAGAAGATTAGTTAAGGCAGGTTTAAAAGTAGGTAGGGAAAAATGTCATTTCGTTAGGTCATCTTTGAAATTTCTGGGATATGTTGTAGACAGAAACGGTTTACACATGGACCCAGAAAAGATAGAAAGCATATTCACCCAAAAATGTTAAAGAGGTTAGGAGCTTTATCAGAACGTTATCCTGTTACAGAAGATTTATACCAAACTTTGCGATTTTGGTTAAGCCGTTATCTGATCTTAAGAGGAATAAAAAGTTTGAGTGGGATAGTGAGTGTGAGGAAAGCTTCCGAAAAGCTAAAGAGTGTTTAGTTGCAGCACCCATCCTAACGTGTCCGGATTTTACGAAGCCATTTGTCGTTCAGACAGACGCTTCGGACTTTGGGATTGGGGCTGTTTTGAATCAGAATTGGGATGAAGGAGAAAAAGTGGTTTGCTATTTAAGCAGATTATAAAATAGATGTGAGAGAAACTATTCGACCACAGAAAAAGAGTGCTTAGCTGTTCTGTGGGCTATAGAAAACTTGCGGCCATATTTATAGGGAGTGAGGTTTACGGTCATTACCAATCACTACTCTCTTATATGGTTGAGCAAGTTTAAGGATCCGGCAGGTAGGCTGGCACAATGGGCTGTACGTATGCAGCAGTTCGACTTCGACATTTTTCACCGCAAAGGAAAGGATCATGTGGTGCCAGATATGCTTTCTCGAAGCGCACCGGTTATCTCCGGGATTTCAGAGCCCACAACCGATCCTTGGATATCGAAAATGGTAGGAGAAACAGATAAAAAGCCATTGTCTTTTCCAGCATGGCGAGTAGAAGATAGAAAATTATTTAAATTCTTTAGGGCAAGTCATGTTTTAGTCCACGACACAAACAGTGAGTGGAAAATAGTTGTTCCCAAAAATGATAGGAGAAAAGTGTTAGAAGAAATCACGACCATCCGTTAGCACTGCATATGGGAGTAAAGAAAACTTTTGCTAGAATAGGAGAAAGATATTACTGGCCCAAAATGAGGTCAGATATCACTAGGTATGTCAAAAATGGTAAAGTTCGCCAAAGTGTGAAACCGGTGAACGATAAACCGGCTGGGTTGATGACGGAGGGGAAAGGGGTAACCGATCCGTGGGAGATGATTTGCGTTGACTTAGTTGTTGCACTTCCTAAATCTTGTAAGGGTTTCGTGTATATTCTGACTGTTGTTGATTATTTTAAGAAGTTTCCTTTGTTGTTTCCATTGCGGTCTGCAACGGCCAAGTCGGTTTGCAAGGAGCTTGAGGATAATGTCTTCCTCTTGTTCGGTGTCCCAAAATTTGTTGTCTGTGACAACGGTCCTCAGTTCAAAGGCAAGGAATTAAAGTACATGTGCGATAGTTACGGTTCGATGATTAGGTTTAAAGCGCATTACCATCCTCAGGCTAATCCAGCAAAACGGGTTAACCAGCTTTGAAGACGACACTTAGGGCGTATGTTTGTGAGAACCGTAGGGCATGGGACTCTTAGTCAGCAAAAGTAGCTTGTAGTATTCGTACTGCACAACATGAAGTTTTAGGTGTATCACCGTACTACGCAAATTTAGGGCGAGTCATGGTGACTTTTGGTCGAACCTCACCTCAACCACCATTCCGAATGATAGGAGCGATAATACGGACGATACTAGGGACTTGATTGTGAATATCTCGAAGACACACAGTACTGCTGCGTTTAGTTTTCAATATTATTTTTACTGTAACTAAAGTTCCTTTGGTAAAACAAAACAAAAAAAGCTGTGAATCGTTATAATTACTTTAAAGTTTTTTTTATGTAAAAGTCTTTATTACATTATTTCTTTCGTTTATGTTTTTATTTATAACCGCCAATTGAATTACAATGGATTCAAATTAAATTTAATTGTGCATTCACTTCTCTTTTTTTTTTTAATTTAACATGCATTTCAGAATCAAAACGGTGCCATTTCGAAAACTGATTTTCAAAATGCACTAAATATATTTTTAACAAGCAAAACGACCTAAAAAAAAATTCCTTTTATTCTAGGACGAAAATTAAAGGTCCTTTTAGTCTCTTTTATTGATCAATCTAATAGAGTTTACTTTCACAAATTTAATAAAATTTCCTCCATTCAATTATCTAGCATATTTTGGAAGTTATAGGTTTTTGCACTTTTTCTCAGCTTCAAGTTCAGATTTTATGGGCTCTGTTTGATTCTCAACGTCACAGGTATTTATTATTTCCATTTCTTTTTATTTGTTTTTTTTTTTATATAACTTCATTATTACTAGATTAAGTTTGATTCTTTTTCTTGGGGTTTAATTTCTTTTGATTATGTTTTATTATTATGTTTTTTAACTATTCGTTTGAGATTTAATTATTTTTTTTTTTTGTTTTTTTTTGGAATAATCCAGTTTCTGTTTTTTTCTCTTTGTTTTAATTTTTTGTGATTTTTAGTTCTTTTTCGGAATATTTTTTGTTGTTGTTATTATTTTTTTTTCAGAATATGGAAGTAAATAGACTAGCGCAAGACGAGCTTGCTTTTGAGATGGAGTGGAGAGGGTTAGAAATAGGGTCCGTAGAGGACATGAGGAAAGCGCTTTGGGTCGCGCTTAAAAAGGAACGTATGAAATCTTATGTAGCTCCAGCTTATCTATTTAGTTTTGAAGAGGACCGAAAAGCAGTCGAGCAAGTTATCAGAAATAGGGAAACTTTTAGAAAACCTCCTAGGTCGGAGACATCCAAGGAATATTTAAAGATTTTAGCTAAAGTAGAATGGGGATAAGGTAGATTAGATAGGTCGGTTCCTGAAAATTCCAACGAGGATAAGAGCAAGCAGGCTCTTAAAAATAGGTTAGAAATGGCAACGACCCAGTTAGAGGAAGATGAGGAAGACGAAAATGAAGAGGAGAAAGAACAGGGGATAGAAATTTTTCAGGAACAGCAGAATATTTCGAAGGTTGAAAAACAGAGTTCAGCTGAACCTCAAAATAGCAGGTCGGTAAATACTCCTGCCAGTATATCGACGGGCATAGAAGTAGAAGCTAATAACGTGGAGGTTAATAGGGATAGTTTGAGACGAGATAGTCCGATGGTAGAAAGAGTTTTTATTAATCAGGAACGATTTGAGAATTTGTCTAAATGGGAGGTTAAATTCACTGGTGAACGCTGTGATGCCTCAGTGAACGCGTTTTTAGAAAGAGTAGTAAAGATCCGTAGTGCACGGGGTGTGACGAAATCTAAATTATTTAGAGCAGCGGTGGATTTATTTGTAGGGAAAGCACTTATTTGGTATAGGGCGATTAGGGTTTCGGTAAATTCGTTTCAAGAACTTGTCAGAGAGTTGAAGCTGGAGTTCTTCCCACCGAATTACGACTATTCGTTGTTAGAAGAGATTAGGCATCGATCGCAGGAAAAAGATGAGTCAATCGGCGTCTATGTGGCGACGATGCAAAACTTGTTCGGTAGGCTTTCTGAAGAAATATCAGAACGGAGGAAGCTGTAAATTATTCAGCGGAACTTGACACCTTTCTACCAGACGCAACTTGGTTTGGCTAGACCAAATTGCGTTTCTGATTTAGTAACCTTAGGTCGAGATTAAGAGGCAGTTAGGGCCAATGTGGAATCTTTTGTTCCACATCCCAGTGTAAGGAATAGTACGTTGCTAGAACCGGATCTAGCATACGTAGGTTTAGAAAGTCCGACAGGTTCGGTTGTTACTAAGAGCAACCAAATTGTTCGACAGGCCCCCATCTCAAATCAGCCGCAGATAAGAAACCAATATCCATTCTCTAGGAACTCCCAAGTTGGTAGTAGAAGATCTGATCCAGTTGTTAGGAGTTTCAACTGCAATGGTGAAGGCCATTTAGCAAACAGGTGTTCCGCTCCTAGGCGTTGTTATGGTTGTGGTAGAGTTGGAGTTACTCGAAGTAACTGTCAACAGTGTTCGGGGAATATGGGCCGAAATAATAATTCGGGAAATTTGAGATGCACTCTCGGGTCAGTAGGACCAGAGCGTCGTTAAATTCTTTTAGGTTACCTACTGGTAACCAGTCGGCTAAAATTCATTAAGGTTTCACACTCGCGCAAAATGGTAGGGATCAACGGCCATATTTAGGCGTTGAGATTTTTGGAATTAAAATGTTAGGGCTTTTAAATTCAGGTGCTTCACGCACAATAATTTGTAGGGACGGATGGGATATTTTGAAAAATTTAGGAATAAGTTTAGGGAAAACAAGTATTGATAGGCTTACTTTAGTGGATGGTGCAGGAATAGAAGAAGAAGGAACAATTTCACCTCCTATTAGGGTAGAAGAAAAAGTAGTTATTGTAGAGTGCCTCGTCATTCCCCGCCTTCCTCAAAGATTGATTTTAGGAGCAGACTTTTGTGCTCGTTCGGGTGTAGTCCTGGATCTTCAATCAGGGGAATGGACATTTTCGAACCAAACTTCGTTGGCTTCGATGTCCGTGGCGGAACATTTGACAGATTTAGACGCGAAACAGAAACAAGAATTAGATAGCTTTTTAGAAAAAGTTTTTCAAGAAATTCCTGAGGGATTAGGGTGCACACAGATGGTGCCGCACAAAATTAGGACAAACGCTGAGCCGATTAAGCAGCGGTACCATCTGGTGTCGCCAGCTATTCAGACTTTTATAGATAGGAAGTTAGAAGAGATGCTCCGAGACGGAGTCATCGAAAAATCTGACAGTCCATGGGCTTCTCCCATTGTCATGATTAAGAAGAAAGATGGCACGTATAGGTTTTGTGTAGATTATAGAAAGTTGAATGAGGTTACTGATAGGGACGCATACCCCCTCCCATATATAACGGCCATCTTGGACAGATTAAATAATGCCAGGTTTTTGAGTTCGCTGGATATGAAATCTGCAGATTCCAGTCGAAAAGGAATCTCGAATGTATACAGCTTTCACTGTTCCAGGTAGGGATTTATTTCAATTTCTGAGAATGCCATTTGGATTGCATAATGCACCTGCAACATGGAACAAAGATTTATAGATACGGTCCTTGGACCGGAGTTAGAACTATATGTTTTTATTTTAAAGTTTTTTAGGATAAGCCGCGTAAAAATATATTAAATATTTAGTGAGTGCAATTCTGTACTCACCCCGAACGTTTCGCTACAAATTACATTGAGCGTGGTCACCGGGAAACTGCCAGTAAAATGTTATATAAGATTTTGGCTACGCAAGGGATAGCGGTGCGTAGGAGGTTCTATCTCTTGTTGTTGATGAGATGTAGAAGGTTGGGAGCAAACCGTACTCACTACATCACAGGGTGTTCGTAATAGCAACTGGATCGACCGTGAGTTATTTAAAATGGGATCCCACGCACGCGATAATTTAAAACTATCGTCCCGATTGAAGTTTTTGTGGCGTTTTATTTCAATCGCTTCGCGAACAAGACGAGGAATGTAGTGAGGCTCGTGAGCTAGAACCTTGGTCTGTTCAAAATGAATCCAGTGGTGTTCGTCTGGGTGGTCCAAGATGTGTTCACATATCGCTGATTTTTTCCCGTTGGTTCTTGCTTACAGCACTTATGTGCTCCTTTAAACGGGTAGCAATGCTTCTTTGGGTTTGTCCCACATATGATGACCCACAGCTGCAAGGGACAGCGTATACCCCTGGTGTTTGGAGAGGAAAATGGTCTTTAGGTGATTGAAGATAACTTATCACCTTTTTGGGTGGTAAGAAGATCGATTTTACACCATATCTTTTGAGTAATTTTCCTACTCTGTCTGTGACACCTTTGAAATATGGCAAGAAAGCTTTTTTGTCCAATTTGCTTTCATCCCTTTCCCTTGGCAAAGCTGGCTTCCACATTCTTTGCTTTTTGGTATAGCCGTTCGCTTTCAGAACATTGTCTACAAAGAGTAGTTCAGTTGCAAGATGGTCGTTGTCACATATCCTGTGAGCACGTTGAACCAGTGTGGAGACGACAGATCTCAAATTTGCCGGGTGGTGGTGGGAAGTGGCATGTAGGTATCTGTTTGTGTTGGTGTCCTTTCGGTAAACTGTGTGTCCCAATGTACCATCAGGCTTCCGTATTATTTTAACATCTAAAAATGCAATGGATTCCTCTTTTTCTTCTTCCATCGTAAACTTAATTTTAGGATGTTGTGAGTTTAGATGTTCCAAGAAACTCACAATAGCGGAGCTTTTAATTATACAGAACGTATCGTCTACATATCTCAACCACACTTTGGGTTTGTCTTCTGAGCTTTGCAGGGCATCTGTCTCAAAATGTTCCATCCACAAGTCCGCAACTAAAGGTGCCAAAGGTAGGCCCATAGCAACCCCTTCTATTTGTAGATAAAACTGTTGATTAAAGCAGAAATACCCTGACGACAGACAAAACTCCAAAAGTGGCATATATTTTTCGTTAATGCCGGAAGTTGGGATAAGTCTACGGATGATGGTAAGAACTTCTTGTACGGGTACATTTGTAAAAAGTGACTCAACATCAAAACTCACCATGACTTCATCAACTTCGATTTTTAGGCCATCCAAAATCGACACAAAATGTGTAGAGTCTTTTATGTGGTGTTCTGTTGACCCGATCAAAGGTTTGAAAACATCAACTAAATGCTTCGATAGGAGGTAGCAAGGGGCATTTATTTGACTCACAATTGGTCGCATTGGATTACCTTCTTTGTGGATTTTAGGTAATCCATATAATCTTGGTGGCTGAGTGTATGAAGGTATCAAACGATTCGATGGTAAAAACGCTTTATTTTCATTGATAAGCTTTGATACTTTCCGTAGAACACGGGGTGTGGGGTCGTAGTCTACAGATGAATATGTGTTTGTGTCATCAACCAAAACATTCATCTTGCGAAAGTAGTCGCTTTTATTGACAACGACAGTGGCATTACCTTTGTCTGCAGGGAGAATAAGTATGTTCTCTTCTCTTCGCAACGCATTCAATGCTACCATTTCTTCTTTACTTACATTGCTTGACGACGGCGACGGTGTTTTTGATCGTCTTACCATAACCGCTACGTCTTGCCGTAAGGTCTCAGCATCAATGCTGTTGAACTTATTTCGTGTGATGCATTCTTCCACACTTCCAATTATATTTTCTATTGGCACACGTCGTGGAGTGGGTGCGAAGTTCATTCCTTTGCTGAGAATGCTTATGGCAGCATCACTCAATGTTGTATTTGACAAATTTATAACGGCCTTTCTTAGATCGAACATGTTTTCTTTATCTTTTGGTTGTTTGATTTGTGCGTTGATTAATTTATCAAATTTTTGTTGTTGTTTTTGAGTGCAAAGTTGTTTCGTTTGGGTTGCTTGCATACAGGTCACTCTATCACACACATTGAAATCTTCTACACTTAGAACCTTTGCAAGATGTTGGTGCATTTTATAAAGCTTCACCGAGATAATATTTAAATCACTACGATGGGAGCTAATTAATCGTTTTAATAACAATTTACTTGCCATCGTTAGAACTTTCATAGAACCATATATGTGAGGCATTGGTTTTAATTTTACACAGGTGGGGATCACTTCACAATCGCGGCATCTTTTAAGGAAAGCTAAAGCACTTAAGAGGCGCGCGCGTTTAACACGAAAGTTCTCGAACTGGCGAAGGCATTTATGTATTGCCTCTCCGTACAGGCTTACAATATAACTTTTAAGGTTTTCGCGGTTGTTGGACATTATTTTAAAGTTTTTTAGGATAAGCCGCGTAAAAATATATTAAATATTTAGTGAGTGCAATTCTGTACTCACCCCGAACGTTTCGCTACAAATTACATTGAGCGTGGTCACCGGGAAACTGCCAGTAAAATGTTATATAAGATTTTGGCTACGCAAGGGATAGCGGTGCGTAGGAGGTTCTATCTCTTGTTGTTGATGAGATGTAGAAGGTTGGGAGCAAACCGTACTCACTACATCACAGGGTGTTCGTAATAGCAACTGGATCGACCGTGAGTTATTTAAAATGGGATCCCACGCACGCGATAATTTAAAACTATCGTCCCGATTGAAGTTTTTGTGGCGTTTTATTTCAATCGCTTCGCGAACAAGACGAGGAATGTAGTGAGGCTCGTGAGCTAGAACCTTGCTACCTCCTATCGAAGCATTTAGTTGATGTTTTCAAACCTTTGATCGGGTCAACAGAACACCACATAAAAGACTCTACACATTTTGTGTCGATTTTGGATGGCCTAAAAATCGAAGTTGATGAAGTCATGGTGAGTTTTGATGTTGAGTCACTTTTTACAAATGTACCCGTACAAGAAGTTCTTACCATCATCCGTAGACTTATCCCAACTTCCGGCATTAACGAAAAATATATGCCACTTTTGGAGTTTTGTCTGTCGTCAGGGTATTTCTGCTTTAATCAACAGTTTTATCTACAAATAGAAGGGGTTGCTATGGGCCTACCTTTGGCACCTTTAGTTGCGGACTTGTGGATGGAACATTTTGAGACAGATGCCCTGCAAAGCTCAGAAGACAAACCCAAAGTGTGGTTGAGATATGTAGACGATACGTTCTGTATAATTAAAAGCTCCGCTATTGTGAGTTTCTTGGAACATCTAAACTCACAACATCCTAAAATTAAGTTTACGATGGAAGAAGAAAAAGAGGAATCCATTGCATTTTTAGATGTTAAAATAATACGGAAGCCTGATGGTACATTGGGACACACAGTTTACCGAAAGGACACCAACACAAACAGATACCTACATGCCACTTCCCACCACCACCCGGCAAATTTGAGATCTGTCGTCTCCACACTGGTTCAACGTGCTCACAGGATATGTGACAACGACCATCTTGCAACTGAACTACTCTTTGTAGACAATGTTCTGAAAGCGAACGGCTATACCAAAAAGCAAAGAATGTGGAAGCCAGCTTTGCCAAGGGAAAGGGATGAAAGCAAATTGGACAAAAAAGCTTTCTTGCCATATTTCAAAGGTGTCACAGACAGAGTAGGAAAATTACTCAAAAGATATGGTGTAAAATCGATCTTCTTACCACCCAAAAAGGTGATAAGTTATCTTCAATCACCTAAAGACCATTTTCCTCTCCAAACACCAGGGGTATACGCTGTCCCTTGCAGCTGTGGGTCATCATATGTGGGACAAACCCAAAGAAGCATTGCTACCCGTTTAAAGGAGCACATAAGTGCTGTAAGCAAGAACCAACGGGAAAAATCAGCGATATGTGAACACATCTTGGACCACCCAGACGAACACCACTGGATTCATTTTGAACAGACCAAGGTTCTAGCTCACGAGCCTCACTACATTCCTCGTCTTGTTCGCGAAGCGATTGAAATAAAACGCCACAAAAACTTCAATCGGGACGATAGTTTTAAATTATCGCGTGCGTGGGATCCCATTTTAAATAACTCACGGTCGATCCAGTTGCTATTACGAACACCCTGTGATGTAGTGAGTACGGTTTGCTCCCAACCTTCTACATCTCATCAACAACAAGAGATAGAACCTCCTACGCACCGCTATCCCTTGCGTAGCCAAAATCTTATATAACATTTTACTGGCAGTTTCCCGGTGACCACGCTCAATGTAATTTGTAGCGAAACGTTCGGGGTGAGTACAGAATTGCACTCACTAAATATTTAATATATTTTTACGCGGCTTATCCTAAAAAACTTTAAAATAATGTCCAACAACCGCGAAAACCTTAAAAGTTACATATGTTTTTGTCTATCTCGATGACATCATCATCATTAAAGACACTTTCGAAAAACATATGGAGATTTTAAATGAGGTTTTTAGAAGATTAGTTAAGGCAGGTTTAAAAGTAGGTAGGGAAAAATGTCATTTCGTTAGGTCATCTTTGAAATTTCTGGGATATGTTGTAGACAGAAACGGTTTACACATGGACCCAGAAAAGATAGAAAGCATGTTCACCCAAAAATGTTAAAGAGGTTAGGAGCTTTATCAGAACGGTATCCTGTTACAGAAGATTTATACCAAACTTTGCGAGTTTGGTTAAGCCGTTATCTGATCTTAAGAGGAATAAAAAGTTTGAGTGGGATAGTGAGTGTGAGGAAAGCTTCCGAAAAGCTAAAGAGTGTTTAGTTGCAGCACCCATCCTAACGTGTCCGGATTTTACGAAGCCATTTCTCGTTCAGACAGACGCTTCGGACTTTGGGATTGGGGCTGTTTTGAATCAGAATTGGGATGAAGGAGAAAAAGTGGTTTGCTATTTAAGCAGATTATAAAATAGATGTGAGAGAAACTATTCGACCACAGAAAAAGAGTGCTTAGCTGTTCTGTGGGCTATAGAAAACTTGCGGCCATATTTATAGGGAGTGAGGTTTACGGTCATTACCAATCACTACTCTCTTATATGGTTGAGCAAGTTTTAGGATCCGGCAGGTAGGCTGGCACAATGGGCTGTACGTATGCAGCAGCTCGACTTCGACATTTTTCACCGCAAAGGAAAGGATCATGTGGTGCCAGATATGCTTTCTCGAAGCGCACCGGTTATCTCCGGGATTTCAGAGCCCACAACCGATCCTTGGATATCGAAAATGGTAGGAGAAACAGATAAAAAGCCATTGTCTTTTCCAGCATGGCGAGTAGAAGATAGAAAATTACTTAAATTCTTTAGGGCAAGTCATGTTTTAGTCCACGACACAAACAGTGAGTGGAAAATAGTTGTTCCCAAAAATGATAGGAGAAAAGTGTTAGAAGAAATCACGACCATCCGTTAGCACTGCATATGGGAAATAAAGAAAACTTTTGCTAGAATAGGAGAAAGATATTACTGGCCCAAAATGAGGTCAGATATCATTAGGTATGTCAAAAATGGTTAAGTTTGCCAAAGTGTGAAACCGGTGAACGATAAACCGCCTGGGTTGATGACGGAGAGGAAAGGGGTAACCGATCCGTGAGAGATGATTTGCGTTGACTTAGTTGGTGCACTTCCTAAATCTTGTAAGGGTTTCGTGTATATTCTGACTGTTGTTGATTATTTTAAGAAGTTTCCTTTGTTGTTTCCATTGCGGTCTGCAACGGCCAAGTCGGTTTGCAAGGAGCTTGAGGATAATGTCTTCCTCTTGTTCGGTGTCCCAAAATTTGTTGTCTGTGACAACGGTCCTCAGTTCAAAGGCAAGGAATTAAAGTACATGTGCGATAGTTACGGTTCGATGATTAGATTTAAAGCGCATTACCATCCTCAGGCTAATCCAGCAAAACGGGTTAACCAGATTTTGAAGACGACACTTAGGGCGTATGTTTGTGAGAACCGTAGGGCATGGGACTCTTAGTTAGCAAAAGTAGCTTGTAGTATTCGTACTGCACAACATGAAGTTTTAGGTGTATCACCGTACTACGCAAATTTAGGGCGAGTCATGGTGACTTTTGGTCGAACCTCACCTCAACCACCATTCCGAATGATAGGAGCGATAATACGGACGATACTAGGGACTTGATTGTGAATATCTCGAAGACACACAGTACTGCTGCGTTTAGTTTTCAATATTATTTTTACTGTAACTAAAGTTCCTTTGGTAAAACAAAACAAAAAAAGCTGTGAATCGTTATAATTACTTTAAAGTTTTTTTTATGTAAAAGTCTTTATTACATTATTTATTTCGTTTATGTTTTTATTTATAACCGCCAATTGAATTACAATGGATTCAAATTAAATTTAATTGTGCATTCACTTCTCTTTTTTTTTTTTAATTTAACATGCATTTCAGAATCAAAACGGTGCCATTTCGAAAACTGATTTTCAAAATGCACTAAATATATTTTTAACAAGCAAAACGACCTAAAAAAAAATTCCTTTTATTCTAGGACGAAAATTAAAGGTCCTTTTAGTCTCTTTTATTGATCAATCTAATAGAGTTTACTTTCACAAATTTAATAAAATTTCCTCCATTCAATTATCTAGCATATTTTGGAAGTTATAGGTTTTTGCACTTTTTCTCAGCTTCAAGTTCAGATTTTATGGGCTCTGTTTGATTCTCAACGTCACAGGTATTTATTATTTCCATTTCTTTTTATTTGTTTTTTTTTTTATATAACTTCATTATTACTAGATTAAGTTTGATTCTTTTTCTTGGGGTTTAATTTCTTTTGATTATGTTTTATTATTATGTTTTTTAACTATTCGTTTGAGATTTAATTATTTTTTTTTTTTTGTTTTTTTTTGGAATAATCCAGTTTCTGTTTTTTTCTCTTTGTTTTAATTTTTTGTGATTTTTAGTTCTTTTTCGGAATATTTTTTGTTGTTGTTATTATTTTTTTTTCAGAATATGGAAGTAAATAGACTAGCGCAAGACGAGCTTGCTTATGAGATGGAGTGGAGAGGGTTAGAAATAGGGTCCGTAGAGGACATGAGGAAAGCGCTTTGGGTCGCGCTTAAAAAGGAACGTATGAAATCTTATGTAGCTCCAGCTTATCTATTTAGTTTTGAAGAGGACCGAAAAGCAGTCGAGCAAGTTATCAGAAATAGGGAAACTTTTAGAAAACCTCCTAGGTCGGAGACATCCAAGGAATATTTAAAGATTTTAGCTAAAGTAGAATGGGGATAAGGTAGATTAGATAGGTCGGTTCCTGAAAATTCCAACGAGGATAAGAGCAAGCAGGCTCTTAAAAATAGGTTAGAAATGGCAACGACCCAGTTAGAGGAAGATGAGGAAGACGAAAATGAAGAGGAGAAAGAACAGGGGATAGAAATTTTTCAGGAACAGCAGAATATTTCATAGTTGCCACTCGACTGGAAAGTCAGGGAACAAAAATTTGGTCAGGGAAAATCAGGGAATTCCAAAAGTGGTCAGGGAAATTTTTTTCAACACTGATCTCTTTTATATTAAAATAATATAATCCTTCGTTGAACTCTGCCCACACTATCGCGCCAAAAATATAATAGAATGTGTGTTCAGTGAATACACCCATCGGACTTGTGCATAGAAGGAATGAGATAATGGTCGACTATTAAATGTTTGAAAGTGCAAAAGAGACAGTTATTTAAATGCGAATGACGGAAAATAGCATAAACGAGACAAAATAAATGAAGAAGGTGGTGAACTCGTGATTATTGTTCTCTTTTATTGAAAACATTTTTTCTTTGGAATTTTAAGTCCGAATAAACAAAATGTCCAAAAAAACATTGTTCAGGGAGCAGTGGTTGAACGAGGAGCAATTTAGCAGTTGGTTGTGTCGAGTAGAAGGTAACAAAATTTGATTTTTAAATGTTATTTTCTTTGATTTTCTGTAAATATCATGTGTGTGGATAAAATCAAAAATGTAGTGTTGCACTCGTCGTGTTTGTTTCTGCTTAGATTAAGAATAAGTTTTATTTTTTAAGGTAATGACTGTAAGGCAAGTTGCCGAATATGCAAAAAAGAGATCGAGCTCAGCAACATGGGCAAAAGATCTTTGATATCGCATCAAAACGGTGCAAATCATCGATCTTACGCTGAAGCTATGAAGTTACAAAAAATTAATACCTTTTTCACTGCCCACCTCCAGTATTCAAGAAAGGTCTCAAAATACGAATAGAACGGAGGAGTCACAAAATCTAAACAATTCTACTGCAAATTCACAACTTCTGACAAACTATACATTTAAGAAAGCTGATTCTATTGCTGCAGAGATACGGTGGTGTCTACATATTGTTTCCACAAGAGCGTCGTTGAACTCGTCGGTAGATATTGCTGATATATTTCGACAAATGTTCCCAGACAGTAAAATTGCAGAGAATTTTAAGCTCGGAAGAACAAAAAGTTCCTACGTAATTAACCACGGTATCTCTCCGTATTTCCACAACAAACTTTTGGATAAAGTTAATAAATGTGAAGAATTCGTTATATGTTTTGACGAAGCACTAAACAAAGTAGCGCAGAAGGGCCAAATGGATTTAGTTGTGCGGTTTTTCGATGACGCGAAGGGTTTAGTCTGCAACAGATACTTAGAAAGCGAATTTATGGGGTTTTCGAAAGCGGATGATATTCTAAAACATTTTGAGAACGGAATTCGATTTCTTAAAAGGCAGAATCTTCTTCAAGTATCAATGGATGGCCCAAACGTAAATCTCGCGTTCTTTAAAAAGTTAAAGGAGCATCGAAAAGAAAGTAATCCAAATGGCATGCAGTTACTAGAGTGTGGAGTTTGTGGTCTGCATGTAGTTCATGGAGCAATGAAAACCGGCTTAGCTAAGGTTTAGTGGGATCTCCACCTATTTTTAAGAGATCTATATTTTGTGTTCAAGGACACTCCAGCAAGGAGAAGTTTATTTACTGCGAAAACGCAATGCATTCAATTCCCTTTAAAGTATTGCGGTATACGTTGGCTTGAAAATAAAAAGTGTATAGATAGATCCTTGAATATTTTCACTGAATTAAAACAATTCTTCACAATGAAAAATGTAGAGCTCCCAAAAACGAAACCAATACAAAATGTTAAACTATTCTTCCAAGATGAGCTGTTAGACTGCAAACTAGCATTTTTTTATACTATAACTTCTGATTTTGAACCGTTTTTGGCCAAGTTTCAAGGCGAGAAACCATTAATATTTTATCTTTATGAGGATCTTATTATTATGATCAAAAACGTATTGCACCGTGTAGTAAAAAAAAAAAGTTGGTAGCGAATGCACCCAGGGATCTCAACTTTTATCCATCGATCTTTCTTGTGAGTCCAATCTATTGGAACTTAATAATGTCGACATTGGGTTCAAAGCCAATAAAATTATTAATATAAAAAAGCAGAAAGCATTTGCATCGGAAAAGGATATTTTGAAGTTTAGACTGGACTGCCGTAACATCGTTTTAACTTTAATATCAAAAATTGAAGAACGAAGCCCTTTAAAATATGATGTCATCGTAAACGCCTCAAGCTTAAACCCCAGAAATATTTTACACAGCAACAATCTTTATAATAAAAGGTTTCAAAATTTGCTTCAGAAGTTATATGATGCCAACCGAATAGGTGATGAATGTGCTGAAAGAGCAAAGATTCAGTATACAAATGCATGTACAGATGCGAAAACAGTACTAGAACAGGAGTACAAAGACTTTTTGCTGAATGAATCCACTAAGAGAGTTGATGAGTTTTATTTTCATTTGTTTGAAGGGAATGAAAGTTATAAAGATCTCTGGAAAGTGATCAAAATCATTTCAATTCTATCGCATGGCAATGCGTCAGTTGAAAGTGGATTCTCAATCAACAAAACCCTTTTGGTAGAAAACCTCCTTGAGGAATCACTTGTTTCTCAGAGGCGAGTTTTAGATGGCATAAAGGAAGCTGGAGGAGTAGCAAACGTTGAAATAACTGCAAATTTAGTTTCAAATGTAAAAGCGTCACATAGTCGATATACACGTCATTTGGAGGACAAAATAAAATTTCAAAAAAAGAGGATGCTGCTATAAGTTTAAAAAGAAAAAAAAAAGAAGAAATAAAAAAACTTGAACAAGAAAAAAAAACTCAGAATTCAAGCCCAGGTAGAAGAAGAAAACATCAATTACAAGCTCTCTCTCTTAAAGAAATAAGGTATGTCTTCTTATGTTACCAAATGATTTATTTTTTTAAATATTTTCACTTGAATGTTATTGATGAATGCTCGTCATTTCAACTAAATTGCCTAGTTTGTGTTTCTGACCTCCAAGATCTCCGTTTACTTCGAAATATAAACACGATTTCTGACTTTTGCTGACAAATAACTGAAACTGAAAGTTTTTGGATTCTGCTTCGTCAAAGTGGACAAGAAATTTTTGTATTACTAAGAAATTTAAACACGCCAAATGTTAACGTCCTCAAAATGGCGCATATGCCTGGAACGAATAACAGTTGGTTCTGTATAATTTTAATGTAGAAGAGTTATACTTTATATATACAATACATATTTAAATATCAATCGTTTTTCAATAAGAAATAACTTATTTTGAAATTAATCCTTGAACTTTCTTAAAATTTATTCAATTCAAATTATTTAAATTATGAGATTTAGTTTTCTATTATGCTAATCTGTTGATTATTGTTTCTTTTTTAGACATTCATCCTTTCAAGAAAAGCTGCAATAGGAAGTCATTAAACTAATGAAATTAAAAGGCGTGTTCAATTTCATGTGATTTATTTAAAAAAAATAAAAATAAAATAAAATATTTAATATATTTATTAAAGTGATGTTGTTTAAATTCAGTTAATTTTCTTTTTTCATTTGGTCAGGGAAAAATCAAAAATTGGTCAGGGAAAGTCAGGGAAAGTCAGGGAATTTTATTTTGAAAAATAGTGGCAACTATGTATTTCAAAGGTTGAAAAACAGAGTTCAGCTGAACCTCAAAATAGCAGGTCGGTAAATACTCCTGCCAGTATATCGACGGGCATAGAAGTAGAAGCTAATAACGTGGAGGTTAATAGGGATAGTTTGAGACGAGATAGTCCGATGGTAGAAAGAGTTTTTATTAATCAGGAACGATTTGAGAATTTGTCTAAATGGGAACGCTGTGATGCCTCAGTGAACGCGTTTTTAGAAAGAGTAGTAAAGATCCGTAGTGCACGGGGTGTGACGAAATCTAAATTATTTAGAGCAGCGGTGGATTTATTTGTAGGGAAAGCACTTATTTGGTATAGGGCGATTAGAGTTTCGGTAAATTCGTGTCAAGAACTTGTCAGAGAGTTGAAGCTGGAGTTCTTCCCACCGAATTACGACTATTCGTTGTTAGAAGAGATTATGCATCGATCGCAGGAAAAAGATGAGTCAATCGGCGTCTATGTGGCGACGATGCAAAACTTGTTCGATAGGCTTTCTGAAGAAATATCAGAACGGAGGAAGCTGTAAATTATTCAGCGGAACTTGACACCTTTCTACCAGACGCAACTTGGTTTGGCTAGACCAAATTGCGTTTCTGATTTAGTAACGTTAGGTCGAGATTAAGAGGCAGTTAGGGCCAATGTGGAATCTTTTGTTCCACATCCCAGTGTAAGGAATAGTACGTTGCTAGAACCGGATCTAGCATACGTAGGTTTAGAAAGTCCGACAGTTTCGGTTGTTACTAATGTTAAGATTATAAAGTTTTAAAAGAAAACACTTTTAAATAACAAAAAGGAACTGTTTATTAAATGAATGTTTATAATCGAATGAAAAAATAAATTTATTATTTTTATTATTTCAATCAAACTTTCCCATTGAGTATTAGATAAATTGAATTATTTCAAAGTAGAAAAACATGCACAGTATATAAAACGTGCGTATTGAAAATAAATAGATACATGTAAGTATTATTCGTTTTCCAACACGCCCTCTCAAGACGTACGTTCAACGCCCAAATTTGTACGCATCAAAGCCAAGTCCACCCAAGCATCTCCAATGACATCCTCGAGTCAACGGCTTTGTCAGAATATCTGCTATCATCTGTTCGGTCGGAACATGTTCCGACACAAATGTCGCAGCGGCAACAGTCTCTCGAACAAAATGATGTTTGATGTCGATATGTTTCGTGCGTGCATGAAACACATGGTCATTTGCCAAGCATTGTGCTCCTCTGTTATCCACGAAAATTGTTATCTCAGCTAAATCACATAACTTGAGTTCATCCAATATACTTCCCAGGTAAATAGCTTCCTTAGACGCCTCTGATAAGCTGACATACTCGGCCTCTGTCGATGAAAGTGCAACAGTCTGTTGCTTTTGTGACTTCCAAGATATTGCTGCTCCACTTAATACAAAAACATAGCCTGTATATGATCGACGATCTATAGTACAGCCACCCCAGTCTGCATCAGTGTATCCAATCACCGGCGCCAGCGCATCTGTTTTTGTATAGACCAATCTAATATCTGCACTCCCAGCAAGATATATCAGGACACGCTTCGCTGCAACCCAATGGCACCTTTTAGGATTGCTCGTAAATTGTGCCAACCTGGATACTGTATTCGCAATGTCTGGTCTTGTTGCAACGGATAAGTACATGAGTGCTCCTATTATCTCACGGTACGGAAAACTCTCCTGCGAATCTCTTTCCGCTGTGTCATCAAAATTCATTTTAACTTATGATGGGGTCGAAACTGGGTTACACTTATCCATTCCATATTGGTTGAGAAGTCCTAGTATATACCCTGTCTGGAACAGCTCAATTTTATCATCCTCCTGTTTTATTTCCAGACCAAGACAATAGTTTGCCAAACCAAGATCTTTAATTTCGAAATCTTCTAGCAAACGGTTTCGTAATTCCCTTATTCTTTTCAGATCTCTTGATGCAACTAATATGTCGTCGACATATATAAGCACAAACAGTAAATCATCCTTAGAATCATCACGAAACAAACACGGCTCATTTATTGTTGGCTTCAGTCCCAGGCTCAATAATTTTTCTCTTAATTTGAGATACCACTGACGACCAGCCTGCCGCAGTCCATAAAGGGCCTTCCGCAACCTGCATGCATTACCTCCATCACTTAGATTTTTCAGCATCATCTTCGCTCCTTTACCAATGTCTGATTTTTCACCTTGTTTCGATATGATTCTTTGCAGCATCTCGGTAAGCATATCGGGAACTCTCATCATAACTTCTTCTTCCAAAGTTCCATTTAAGTACGCCGTTACAACGTCGAATTGCCAAACCTTAAGTCCAAACTGAACCGCAAGAGCCAATAACAACCGCAACGTTTCCAATCTGGCCACTGGGGCATATGTTTGGTGAAAGTTGACTCCATACTTCTGGCTATATCCCTTTGCTACAAGCCTAGCTTTGCGTCGCTCGACTTCACCTTCAGGATTGTGTTTATTAGCTAGAACCCAACGGCATCCAACAACGTTTGCTGAACTGTGGGTCTCAACGATTTCCCATGTGTTGTTCTTAATGAGACTCATTACCTCGGATTCCATGGCATCTTTCCATTCCTCGCATGCATCGCTCTTTAGGGCATCTCCAATGTTGATTTCAGCAACACCAGCAAAAACTTCATCCTCATCATCTGTTTTACTGATAATATGAGGCTCTTCTGCTTCCTGTTGCTCTATCGTTGCCGTTCTAAATAGCTTCTTTGGTCGCCCTCTGCTTCCAGTACGTAACAAACGAGGCCTTCCACGAATTCTCCTAACTTTTCCCTTGAACAATTTTTGTACATCAGTCAATTCGGGCTGAATTTGGGGAACACTTTCTTTGGCTTCCAATGGGCGATATGAAACCTTTGCATCTGTTGAATTGTCTCCTCCAAAATTTGAATTCTGATAAAGCACAAAAAGTTCATCTAGTGCAGGGGTATCAGTTGAAACACCTTGAGTACTTTCCAAGAATTGCAAGTCACGAGCATAAATGATTTTGTGCTTGCTCGGTAACCACACCCGATATCGTTTTCTATCGCGAGGATATCCTACAAACACTCCTTCCACAGATCTCGGAGCAAATTTGTCTTTACTCGGAATTTTGTCCAAAACAAGCACTTTGGAACCAAATGTCCTGAGGTAATTCAGCTGAAGCTTCTTCTCATACCATCTGACAAAAGGAAAATCACCACTAAGGCTTCTTGTTGGGCAACGATTCCGAATGTGACAAGCAGTGGCAACAGCTTCAGACCAAAAACCAGCGCTTAATCCAGATTGCAACATCAAACATCTTGCCATATCCATGAGTGTCCTGTTCATCCTCTCAGCCAATCCATTTTGCTGGGGAGTATAAGCAATTGTAAGCCTTCGTTTGATTCCTTGATCTGAAAGATACTTGTCAAAGTCCAAACTACAGAACTCACCACCATTATCTGACTGCAAGCATTTAATCTTCGCTCCAGTCTGCTTTTCCACCAGACGTTGATAGATTTTGAAAGCTTCAAAAACACCACTCTTTTCCTTTAAGAAGTATATTTCGCACCATCAAGAGACTCCGTCTTAAAAGGCCCGACAACATCAGAGTGCACCACCTTGAGAATCTCTGCACACGACTCTCGGGACTTAGGAAATGGCAACGTGGTCATTTTTCCTTTAAGACACGTTTCACATTTTGATAATTGTTCATGATTTTTAGTATCAATTTTTGGAATTACACCGATTTGAACCATTTTAACAAGATCTTTGCTGTTCAAATGACCCAACCTTTCATGCCACTTCAACAGTTCGGAGCATTCAGGCTGGACAACTACTTCTGCAAACTCAACTGGATTTTCTCGAACAAAATAAAGGTCACCTTTTCGATCTGCGACCATACTCACACAACCATCCTTAGCTCGAACAACAGCACAATTCTTTTGAAATGTAACCTCGTGTCCCTTATTTGTGAGCCTTGCTACCGAAATTAGATTTGTTCGCAGTTCCGGTACAAATAACGTGTCCTTGAACGCAATCATACGTTGACCACTGTCACATGCCACTGATAATTTAACAACCCCTCTGCCTTTGACTTCAGCCGTTTCGTTGCTTGCCAGGATCAATTTTATTTTGGTTGACTCACATAAGAATTCGAAGAGACCTTTATCGCCACACAAATGAGACGTACAACCACTATCGAGAATCCATGCCCTGGTTGATTCAGACTTAGCACAGAACACACTTCCTTCATATGTTGTCGTAGAATGATTTGCAGCAAACGAATCATCAGCACTATGCACGGATTGCCTTGATTTCTGTTTTGTCCAGTCTGACTTCTTGTTTGGACAAATATTTGCCTTGTGACCTAAAATACCACATTTAAAACATTTTACCTTTTTGTCAATGGATTTCTGTGATGGTGCTCGATTTCCAGGATATCTTTTAAATGATCCATTTCCATTTCTAGCAGCCATGGCCGTGACAACACCTACAGTTGCCTGTTTTCTTGATTCAGACTCCTCAATGATTTTAACTTTGAGTACTTCAGCTGTAGGAAGATTGTCACGAGACTCAATTGCACATCGAAAGTTCTCGTAGGAAGATGGAAGACTGTATAAAAGTATAATCGAAAGCAAATCACCATTTATTTCGACCTCCATAGTTTCAAGCTTGTCAACCGCATCGAAAAATTTGGCCATATGCTCCCTTACATCACCACCATCATCCAATTTCTGAAGCATTAACTGCTTCAACAAAGTTGCCTTTCTTGCTGGTCCTTTTGAAGCATAAATAGACTTCAATTTTAGCCACACTGAATTAGAAGTCTCACATCCACGAATCTGCTTTAGCTCTGATGGATGAATTGACAGAATCAGGTCAGCCCTGGCCTTTTTATCCTGCTTACACCAAAGCGCAATCGCATCAGCGGCCGATGCATCAGTAGGTTTTAAAGACGTGAAACTTACGTAATCCCACAAATCGTTTTTGATGAGAAGCGCCTCCACTTGCATACTCCAGGTATCGTAGTTCTCCTTGGATAGTAGCTCCATGCGTGAAGAACTATACATCGTTGCAAGACTCGCTGCCATTTCTGTTAAGATTATAAATTTGAATTCTTCTTTTAAAACAATACTATAGGAACTCTGTGTCCTGGGCCCATAACCTGTTAAGATTATAAAGTTTTAAAAGAAAACACTTTTAAATAACAAAAAGGAACTGTTTATTAAATGAATGTTTATAATCGAATGAAAAAATAAATTTATTATTTTTATTATTTCAATCAAATTTTCCCATTGAGTATTAGATAAATTGAATTATTTCAAAGTAGAAAAACATGCACAGTATATAAAACGTACGTATTGAAAATAAATAGATACATGTAAGTATTATTCGTTTTCCAACAACTAAGAGCAACCAAATTGTTCGACAGTACCCCATCTCAAATCAGCCGCAGATAAGAAACCAATATCCATTCTCTAGGAACTCCCAAGTTGGTAGTAGAAGATCTGATCCAGTTGTTAGGAGTTTCAACTGCAATGGTGAAGGCCATTTAGCAAACAGGTGTTCCGCTCCTAGGCGTTGTTATGGTTGTGGTAGAGTTGGAGTTACTCGAAGTAACTGTCAACAGTGTTCGGGGAATATGGGCCGAAATAATAATTCGGGAAATGTGAGATGCACTCTCGGGTCAGTAGGACCAGAGCGTCGTTAAATTCTTTTAGGTTACCTACTGGTAACCAGTCGGCTAAAATTCATTAAGGTTTCACACTCGCGCAAAATGGTAGGGATCAACGGCCATATTTAGGCGTTGAGATTTTTGGAATTAAAATGTTAGGGCTTTTAAATTCAGGTGCTTCACGCACAATAATTTGTAGGGACGGATGGGATATTTTGAAAAATTTAGGAATAAGTTTAGGGAAAACAAGTATTGATAGGCTTACTTTAGTGGATGGTGCAGGAATAGAAGAAGAAGGAACAATTTCACCTCCTATTAGGGTAGAAGAAAAAGTAGTTATTGTAGAGTGCCTCGTCATTCCCCGCCTTCCTCAAAGATTGATTTTAGGAGCAGACTTTTGTGCTCGTTCGGGTGTAGTCCTGGATCTTCAATCAGGGGAATGGACATTTTCGAACCAAACTTCGTTGGCTTCGATGTCCGTGGCGGAACATTTGACAGATTTAGACGCGAAACAGAAACAAGAATTAGATAGCTTTTTAGAAAAAGTTTTTCAAGAAATGCCTGAGGGATTAGGGTGCACACAGATGGTGCCGCACAAAATTAGGACAAACGCTGTGCCGATTAAGCAGCGGTACTATCTGGTGTCGCCAGCTATTCAGACTTTTATAGATAGGAAGTTAGAAGAGATGCTCCGAGACGGAGTCATCGAAAAATCTGACAGTCCATGGGCTTCTCCCATTGTCATGATTAAGAAGAAAGATGGCACGTATAGGTTTTGTGTAGATTATAGAAAGTTGAATGAGGTTACTGATAGGGACGCTTACCCCCTCCCATATATAACGGCCATCTTGGACAGATTAAATAATGCCAGGTTTTTGAGTTCGCTGGATATGAAATCTGCAGATTCCAGTCGAAAAGGAATCTCGAATGTATACAGCTTTCACTGTTCCAGGTAGGGATTTATTTCAATTTTTGAGGATGCCATTTGGATTGCATAATGCACCTGCAACATGACAAAGATTTATAGATACGGTCCTTGGACCGGAGTTAGAACCATATGTTTTTGTCTATCTCGATGACATCATCATCGTTAAAGACACTTTCGAAAAACATATGGAGATTTTAAATGAGGTTTTTAGAAGATTAGTTAAGGCAGGTTTAAAAGTAGGTAGGGAAAAATGTCATTTCGTTAGGTCATCTTTGAAATTTCTGGGATATGTTGTAGACAGAAACGGTTTACACATGGACCCAGAAAAGATAGAAAGCATGTTCACCCAAAAATGTTAAAGAGGTTAGGAGCTTTATCAGAACGGTATCCTGTTACAGAAGATTTATACCAAACTTTGCGAGTTTGGTTAAGCCGTTATCTGATCTTAAGAGGAATAAAAAGTTTGAGTGGGATAGTGAGTGTGAGGAAAGCTTCCGAAAAGCTAAAGAGTGTTTAGTTGCAGCACCCATCCTAACGTGTCCGGATTTTACGAAGCCATTTGTCGTTCAGACAGACGCTTCGGACTTTGGGATTGGGGCTGTTTTGAATCAGAATTGGGATGAAGGAGAAAAAGTGGTTTGCTATTTAAGCAGATTATAAAATAGATGTGAGAGAAACTATTCGACCACAGAAAAAGAGTGCTTAGCTGTTCTGTGGGCTATAGAAAACTCGCGGCCATATTTATAGGGAGTGAGGTTTACGGTCATTACCAATCACTACTCTCTTATATGGTTGAGCAAGTTTAAGGATCCGGCAGGTAGGCTGGCACAATGGGCTGTACGTATGCAGCAGTTCGACTTCGACATTTTTCACCGCAAAGGAAAGGATCATGTGGTGCCAGATATGCTTTCTCGAAGCGCACCGGTTATCTCCGGGATTTCAGAGCCCACAACCGATCCTTGGATATCGAAAATGGTAGGAGAAACAGATAAAAAGCCATTGTCTTTTCCAGCATGGCGAGTAGAAGATAGAAAATTACTTAAATTCTTTAGGGCAAGTCATGTTTTAGTCCACGACACAAACAGTGAGTGGAAAATAGTTGTTCCCAAAAATGATAGGAGAAAAGTGTTAGAAGAAATCACGACCATCCGTTAGCACTGCATATGGGAGTAAAGAAAACTTTTGCTAGAATAGGAGAAAGATATTACTGGCCCAAAATGAGGTCAGATATCACTAGGTATGTCAAAAATGGTAAAGTTTGCCAAAGTGTGAAACCGGTGAACGATAAACCGGCTGGGTTGATGACGGAGAGGAAAGGGGTAACCGATCCGTGGGAGATGATTTGCGTTGACTTAGTTGGTGCACTTCCTAAATCTTGTAAGGGTTTCGTGTATATTCTGACTGATGTTGATTATTTTAAGAAGTTTCCTTTGTTGTTTCCATTGCGGTCTGCAACAGCCAAGTCGGTTTGGGTCCTCAGTTCAAAGGCAAGGAATTAAAGTACATGTGCGATAGTTACGGTTCGATGATTAGGTTTAAAGCGCATTACCATCCTCAGGCTAATCCAGCAAAACGGGTTAACCAGATTTTGAAGACGACACTTAGGGCGTATGTTTGTGAGAACCGTAGGGCATGGGACTCTCAGTTAGCAAAAGTAGCTTGTAGTATTCGTACTGCACAACATGAAGTTTTAGGTGTATCACCGTACTACGCAAATTTAGGGCGAGTCATGGTGACTTTTGGTCGAACCTCACCTCAACCACTATTCCGAATGATAGGAGCGATAATACGGCCGATACTAGGGACTCGTTTAGAAAACTTAGGGAACAGATAGTGCAGAAGTTAGAGTAAGCAACCAAGAAGGTGGCTAAAACATATAACCTTAGACGAAGGGATGTCCAATTCCTTCCCAACGAATTGGTTTGGCGACAAAACTTCATCTTATCTGATGCAGCGAATCACTACACAGTGAAACTAGCGCCTTATTTCGTAGGCCCGTTTCGAATCAAGAAAAGAATATCTGCGTGGACCTATATACTCGAGGATGACAATGGCAAAAAAGAGGTACCTGGAACGTTAAGGACCTCAAACCATATACACGGAAAGAATTCTTAGATCAGATCACGAACAATAAGCTGCAAATCACGTCAAATGAATCCAGGTTTATACCTTGGATTGGAAAATAATAAATCTATACTTTCTATTTGCAATTTTAGAAAATTTGCGAAACGAAGATATTGATACTCTGTAATCATATTTCAACATCTTTTAGTATCAATAATTCGATCGAGAGAAGCAAAACATTACCATTCGCAAATCGCAAATTGATCCCCATGAGTATCAATTTTATATTTACTAGGTTGTAAATTGCAAAAGCGAGTCGTAGATTTCAATCTTTTTGTTTTGAATAAAAAATCTGTTTTTGAAAAAACTACTGGTAAAGTCGTAAATTGCAACCCCAATTTGCAATTTGTAACATTATATCGCTTTGGGAGGAAGCAACTTTTATTGAAATGCATCTATTATTATTTATTGAAAAATTTAACTTTTACTTACTTGGTTGATTCTAGGAATCGAACTCGAGACCCTCTGCATACCAATCTAGCACACATCTACTAGGCCATGGTGATGTATCCAAGTCGGATATCAAAATTAATAATAAGAAGCAACCTGAATATGAGTTACATTTTAGGGGTGTTTTGAATTGAGATTATGTTTTATTGGCGAGAAAAATATAGTCGTCTTATTTTGGACGTCTAACCTCTAATGTACAATTTTTTGTGATGATCATTTAAGTAAAGGTAAGAAATTGTATATTATGTGTAGTTGAAATTCAACCTTGTACTCCCTATGTACAGAACTACAAAAAAGGCATTATTGGAGACGCAAGCGGGGCCAGGGCCTAATGACTTATATTCTGAACGATTCCTGTATGTGCGTTGATATTCTGGTGGAATATCATTTCCCGCTGAATCCGAATGGCTTACAAAGATCCACTTTTAATATAAACCTGATTTATTTTTCGAGGATTTTACATTTCCTCAAAAGAGACAGTACCAAAAAAAAAAGATAATTATTAGTTCGAGGCAGGGATCGAACTCCGGACCTTCGACGTAGCCGTCAGACACACTTGAGTTGATTTTAATACTCAGTGATTGTAAATCACGAAAAAATTTTAGCAAATCCAGATTGGTAAAAAGTATAAATGGAATTATTCCCTTGAAGTAGTAAATTGCGACAAAAAGGTTGTAATTTACTTTGAAGGGCACAAGCTTGAATTATAACTTTTAATTGTAAATCTCAACTTAGGAATTGTTGTAATTTGAGATGAATTGAAAGTTAAATTGCCAATTTTTCTATCAGTTTCGAATCAAAGCGCCGTGATTTACAAAAAAAACATGTTTTGTAAATTGCAACTGCATATTTTGCAATTGGTGATTTTTCAATTCTCTCCATGTAGCGATGACCCCGAAGAAAGATCTTAAATTTAACATGGACGAGTTGCGCTAAGAGATACTGAGAGCTTAACAGCTCTGTGATGTTTATTAACTCTCGCCTAGAGGGATTGAGATTTAGTTGTATTGTTTGGTAATGTTTGTTTTCCAAAATTGCGTTGTTTAACCTTTTCGTGCTCCTTTTACTTCGCTTTCATTTCTGAAAGCCTCCTTTCTTTCTTGTTTTCCTCACGGTCTGACTCTTAAAACCTGTTTTCCGCTCCATCCTATTTATTCCTATTTTTCGATCCATCATTTTGAGTCCGTTGTCCTCTAAGAGTTTTGAGAGTAACTCAGAGAGAATGACAAAGCAGGTCATTATATTTAATTTGAGCCTGCATGTTGAGCCAGCGGATGAGCTGGAGACTCACTCGCAACATTCTTTCGTGTTGAGCCAGTGGATGAGCTTGAGACTCACACGCAACAGTCTATCGTGTCGAGCCAGCGGACGGGCTGGAGACTCGAACGCATAGTAAAGAAAGCGAGGAACCCAACAATCAAGCTTTCCAACGAGAACGAAAGAGGAGTCCACAACAACACAACAAGGTGTGAATTATAATCACACCAACGTAAATTCAGAATGGCCGAGTACCCACCGTAAAGTGTCTGATATTAATGAAAGATCGCAATGTCTATGGAATTTGGATTATTCTTGTTTATAATTCCCACCATTTTAGTTGGAAAATGGTTAGGATTCTGTCCAACAAAAATATTCTTCTCAAAGTAATTAATTTGGGCCGGTTTGGGCTGGGGACTTTGCGCGTAGTATCGTAGTTTTTCACTTGCCTGTTTTTAATAATATAATTGACGTTATACGGCTAAGCACGTCCACTGAGCCTATGAGGATCGCATCCTCAACGCATAGGATCGCGTGCAATGGTTGTATCACTGCTCTCGGTTGCACTTCTCAGCTTATATGGGCAAGATGCTGCTGTATGACCGAGACAAGAACACCACCACGCAAAAGATCCGAAGAGGATCGCTATATGGTCGTGGCGAAGTGGACAAGCCAAGCCTCCATTTTGAATGACACTTCAATTTTGGATTTTATAAAGAGAAGACAAATTTTTTGAAGTTAGATAAAAGAAGTAAAAAAATACATAAAATTTATCGGAATTTGGAAGAAAACTTGTAAAATAAAGAGGAAAATCGATTGAAGAAATCGAGATTTACAATTTGGAAAGAATTTGAGAAGGATATTTTTGCTGGAGGATTTTGAAAAAGCTAAGTATTTCTGTGTCTGGTGGTGTCCAGAAATATTTGTAGCTTGTCTATTGTTGTTTAATTTGTTTTAATTCGTTTTGTTTGTGACCCTAGGTGGGGCAAACAAATTTAATAATCGAGTAGGCCTTCGCTGTTCGTTTTCTCTCAAGATTGTGGGACCCGTGCCCTTTGTTCTTTACCATTGTGATCTTCCTTTGTGTCCATTTGACACAAACCATTGTTTGCTTTTATTTTATTTGCTTCTATTCTTATTTTCGAGAATTAGCCTTCTGCTAACCTCGAAAAAACTATTGTTCTTGCTTTTTCTTTTGATCGAAAAGACTGTGGGTTTGTATCCCGTCATTTGCCAAGGTTTCCCAGACCAATAACTTCCCAACCAATAAAAATAATTCATCTTCCCATTGGGAATAATAATTCTTGTTTATTTTGTTAAAAATTGAGGACATTTTTCAGCTTCCATTCCGTTCTCTTTCATTTATTTTGACATTTCGTCAGTAACGAAAAACGAAATTTCTTTGCGCCGTGGGGGTTGCACATTTGTTTACTCGTTGTTCTTCTTTTTAATAAATAAATATTGGATTCGACATAATCCAAAGTTACGCGGTTTATTTGTTTCGTCTTCCTAATTATTTTCATCATAAAGTTAATTCCAATTTGGGTATCTTTAATAAGAAATAATACTGCAACAATCTCATAATTAAGTGAGACTAATAACCCACTAGATTGTTTTGAAATTCGTTTTCAGATTCCCAATCCGGTTCAATGAATTCCGATCAAAGCATACATTCCCAAACATTGAGTAGAATTCTAATATCTGGGCACAAACGTGTCCGGGATAGGTTTTAAAAAAGAACACTTTCCCCAATAACAATATTTACAGGGGAAAGAACCATCACTGCGATACAATGGTTTCGCTTATGTTTCTTTTTTATGGCAACTTTTGTAAAAATATCGTCCCAGCGCAAAAGCCAGATCAAGTGCTTAACTAAAACGATTTTCCGTAATACTAGCATCGAATGAATGTAAATGTATTATCAATTCACCCTTGGGCCGTACTTCGGAATTAGGTACTGTTATGGACAAGAATATGGAATAAATTACGTTTCTCGATTTACAAACATTCAATACCAAGTGCATCGGTATCTTACACTCGTGCAATTCACCATAAGTATTAATAATAATAACCCCTAGAGTGCGTTCTGATTTTTATAAAACGATATGATATTAGCTTTTTGTTATCCCTTGAATGTCAGGTTTGAAACACATCCAGGTATTACCAGATTTAATTAAGTTTATCAATGCAGTATATAGAGTTTGTATTAAAAAAAGCTTCTAAGCCAGGCCACAGGCGACAGGTATGTAGCAGCGAGCAAAAAAAAAATGCAAACGCAAGACTATGCTCTTGATTTCAGCAAATAACTTAGGAATATCTTTAAATTATAAATATTTTTCTGAAGTTATTTTGCTTTAGTTAAACAGGTTTAATTTTTACCGAATCTTACTTCTAGACTGTTATTAAATAAAAAATGTGGATTTTAAGACGAGCAAAAAAATGCAAATCCTTAAAAATAATTGAAAATAACAGTTTCATTCATATTTTTTAACAATTTTTGTTGTGTAAATATTCTAATACTTTGTTGCCAAGCCTTTATTGGCAATAACAGCGCGCAGTCTTCTTGGGATTGAGTCTATTAAGGCACCCAATAAGCAGGGAGATATTTGTTCCCATTTCCTCGTTATTTGTTTCATTAGCTGTATGCAATTTGAATGTTTTTGTTTTCTAATCTCCCGATCTACAATTTCCCATACATTTTCTATGGGATTGAGGTCAGGAGATTGCGCTGGCCACTCCTAAACATTAACATTCTCCTCTTGTTAGAATTTTCTTACCAACCAGCTGGTGTGCTTGGGGTCATTCTCGTGTTGAAATATGCTGTTGTCAGGCATATTCGTCTCAAATGTGGAAGCAAATAGGTTTCCAGGATTCCCTGGTACATTCCTGCATTCATCCAGCTGCTTACTTGGCATAATGGACCAACTCGACGTGAAAATGAACCTTAAAAACAGCCTCATTATGAATTTGGCGTAACGAGTGTTTTAACTTGCTTACCCCACACCATTACCGATCCTCCTCCATGTTTAACTGTCGGAACTTGTGTAATGACAACCTCATCATTATTTGTCGTGGGAATCAAGGTCAACCTCAATTCCCCGGCAAATAATATGAAACCCCCAAAACAGCATTCAATTACATCTTGGGAACCATTCCATCTAATGGTTCTCCAGGTGTATCATACACACGAGTTGTTATATGTGCTGAGCTTGCATTTTGCCAGTGCACCAGCTTTGAACCTCCATAATATTATGTTTGATCAATGCCCAG
Organism: Platycheirus albimanus; assembly: GCA_916050605.2. Lineage (NCBI taxonomy): Eukaryota > Metazoa > Arthropoda > Insecta > Diptera > Syrphidae > Platycheirus > Platycheirus albimanus. Next base: position 250,181,179 of record OU696696.1, on the reverse strand, counting down.
CAGTCAATAAACGAACCTCGGAACAAACGTGTTATTTTCTTACAAACCTTTGATAAACAATAATAATCATTTACTACATGGCGACCGTGACAGTGAGAAAGCGTCAAGTGAACCTTTTGAAGTGCGTTTAAAGTTTTACGGAAAACGGGAGAAACTTAAAGAAAAACCATCCATAAAAACGACAAAAAATATAATAATTATTGACGCTTCAAGTGTAAAAGTATAAAAAAAAAATGGGGAAAAAACAGTCAAAATTCGTAGACCCAAAGGCAAATGTCATAAATGAAATAGACATTAAAAATAATAACGAACAAAACCTAGACTTATGAAATACATTATTATTTTCGTGACTATTTGTCTAGAGCTTGTTGTCGACTTAATAGAAATATAAAAATTATAACGGACTTTAATGTCTCAGTTGATATAAATATAAAAGAGCAAGATCAGGAATTAAGTGACAGTGAAAGCGAAGATACAATCGAAGACAATATGACGTCGTCTATCGATTTTCTGAATTTCGCTTAGAGAATAGTCCCAGAATTTGATGGTTCACCGGAGAATTTACAGCGTTTTGTTGACGCTGTTAATCTGGTCAACGAAAATGCAGGGACTAATGAAAGTAGCGCTGTTTCTCTGATTAAAACAAAATTATCAGGAACAGCACGCAACTTCATAACAAACGAAAGTAGTTACTGAGATAGTACAAACCCTTCAAACTAACATTAAGAGCGTATCCTCTAAAGTACTCATTTCAAAAATAATGAGTGCAAGGCAAAACAATAGGCCTACGAACACGTATATCAAAGAAATAGAAGATTTGACATCTTCACTTAAAAGGGCATATATTTCAGAAGGTGTTCCCTTCAGGCTAGCTGAAGAATACTCCACCCAAAATGCTGTCAAATCACTGTCTACAAATGCGTCCAATGAGAAAATTAAACTCATTATGGAAGCAGGTACGTTTAATAATATGAACGAAGCTGTATCCAAATTTGTAACTACTACTACAGAAGTGAGCGCTAGCCAGTCTAACGTTGTTTTTTATAATAAAAAATCCAATTTTAATAACTTTCGTGGCCGTGGTCGTGGACGTGGACACGGCCGACAAAACTACAGATACCAAAATAATGAACAAAACTATAGTTTCCGGAATTCATACCGAGCGCAAAATAATAATCGCTTCCATAGAGGAAACCGAAACGTAAGAGTTATAAACGAGGTTTCGGAAAACATGTCAAACCCCCAGGTTTTACAACTGGGGGATGCTTAAATAAAACTTTGGCTAAATATCAGAAGTTCAAAATTTTTAACCTAAATCTTAACCTTAGCAGTTATATAATAGTTGAAAATACATTAAGTCACTGTACAAACACATTCCTAGTTGATACAGGTGCCGATGTTTCTGTATTTAAGGAAAACAAACTTCATCCCAATAGATCTATAAACAATTTTCATACGTCCAAGATAAGTGGAATAGGCAATGGCGTAGTGCATTCTCTTGGTCAGACTACCGGCGAAGTGATTCTTAATACAAACATTTTGATTAAACACAATTTTCAAATCGTGGATAAAAAAATTTCTATCACGAGTGATGGAATATTAGGTTTAGACTTTATAAAAAATACAACTGTATTTTAGACTACCAAACGCAAAATAACTGGTTAATTCTCAGACCAGATAACTTCTCAAAAAACATATCCATTCCAATTTATGACATACCGACTCCAAATTCCTTGTCATTGCCCGCAAGGTGTGAAGTGGTAAGAAAGGTTAGTTTCATAACCACAGAGGAAGAAATTTTTATACCGAATCAAAAAATATCAGAAGGAATTTATATTGGTAAGGCTATAGTCTCCAAAACAAATCCGTATGTTAAAGTAATAAATACAACTTTCGATAACACGTTACTTACAAATGTCCAAATTAAAACAGAAAGCCTTTCTACATACAGTGTTTATAAATTTGATCAAAAAGATAGTAGGCACAAGGAAAAAGTAATAGAAAAATTGTCAAAAAATTTTCCCGCTTTTGCGTCTAAACAGTTAACAAAACTATGCAATGAGTTTGCAGACATCTTCGCCTTAGAAACTGATAAAATAACAACTAATAATTTTTATAAACAAAAGTTGCGAATTAAGGATGATACACCAGTTTATATTAAGAATTATAGAACACCTTATTCTCAAAAAGATGAAATTAGTAGGCAAGTTAAAAAATTAAAAGACGATGATATTATAGAACCATCCATTTCTGAATACAACAGCCCAATCCTTTTAGTACCAAAAAAATCTCTCCCAGGAAGTTCTGAAAAACGCTGGCGACTAGTTTTTGATTACCGACAAATTAATAAAAAATTAGTAGCTGATAAATACCCTTTGCCTAGAATAGATGACATCTTAGATCAATTAGGACGTGCAAAATATTTTTCATGTTTAGATCTGATGTCTGGGTTTCACCAAATTGAAATAGAAAAAGAATCTAGGGACATAACATCTTTTTCAACAACGGAAGGCTCATTTCGATTTAAAAGACTTCCTTACGGAATCAAAATTGCTCCAAATTCATTCCAAAGAATGATGTCGTTAGCCTTTGCTGGCCTTACGCCAGAACAAGCGTTCCTTTATATGGACGATTTGGTCGTGATTGGATGTTCTGAAAACCATATGATAAAAAACTTACAAGACGTATTCGAGACATGTAGGAAATTTAATTTAAAACTTCATCCTGATAAATGCACCTTCTTCAGACATGAAGTTACTTTTCTTGGTCATAAATGTACTGACAAGGGAATCCTTCCCGATGATAGCAAATATGAAATCATTAGAAATTACCCAACACCAAAAGACTCCGACGCAGTAAGATTTGTTGCATTTTGCAATTATTATCGACGCTTTATCCCAAACTTCGCTTCTCATTCAATTCACATAACACGCTTAACGCGCAAAAATATAAAATTTCAATGGACGCCTGAATGTGAAAATGCATTCCAATTTTTAAAAGAGGCGCTCTTAAGCCTTTCTATCTTACAATATCCGAATTTTGATAAAATATTCTGCATCACAACAGATGCTAGCAAAAATGCCTGTGGAGCCGTACTAAGCCAGGAATACAATGGTGTACAATTACCAGTGGCATATGCATCAAGATCATTTACAAAGGGAGAAAGCAATAAAGCAACCATAGAACAAGAATTGGCAGCCATTCACTGGGCTATAAATTATTTTAAGCCATATGTATACGGAAAAGAATTTTTGGTTAGAAGTGACCATAGACCTCTTACTTACCTTTTTTCTATGAAAAATCCATCATCAAAACTAACCAGAATGCGTTTAGATCTCGAAGAATTCAACTTCGTTATAGAATATATAAAAGGTAAAGATAATTGCGGTGCAGACGCATTATCGCGCATAGACTTTGAGCAAATAAAACATATCCAACACAGTAATAACATCCTTAAAGTAAAAACCCGTTCAGAGACAAGACGAAACGAAAAGAATATTAGTGAAGAAAATTCACCTTTAAAAATTCGCAATGTAAATACTCCCAAAGTATACGAAACACTGAGCTATAGCGAGGTAAAAAAAGATGTTCGTTTGAAGTTCGATTTAATAAAAGAAACACCAAGGTGTTACTTAAAAATTGGTAAAAGAACTTTAATAAGCTTTCCTATAAATACTTTTATTATTAATGGAAAAATTGACTTAGGACAATTCTTTCCAAGGTTAGAAAAAGAGACCAATAATAGAAATATATACAAGTTGCAACTTTCATTAAACGATAATTTATTCAGTATGATTCAGATCACTGAATTTAAAAATAATGCAAACAATTTATTGAAAAAATTAAAAATCGCGTTAACGCCTAAATTAAAATACATAACGGAAGGTAAGGAAAAAGCTAAATTAATCGAAACTTTTCATAATGATCCTATACTTGGTGGTCATGCAGGAATTACCAGACTTTTAAAGAAATTAAGAGCAAAATACTTTTGGAAAAATATGACAAAAGAAGTTACTAAATATGTTAAAAGCTGTCTAGAGTGTCAAAAGAATAAATCTATGCCAAAAACGAAAGAACTTTTGTCAATAACACCAACACCCGCGCGCGCATTTGATATAGTATTGTTTGACACCATTGGTCCGTTAGCCCGATCTAACTTTGGTAACCAATACGCAGTAACTATCATATGTGACTTATCAAAATATTTAATCTCCATACCTATATCGGATAAATCAGCCAAAACAATAGCCAAAGCTATTTTTGAAAATTGTATTCTAGTTTATGGTCCGATGAAAAAAATCATTACTGATATGGGGTCTGAATATAGAAATCAAACTCTTAAAGAGCTATACAAGCTCCTGAACATAGATCAATCAACTTCCACAGCGTATCACCACCAAACTTTAGGAACAATTGAAAGGTCACATAGGACTTTGAATGAATATTTAAGATCATATATATCCCTCAACAGAACTGATTGGGAAGAGTGGATAAAATACTTTACGTATTGTTATAACACAACACCTTCTACCGTGCACGGTTATAGCCCATTTGAACTTATATTTGGAAAAATACCAACAACTCTGAACTTTCTCTCTGAAAGCGTCATAGATCCATTGTATAATATTGATTCATATGAAAAAGAAATTAAGTACAGATTACAAATGGCTCACCAGAGAGCGCAGCAAATTATTCAAAAATCCAAAACAACCCAAAAAGAACAGTATGATAAAACTTCAAGACCCATAGAAATAAAAATTAATGACATGGTATTACTTGAGAACAACGCAGGCCATAAATTAGAAAATCTTTTTAAAGGCCCTTATACAGTAACCAAAATTGAAAACAACAACTGCACGCTATTAGGAAATGACAACAAATTCTTTAAAGTACATAAAAATAGACACCTTGAATAAGTGTGTTGTAGAATATATTATATCAAATAAAATCATAATTATTGTTATAAATAATATACTTTTAGCTAAGAATTTTTTTTAGTAGTTATACATATTCTAAATTTTAATATGCATATACTATATATATACAAAGAAAAAAAATAATAGTAAGCACAAACAACTTTAAATTAAACATTGTTATTAAAAAAATAAAAATTATTAAAAATAGTTTATTCTGCATATATAATCTTTTTGATTAAAATTTCGCTAACTAGCTTTAATTGATTTATGTGTATAAATAAAGATAGTTATGAGCATGCATGTTCATAATAAAACAAAAAGTTAATATTACAACCAATTATATTCTTATATTTTAAATTTTTAATACATAAATGTAATATTTTGATTTTTTTTTTTTTTAAATAAAAAAGGCTTAAAGGTATTGGTCAAGCATAATTTTATTAACTAAAATTAATTTCAAAAGGGGAAAGGTGTAATGACAACCTCATCATTATTTGTCGTGGGAATCAAGGCCAACCTCAATTCCCCGGCAAATAATATGAAACCCCCAAAACAGCATTCAATTACATCTTGGGAACCATTCCATCTAATGGTTCTCCAGGTGTATCATACACACGAGTTGTTATATGTGCTGAGCTTGCATTTTGCCAGTGCACCAGCTTTGAACCTCCATAATATTATGTTTGATCAATGCCCAGCAGTCAATAAACGAACCTCGGAACAAACGTGTTATTTTCTTACAAACCTTTGATAAACAATAATAATCATTTACTACACTTGATACCTGGGGTTGTATCTTTGACCCGGGGCCTTCGCACGTAGTGAATCCCAACTGACGAGAACAAGTTAAACTTACTTTCATCACTCCATAAAAGCTTTGCCCACTGCTCGCTCGTCCAATGGATGTGGCGCTTTGCAAAATCGAGCCGCTTCTTTTTATGATCGAACTGATGAAAGGATTTCTTGCTGGTCGTTTTGCAGACAGTTCCACCTCCTTCAATCGTCGCCTTACAGTGTGTACTCCCACGATAACATCAAAACGCTGGTTCAAGTCCTGGGTTACTTGCACTGCAGTTTTAAGGGGGTTGGCTTTAACTTGCCTTATCACCTCACGATCTTGCCTACAAGTTGTTTTGGACGCCCACTACCAACCTTGCGATTGTTGTCCCCTTGTTCCCAATATCGGGCTACAACCCGCGAAATGATACATTTAACTGCTAGAAATCTAATGCGTAGGTACACAACGACTTCATATTTAATGGTTACCTACTATTTTCGTTAATTTGCCTTATACATGAGTACGTATATCTAAGTACATTGCGATTGGCAATGCTACATTGGATGGAGAGCTTGCTTGCCTAACCTGAGAGTTGTGAGTTCAAACCCTGCCTGGGCAGTAATTTTTATTTATTCTCCCAGTTTCAACTGGACCCTTGGGATTTTCATGAGATAATTTTCACCGAAAATCTCGATCCACTTTACCACCTTTCTCTCCAATCTTTCTATTCCATTCCTTTTCTCCTTGCTCGCGCATGTGGAACCAATAAAGGGTATTCATATCCCCTTGAGTGCAGGTGCATTATATAAAAAAACATTTCAGTGGTATTTCCATTCAGCGTTATACCATGACATTGCAATATCCATACAGCAATTTTCTGGAAAGTTTCAAACTGCCTGAAAAATATTGTTCTGATTTAAACAAACCTAAAGCTTTTTTCGAAAAAAGCTTACTTTTTGTCGTAATTTTATTTAGCTATGTGCAAAGATTCTCCAAAAATTGGCAGTCTTCAACAACCTCAATGCAATTGTTGAAAAAATTATATGAACTTTTTGAGATTAATTGTGCAACGTTCTTACTGTTAGAATCAACTGAAACGCAAATAATGCAGTGAATTTAATTATACTTATACCTACTCTCATCGTATCCTCCCAATAATATTCCATCTGGGAAACAAAAACTTAAATACATCTTTGCCATTAAAAATATATTTTACAGATGCTAGCAATTTGTTTTGGAATTTTATTTTTGTTCCACTTTCTCATTTATTTTTAAAATATAACCAAATTCAAATAAATATATAACGAATTCTTTGAAGTCTGCATTTTTATGTTTTTTTTTTTTTTTTTTTTTTTTATTCGAACAAATTTGCTAAAACCACCCTCAAGGAGGACATGAACAAAATTCGCAAAAGTGTTAAAATAATAATAATAATCGATCAGGAGGCAAAATTGGTTCCTTGACGTACATCTGAGATTATTATCGAAATTTCTGACGGAAGCTTTTCTGCCCAAACACTGGCACATCACAGATTAACTTATATGCAAAATTCTGTATGCTAATCAACTTCTGGTTAGATTAATATTCTTGTAAAATAAAAAGAATAAATGAACAGCATCCCCTTGGTGAGATTAAGCGTTGATTGCTTCGCAACCTCAATGCCGAAAACTATAAAAGTCAGAAAAAAAATATATTGTTCGATATTCATTCTTCTTGTTTCGATGTGGCACTTAAAAGCCCCAAAGTTTGTTCGCACTCAATTTATCCAAGATCCAACATCTAGCATCCATTCAGAATCAAAACACTCACGTTCCCATGATGTGCCTTGTGCCTACTTCAACAAATTGGCGCTAAAGAACCCCTCGTTCTGACTCTGATTGATTTTCATTTGAATGTTGAATGAGTTGGTATTAGAAGAAATAAAAGTCGTAATGAATTTCGTGATGCTTGAAAAATAAAATGCACGACTGGGTCGCACGAACTTGCTCTAGTGGGTGCGTATATGGCTATTAAAAAAATTTAAATAATTTCGAAAATTCTTTGATTTTTTAAATTAGTTTAAGAGTTTTCTCGGAAAAACAAAGTATGCAAAAAATTTCGAAGCTATACGTAAATCTAGGAAAAAAAAAATATTGAAAATCGTTCGACCAGTTTTTTTTTAAAAAGGTTATTTTTGAAAAACTTTTCCAAAAAATATTTTGAAATTTATTTGGGTATGCAAATATATGGCAATCTGTAGTTTACATTTGAAAAAATAACTTAAAAAAAAAACAATATACCCGTTTCCAACATATTTCGAAAACCAAAAATTTTTTTGAAAAAATTATAAAAAATCAAAAAAAAAAGTTTTTGAAAAATTTGAAATGTCATATTAATAAAATTATAAATGACTTCCTGTGGCCAAAATTTTATTGAAATCGAATGTATAGTTTACGAGAAAATTTGATTTGAAAATACTGGTTCTATGAGAGGTACCGTTATAAGACAAATTTTGAAAAATATTTTCCAACCAAAAGATAGATTGTCTTGCAAAAATAGCATCCTAAAAGTTTTATCAAAATCGTTAGAGCGGTTTTTGAGAAAATCAATTTTTTTCTTCACGATTGTATGGCAGGTGCCGTTATTTTTGGGCTTAGAGCAAAAATAAAAAATATGTTCCGAGGGACGGCCAAATAAATTATAGATACCAAATTTGAAGCAAATCGGTCCATCCGTTCAGGCTCTAGAAGCGCGAACAGACAGACAGACAGACAGACAGACAGACAGACAGACGGACGGAATTCCCAGACCCACTTTTTTCGACTTCTCCATCATCGTAATGTCATGTGTGATTGTTATCTCGAAATTTTTTTTCTGCACGAATCCATAACTTGCCTTATAGTACCTATAATCGCAAGTAAAAATATATATACTATATATGTATGTACATCAATTTGGCTATCAACACACTAATCAGAACACCCTGTTCATCAGCTTGTGCAGCTTATTTTGCAATGGCCTTTTTGATATCTTTTCGTTTTCAGTTTTCAAATAGGTGACGGGTGATTTGATCGGAGTTCAGGAGTGCGATGGTGGTGGCTTGTAGCAGAAGCAATTTATAAATATATATTCTGTCGGAATTGGATTCGTTTCGCAAATATTGATTCTATGAATGCCAAAATGTTGCGATACAAAGATACAAAAAAAAAAAAAAAAAAAAAAATTAGAACTTTATTTGTTTTTATAGTTCACTTCTATATTTTACCACATAGTGTTACCTATGAATGAATGAATGTATCTATAACTAGAGTTCGCCCCGTGGTCGAAATTCGACCATTTCTCAATTGACAAAAGAAAATAAAAGATTTTTTAAGTTTTCAAAATGCCTTCTTATATACATTCGCTGTTTCCTTACATGGTCCCCTTTCAGAATATATATAGGTTTGGCATATTTGTTTTGATTATGACAGAAAAAAAGGGTGGAAACTGGATTTTTGAACTCCGTATTAATATATTAGATATAGATATATATATATATATATATATATATATATGTATATATATATATATATATATATATATATATATATATATATATATTTTGTGTGTAATGTATGATGATGATGATTGACTTTTCTCTTAAAAAAGAAAAAGCGGCAGTTAAGTGCTTATTTATTTGTCTTCAACAGGTTTGGACATAAATTGAACGCCGTTGTTCAATAAATATAATTTTTACTTGCGATTATAGGTACTATATAAGGCAAGTTATGCATTCGTCGAAAAAAAAAGTTTTGAGATAACAATCAAATATGACATTACGATGATAGCGAAGACGAAAAAAGATGGTCTAAAAATTCTGTCCGTCTGTATGTCTGTCTGTCTGTCTGTCTGTCTGTCTGTCTGTCTGTCTGTCTGTCTGTATGTAGACCTACAGCCCAAACGGGTGGGCCGAATTGCTTCAAACTTGGTACATAGACTTTTTTAGGTATTGTACAGAGGGGAAATTGAAATTTTTTTTTTAGCTCAAAAAATAACGGTACCTGCCATACAACCGTTATTTTAAAGCTTATTTTTCTCAAAAACGGCTCTAACGATTTTTATTTAAAAAAATCAGTGTTGCTTTTTAGGTACGACCAATCATATGGCTGAAAAAAAAGTTTTAAAAAATGGCTAAGAACGGTACTTTCCATAGGACCGTTTATTTTGCTTTCGACTAACTCGAAAACGACTTAAACGATTCTTTCGAAATTTCACACACATATAGCTGTAGGTAGCTCAATTTGTATTGCATACCAATATTTTTGAAAAATATTTTTTTGTATTTTTAAAAGCATTTTAAAAAAAAAAAATTAAAAAATGAATATTTTGAAAACTGCTTATTAAATTTTTTTCTAAAAATTTTAAATAAATGTATTTGGTGAATACCTATGAACTGGCGTTTTTGAATATTTTTTGAAAATTTTTTTCAAAAAGTTTTTCAAAAAAAACTTTTTTTCTCAAAAACCACTCCACAGATTTTTATAAATTTATTCTCATAAATTCAAATTTATCCAAGAAATAAAATGGCGTACTTTTTTTAAGCTGAAATTAGTTTAAGTATTTATTTAAGAATTTTGAAAAATTTATTTTTATCAAAATCTCAAGCCCCAAGACCACTGTCACACATTAGAGCAAGTTCGTGCGACCCAGTCGTGCATTTTATTTTACTTGCGATTATAGGTACTATAAGGCAAGTTATGCATTCGTCGAAAAAAAAAGTTTTGAGATAACAATCAAACATGACATTACGATGATAGCGAAGACGAAAAAAGATGGTCTAAAAATTCTGTCCGTCTGTATGTCTGTCTGTCTGTCTGTCTGTCTGTCTGTCTGTCTGCCTGTCTGTCTGTATGTATAGAGACCTACAGCCCAAACGGGTGGTCGGAATTGCTTCAAACTTGGTATATAGACTTTTTTAGGTATTGTACAGAGGGGAAATTGAAATTTTTTTTTTAGCTCAAAAAATAACGGTACCTGCCATACAACCGTTACGTTAAAGCTTATTTTTCTCAAAAACGGCTCTAACGATTTTTAATTAAAAAAATCAGTCTTGCTTTTTAGGTACGACCAATCATATGGCTGAAAAAAAAGTTTTAAAAAATGGCTAAGAACGGTACTTTCCATAGGACCGTTTTTTTTGCTTTCGACTATCTCGAAAACGACTCAACCGATTTTTTCCAAATTTCACACACATATAGCTGTAGGTAGCTCAATTTGTATTGCATACCAATATTTTTGAAAAATATTTTTTTGTATTTTTAAAAGCATTTTTTAAAAAAAAAATTAAAAAATTAATATTTTGAAAAGTGCTTATTAAATTTTTTTTAAAAAATTTTAAATAAATGTATTTGCTGAATACCTATGAACTGGAGTTTTTTGAATTTTTTTTGAAAATTTTTTTCAAAAAGTTTTTCAAAAAAAACTTTTTTTCTCAAAAACCGCTCCACAGATTTTTCTAAATTTATTCTCATAAATTTAAATTTATCCAAGAAATAAAATGGGGTATTTTTTTTCAGCTCAAATTAGTTTAAGTATTTATTTAAGAATTTTGAAAATTTTATTTTTTTCAAAATCTCAAGCCCATAAACCACTGTCACTCATTAGAGCAAGTTCGTGCGACCCAGTCGTGCATTTTATTTTTGTGTGTCTATGACTTCAAGAAGGCCATCCGAAAATGTCATCGTAAATTTTTGCTAGTGGTTTTACTTGTGGAAAACATGTCCACCCCGTAAATATGATGAGAAATAAATGATTTTGGAAATCTTCCAACTGAATGGGAACTTATTTTCTATTAAATAATATTATTTTGTTTGTAGTGCGAGATTAAATAAGAACGTCAAAATGGCATAGTTTTTATACGTGAACAGTGATTTATTATGCAAAACTAAAGCAAAGCTAGATAATGCGATTGAAATGCAACTACTGACATTGAAATAAGACAAGCATATTTAAACTTTTGGAAATGCAATTCTTTGGAAATATAAAAAAATTGAGACGGATTCAGTATTCAGATGATCTTACTCTGAACACAAATGTCAACTCACTTTGAGGGTTCACGTCCAGTTTGCTTTTGATTTGAGACAAAACAGCACAAATTAATGAAAAGCAACTTTAAAGGTGGATCTATATACGATTTTGAGACGTAGGACAGCCAAGGAGGACTTTTTGATAAACAATGTTTAAACTGCGTTATTTGTTATCTTCTAATCTTCTAATGCAAAATTCAAAGCGTGTTTTTCGTTATACCTACCATTTAACCATTTAACCCTACAAGAGCTTTTGTATGAAACGCCCTTACGGAAAACAAAAGAGTGCGAATGAGAGACAAACATCAATATCTTCCCTGTACCACCGATTTATGTGGAACAGAGTATAGTAAAATCAATGTCAACGACTCAACGTTCAAAAAATGGTAGTTCGTGTTGAGCTTTCATGGAGTGGGTGTGGGTTTCGGTCGAAAAAAAAAAACTGTTGCGAGTGTAGTGATAAACGGTGTTTTTAAGGTGTAATTTAAGGTAAATACCTACATATATTCTAAGATTTTTACTAGCGATTATAGGTACTATAAGGCAAGTTATGCATTCCTCGAAAAGAGAGGTTTTAAGATAACAATCAAACACATGATATGATGGTAGCGAAGACGAAAAGAGATAATCTAAAAATTCTGTCCGTCTGTCTGTCTGTATGTATAAACACCTACAGCCCAAACGGATTGGCTAAATTGCTTCAAACTTTATATATGGAGTTTTTAAGGTATTGTACAGAGGAAAAATTGAAATATTTTTTTAGCTCAAAAATTAATTGTATTACATGCCGAATAACCGTTACGTTAAAGCTGATTATTCTCAAAAATGGCTCTAACGATTTTGATTTAAAAAAAATAGTGTTGCTTTTTAGGTAGGATCAAACATGTGGCTGAAAAAAAAGTTTAAAAAAAAGTCTAAGAACAGTACTTTCCATAGGACCGTTTTTTTTTTGCTTTCGACTATTTTGAAAACGACTCAACCGATACTTTCGAAATTTTACACATATACAAGTGAAGGTAGCTGAATTTATACTGCACACCATTATTTTTAAAAAATATTTTTTTGAATTTTTAAATGAATTTTAAAAAAATAAGTTTAAAAATTAAGATTTTGAAATCTGCTTTTAAATTTTTTAAAATTATAAATAAATGCATTTGCTGGATACCTATGAACTGGCTGGATACCTATGAATGTTTTTTGAAAAATGTTTTCATAAATTCAAATTTATTCAAGAAATACAATGACGTACTTTTTTTCAGCTCAAATTAGTTTAAGTATTATTAATAAAGAATTTTGAACAAATTATTTTTATCAAAATCCCAAGGGCCTAGACCACTGTCACACATTAGTGCAAGTTCGTGCGACCCAGTCGTGCATTTTATTTCTTTATATAATTTATATTTTAGTTCATTAAAGTAAACATTTTATCACCTTCCGAAGCAAAAGGCTTTGTCCATCACCCCACCACCTTTAATTGTAAATAAAACAATATTTTAATTGAAAATTAGTTCATATTTATGATGAGATCGAATGTTTGCATTATAAAAGAAATTGAGAAAAGAAACATTATAAATACAGTTAAGGCAAATATCTCTGCGATGTTCAGAGCAAGCGGGAACTTGGTATTTTATGCAAGAATTTTTAACTTTTTTGCCCCGTTTTCTTGGACACAGTGCACACCTTTCCTGCTTCTGTAATTTTGCCAGGGGTTCATCTGCAGGAGATCCTTCCGTCATATTTAGAATATCGTGTAAAGTGCATCGTAATTTTCGCGGCAAATCTGTAGTCAATCGAAGTTTCAAGTTGTAATGCCAAATTCTTGAAATAATTACTTCGAAACTTGTTTATCGGGGCATTCGATTGATTAGCATTAACATAAAGCACAATTGAGTTTATTCCGGCTTGATCAATCATGCCGTAGAAATACCGAAGTGGCCGAAGTCTTGTATCTCTAGCTGAACTATACGAATGCATCATGTTGTCGAAAGTGTCGACACCGCCTTTGCTCAAATTTTAATCATGTATTATGACTGGTTTGCTGCTTTCTGGGTTTATTTCGACATTGGAATGCATCTTACTTATTCTTCTGTGGTGTAAAAGAAACCAGTGTCTTTTGCTGATCGAAAGCAAACTGAGAAATGAGTGGTTGTTTGCTTTTATTTGGCCAGAAAGATGGAGGAATTTCCCGCTTGTTTTTACGAAGTGTACCAATTCTTGTAAGCTGGTAATCATTTAGTAAATCATCAGCAAGTGGAAGTGATGAAAACCAATTATCGTATGTAACATTGCGCCAGGAACCTTTGATACTCTCGACAAGTTTTTTCACGTAATCGGCAGGTGTTTTGACCTCCGTTATTTTGTAAATATATGGAATAGCACTAGACATGTAGAAAGTGTTAGCATCACAAATGGCAACTATTTTTAGTCCATACTTGTCTGGCCTCTAGGCTATGTATACACGAAATGGGCACTTTCCTCGGAAACTCAAAAGTTGATCGTCAATTGTCACAAAAAAGCAAGGTTGGTATGAGTTTCTGCAATTCGTCATAAATAGTGTCAATATGTCTCTGATTGGGACAATGTCTCTTCTTTATTCCTGCTATCCTTATCATCGAATCGTAGACAAATAAGGAGAAATCGAAAACGATTGGCATTCATAATGCTTTGTAAATAGCTGCACTAAATGGAGACCACATATCGTTGACGCTTTTACGATTGTCTTTATTTATAGACGAACAAAATAGAAGCCCTATCAAGGCTTCAAACTCTATGTTGTCAGTCTGAAACACGTAGTATTGTTCTTTAATTGCTAATAATTGTTCGGTTAATTTCTTGATTAGTATATAACACAATAGCTATAATCAATTATTTGCTTGCTGAATAATGATGTGAATGCATCTTTTTCAGTTTAAATGTTCAGAGCATCACCTCTCCCTAGACGGCGAATAGTCACAATATTTCTTCTTGGTGTTCGACTCGAGGTTGGTGGAACAGACGACCAAACATGTTTATTCTTACCTCTTAGCACATTTGCTCGCAATTGTGCTAACGGCACATCATCATCATCGTCACTGCTTCCGCTGTTGAAAATAATAAAGTAAAGTGCACCGATAAATTGTCTTCTATTTCAGATAGCTCACTGTTTGTTTGTTTGTTTGATTTATTTGGTAGTGGCAGAATATAGCCATTAAAAAATTTCACAAAAAGAATTATTATACATTTGATTTTACAAATTACAATATCATCTTGATTTATCACAGTTTTCTAACGTTTTAGTATCAGTATTATTTATTCTTCTTATATATAAAAATCAATTGCTGTGCGTTTGAAGCGCTAAAACTCGAGAATGGCCGGACCAATTTTGGAAATTTTGATCTTGAAATATTTGTGGAAGTTCAGGGAAGGTGTAAACGGTGAGAAAAATGAATTATAAGTAAAAAAAAAAATTACGACGACATACCTTGCGTGCAAAAATAAAAAAAAGTAGTGTAAGAGTGTCAATTATTTGAAATATTTATCAGTCAGAATTTGATATATTAATTTATTGTTTTTTGTTTTGAAGTACAAATATACACAAACAAAATACATATACTATGTGTTATATTTTTGAACGCTACAAATTTCATTTAAATGATGTACATACATACATACATACATTATGTACATATGTATATGTACATAGGTATTCTTAAAAAGTTTAACATCAAGAATTTTGATAGTAGCAGATGGTAGATAGAACAAGATGGTAGATGGTAGAAGATTCTAGATGTAAATAGTTAAACGAAAAATTTGGAAATTTCGAAAATATTCAAAAAATAAAGTGCATGACTGGATGGGACAGTATTCTTGGTGTTTGAGATTTTGGAAAAAAAGCAGGGAAAAACCTAAGTGTATGAAATTATTTTTTCAAAAACTTAAAAATTAACACTCTTTTGTCTTTAAAGAGGCTTCTACAAAAATTTCATCGAAATCCGTCAAGTGGTTTACGAGAAAATCTGATTTTTAAAAACCGTTCCTATGGGAGGTATCGTTATAAGCGACTTTTCCTGAAAAATCTATTTAAACTAAAACATAAAGTTTGCACAGACAACACTATTCAGAAAGTTTTATCAAAACCGTATTAGCCGTTTTTGAGAAAAAATAATTTTTCACTAAAAACTGTTAGTTTTAGAGCTAGAATGCTAATTCCAAAAACCTCTCTGTAGCAAGTCATAACAATACTATGTACCAAGTTTGAAGCAAATCGGTCCAGCTGTAACTATGCAGACAGACAGACACACGGACAGACATACATACAGACAGACAGACAGACAGACTGACAGACAGACAGAATTTCGGACCCACTTTTCCAGACTTCTCTATCATCGTAATGTCATGTTTGATTGTTAGAATTTTTTTTTTGACGAAATAACGTCTATTAAATCGGTTTGGAATATATGAGCAGCACGCACGGAAAAATGTCACAGTCACAGTCACGTTACCTAGCCTTTGCTTTCATTCCTTAGAAAGTCGATAAAGTGGGAGGGGAGGGTGTTGGGTAGTTGGTTGGTTGTGGTGGGAGTGTGTGTGGGCCAGGCGAGGGGGAGGGGAGGGGTAGTGTCGGGAAGAGGAAAAATGGTGGGTGGTTGTAGCTGGTTTGGGTGGTGAGATAAATATTGTCAAGCTAATGGGTGGTTCCTTGGTGGCTGTAGGTGGGATGGGTGTTTGATGTTTGGGGGGATTTGGTTAGGTTGGGGGAGGGGGGAGGGCGAATTGTCAAATATGGTAGGTGGTTGTTTGGCGGTTGTAGGTGTGTTGATTGGTTGGCAGTTTTGGTGGTGGGGATGGTTGATTTTATGGGGTGCGATGAAAAAGTTGTCAAAAAGGGTGGGTGATTGGAAGGTGGTGGCAGGTGGGGTAGGTGGTTGGATTTGGCAGATTTCGTGTTGGGAGGGGGTGAGGGAAAATAATTGTCAAAAATGGTTGGTGGTTGGTTGGTGGCTGTAGGTGGGTGGTTTGCGGTGTTGGGTGAGTGGAAAGTTGTTGTAGGTGTTATGGGTGGTTGGATTTGGGTTGAGGGTGTAGTGAACTGAATTGTCAGAAATAGTTCTACTGGGGAGGGCTTATGGGTGAGGAAATAAAATGCACGACTGGGTCGCACGAACTTGCTCTAGTGGGTGCGTATATGGCTATTAAAAAAATTTAAATAATTTCGAAAATTCTTTGATTTTTTAAATTAGTTTAAGAGTTTTCTCGGAAAAACAAAGTATGCAAAAAATTTCGAAGCTATACGTAAATCTAGGAAAAAAAAAATATTGAAAATCGTTCGACCAGTTTTTTTTTAAAAAGGTTATTTTTGAAAAACTTTTCCAAAAAATATTTTGAAATTTATTTGGGTATGCAAATATATGGCAATCTGTAGTTTACATTTGAAAAAATAACTTAAAAAAAAACAATATACCCGTTTCCAACATATTTCGAAAACCAAAAATTTTTTTGAAAAAATTATAAAAAATCAAAAAAAAAAGTTTTTGAAAAATTTGAAATGCCATATTAATAAAATTATAAATGACTTCCTGTGGCCAAAATTTTATTGAAATCGAATGTATAGTTTACGAGAAAATTTGATTTGAAAATACTGGTTCTATGAGAGGTACCGTTATAAGACAAATTTTGAAAAATATTTTCCAACCAAAAGATAGATTGTCTTGCAAAAATAGCATCCTAAAAGTTTTATCAAAATCGTTAGAGCGGTTTTTGAGAAAATCAATTTTTTTCTTCACGATTGTATGGCAGGTGCCGTTATTTTTGGGCTTAGAGCAAAAATAAAAAATATGTTCCGAGGGACGGCCAAATAAATTATAGATACCAAATTTGAAGCAAATCGGTCCATCCGTTCAGGCTCTAGAAGCGCGAACAGACAGACAGACAGACAGACAGACAGACAGACAGACGGACGGAATTCCCAGACCCACTTTTTTCGACTTCTCCATCATCGTAATGTCATGTGTGATTGTTATCTCGAAATTTTTTTTCTGCACGAATCCATAACTTGCCTTATAGTACCTATAATCGCAAGTAAAAATTGTGGAATTGTCAAAAATAGTGGGTGGTTGGTTGTAGGTGGTGTGGGTGATTGGTAGTGGTAAGGAAGGGGGGATTTACAATGTGGGGGAGGAGGAACAAATTTTCAAGAATGGTGGGCTGTTGGTTTATGGTTGTATGTGGGGGTGATAGGTTGGTGTTCAAGGGGTGAAAAAAACTAAAAAAATGGTGGGTGGTTGTAGGTAGGTTGGGTGATTGGTGGTTGGAGGGATACCTATACACATGAAGTGTTTTGTGAACTGGTTATCACGTTAAAGTATCGTCTGTAAACCGACTTTACAGACAACCATGTTTTTAATTTTTTTACGAATGCATAACTTGCCTTATAGTACCTATAATCGCAAGAAAAAAAGAAGCGGTACGGAGTTCGCCGGGTCAGCTAGTATAGAATAAATTAAAGAACAAAATGAAAAACATAAATAAAGATGTATCAACATCATGAAAGCTTGTTCAGGTGCAATATAAACTCTGAGAACTAGATGGCGCTCAATCTATTTCCTTTTTGTGTCCATTTTAGTCCCCACAACATATCCCGAAATTTCTCCCATCAAATCCATTACCTTGTTGCTAACCTAACTTAGTTCACTTTTATAAAACCCATCCTAAAGGTAAGACCTACAGAATAAAGTTCAAACTCGAACTCAATCCAACACTTATACTCTTTCATTTTCCACTTGATTTTTTCTACTGAACCGGCCAAATAAGTTTCAATCCCTGAAATGTATTAGAAAAATAAAGGAAAAAAGATAGTCACCCATCTTATCGCTACTCATCAACCCATCAACCCACATACACATAAAACATTAACTCAGGATTCCATCCAATCGCACCCAAGAATCCACACCACACATTCAACACATTCATGCGACCTTAACGAACCAAAAGGATCGAAAAAAAAAACAAAATTCGCATCATCAACCGTCACCACACATCATAAAAAGCACACCGCTCCGCATCACCATCAGAAACTACCCAGCGAAGAGGAATTGCACCCAATTTGTATCCACCGAGCCAAACATCATAATCATCACTTATATAAGCTCAGCTTAGCCAGAGCTAAGCTTGTTATTGATCACTTACGTTGATCAGGTACGTACATTTTTTTTTGTAAGGTTGGTGCATTGCGTAATAAATTTGGTACAGTTTCTTGAAAATCTCATTTAGTATTCTTTTGTTCTCGCGCACGGTCACACATTCCTTGATAAATCAAAGGAAAAATCACATGTAAAGTGTATTTTCCATTATCCATTTTAAAATGTCACAAAAAATACCCTTAATCGTGTTCTATCTAAGTTAAATCAAATGATAAAATTAGTGAAAAATTAAGATTGCGAGAAAATAACCCAGAAATTGCATATTTTAATATAATTATGCACATATATGTATTTGTATAATCCCTTCTAACCATCAGATTTGATCTAATAAATTAATCCCTTAATTAATAATCGTAAATTCAATTTTGATTAAACCCTAAATTAATAATAAAAGTGCGCACACCCGTACACCAATTAAATAAAATGCACGACTGGGTCGCACGAACTTGCTGTTATGATAAGCAATTGCTTAGTGGCTGCATATATGGATATTAAAAAATTTAAAATAATTTCGAAAATTCTTTTTTATTTTAAACAAGCCTTTACCCGCGGCTTCGTTCGCGTTTCAGCTGATCAAGAAGTAGACTGTAGCTTGAGGAGTCGTCTATCGAATTCAAGCTTCTTCTTCTTGTACAGCTTCATAATTCCATACCTACATTTAACCGTGATAAAAAGAAACTTTTGTGCTATACAAGATTATAATCTAGCTCTGTGCCAAATTTCATCCAGATCCGTTCAGCCATTCTGGCGTGATTGGAAAAATTAAAACAAATCTATCCCACGTGAACCACACATTCCACCGGGATAAAAAGTAGCCAATATTCTTTTCCAGACTATAATCTATCTCTGTGCTAAATTTCATCCAGATCCGTTCAGCCATTCTGGTGTGATTTCAAAAATTAAATGATATCTATCCCATGGGAACCATACATTTTACCGGGATAAAAAGTAGCCAATATGCTATTAAAGACTATAATCTGTCTCTGTGCTAAATTTCATTCAGATGAGTTCAGCCATTCTGGTGTAATTTTAAAAATTAAAGCAAATCTATCACACGGGAACCATACTTTTTACCGGGATAAAAAGTAGCCAATATTCCAGACTATAATCTATTTCTGTGCTAAATTTCATTCAGATCCGCTCAGCCATTCTGGTGTGATTTCAAAAATTAAAACAAATCTATCCCACGGGAACCATACATGTTGCCGGTATACAAAGTAGCCAATATGCTGTTCCAGACTATAATCTATCTCTGTGCTAAATTTCATTCAGATGAGGTCAGCAATTCTGGTGTGGTATCAAAAATTAAAACAAATCTATCCCACGGGAACCATACATTTTACCGGAATAAAAAGTAGCCAATATGCTATTCCAGAATATAATCTATCACTGTGCTAAATTTCATTCAGATCCGTTCAGCCAGTCTGGTGTGATTTCAAAAATTAAAACAAATCTATCCCACGGGAACCATACATGTTGCCGGTATACAAAGTAGCCAATATGCTGTTCCAGACTATAATCTATCTCTGTGCTAAATTTCATTCAGATGAGGTCAGCAATTCTGGTGTGGTATCAAAAATTAAAACAAATCTATCCCACGGGAACCATACATTTTACCGGAATAAAAAGTAGCCAATATGCTATTCCAGAATATAATCTATCACTGTGCTAAATTTCATTCAGATGAGTTCAGCCATTCTGGTGTAATTTTAAAAATTAAAACAAATATATCGATGTGCTAAATTTCATTCAGATCCGTTCAGCCATTCTGGTGTGATTTTAAAAATTAAAACAAATCTATCCCACGGGAACCATACATGTTACCGGTATAAAAAGTAGCCAATATGCTGTTTCAGACTATAATCTATATCTGTGCTAAATTTCATTCAGATCCGTTCAGCCATTCTGGTGTGATTTCAAAAATTAAAACAAATCTATCCCACGGGAAAAATACATTTTACCGTGATAAAAGTAGCCAATATGCTATTCCAAACTATAATCTATCTCTGTGCTAAGTTTCATTCAGATGAGTTCAGCCATTTTTGTGTAATTTCAAAAACTAAAACAAATCTATACCACGGGAACCTTACGTTTTACCGGGATAAAAAGTAGCCAATATGCTATTCCAGACTATAATCTATCACTGTGCTAAATTTCATTCAGATCCGTTCAGCCAGTCTGGTGTGATTTCAAAAATTAAAACAAATCTATCCCACGGGAACCATACATTTTACCGGGATAAAAAGTAGCCAATATGCTATTCCAGACTATAATCTATCTCTGTGCTAAATTTCATTCAGATCCGTTCAGCCAGTCTATTGTGATTCCAAAAATTAAAACAAATCTTTCCCACGGGAACCATACATTTTACCGGGATAAAAAGTAGCCAATATGCAATAGACTATAATCTATCTCTGTGCTAAATTTCATTCAGATCCGTTCATCCATTCTGGTGTGATTTCAAAAATTATAACAAATCTAACCCACGGGAACCATACATTTAACCGGGTTAAAACGTAGCCAATAAGCTATTCCAGACTATAATCTATCTATGTGCTAAATTTCATTTAGATGAGTGCAGCCATTTTTGTGTAATTTCAAAAACTAAAACAAATCTATACCACGGGAACCTTACATTTTACAGGGATAAAAGTAGCCCATATGCTATTCCAGACTATAATCTATCACTGTGCTAGATTTCATTCAGATCCGTTCAGCCATTCTGGTGTGATTTCAAAAATTAAAACAAATCTATCCCACGGGAGCCATACATTTTACCGGGATAAAAGTAGCCAATATGCTATTCCAGACTATAATCTATCTCTGTGCTAAATTTCATTCAGATGAGTTCAGCCATTTTTGTGTAATTTCAAAAACTAAAACAAATCTATACCACGCGAACCTTACATTGTACGGGGATAAAGAGTAGCCAATATGCTATTAAAGACTATAATCTGTCTCTGTGCTAAATTTCATTCAGATGAGTTCAGCCATTCTGGTGTAATTTTAAAAATTAAAACAAATCTATCACACGGGAACCATACTTTTTACCGGGATAAAAAGTAGCCAATATGCTATTCCAGACTATAATCTATCTCTGTGCTAAATTTCATTCAGATCCGTTTAGCGATTCTGGTGTGATTTCAAAAATTAAAACAAATCTATCGATGTGCTAAATTTCATTCAGATCCGTTCAGCCATTCTGGTGTGATTTCAAAAATTAAAACAAATCTATCCCACGGGAAACATACATTTTACCGGGATAAAAGTAGCCAATATGCCATTCCAGACTATAATCTATCTCTGTGCTAAATTTCATTCAGATGAGTTCAGCCATTTTTGTGTAATTTCAAAAACTAAAACAAATCTATACCACGGGAACCTTACATTTTACCGGGATAAAAAGTAGGCAATATGCTATTCCAGACTATAATCTATCACTGTGCTAAATTTCATTCAGATCCGTTCAGCCAGTCTGGTGTGATTTCAAAAATTAAAACAAATCTATCCCACGGGAACCATACATTTTACCGGGATAAAAAAGTAGCCAATATGCTATTCCAGACTACAATCTATCTCTGTGCTAAATTTCATTCAGATCCGTTCAGCCAGTCTATTGTGATTTCAAAAATTAAAACAAATCTTTCCCACGGACACCATACATTTTGCCGGGATAAAAAGTAGCCAATATGCAATAGACTATAATCTATCACTGTGCTAGATTTCATTCAGATCCGTTCAGCCATTCTGGTGTGATTTCAAAAATTAAAACAAATCTATCCCACGGGAACCATACATTTTACCGGGATAAAAGTAGCCAATATGCTATTCCAGACTATAATCTATCTCTGTGCTAAATTTCATTCAGATGAGTTCAGCCATTTTTGTGTAATTTCAAAAACTAAAACAAATCTATACCACGGGAACCTTACATTTTACCGGCATAAAGAGTAGCCAATATTCTATTCCAGACTATAATCTATCACTGTGCTAAATTTCATTCAGATCCGTTCAGCCAGTCTGGTGTGATTTCAAAAATTAAAACAAATCTATCCCACGGGAACCATACATTTTACCGGGATAAAAAGTAGCCAATATGCTATTCCAGACTATAATCTATCTCTGTGCTAAATTTCATTCAGATCCGTTCAGCCAGTCTATTGTGATTCCAAAAATTAAAACAAATCTTTCCCACGGGAACCATACATTTTACCGGGATAAAAAGTAGCCAATATGCAATAGACTATAATCTATCTCTGTGCTAAATTTCATTCAGATCCGTTCATCCATTCTGGTGTGATTTCAAAAATTATAACAAATCTAACCCACGGGAACCATACATTTAACCGGGTTAAAACGTAGCCAATAAGCTATTCCAGACTATAATCTATCTATGTGCTAAATTTCATTTAGATGAGTGCAGCCATTTTTGTGTAATTTCAAAAACTAAAACAAATCTATACCACGGGAACCTTACATTTTACAGGGATAAAAGTAGCCCATATGCTATTCCAGACTATAATCTATCACTGTGCTAGATTTCATTCAGATCCGTTCAGCCATTCTGGTGTGATTTCAAAAATTAAAACAAATCTATCTACCATACATTTTACCGGGATAAAAAGTAGCCAATATGCTATTCCAGACTATTTTCTATCTCTGTGCTAAATTTCATTCAGATGAGTTCAGCCATTCTGGTGTTATTTCAAAAATTAAAATAAATCTATCCCACGGGAACCATACATTTTACAGGGATAGAAAGTAGCCAATATGCTATTCCAGACTATAACCTATCTCTGTGCTAAATTTCATTCAGATCCGTTCGGCCATTCTGGTGTGATTTCAAAAATTAAAACAAATCTATCCCACAGGAACCATACATTTTACCGGGATAAAAAGTAGCCAATATGCTATTCCACACTATAATCTATCTCTGTGCTAAATTTCATTCAGATGATATCAGCCATTCTGGTGTAATTTCAAAAATTAAAATAAATCTATCCCACGGGACCCATACATTTTACAGGGATAGAAAGTAGCCAATATACCATTCCACACTATAATCTATCTCTGTGCTAAATTTCATTCAGATGATATCAGCCATTCTGGTGTAATTTCAAAAATTAAAATAAGTCTATCCCACGGGACCCATACATTTTACAGGGATAGAAAGTAGCCAATATACTATTCCAGACTATAATCTATCTCTGTGCTTAATTTCATTCAGATGAGTTCAGCCATTCTGGTGTATTTTCAAAAACTAAAACAAATCTATCCCACGGGAACCATACATTTTACCGGGATAGAAAGTAGCCAATATGCTATTCCAGACTATAATCTATCTCTGGGCTAAATTTCATTCAGATCCGTTCAGCCATTCTGGTGTGATTTCAAAAATTAAAACAAATCTATCCCACGGGAACCATACATTTTTCCGGGATAAAAAGTAGCTAATATGCTATTCTAAACTATAATCTAGCTCTGCGCTTAATTTAATTCAGATGAGTTCAGCCATTCTGGTGATATTCCAAAAATTAAAACAAATCTATCCTACGGGAACCATACATTTTACCGGGATAAAAAATAGCCTATCTGCTATTCCAGACTATAAGCTATCTCTGTGCCAAATTTTATCCAGATCCGTTAAGCCGTTCTGGCGTGAGTTAGCAACAAACATCCAAACATCCAAACATCCAAACATCCAAACATCGTAACTTTCACATTTATAATATTAGTAAGAAGTAAGATTAGCTTAAGAGTTTTCTCGGAAAAACAAAGTATGCTATAAAATTTCAAAGCTATAAGTAAATCTAGGAAAAAAAATATTGAAAATCGTTCGACCAGTTATTTTTTAAAAAGGTTATTTTTGAAAAACTTTTCCAAAAAATATTTTAAAATTTATTTGAGTATGCAAATATATGGCAATCTGTAGTTTACATTTGAAAAAATAACTTAAAAAAAAATTAATATACCCGTTTCCAACATATTTCGAAAACCAAATTTTTTTTGAAAAAATTGTAAAAAATCAAAAAAAAAAGTTTTTGAAAATTTTGAAATGCCATATTATTAAAATTATTAATGACTTCCTGTGCCCAAAATTTCATTGAAATCGAATGCATAGTTTACGAGAAAATTTGATTTGAAAATACTGGTTCTATGAAAGGTACCGTTATAAAACAAATTTTGAAAAAACGGTTCTAACTTAAAGATAGACTGCCTTAAGAAAATAGCATTCTGAAAGTTTTATCAAAATCGTTAGAGCCGTTTTTGAGAAAATCATTTTTTTTTCTTCCCGATTGCATGGCAGGTGCCATTATTTTAGGGTCTAGAGCAAAAATACAAAATTTTGTTCCGAGGGACGGCCAAATAAATCCTATATACCGAATTTGAAGCAAATCGGCCCATCCGTTCAAACTCTAGAGGCGCGAACAGACATACAGACAGACAGACGGACGGAATTCCCAGACCCACTTTTTTCGACTTCGCCATCATCGTATGTATATTACATACAAAGTGTAATAAAAGTTGGTAGAGCCTTTTTTGAGTACCTAAATTAGAAAAAACTAAAAAAATTGGCCAAAATATTGTGGCTCTTTGTATGGGAGCCACCATATCAATAAAGTGCACGACTGGGTCGTACGAACTTGCTCTAATGTGTTCAAATGGTCTTGGGGCTTGAGATTTTCGGAAAAAAACATCGAAAAAATCATATGAAATTTTATTAATCAATTTAAAATCAATAGTTAAAACGTTTTTTTGGAGAAAATGAAGTAAGCCATCAGATTTCTCTTGCTTTTTCAAAATTTAATGAAATTTTTTTTCAAAATCGTTCGAACAGTTTTTTCAAAAAACCGTTTTTTTTTGAAAAACTTTTCGAAAACATATTACAAATTTATTTTGAGTATGCACACTTCTAGAACCTTGTAGTTTTTATCAGAAATATAAAATTTAAAAAAAATTGATTAAAGCGTTTTTGGAAAAAAAAAATAAAAAAAAAATTAAAACTTTTTTAAAAAACTCAAAAAAATTTTTTTTGAAAAATTAAAGATTTTTTATTATTTCGTTTGTAATAGGGCTTCTACATTAAAAATTTCATCGAAATTCATCCAGCGGCTTACGAGAAAATCGGATTTTAAAAAACCGGTCCTATGGGAGGTACCGTTATAAGACTTTTCCTGAAAAATCTATTCCAACCATAACATTAAGATTGTGCAGGAAACATCATTCAGAAAGTTTTATCAAAATCGTAGGAGCCCCTTTCGAGAAAAATTAAATTTTCACTAAAAATCGTATGGCAGGTACCGTTAGTTTTAAAGCTAGAATGCTAATTCCGGTTTTTTCAAAAAACCGTTTTTTTGAAAAACTTTTCGAAAACATATTACAAATTTATTTTGAGTATGCACACTTTTAGAGAACCTTGTAGTTTTTATCAGAAATATAAAATTTAAAAAAAATTGATTAAAGCGTTTTTGGAAAAAAAAAATTAAAAAAAAAAATTAAAACTTTTTTAAAAAACTCAAAAAATTTTTTTTTGAAAAATTAAAGATTTTTTATTATTTCGTTTGTAATAGGGCTTCTACATTAAAAATTTCATCGAAATTCATCCAGTGGCTTACGAGAAAATCGGATTTTAAAAAACCGGTCCTATGGGAGGTACCGTTATAAGACTTTTCCTGAAAAATCTATTCCAACCAAAACATTAAGATTGTGCAGGAAACATCATTCAGAAAGTTTTATCAAAATCGTAGGAGCCCTTTTCGAGAAAAATTAAATTTTCACTAAAAATCGTATGGTAGGTACCGTTAGTTTTAAAGCTAGAATGCTAATTCCAAAAACCCCTCTGTAGGACGTCATAATCATACTATCTACCAAGTTTGAAGCAAATCGGTCCAGCCGTTTAGGCTGTAGGTGCCGATACAGACAGACAGACAGACAGACAGACAGACAGAATTGTCGGACCCACTTTTTTCGACTTCTCTATCATCGTAATGTTATGTTTGATTGTCCAAAAAAAAAAAAATTTTTTTTACGAATGCATAACTTGCCTTATAGTACCTATAATTGCAAGTAAAAAGAGTACCTAACTGAAAAAAATCAAATGCCATCTGATAGAGAGTTGTAAGCAACTACACCAAACAAAGTTTGGTAGAATTCGATACAACCGTTGACAACTTATGGCCATTTGAAAAAAAGACGTCAAGACCAGATTTCCGTTATTTGCATTTTAAGCCAAAAACTAAAAACGCAGTTCTCTTAAGAACACTAAAAGAATATTACACACAAATTTTAAACAAAATCGTTAGAGCCATTTTTGAGCAAATCAGTAAAAACCAAAAATAGTTGGCTAAAACTGAACGGCTCGTTGTATGGGAGCCACCATTTAGAATGGCTTTACTGAAAAAATTGCAATTCTTTATTATAAAACACTATAAAAATTGTGCCAAACGATGTTTGAGTCAATTCAATCAAGCCGTTGCGAACTTTTGGCAATTTAAAAAAAGCCGTTTAAACCTGATTTTCGTTACGGCCATTTGAGCCAAAAACGAAAACAGTTTTGTTAGAAATGCTTAAAGTTAGCTAAATTTTGAATTTAATCAAAATCGTTAGAGCCGTTTTCGAGAAAATCCGAAATGAAAAAAACCGTTACATGAAAGGTACCAGTTTGAGCCGGGCTAAAACGAAATAAAAAAAACCTCGACAACCGTTTTTCTTCAAATTGCTATATATGAAGTTTGAAGAAAATCCGTCAAGCCGTTTAGGCTGTAGAATGACGTGAAAAAGCGCACATCCGCACATCCGCACATACGCACATCCGCACATCCGCACATACGCATATCCGCACATCCGCATAGACGCACAGACAGACCGACGGACGGTATGGCGAAAACCACTTTTTTGGGCTTCTCTATCATCGTAATGTCATGTTTGATTAAAACCTCGATTTTTTTTTCTGCACGAAACCAATATTTGCCCATAGAGCAAGTAAAAATATATCGTGAAAGGTGCATAGTTATATGAATGGTTTTGTCTCTACTACAGTTAATATTGTTATGGTTTTTGTCTCTACTACAGTAAATTATGCTGAATAATTCTGCTGAATGATTTTGCTGAAATAACAATGGAGAATTTGAAAGCTCTGAAAGCTTTTAAAGCATCTTGACAATTCCGAATGGTTCGAGACTAAGACTGTTCGGGAAACTTTGATCCCAGTATAAATAGGACATTTTATTCGGAAATGGACAGTTTCATTTTAACCGTGGTAGCGAATAAATGGTGAATAATTAATTAGTGGTGCTAAGATAAAGAAATAAATAAAGAGTTTGAACTTAGATAAAATTGAGTTTCATTTATAGAGATAGTAGTGGTGATTTAAAAGTAAAGGAAAATAAGTTTTATTTTCGAACCCAAGACTAAAAATATTACAGTGGTATCAGAAGTGAAATAAAACTTTACAACATAATTAGTTTGAACAAATAGAAGTGAAAAGTGATAAAGTGACTATGGGTAAGCTGGTAAATGCCCTTAACTTAATTGAACTTAGAGCAGTGTTAAAAAGTCGGGGTCTTCCTACTGCTGAAACCGAAAATGACCTCATTATTAGACTGCAAGAAAATATGTGTCAGCGAAACGAAAATCTGGACACATTCCTCGTGGTTGTTGAAATTGAAGAGGAACAAGAGCATGTAAGTAATAGTCCCGACTTGTCCAATATGATGGGTCTTCTTCTTGAGCGTTTTCAAGAGCAAAGAAACGATTAAAAGAATCTTCTAAAAGAGCAAAGAAATGAGCTCCTAGACCGTTTGAAAACCAAGAGAAGAATCTGGAAGGCCAGAAAACCCTATTGGAAGGTAAGTTCTCTGAATTTGAAAGCAAGTTCGTTGCTGCTGAAGAACGCCTAACAGCATCGAACAACAAATTTCAACTGTAGACGCAAGTTCCAATACAAATTCGACAATATGGCGAAGGAATTGTACAAGGTAAGAAAAATCAAAATCAGATAAAGTTCAGGGGACTGCATGCGAAAGAAGGAAATGCATCCGCCAACCTTCGATGGACAAACTTCTTGGTCGATCTACAAGAGACAATTTGAAGCAGCTGCGACAACAAACGGCTATGACGACGAAGAAAAGTTTGTTGCACTGACACTTGCTCTCAGAGGACCAGCTGCAGAACTACTGCAAACAACACCAGCAAAGTTACATGGCAACTTCAAAGCTCTTATTCAGGCGACTGAAAAACGCTTTGGAGATGGCCATATGCAAGAAGTTTTCTGGGTCCAACTTAACACCAGGGTTCAGAAAAGAGGTGAGACTCTTAAACAGCTCCAAGCAGACATCGAACGCCTGGCTCACCTGGCATATCCAACGGCGGGTGAGGAAATTATTAACCAACTTTCTGCTGAAGCATTTGTCCGTGACTTAGCTGATATCGACCTACAGCGAGCAGTACGAACAGCCGGAAAACGGACGCTTCCTGAAGCATTGGCGTTTGCCTCACAATGGAAGCAGCAGAACAGGCTTCTCTCATCGGGTAAGAGGAATAACAATGGAAGCAGCTATAAACGACAAGAAATATGTGTCAACTATCGATACAGGTGCCACCGCCTCCATTGTAAGAAGAGACGTGGTGAAGATGACGTGGCTAAACAACACCAATAGCTACTGTCTGAAAACGTCAACAAGTGAATCAGCTACAGTATATGGGGAAGTACAACTAGTGATCCGATTGGCAGAACTGGAGTTTTCACATAAATTCCTGGTGGCAGATATTTGCGATGAGTGCATCATCGGAATCGACTTCATAAAAGCACATGGAATAATTCTGGATATTGGTAACCAAGTCCTGAAATATAGAAATGTCGAGATTTCGATGATCTATGGTAACGAAAACTCGTCAACCCTGAGAACTGTCGTCAAAAAAGATCTACGCCTGCCTCCCTCTTCAGAAGTCTTTGTTTGGACAAACATAAAAGGCGATTCAGAGAACCATCGATACCTTTTTGTAGAACCGGACTCTGAACAACGTTCCCAAAACTACATCGTGGGAAAAACGCTTGCCGCACCTAAGAACAACATGGTGCCTGTAAGAATAGTGAACATCAAACCTTATGAAGTCAACCTTAAAGTAGGAGAAGTTATTGGACAATGTGGTCCAGTCGCAGCAATAACAAGAATCACCGATGAAGAAGTACGAAATCCTGTAGAAGTCAACTCTTTAAGGTCCAAAATTCTTAAATCCTGCAAACTAAATCAACAACAACAACAGGTTGCTGGAAGCCTTATTCATGAGTTTGCTGATATTTTCGCTTCAAAGGACAAACCATACGGAAGAACACAATTGGTGCAACATCGCATCGATACTGGTGATGTAAGGCCAATCCGTCAACCTGCAAGGTGCCTTCAACTAGCCAAATAGGCGGAGGTTACGGATATGATATCGACGATGAAGGTAGAAGGTTTGATCGAGAATTCCAAAAGCCCTTGGGCAACACTAGTGGTCCTAGCCAAAAAGAAGGATGGGAGCACCCGGTTCTGCGTGGATTACCGAAGGCTGAACGATGTCACAAAGAAAGACAGCTACCCTCTGCCCAGGATCAGCGACACTCTGGATGCAATGGCAGGAGCTCAATGGTTTTCAATTTTGGACCTGAAAAGTGGGTACTGGCAGGTGGAAATTCAAAGTTATGCCCTTTGGCCTGTGCAACGCTCTGGCAACATTTGAGCGTTTGATGGAATGCGTTTTACAAGGGCTTACTTGGAAGACATGAATGGTTTACTTGGAGGATGTCATCGTTTTTGGGAAAACATTTGACGAACACTGCAGGAACTTGAGAGAAGTTTTCCGGAGGCTTCGAGAAGCTCATCTTAGGTTGAATCCAGACAAATGCACCTTTTTCAAGACGGAAGTGAAATATTTAGGGCATGTTGTCTCGTCTCAAGGGGTCAAACCGATCCAGAGAAAGTGGAAGCTGTGAAGAACTGGCCAACTCACAAGATAAACATCAGCTGAGAAGTTTGCTTGGGTTAGCCACATATTACAGGCGATTCGTGAAAGACTTTGCTGGAGTTGCGAAAAGCCTGCACCAATTCACAGAGAAAGGAAAACCGTTCAAATGGTCAGGTAAGTGCGAGAAAAGCTTCCAGGAACTAAAAACACGCCTCTGTAACGCTCCAGTTTTAGCATATGCTACTCCTGGGAAACAGTTCATCATCGATGCAGACGCAAGCAACGTTGGAGTTGGGGCTGTTTTGTCCCAAGTTCATGATGGCCAAGAAAAGGTAGTAGCATACTACAGCAAAGTGCTCTCGAAGACAGGAAGAAACTATTACGTGACCAGGAGGGAACTTCTAGCTCTTGTACTAGCTACAAAACATTTTCATATGTACATCTATGGACAGAAATTTCTCCTAAGAACAGACCATGGAGCGCTAAGGAGGCTTTTGAACTTTAAAAATCCCGAGGGACAAGTAGCAAGGTGGATTGAGAGGTTGCAGACATACCACTATGAGATTCAACATCGAAAAGGAAAACTACACTCCAACGCAGATGCATTATCCCGACGACCATGTAAATCGAACTGCAAGCATTGTTCACGTCAGGAAGAAAAGGAGTCCATAGTCATTCAACGAGTGAGATCCGAGCCAATTTCCGGCTGGAGTAACGAAGAAATCAGGAATGCTCAACAAGAAGATTCAGATATTGAACCCATCCTTGCATGGAAAGAGCACGGGGAGAAACCACAATGGGTTGACATTTCCGATAGAAGCGGTGCTAAAGGCCTATTGGGCTCAGTGGAACTCTCTCCATGTATAAGAAGGTGTACTCAAACGGAAGTGGGTATCCGCAGATGGCAAGTCCTATGTGATGCAGGTAGTTGTGCCTCGGTCTAAAGTCAATGAAGTTATCTGTGAAATGGATGATGGCACTTCTGGAGGCCATTAAGGAATCAACATAACGCTGGAAAAGATCCGAAATCGTTTTTACTGGTTTCATGCAAAAGAAGACGTCGAAAGATGGTGCAAGAAATGTGACACTTGTGCTGCTACAAAAGGACTAGGCAGAAAAATTCAAAGTGCGATGCAGCAGTACAACGTTGGAGCACCCTTCAAAAGAATTGCAATGGATATTGCAGATCCTTTTCCTAAAACCAACGATGGAAACTGATATATTCTCGTGATCATGGATTACTTCAGCAAGTGGCCTGAAGCGTTTGCCATTCCAAACCAAGAAGCAAAAACGGATGTGGATCAGATTGTATTCAATTGGGTAAGTAGATTTGGTGTACCTAAAGAACTCCATTCTGACCAAGGCATTAACTCCGAGTCAAATATCTTCCAACAGGTTTGCTCACTCCTTAATGGCATTCATAAGACAAAACACCGCTGCATCAACAATCAGATTGAATGGCAGAACGGTTTAACAGAACGCTCAAAGAACACCTTTCCAAAGTAGTGGAAGACTGTCAACGAGACTGGGACATGTATCGGCCACTGTTTTTAATGAGCTATCGGAGCGCAGTACATAGCACTACAGGACATACTCCTTGGGAAATCTTGTTTGGTTCAACAATGCGGCTACCAAGTGAAGTGAAATTTGAATGCCCCCAAATGAGCCACAAAGCCAAGAAGAATATGTGGACGATCTCAAAAAGAGACTCATGTACATTCATGAAAGGACCAGAACAAAGATAAAGGATGCCAGTGATCGCATGAAATCACGTTACGATGCACATGCAACGACGACAGGGTTTCAAGTGGAAGATCTTGTGTGGTTAAACAACCCCCATCGGAAAAAAGGACTGTCACCGAAGCTCCAGCAAAATTGGGAAGGCCCTTACAAAGTTGTCACCAGAATCAATGATATTGTTTACCGCATTCAGAGAGGTGTTAAAGGCAAGATGAAAGTTGTTCACAGGGACCCACTATGCCGCTACAATGGATACAGGAAATTGAAAGATTTGTTCGGGACGAACAATCTTAAGAAGAGGGCAATGTTATACGAATGGTTTTGTCTCTACTACAGTAAATATTGTTATGGTTTTTGTCTCTACTACAGTAAATTATGCTGAATAATTCTGCTGAATGATTCTGCTGAAATAACAATGGAGAATTTGAAAGCTCTGAAAGCTTTTAAAGCATCTTGACAATTCCGAATGGTTCGAGACTAAGACTGTTCGGGAAACTTTGATCCCAGTATAAATAAGACATTTTATTCGGAAATGGACAGTTTCATTTTTAACCGTGCTAGCGAATAAATGGTGAATAATTAGTGGTGCTAAGATGAAAAAATAAATAAAGAGTTTGAACTTAGATAAAAGTGAGTTTCATTTATAGAGATAGTAGTGGTGATTTAAAAGTAAAGGAAAATAAGTTTTATTTTCGAGCCCAAGACTAAAAATATTACAATATTAATAAAATAAAAAAATATTACACACATACAAGATTAAGAAAAGAAAATCCCTAAAGCAAAATAATAAAAAACAGTGATAAATAGGAATACTTACATTGATCATTTTTCAAATTTACATGCTAAACCTAGCTTTCCAGAATTTCATTAATTTACAGGTGAGTGTCCATTGTATATCATTTTCGTTTTGAGATACTTTACCTTTCCATTCAAATTCATCGATTAAATTTCAAATAGTTAAATAAGATTTCTCATTTCCCCAATCATTAATAGTTTTTCCTTAAATCATTTCTTCTAAATTCAGTGATCTTTTGTTTACAAGAATGATTGTACTCGACGATTTTATTTTGGCTTCAGACCAATTGGTGGAATTCAGTTCCAATTTTAAAAGCAAAATTCCTACGGATTTCAAAATCAGTTCTTTAGAAGCTAATAAAATTGAGTTTAACAATCTATGGATTGAAGTGAAGAAG
Source organism: Platycheirus albimanus (assembly GCA_916050605.2). Classification (NCBI taxonomy): domain Eukaryota; kingdom Metazoa; phylum Arthropoda; class Insecta; order Diptera; family Syrphidae; genus Platycheirus; species Platycheirus albimanus. The sequence continues at coordinate 250,147,384 of OU696696.1, read as the reverse complement.
AGTTATGCATTTTGTATTCGATCTAGTGAATGTACAGAAGATGAAGATAAATTAAATTCAGCTAAAGGCAAATATAAAGTAGCGTCAGAAACTTTCGTGAATTGTTTAAGTTCTAGGTGAAAGTGTGAAAGGTAGTATATCCAATCTCAAAGATGCAAACTTAAATCAGGATTTAAATAAGCTGCAAAGTGAAGTGCTTCGTCTAAAGGTTCCCCTTTGTGACACTGACGTTTTTTATGTATCTTATCAAACATGGCCCTCCTTCAGAGACATGTTTACCTGAATCATCCTAAACTTTGTGCAGTGCAAAAGTTATATCACCTTCGAACGAAAACTCGAGGTGAAGCAAACAATATAGTTCAAGTTCTATGTATACATTTGGAAATACAATTTTTTTTACATCATATTGAATATTTTCGTGATGCTCATATCTTATTTCGCAATTATTGGTTCTCTTTGCAAGATTTTGTATACATTAAAGGTTTAAGTGTTCAACTTTTCTTTTACTATTTTATTGAACAATCTAAGTTACAAAATATTATTAAGTCTTACTTTTTATATTTTAACAAACAAAGTATTATTATGTTCTTTTATTTTTAAACTTGATTTTTTATTTACACCCGGGCAGAAGTGACCCCAAAAACTGTTGAACTTGTTGAGTTTTTATGGACCGGCGTTGTAGGTGCACGTCTTTTCGGTGTTTGGAAAACTGGCATCTCAAATTCTTGGGTAACGAAAGTTGATTCACAGTTGGACGGTATGACGGGTGGTCTTGTTCGGAAACAACGGATTAGGATTGCGATGACAATTGCTGCTGCTACTAGCATGGTCATGGACACCATGGAGTATCGGTGGACTGTTAGTTCCCAGTCTTGGTCGGCAGCCTTACGTTGGACTTCTAAAACGTTCCAAGATTGTGCGAGGTCCTCTATACTCTTTTTGCCTTCATTTAGAACGTTGGCAAAATTTTTATGGTTGCCGATCCGTATAGGAAGAAGTTTTGGTGTGGATGCTTGTTTGATGGGTATGGAACTAGCTTGTAATGCTTGCATAAGTTCCGAGTGGTCCACCATTGGTTGTTTGTACTCAGTGGAGACCTCAGAGTGAAATTCGTAAAACAGCTTAAATCCTTTGGTACTGGCTTCGCATGGCTGTTCCATTTTAAGGATTCCTGAACCGTTGAGTGTGGCGGTATATTGTTGGTTCGTACACTTTAAGTTCAAAACGAAGGAATCCTTTACTTTGAATAGCCACTCGTTAGACGCTGTCATCTTCAGGAATATTCCTTTGCTTGCTGGAACCTCAGTGTATTTACACGACATTTTTGAGGTAGTTGCGTGTTAGAGGAGTTCTACTAGACACTCCTTAGAACCTGATGTGAGTACCGGGGTCTCATGTCGGCATACTGCAATGTCTTTTGCAAAACCTCCAGCTGTCACATGTGAGCATCGGGAATACTGCTCATCATGTAGCATTATGAAGAGGTCGTGGTTAACAGATTCCGCGATATATTCGAACTTTGTATCAATAACCGTATCGCATCGTTCGTTTAAAGCTGTTGGCAAGGCGTACACTTTATGGATGTCATAGCGCAAAGAGTCTGGCAGCGGAAGCGTTACTTTAACTAGCAGGTTTCCTTCAATTGTGAAGACTGCTGTTTTTGCTGCTGAGTGTATGATGTTCTCGAATGACAATCCTCCTTTGACTGGAATGTTTTTTAGCAGATCGGTAATATTTTCTACGTCCAGTATGAAAGGATGGAGTTTATTCTGGAAAAGGTCATCTAGTATCGAAAGCTCCAGGACTTGTTGGTTCTTGATCTCCATTATTTTTGCGGTGATCACCGATGTTATTGCATTCGCTTCGCTTCTCATCTTAAGCATTGAAACTTCCTTGTTTGTCTTTTGATTATATTCAAGGAAAGTCTCGCTCAGATTTCCCACACCTGCCGTGATGTTTCTATTTCCTCAGCTAGTTGCGCTATAGGTTTACTCAGTGTATTGAAATTCGATTTCATGACTGACAGTTGTCGGTGCATTAATTGGAACGAATCTTCATCCTTTTTATGGAGGAACTCCAGCTGGTGGTAGACCTTCCTAGCATCTTCGCTATCCATCGTTCCGAAGGCCCATTTAGAAAAACCTCCGATGAATTCTAGTGCACGCTTTGGACGTTTTGAATGCATTAATTTCCTCATGTGATTTGCAGTAAGCCGTAAGTTGACTATATTTGTCTCCGTCTCTTGGACTATCAAATGGCAATGCCGTTGAAAATCGTCCTCCGGAATGTTGTTACACATGGTTTCTAGCCTATTGTCACACTTCTCCAACATCTGGATCACCATTTCGTAGTCCATTGGAGTGAACTTCGTCAATTTTGTCCACGTATCACTGTAGAATACGGCGCGTTCTATCGTTTCGAACACTACTGGTGAATTTTCCTGCAACGATTGGATTTTGTAGGGTTTCTGCGTCTGTGCCTGCCCGGCGTGCATGCTTATCAAAAGTTTGGTAATTAAAAACAAAAATCTGGAGTTGAACATTTTAATATTATTTTATAAATAATAGTTTCTATGTTATATCTTGCGAATTTCTGTCCTAATCCTAACTTTTTACGATAATACCTCGAAATAAAATGCGAAATAATATTTAGAAACTAAAACTATATAAATTTGTATTGAAAGGTATGTACAGTTGTACAGTGAGTTCTTGGCTTACTGAAAAGAGAAAAGATTTGTTTGTTAAATACATGATTAGTAAAACAAAAATATTCTTTAACGTTTGTTTAACTCTTACTAATCTTTTCTTTACTAAATTGCGACCTTGTGAGAGAAAAAATTATTTACCGTTTGTCACCAAGCCTCGAATATAACTTGGCCCTTAATTCTAATGATTTAAAGTGGCAACTTCTAACCTCTTAAGTTAAGTTAAAAAAAGAAAATATAATGCTTTCGTCTCTTTCATTGAAAGAGCTGATACGATTAAGTATTTCGAAAATTGTAATATATTTGATCTTAATCTTAACCTGAAAAATACTCCACGCGCCTTTTTTTTAAAGAAAAAAGTCTTTGATTTGATAATATTAGAGGTGAAATATTTTATTATAAATCGAATTAAATTTTAAAATAAATTTATTTTAGATTAGATTTAAATAATAAATAAAATTAAATTGGAAGATTCGTTGCTCATTGTTAGTAAAATTAAACCAATTGTGAGCTTAATACCTGTACTTATATACATATATGAATTTCATTTCCTAATAAATTGTTAAATTGCAGAAAATAAAATTGAATTGAAAAGAATTGGATAATATTTATAAGTTGGAAAAATTTGCGGTGAAGCAACACCGTTAAAAGGCAGTGTAAGTAATACGATTTGAATAGATCAAGATTACATATAAAAAGGTTTTAGCTGGTTGTTGTGTACTCTTTTTATCCTGTTGCGCATCTGAATTCTCGTGTTCGAGCCGTTGCCTGATGACACAACTTCAAATGGACCTAACCAGAAAGCGGGAAATTTATTTTTCCATACCGGGTTCTTAAGCAGGACTTTTTGTCCGACTTGGAACTCAATGGTCTTGGAGCCTTTATCGTAAAACTTTTTCGATATTACCTTAGCTTTATTAAGGTTTTCATTGGCTAACTGGTGAGCCACGCTTAGTTGATGCTTAAGCTGAAGTGAGTAGTCGTCTTCGTTGTAGAGGGGTGTTGGTTTCCTCCTCAGATTGGTTGGCATTTCGAACTTAAAACCAAACAGGGCATTAAGAGCTGTCAGCTGCGTAGCAGTATGAACAGAATTGTTATGGACATGCATGGCTTGCCTTAACCATTGATCCCAGTTCCGTTCATCTTTGACTACAAAAGATCTCAAGTAATCAGCCAAAGGCCGATGAGCTCTCTCTAATGAACCGTTTGCTTGAGGATGATATGCAGTTGTATGAATTTTCTTCACACCTAGCAACTCACATGTTTGCGAGAAAACTTTGGACGTAAAATTGGAACCATTGTCCGTGACGATCCTATATCTTGTGACGATTTGGTCGTAAAAGACTCTCGCAACAGTTGACGCTTCCATATCGGGAAGGGCTGTGTTTTGTGAAATCAGAATTGTCCAATACAATTGACTGATTTACGGTTCTCTTACTGTCCAATACAGTGAGAAGGATGATTGCGCCACAAATGTTTTGTGAAATCAGAATTGTCCAATACAATTGACTGATTTAAGGTTCTCTTACTGTCCAATACAGTGAGAACGATGATTGCGACGTATCTTACTGTGCATAAACAATAAGATTGATGATGATTCAAGATCCAAGCACTTGAACTTGTTCTTGTGGAATGAAGATTCGTAAAATGATAACAATAGTACACTACTGGTGTTAATGAACGAATGAATTTATTATAGACATTATGTCTCTTTTATACTTAAATAACAAACAATTGATTACAAACAATTCATTACAAATCAAATATAAATTAGGTCAAACAATTTGTTTACAATAACATTTAATATATTGAATATGTCAACATAAAATAAAAACAATAAAAACAAAATAGAATGCGCTGGTCATTGCCTCCTGCTGTGTCATCAGTATTTTGTTGTAGGTCGTGAAGGCAATGAACATTGCTTGTGTCGTCAACATTTTGTTGTATGTAGGTCGGGAAGGCAATGAACATTCTTCCCCGCGTTGAATGGGTACTCATTCAAGAATTATACCTCTGAGACGTTGTATTGAGTTTTGTGCGGTAAAGGAAGGGGAATTTCGTTTGATGTTTCTTGCTTCCGAGCTCTGAACAGAAATATGATCCCAAGACAGACTGCTATGATTAAAGCCAGATAGCTGATTGAGTAATGGTGAATGTTGTCCGTAAATATTTTTTCATTGAGATTTGCGAGATTCTGATTTTGCAATGTTGACAGCTGAGTTTGGAGTGTTGTTAGTGAATCAATATGAGTGTTGTTGAAAATTGGGATTAGATCTAAAGCTGCGTGAACATCACTAGGCTTCGCTATTGCTGATAAATTTCCAAAACTTATGAAGGATGAATGTACATTGCTTATCGTCATCTGGGTTCCTTGAATTGTAACCAGATTGTTCCGTATTCTGCAATCGCTCTCGATTGAGAGAAGTCCAGCTCCATATAGTTCCATTTGAAGGGTTTCAGTTTTGCATACAGCTGTAAGTTGAATATTTTGAAGTGCTCCAAATATCCATTGATTTCTATTGTTCAATTGGGTCCATAGAATGTTGTTGATGGATTTAACAATTTCACATGATGTTGCGGTGTCATTGATAAAAAGAGAGAATTCACAGTTAAACGCTTGTGAACCGGAGTGATATTTTGCCTTTCGGTTTGAGCAGAAAAACTGCATTTCCTTTCCTTTGTTGCATTCCTTGAATTCTGATAAAGTCATTGGAAAATATTGGTCTCTATGACGGTTTATGGCCAGGATTTCTATGGCTGGATTAATTTTCAGAAGCGTGTTGTTAAGTATTAAAGGAACAGGTGTTATTTGGAATAATTCAAATGCTTCTTGTTCAACGAGAGGAATGGTGATTACGAAAATTAAGTGTTTTCCTGCGGAGCCACCCTTCGTTGTTGATATTTTGTAGAATTGGAGCAAATCTTCTTGCTCGAATGGTAGTTTTTGTGACAGTGGTAAGTGATTTTTTATGTTTATGATTTCAGCCTTAAGTTGAGTAGGTGAAAGCAGTAGAGGGTTGATGTTGCCATAGTGTACATCCGTTAATGTATTAAGAATCGTGCCTTCGACCCTTTGAAGATTAGATGCCATCATCATTAGTTGCATTGCGAGTGTAGTGAAAATTTGAAATACTCTAAACTGGTCAGTTGCATTTCCGATTCTTCCAATGATCTCGTTGGCTTGGTTTTGAAGCATGTTTATGCGATTTCGAACCTCAAGCTGATCATGCTTTATTATGTTGATGGTTGAGTCGATGACAGACGTCTGATTTTTTAACATCGATAATAAAAGAGCCTCATTATTGTTTATATGGTCGATTGTTTTAGACAACTCTTCTGCATAGTCGGAGTCCAGTAGCCCGAATAAAGAATGAGCTATGTTTCCGACAACGTTTATTGCTGCTCTAGTACTCCGATGTCTTGAGATTAAGTTCGTGTCTCCTTGGAGTGATATCTTCATATTTGTTAGGTAGGTAACCATCGCATTACATGTTGTTCTAAGTTGTAGTTGATTACATAAGTGTTGGAGAGCCATTGTTCCGTTGTTGAATGCCTCAAGCTCAGCTCGGATGGGTGCTAGATCATAATATGTGACTAGGTTCCATTCGTTTGCAATCAGGTTAGTGGAGCCAAGATTTTCGAAGTATAGTCCAGGATTGTTTTTGAATCTTGTAATGTTTATCGGTGATGCGATAACCATTGGAAGCAAGAATAATGATAGAATTACCGTTGTGATTAGTGAAGTATTGCATGTTTTCCGTCGTTTTGGTGATGTTTCTGCTTGTGTGTCCTCATCTTCCTGTTTCTGGTTGACATCTTCGCTATCTTCAAGGAGTGGAGCTAGACGATGAATAGGTCGTTTTAGTATTCCTGACTGCGTTTTTACGTTAACCACTCGAACTACGTCATCCTGTCCCTTAAAGATGTCGACAATTCTTCCCAACGGCCATTTGAGGGTTGGAATGTTATCTTCCTTGATGATGACTAGGTCGCCGATTCTTATATTTTGTTGGCTCTTGTTCCACTTGTTTCTTTGTTGGAGTTGATTGAGGTACTCTGTTGACCATCGTTTCCAAAATTCGTGTTTAAGGTAGCAGATGGTGCTCCACCGATTTCTTAGATTTTTGTTCTCTGGAACTATATCGGGGTCGATTTGTGCAGTAAGAGGTTCTCCTATTAAGAAATGTCCAGGTGTAAGTGCGGCAAGATCATTTGGGTTAGTTGACAGTGGAGTTAGTGGCCTTGAATTCAGAATTGCTTCTATTTCGATGACTACAGTTTCTAATTCCTCATGGGTTAATGAGGCTGTAGATACTGTTCGGAGTAAAAGATGTTTCGCTGATTTGACTGCTGCTTCCCATAATCCGCCGAAGTGGGGGGCTCTTGGTGGAATGAACTTAAAGGTTATTCCCTTATCGCTGCTGGCTTTGATGATGGCTTCTCTTGCTTCTGTTGTGTGTAATATATCCTTGAGCTCGGCAAGCTGATTTTTGGCTCCGACGAAATTGGTTGCATTGTCACAATATAGCGTCTGGATTCTTCCTCTTCTACTAATGAATCTTCTCACGGCCCCAATAAAAGCTTCAGTGGTTAAATCTGTTACTATTTCCAAGTGCACTGCCTTAGTTGAGAAGCAGCAAAACACTGCTAAGTACACCTTATGTGGTTTCTTACCTCTGATTTTGAAGTGTACCCACAGAGGTCCACAGAAATCTACACCGCAGATAAAGAATGGTCTATTTGGCGTAACTCGGTCGGCAGGAAGATTACCCATTATTTGAGTCATTAGGTGTGGTCTGGTTCTTGTACATCTAATGCAGTTATGAACTGTGTGTCGGGCTGTGATTTTCCCCTTAATTGGCCAAAACATTTGTCTAAGAATGGATAATAAGGTTTGCGGTCCACAGTGATTGTGTGAGTCATGTTTAAGTTTGAAAAGCAACTTTGTAATTGATTCGTTGTATGGGAGTAATATTGGATGTTTTGCATCAAATGATATTGATGCAGCTTCTAGTCGTCCTCCTACTCGAAGAACGTTGTTGTCGTCTAAAAATGGTGCCAGAGTTATAAGTGCACTAGATTTGCATAAGCCCTTATTTCTTTTAAGATCTTGAATTTCGCCTTTGAATTCAGAGGATTGTATCTGCCTTATGATTGTCATGAGAGATTCGTTAAGCTCCTTGGGTGAAAGTGCCTTCTGTCCCTCAGGATTCACCTTGAGTTTCCTGGCCCTTTTGATGAATCGCAGCATATAGCCAATGGTATTTTGTAAAAACTTGAATGAATTTCGATGTTGTATCTTGTAGATGAATTGACTTGGAGGATCGTCTTGTAGTGCTATAGCAACAATGTGTTTTCTTTTTCGTTCAAGATCTGAATGAGGTTCTTGTTCCCTTGGAGATGTTTGTGGCCAAGCTGATTCATTTCCATGTAGAAAGAAAGGTCCATAAAGCCACATGTGACAGGACATGAAGTTTCGTGCAGATATCCCTCGAGAGAGCAAGTCTGCGGGATTTTCCTTTGATGGCACATGACGCCACAGTGCTCCCCATGAGTGTTCTTGTATTTTTGCGATTCGATTTGCTACGAAGGTGTGATATGAAGATGACGTTGAGTTTATCCAGGAAAGAACAATTTGGGAATCTGTCCAAAGAAAAACTGGTGCTTCTGGGAGTCGTACATCTTCTCGTACTCTGCTGGTGAGTTCAGCTCCTAATACTGCAGCGCATAGTTCGAGTCGAGGAAGCGTTTGTTGTTTTATTGGGGCTACACGCGATTTTGCACATAGTAGCCTGTTGATAGTTGTTCGATCTTGGTATGTTGAACGTAAATATACCGCAGCTCCATAGGCTCGTTCTGAAGCATCCACGAAAGTATGAATCTGTATAGACGTAGGGTTTCCCTTGAAAACGTGTCTGGGAATTTTCGCTTGGTCGAGATCAGCTATGTCCTTTCTGAAGCTGAACCATTCTTCCTTGAGGTGTTGTGGAAGCTCGTCATCCCAAGCAAGTTTTGAATGCCAAAGTTTTTGCATGAAGATTTTGGCTTGAACTACAACAGGGCCAAATAGTCCCAATGGGTCGAAAATTCGTGCAAGTTCGGAACTTACCACACGTTTGGTGATTGAGGAAGTATCATTTACCTTAGACCTCCCACATAATTCGTCTGATTTAGGTTGCCAAACGAGTCCAAGTGTTTTTATTGTGCAGTGGCTGGCATCAGTGAAGTCAAGACAGATTTCCTGATCTTCAGGGCGAATGTCATTTAACAATTGGGGATGGTTTGCACACCATTTTCGAAGTTTAAATCCGGCGTTGTCCAGGATTGACGTTAGTTGTTTTTGAGCTTCCTTTGCCTGAGTGATGCTGTTGGATCCGCTAATGCAATCGTCTACATAGAAGTCTTCTAACAGAATTTGGCTTCCTATTGGATGCGTTATTTTGCTTTGAGAGGCTAAAAACTGCAGGCATTTGGTTGCCAAATAGGGGGCGGCCGAGGTTCCGTATGAGACGGTTTTGAGCTTGTAGTATTTTATGTCTTCTGATGGCTGCGTCCTCCACACTATGAGTTGATAATTCTGATCCTCTTCATGAACCAGAATTTGTCTGTACATTTTTTCGATATCGGCTGTAAACACAAATTTATGCATTCGAAATCGGAGTAGGATCGAGAAGAGTTCACTTTGAACTGTGGGTCCAGTATGGAGTATATCATTGAGAGATAAACCCGTGGAGGTTTTAGCCGATGCGTCGAAAACAACACGTAGTTTTGTTGTGCTGCTATCAGGTTTAAGTACACAGTGATGAGGGATGAAGAAGTGGTGTTTTGGAATATTGGTTGGATTGATTTGTTCCATGTGTCCAAATGCTTCATATTCTTCCATAAATTTGACATAATCCTTCCTCAATGATGGGTTCTTGTTTAGTCGTCTTTCTAATGACAAAAAACGGTTGAGTGCTACTTGCTTTGAGTCACCCAAGGCTTCACCATTTTCTCGGAATGGCAGTCGAACTTCAAAGCGGCCAGTATTAGACCTGGTTACTGTTTGAGTGAAATGTGTTTCACAAAATTTCTCAGCTGTCGTCATCGATTTTGGTGAGTCTTCGAAGTCATCCAGCTTCCAGAACTTTTCGATGAGGTCATTCGTAGAATCGTCTTCGCAGAAGATTGCACAAGTAGCATTGTTATAGGCTACGTTTTCAATTTTTCCTGTCACAACCCAACCAAGGACAGTGTTCTGTAATAATGGCATCTTGTCACCAATTCGTATTTGTTCTGGACGTATGAGTTGATGATACAATTCTGCTCCAAGAAGAATATCAATTTTGTCGGATTGATGAAAGTTTGGGTCTGCTAGATTAATGTTTTCAGGAATGGACCAGGTTGTTGTATCCAGATTCTGCGTAGGTTGAGGTGACACAATGCTTGGAAGGATGAATGCTTCCACTCTGCAGTTGAACTTTCCAATTGACGATTGGAGTTTGATGTTGACTCGTTTTGTGGAGCTTCGTGTTCTTCGTCCGATGCCTTCGATACATAGAGATGATGGTTTGGGTGATAAAGATAGGCGTTTGATAAGCCTCTCTGATACCAGATTGATCTGCGAACCTGAGTCTAGAATCGCTCTGACCACACAAGATTGCCCATTGTTTGCGGCGATGATAACTCTTGCCGTAGCCAGCAGCACGTAGTCCTGGTTGTAATTAAGGTTTTGAATCGTTGCTACAGTCATTGGTGTCGAAGCCTCAGTCTTCGTAATGCTAGGTTTAGCGGTTGTAGTCTCTGAAGTAGTTGCGCCAGTTGGTGCGTTGGATGGTCGTGGAATTTTCGGAACCAAGTGCAACAGTGTGTTGTGCTTGCCTGTGCATTTGGAGCAACTTCGTGACACACATGTTTTTGCCGTGTGATCGGCCTTGAAACAGTTCACGCATAATCGTTGTCTTTGCGTCCATCTTAATCTTTCAGCGGCTGACATCTTCAAGAACTTTTCACAATAAAAAATTGGGTGGTTCGTATTTCCACATGCCTTGCAGTTACCAATGTTGGAGGAAGCAATGTTGGACACCACCTTGGTTCGGTCCTTTCCCCCAACAGCTTCTAGGGCCTCAAAACGGTTCTTCAAGAATTTGAGAAATTCTTCCATTGTTGGAAGTTCTCGAGGGTTTTTGACGGATTGCTCATATAGTAGATGGCTTTGTCGGTCTAATTTCTTCGTTAACAGATGAATGAGTAGAGGAGCCCACGAGTCTGTATCAATGCTAAGAGCCCTCAAAGCTGCTAAAGATTCATGAATTGTATCATGAAACTCTCTCATAGTTTTTACTTCGGAGTTTTGCTGCGGCAAGCCCAAAATTTTTTGAATAAGGGACAACGTCTGGGCTCTTTTGTTGCTGAATCGATCCTGAAGAGTCTTCCATGCAATCGGATAGTTTTCCTCCGTCAGCTCTAAGTGTCTTAGCAGGCGTTCTGCATCACCAGATACATTTGTTTTTAAATACCACATTTTTTGTACTAATGGTAGATCTTGGTTATGTATCATCTTGGTGAAGATGTCGGAAAAGGTTTGCCATTTTAGGTAATCGCCGTCAAACTTCGGGATTGTCATCTTTGGAAGCTGTACTGACAGATGATCATTTTTTGAATTATTGGCAGATCCTTTAAGTGAGGATCGGTTCTTCAGAATTTTGATTTCAAACTCTGAATAAGAGTTCATGTCATAACCCTCTGTAAGTGGGTTTTCGCACTTCTCCCAAATTGAATAATGTAGTTCTTCGATTTGGCTCCAGAGTTTATTCATTGCCTCTAGACATTGTATGGGGACTTCTTCCTTAACTCGACCGTCAATGAGCCGGGCTAAAGAGTTCATTAATGCCTTTTGACGTCGCATGAGAGTAAGCACCTCATGCGATGTTTGTTTTTCTCCCTCAGATGTTTTTACTTTTTCCTCGGGCGATTCAGGTGTCTTCTTAATTTCGCTGGAATCTATTTCAATTAGCGGCTCCTTGCTTTGGCTGGTCTCTACTTTTGTAAGCGAATCCTTGAATATTTTCCTGTACTTTTGAGTTATCTCTTTAATTTTATCGAAATAACACGAGGTGAAATATTCGTCATCGACTTTTAGATTTGATGACCGAATTTCTTCGTCTCTGGCTTCAAAATCTTTCCAAATAGCTTCGATTCGGTTTAACCGTGAAGCAAAGTATTCTTTAGTTGTTTTTCGCGTAGCCGAGTCCTTGTTAAAGTTCCGGATGATGGTTTGTATGTCCTCTCCGGCCTGACGTTGTTCAGTTGTCCAGTTTTCCATTGCGAGCCTTCTTGACAAATTTTGATGCTTAGTTTCAGCTCTTGATTCCAGTAAGACGTAATGTGTCGCTGACCAAACCCTTAGGTTGACGATTTGTAGTCGGGGTCACCAAATGTTTTGTGAAATCAGAATTGTCCAATACAATTGACTGATTTACGGTTCTCTTACTGTCCAATACAGTGAGAAGGATGATTGCGCCACAAATGTTTTGTGAAATCAGAATTGTCCAATACAATTGACTGATTTAAGGTTCTCTTACTGTCCAATACAGTGAGAACGATGATTGCGACGTATCTTACTGTGCATAAACAATAAGATTGATGATGATTCAAGATCCAAGCACTTGAACTTGTTCTTGTGGAATGAAGATTCGTAAAATGATAACAATAGTACACTACTGGTGTTAATGAACGAATGAATTTATTATAGACATTATGTCTCTTTTATACTTAAATAACAAACAATTGATTACAAACAATTCATTACAAATCAAATATAAATTAGGTCAAACAATTTGTTTACAATAACATTTAATATATTGAATATGTCAACATAAAATAAAAACAATAAAAACAAAATAGAATGCGCTGGTCATTGCCTCCTGCTGTGTCATCAGTATTTTGTTGTAGGTCGTGAAGGCAATGAACATTGCTTGTGTCGTCAACATTTTGTTGTATGTAGGTCGGGAAGGCAATGAACAGGCTGCACAGTCCATAAACTTGGTTAAATCGTCCTGGAAAGTCTATATATCTGTTCCCCGAGTGTGAAACGGGAAGACCACATACAATGCCCATATAAACCTTATCGAAGGGCAAAGATGGCGTGTCAGTTATTAACATGGGCATTTTGTTAGCAGGGGAACTCTTATTCTTTTGGCACTGTGGAATTTTTTTGACAAAGTTCTTAACATCTTTAGCCATCCCCTTCCACTTATACTGTTGTCTGATACGCGCTAAAGTTTTCTTGTTACCCTGATGCTGATTTCTTCTTTATCTGTTAAAAGCTCAGTAGCTTGGGGTTTGGGGGGCCTGTCCTTTCCCACTTCACCCTGAGATAGCACTGCACCCAAAGCTTCGTTACTTGCATCCGTTGTCAAAATTAACGCCTTTGAAAAATCTGGATATGCTAAGACTGGGGGTGTTGTAATGGCTTTTTTTAAATCTTCGAAAGACTTTTGATGCTCGCTCGTCCATTTGAATTTCTCCTCCTTTCTTAACAATAAGGTAATTGGGGCTGCTATTTTAGTAAAATTTGGAATGAATTTCCTGTAATAGCTAGCAAATCCTAAAAAGGATTGAAGTTCTTTGATATTTTTTGGAACGGGGAAATTCGTGACGCAACTTGTTTTTGAGGAATCCGAGGTTGCACCCGTTTCAGAACAAACATGACCCAAGTAGACAACCTCTTTGCACAAAAAGTTACATTTTTCGGTATTAAGTTTAAGTTTGAAGTCTCTTAACTTTGAAAATATGCGAACTAACTTGTCACAATGTTCATCCAAATTGGTACTATAAATGACAATGTCATCCAAATAGACAAAACAGTCTATTCTTTGAAGACCAGTTAGGATGTAGTTCATTATTCTTTGGAAAGTCGCTGGAGCACCTGTTAATCCAAAAGACATTCTGTTAAATTCATAATGTCCCAACCCTGTGCTAAAAGCAGTTTTTTCGCGGTCCTGCTTGTCAATAAGTACTTGGTGGTACCCACTAGCCAGATCAAGGGTTGTGAAGTCCCGGCAGTTTCCTAGCTGGTCAAGAATATCTTCTATTCTTGGCAGAGGAAACGCGTCTTTAATGGTTGCCTCGTTAAGTTTTCTAAAGTCAACCACAACTCGCCATCTCTTTTGCCCGTCAGCCCCTGGTTTCTTAGGGACGACCAAAAGAGGAGAGTTCCATGGTGACTTACTAGGTGAGATAATTTTATCGAGAAGCATTTGCTGCACTTGACTATGTATCTCATCTCTGGCTATTTGCGGGAGGCGATACTGCTTCTGATTGATGGGTCCTTGATCCGATTTAGTTTGTATTTTGTGTGTCAGGATGTCAGTATGCGTTAGCGGGTCTCCTTCCAGGTGAAAAATGTCATTAAATTGGATACAAATATTTTCGATTGAACATTTTTCTTCGTTGTTCAAACCGGTACCTATTTTAAGTGTAGCTAAAAGTTTAGAGAGTCGCTTATTTGGCTCTTCCTTGGTTATGTTAAGTATTGAATGCGTAGTACATTCGTTACCTTTAATTCGAAACTTGTAAAGTTTTGAAAGTTCGGCTTGAAATCTTTATCTAAGGAAAAGGGTTTGTCAGTGGCATTTATTATAGAGACAAACATATGGCTCCCCTTTACTCTGGATATTGTGTTAGCTAAATACACCCCTGGACTTAATTCTTGGCTTTGCACAAGAACATCGCGTAGCCCAGTGTTTACCTTTAACTTCACAATGGTTTGAGTTCGAGCCTTAGGGGCCAGTTATAGCGATACAGAAAACCAAACCGAAAAAATTTTCAAATGGAAAATTTTGTATGTTCTGATTCGATTTTTAAGGCAAATGCTACACTGATCGATGGCAATCAATGCAGAGAATTTTTTTTGTTCATAATAATTTTAATTGAACAAATACTTTTTGTCAAAAATGTAATTTTTTCTTTTTCTTTTATACGTACAACAGAAAAATGAATAAATACATTTTTAACAAAAAGTACAAGTTCAATTCAAATTTGTATTTGCAAAATAAATTCTCTGAGTTGGTTGCCATTGATCAGTTTAGCATTTGTGTTTTAAATCTGATTATACTATACCAAATTTTCCATTTGAAAATTTGTTCGGTTTGGTTTTCCGTATCGCTATAAGTGGCCCCTTAATCTCTTGATTTGGGAATAATTTTGAATGTTTGGTACAATTTATTTTCTTGTTTGGTTTGCATGGACATTTCAATGGAAACTCTGAAACCAACTGCCTCTGTTTATCTAAGAACTTTAAAGTTTTCGTCACAGAGTCAATTACCGTGTGGTTCCAGAGGATATCGCGGCCTATTATACCATCAGCGGGTATGTCAGTTAGACCATCTACTATATGCCATTTTAGATTAAAATCCTTTCCCAAACTTCCACTTGATTGAATTGTACCTAAGGTTGTACATTTTACTATTCCCACCAAATGCTCCACCTAAATTTCGTATCTCCGTTTTACCTATTTTTGTCTTACTTTTCAATACACTCCTTTTCAAAAGGCTTGTATCTGCACCTGTATCTACTAGTACAGTTATTTTGCCTCCTTTTGCCTCTGGCAAAGCTTTTTCTACAAAGACATCGTTCTTGCTTAATTTGTTTATTAAGCAGAGTCTATTTCGTTTTATGTCACAAAAGGTATTATTTTGTTTAAGGATATTGGCAAATCTTTGGCATGTAGCTAAAGAAAATTGATAAGCCACCTCGTATCCTAGAATGCATACATTTAGAATATAAAACACTAAACTCAGAAACTTGCTCTGTAAATTTAAATTTTTAGCTAGAGGTTTATGCAGACGACTTTTTTTTCTGGGAAGTATTTTTTTTGGAACAAGAAGTTTGGCTGAAGACGTTTTGCGATTATCATCTAAAATAAGATTGGTGTCAGAAAAATTTGAAAAATTGTTATTTAAAATAAGTTTTTTGGGATTAGGAGTTAAGGGTTTAGATTTTATGGTGGTGGGGTCTGCGGTTGTTTTCGGGGTGCAACTCAGTTGTTCTGGTTGCCCCCCTGCCCGTTTCCCGCCCCTTTCTTTGCCAAGTAGTTTCTTTTACTATAGCAATTGTCTTTGGAGTGTCCTACCTGCGAACACCATTCACATTTAAGTCTCGGTTTTTGTGGTTTTGACGCTGTTATATAAACTTCGGCTTTGGCACATGTTCCCTGGGCATGGCCATATGCCTTGCAGGACTCGCAGTATGGTGTGTTTTTTCTTACTCTGCACTCAGCATATGTGTGGTTTGGTTTACTGCAGAAACCACACTTGATAACATCTGCATTGTGTCCACCAGAATGTCCTTTACTTCGAGGGAAACTAGATGTAGACCAATCTTGGTGATTGGCAGGAGTGGTATTCGAAAAAGATTATTTGAAAAAGGGTTGTTTGAAAAAAGGTTGTTTGAAAAAGGCCTGTTTTGTAGCTCTTGTGGTACAGAGTGTGGTAGCAGGGGGTTATACTCAAATGATTGACGAGGCTGAAAATTTTGCGGGACAGAAGGGTTAGCAAAAGATGAATTCTGCAAATATTTACCAAAAGAATCTTGCGGATATCGGGGATGTAAGAGCTGAGACGTTTTAAGTGCCGTGTCGGCAAGAGTCTGCAGTTCATCCCCACTGACTGTTAACATAAACTGACGCAATGCCGAATCTATGAGACCAATTTTAAAACTGGCTATAACTGAATTTTTGAGTTCTCGCTTTAATGCCACTGATTCTGTCTCTTTATAGCTTGCGTCAATAATGTCTATCGCCTTTGTTTGGAGGGTAGTCAGACGCCTGGCAAATGCATGAACATCTTCCGTCGCAAGTTGGTGGGACTGTTTTATTTCTGCAGTCACGCAGTCCAACGTTCTAACGGTCAGATATGTATTTTTTATTAGATCCTCAAACTTCTTAAGAGTATCTGGTTGGTTGCCTCTAACCAACTCAAAGGCATCCCCAATTAATCTGGTTGACAGCATTGTCACGTAAACTGGTTCGCTACCCTCGTCAATACATTTGAGACCTAAAGAGCACGCGTTAAGGAATTCATACACCTGCCCTGATAGGTTGGGTGTTCTTGCCCCGGAGAACTGTGGCACGATCTGCGCAATTATCTTTGCGATCTTCTCGTTAGCCATATTTGCGACTGTTGATTTTTCTGCGGTCTCTTTGATTAAAATTGACTGCAAAGATGCAATTTTTTCCTTAAGACGTATTTTTATTCTCCGAAATTCTTCTTCTTTTGCACTGTACTCCTGCTTTAAGCTGAGAAGTTTTTGTGCTTCCTCTCCGTTCCTCTTTTGTACCGACAGGGAAGAGTTTAATTCTCTTTTTAACTGGGTGTTATGTAACTGAAGCCCAACAATCTCTAAATTCAATTTTGATATTGTTTCTTCGGCTTCAGTGTTCACCCGCTCGGCCTCAAGCTGGCTGCGGTCTAAGCTAACTCTTACCTTATTGATATTGTTAAGCTCAGCCCTTAGCGCCTGGATTTCACCTTGGTGATTATCCGTAAGCCTGTTAACTGCTTCTAAATACTCTGTGAGTATAAGATCAGTTACCTCGAGCCTGGTAAACTTACCCCACTGAGAACTTTATTGTGCATATATAAGCGCATATACTTCCCTTTTTGTTATTGCTTTTAGTTCGAACAACAAAGTATGGTTGAAATTTTTATTTTCTTGACCTTGGTATTTTAGCTCTTTTTTCAATTGATTAATTTGTTCTATTAATTAAGCTTCAGAACCTACTATATTGTCCATAAACTAAAAACAATGTTTTTTTTTTACGATAAATAAAAAACAACAAAAACAAATTGTGAAGCCAAAACCAAACGATGTATAACAAGAACTAGAACTAGAACTTGACCTACATACAATAAATTGAAAACGTCGGTTGCAATTTTTACTAACCTACCTCAAAGAGAAATTTAATACGATAATTAAAAAAAAAAAAAAAAAAATTGAAGCCTAAAGGTCACAACAAGCAAAAACAACAAGAAAGAAAATGTACACAACAATCAAACTCTGGCAAAATTTAAAAAAATGTATATAATACTCGTAAAAAGTTATTGTAATACTTGCGATTTTTATATTTTTTTTTTAATTCCTCTTTGGCGTTCGTCGTTATGCTGCTACCTGCTGACTGTTGTTGAAACTTTTTTTTTATATTTATTGGAAATTTGTCTTTTCAATATTTACTTGCACTTGAACTTTTTATTTCTTTTTTTCACTAGTCGATGGAACACTTTAGAATGTTTTTAATTCCTCTTTCCTTGAAATTGTTTCACAAATTTGCTTTATTTTATGCAAACGTTCACATGAATGAGGTTTCTTTTTTTTTTTTTTATTTCACGAATTTCTCTATTCTTAACAAAATTCACTATTCTAAGGATTTAATTTTTATTAAAAATGTTTAAAAAATCGAGGTTCGAAAACCGGCTGCGCCAAAATGTTGAGTAGGTATAATATAGAACAACCGTCGCGTTTGGTTAACTTGATAAGACTCAACTTAGTCCAAGAGACCAAGCCAGAACTTCTACTTGGCTGACCTCCAGAATACATTACTCAGCTACTGCTGAAGTGCATTCCGGAAGACAACCTTGCCCCACTGAGCCATTGGGTCACAGGTGTGATACGGAAGTATTATATGTTGACAGCTTGCCATGACTCAATGGTACATTATGGTGTTGTGGGCATAACACATGCACATACAAATACACTTTCTATAACAATTGTAAACTTCAAGAGCACCTGTATCCTTAAAACTTTGTTTATGTTTTTGACTTCAAAACAAAAAAACAAAACAAAATATTAATATAAAATCCTGACTGATTGATATTTCAAATAAATGATTTCTCAGTTTCGCTAAGTTAGTTTTTAGTGTATTTTTTATTTTCCTTTTATTTTATTTTTTTCGTCAATTTTCTTATGTTTTTAATACCCTATAGCCTAATCGGGACGGAGGCTAATACAACAAATCAAAAACCATGAAAATCGGTTCAACCGTTCTCGACTTATAAGTGTTCGAACAAACACGACTTTGTTTTATATATACACCAAAAAAAAACTTTAGTAAAATCTTTACGAAAGACTTTCGTAAATTTTTTTTTGGTACATTTTACGAAATTTATTAAATTAAACGAATATTTCAAAGCAAATATAAGATGCAAAATACCATGTGTTACGCAAGTTTCGTAAAATAAACGAAAGTGCTTTCGTAAATTTTGTTTTACGAAATTTTAGTAATATGTACGAAAAAATTCGTTTATTGTACTTAAGTAATATGATATTTTTTTAAACGCCTTATTTCCTTTCTGTTTTGTATTACCATTACTAATATTTTCGTCATATTACAAAAAAAATTTAAATTTACCAAAATAATCGTAAATTTGAATCTTTTCGAAATATACCTGATGCAGGAAATGTATGTCATTATTTTTGTGCAATCACCAACATTTTCGCAAAGTTACAAATATTTTGCAATAATTATATAATGTATATAAAAACAACCGCCATGTTAAATTTGAAATTAAGGAAGCTAAGTCATTGTCGTTTGTGTTTCAATTTTGAAAGTGTTTAAAAGTGAAAAAATGTATACATAAGAAAGTTTTTTTGTTTAAATAAATCATAAAACAGTTAAAAAATAATAATTCATTTTGAACAGTAGTGCGGTGTTAGTATTAATCTTGAAATCAAATAATAATTAAATAATAATAAAATACTGGTAAGTTTGAATTAATTGTCTTACATTTTATATATTTTTCTGATTAACTTTTTTAATTTAACATTGTAATATGTAAACAATTCCGCGTAAAGTGTTCTTTATAATTAGTAACACCATTTTATCAAATTTCCAAAGTATTATAAATGTTTTGTGAGTGTCAAAATTGGGTAAGTTGCATATAAAGGCCCAACCATAATACGCGAAAGAAAAAGTAAGCAAGTGTCAAAACCGAACGAAAAGTTTCCTTCCGATTTGTAAAGTACATCAGTTGCCCATAATAGCCTTAAAAATAAGAAGAAAGAAAGAAGAAGAATACCCTTTAGAAAAAAAAGAATGTCAGATTTTCGCACGTAATGTACGACTCAAAGCGTACATTACGTACGAAAACGCAAGTGAACGAAACTTGCCGAAACTGAACAAAAAGCCATTTCGGGTTGGGTATACAAATCACATGTATTTCTACTGTTTCGTAAGTCAACGTACGTACCATTCTTCAATTATGGTTAGCCCTTATGGTGTGACAAAAAGGTTGAGTTGAGACAAGAACAAAATCGTACGGGAGGGGGTCTATTCCCCCTCCCCCCGTTAAACCGTTCTATGTTTACGAATGATTTCGTGCATTGTACAAAAGATTTTGTTATTTTACTAAATAAAATACAAAATTTTTTGTATAATGTAGGTACGATTTTATTCGTACCGAGTCTACGAATCATTTCGTGCATTGTACAGAAGCATTTCGTAAATATGTGCACTAAAGCATTTGTAATTTTTATTTGGAAAAATTGTAGTTCAATTACAAATGCCTATTCGTACAATGTACTAAAAACATTCAATTTCCGAAAATTTTAGTAATATATACCAATTATTTTTGTATGGTGTATAGACTAGCTGATCCGGCAAACTTTGTTCCGCCTTTAATTGATTGAATTTCCCTTTCGAAAGTCTAGCCTCTTTTAAGAAAAAATTAAACAATTGATATTAAATTGATTAAAATTACTTTTATTTAAACAGAAATGATTAAGTCACTGCGAACTTCTTCGCCTTTGATTATTGTCGCTTGGATGACGTTGTTTATGAGTTTCTTCACTGTCAACCGAGTTCCCTTGCATAGTTTTGGTTGGTTCAGATTTCGCAGCATTATGAAGACAGAACCGACTTGGAGTTGCAAATTGTGCGGTGGTAGACCAGGAACATCCAACGAATTCAAAAATTCAATTGGATTGTTTGTTAATGCGTCATCATTTGTTACGCGATCCACCGATTTGAACGAATGCAATGGAGCTGCGATTTTATTTTGAATGTTGAAATTCAAATCATCGACGTCCTTATTTTTCGCGCGTTCACTGAGCCAATGGTGATTCAAATAATTGTGACCGAGCGATGTTAGGGAACACTTTGCTGATGAGTACTTCCTTCTATGATGTGAATTCACAAAAATTCAGCGGGAACGAAATCAGGCAAGTTGCAGCATCAACGGTAATTCGACCATTTCCAATTGCCAATTGTTTTTTGCAAAATCATCGGCTGATGGATCGTTCTGCAACGCAACTCGCATGCTCGTCATCAACTCCAGCTTCTTTACGTATCGCCAGAAATACGATAATTTTAGGCAAGCGTTGAGTTCATCTGCAGGCGTTTGATCGCGGGATTATTGGAGATCTCATCGTTCATTTGAAGTACGGGATTTGACGTTGTTCTTCGAACTCGATGCAAAATATCGTCAGCCATGTTGTCCTTGTATTTTTCCCACAAAATGAGGGGGTTCGATGGAAAACATGTCGAGATGATGATGGCAAACAATGTACAAATTTGAGTTGCAGGCGCAGAAACTATAGCATCGGGAAGTGTTGCGTCACAATGATTGTCGTTGTCAAGCAAATGCATCCGCTGACAGGCTTCTATAAATGTGGTACACAGCACACCATCAATAGTCCGCGGGTTCTCGTACGAAGTTCCACCAGGCACATTGACCAAAAGCAATCGCAGATATAAGCAGTCGTCCATTTTTTTGGATGAACAGTATAGATACGACCAAGTGCATCAGTTGAACACACATCCGCATATCCTGCAACAGCTTGCTCTTGTTTTCGAAGTTGAAGTTTTGTACGGCGCATTCCAAATACAATAGCGCGGCTTTTCCGAGTAGAGCAGCGTTCTGGCAGACGGGTCACTTGCACAGGTGGAGAAGAAACCCGATTGTTTTTTCAAGTGAAAAAAAAAATTTTAAAAAAAACCGACTCCGTTGTGTGTTTACCTGGTTCAAAACAAATCCAACAAAAAAATTCTCATGCAAATCGGATAATATTCAGCCAAGTTATCCTTGTACAAAGATCAAAGTCATAATCTGGCGATATTTGTTCGGCGATTTTGTGTTTTAACGATTTTTAAAAATTACTGTCCAAAATTTTAAAAATTCGGCTACGCTATGTGTTTACCTGGTTTAATAAAAACCCAACAACAAAATCCCCATGCAAATCGGATGATATTCAGCCGAGTTAGGTGCGTACAAACAGACACCAATTCATTTTTATATATATAGATATACTAGCAGACCCGGCCACGCGTTGCTGTGGCTAAGGTAGGTATGTTATGTATATATATGTCAAATGGTAAATTATTATTTTCGAATAATCATGAAATCGTTATAGCGGGTATAAAAATGATTGAAATTTGAATTTTCGTAAAGTAAAGAGAATCAACATTATTAATCTAACCTATGAAGTTTGTAACAAATGAGTAAATTACAAAGTTGATACTTAAACATGTAACATTTAATTTTAGAAATGAAGTAGGTAGGGTAAATAATTCTTTATTCGTAACAGTAATATTTATTATTTTGAATTATAAATATTTTTAATTCAATATTAGTTCAACACTAATTGGTGCACGATATTCTTTGTTAATCTGTATCTAGCTAACACAAATAGATTCGATGGTTTCCCCACACGTGAGCATGCAACATAAAGTTGCCCATGGGAAAAACATTAAAAAAAACCGTCTTCTATTATTTATCATCTGCAACCTTCTACCATCTAGAATCTTCTACCATCTACCATCTTGTTCTATCTACCATCTGCTACTATCAAAAATCTTCTATATCATCTACCATATCCTGCCATCTTCCATCTTCAAACATCTATCATCTTCTACCATTTACCACTATCTACCATTTACGATCTTTTACCCAACTACCATCTTCTACTATCAACTATCTTCTACCATCTACCTTCTTATATAATCTACCATCTCCTGCTATCTACCAACTTCCATCTTTTACTATCAACTATCTTCTACCATCTCCTACCATCTTCTACCAACTACCATCTTCTAACATCAACCATCTTCTACCATCTAGCATCTTTTACCTTCTTCCATCTAGAATCTGTTACGGTAAGATTTACCGCAACAAAAATCATTCATTTGGTTCTTAAAACCTGGTCACATCGTGCGCTTTTGGCACGGTTCAACTCTCGATATTTGTTTCCGCTCCATCCCATCCATTCCTATTTTTCGACCCACATTTTGAGTCCGTTGTCCTCTGGGAGTTTTGAGAGTGACTCGGAGAGGATAACTAAGCAGGTTATTTTACATCGGGTTGAGCCAGCGGACGAGCTGGAGACTTGCCCGCAACGTATTCTAATTTAATCGTGCTGAGCCAGCGGATGAGCTGGAGACTCACACGCATCAGTCTATCGTGTTGAGCCAGCGGACGGGCTGGAGACTCGCACGCATAGTAAAGAAAGTGATGAAGCTTTCCAACGAGTTCGAAAGAGGAGCCCACAACAACACAACAAAGTGTGAATTATAGTCACACCACCGTATATGTAGAATGGCCGAGTGCCCACCGTAAAGTGTCTGATATCAAAGAAAGATAGCAATGATGTTTTCCTTTTTAAATATTATCTGCGCGGAGGTCTACGGAATTAAGATTATTCTTGTTCATTTTGTACCATTTTAGTTGGAAAATGGTTAGGATTCTTTCCAACAAAAATATTCTTCTCAAAGCAATTAGTTTGGGCCGGTTTGGGCTGGGGACTTTGCGCGTGGTGTCGTAGTTTTTCACTTGCCTTTTAAAATTAAATATAATTGACGTTATACGGCTGAATACGTCCACTGAGCCTACGAGGATCGCATCCTCAACGCATAGGATCGCGTGCAATGGTTTCACCGCTCTCAGTCGCACGTCTCTGCATAGATGGGCGAGATGCTGCTGCATGACTGAGACAAGAACACCACCACGCAAAAGATCCGAAGAGGATGGCTATATGGTCGGGGCGAAGTGGACAAGCCAAGCCTCCATTTTGGATGACGATTCAATTTTTGGATTTGATAGAAAAAAGAAGCAATTTTTGAGATTTAAGAAAAAGATTTTGAAAAAAAAGTGAAAAACTAGGAAGCGAAACCGGAAAAAAATAGAAGTTTAAAGTTGTAGAAGAAAGACTGTTGATTAAAATCTTGGAGGCGTCAAGCGTTGAAGAAGGATATTCTTGTTGGAAAATATTGATAAAGCTAAGTATTTCTTTGTCTGGTGGTTTCCAGAAATTTTAGCTTGTTAATTGTTTGTTTGATTTGTTTCTTTTGTTAAATTCGTTTTTGTTTGTGACCCTATGTGGGGCAAACAAATTTATATACTCGTAAAGTAGACCTTCGCTGATTTCTCGTTTTCTCCCAAGATTGTGGGACTCGTGACCTTGTTTTATTTTAACCTTTCCTTACCATTGAGATCTTTCTTTGTGTCCATTTGACACACCCCTTTGTTTGCTTCTTTTTGTTATTTGCTTCTGTTTTATTTTCGAGAATTAGCCTTCTGCTAATCTCGAAAAACTATTGTTCTTGCTTTTTCTTTTTGTTGAA
This sequence comes from Platycheirus albimanus, assembly GCA_916050605.2. Lineage (NCBI taxonomy): Eukaryota > Metazoa > Arthropoda > Insecta > Diptera > Syrphidae > Platycheirus > Platycheirus albimanus. The sequence continues at coordinate 250,123,088 of OU696696.1, read as the reverse complement.
AAGACTCTGGGTTTTCGTCCAGGCCTTCTGCCAAGGTTTCCCATACCAATAACTTCCAATCAATAAAATAATTCAACTTCCCATTGGGAATAATAATTCTGTAGTTCAATTATTTACAATTGAAGACATTTTTCAGATTTATATTGGTAAGGCAAACTACCATAAAAGTTTCCTGGCGCCCACCCTGTAACGTAAATATACTTATATTTACGTTCCACTCCACCTATCATCAATCGAACATTCTTTTGATTCGATCCTTTTTTTTTATTCTAACAATAATAATAATTTTCCATTCCATCATACACGATCGACGAACCCCCCTTGCTGACTAGTCGGGAGGACTGCAAATACAATTGCAGTTGTTGTTGCAATTTTCCTTATCCATTCTCTCTTTTATTTTGACATTTCGTCAATAACGAAATTTCTTTGCGCGGTGCCGGTTGCACATTTGTTTACTCGTTGTTCTTTTTAATAATTAATTAATATTGGATTCGAATTAATCCAAAGTTACGCGGTCTATTTGTTTCGTCTCCCTAATAAATTATTCTCTTCATAAATTAATTTAAAATTCGGGTTATTTTCTTTAACATAAATAAAATTGCAACAAATCTTCTCCCATCTACCATCTTGTTCTATCTACCATCCTCTTCGATTTACCATCTTCTAGCATCTACCATCTCCTGCTATCTGCTATATACTGTCTTCTAACACCTACCATCTTCTACCATTTACCACCTTCTACCATTTACCATCTCCTACCATCTACCATCTTCTATCGTCTACCATCTCCAGCCATCTGCCATATACCATCTTCCACCTTCTACCATCTAGAATCTTCTGCCATCTACCATCTTCTACCATCTACCAAGTTTTACCACCAACCATTTTCTACCATTTACTTCTTTAAAAAAGTGTTTCTTTAGAAAGCTTCTTGAAGTTAAAATTTTTTAGAATACCTATGTATACATATATGTACATACTTTCTGAAGTTAAAATTTTTTAGAATACCTACATATACTAAACATATGTATTTACATCATTTAAATGAAATCTGTAGCGTTCAAAAATATAACATACTAAACAATAAAACAAAATCGTGTTACACAAACACATACATATCTTGTTTGTGTATGTAACGATATTTTGTACTTCAAAACAAAAAACAATACACTAATATAATCAAATTTTGACTGATAAATTTTTCAAATAATTGACACTTTTATACTCCTTATTTTTTTTTTTTTTTTTGCACGCAAAGTAGGTCGTCGTAATTTTTCGTTACACCTTCCCTGATTTTCAATAAATATATCAAGATAAAAATTTCCAAAATTGGTCCACCCATTCTCTTCTTCCTTAGAAGATGCTACCAGATTTATTACCATATTAACAAAATGCACGAAAATTATTTTCGTGGTACATAGTTGTACTGAATTTTGACCAAACTTCACGGAAACCTTCGTAGTCATCCTTAGAATGTCCTACGCAAAAATTAATTACTAATTTAACAAAATGCACTACAAATGCACTAAAAATGCATTTGTGTCAAACCGCTTTATAAATTGAGAAATAAACTATCCTTTCTTTTAAGTTGGATCAAACTGCACACAGTTTTCAAAATTTGATTAAAATCTGTTCATTAGTTTAGGAGTTCATTGCGGACAAACAACGTGACACTCGATTTATATATATTAGATAAAATTTATCACTAAGTATGAAATACCTTGTCAGACATACATGTACTTCGTACTAATATTATAAATGTGAAAGTTACGATGTCTGTATGTTTGGATGTTTGGATGTTTGTTGCTAACTTTTCTTTTTATCCCGGTAAAATGTATGGTTCGTGGGATAGATTTGTTTTAATTTTTCCAATCACGCCAGATCCAGAATGGCTAAACGTATCTGGATGAAATTTGGCACAGAGCTAGATTATAATCTGAAACATAGGTTTCTTTTTATCACGGTTAAATGTAGGTATGGAATTATAAAGCTATAAAAGAAGAAGAAGCTAGATTACGATAGACGACTCCTCAAGCTGCAGTCTACTTCTTGATCAGCTGAAACGCGAGCGAAGCCGCGGGTAAAGGCTAGTATTTCAATAAATACAAATATTGTTATTATGGAGTTCAAAAACTTCTTCAATCTTGAGTTTTCGCTTTCTTTGGGAATAACCCAGGACAAGGACATCGACTAGCTTACCTCAGCCTAGTTACATGAAATTGATCAATATTGAGTATATGTAATATTGTCGATAATACGAGTCAGATACCCTGCTATTTCTAACTTCGTTTACATTTAATATTAATACATAAGACTACTGTTTTGTTTTTAAATTTCAAAATCGATTTTCGAATGTGATCTTCCTTCAAAATGTATACGGTACCGTGGATAATGGCCATAGGAATTAAGTCCATAATGGCGTTAATTCACATTTTGTTATTTCGCAGTTCTTTTTTGGGAAACTTTAATTTCCTTTTGCGTAGATACATCTCGCATCCGCTTTATGAAAAAAATCACCGCCGCCGTCCAGCAGGAACCACATTTGGGCCATACGAAATCGGTCATTTTATCATCGTTCTGTAGCGCTCGCCATTGACGGAGACCGCTTCAACGTCGTTTTCGAAAAATTACAGAGACAGACCAATGACGCTGCCGACCTCAACTCCACACCAAACGGTACATTTTTGAGGATTCAGTGTCATCTGTTAGTACCCCGTGGCGTAGTGGTTTGTGTGTCGGACTGCCACGCCGAAGGTTCTGGGTTCGATCCCTGACGACTCCACCTAAGTTCTTTTCCGGGGTACTGCCTCTTGCGAGGAAGTGACTAATAATCCAAGAGTTATTATTGTCATGGAAAGTGCTTCTCTGTTAGCCGTTCGGATTCGGCGGTAAATTGTAGGTCCCTTCCATTTCTGCAGAATATCAACGCACACACAAGAATGGTTGAGAGTCATAGGCTTCAGCCCCGCTTGGAGCTGATGTGCCAACAATTTATTTATTACAGTGTAATCTGGTGAAACACGTGTGGGTTGGCGTCCCGAAAACTCCCAGCGTTTGAATTAACTAACACTTAGGTACCTATGTTGATAGTAAATTTGTATCATTTGGATGTGATGTCCAATCGTGATTTCGCATTCGTGACCGAATGATTAACTACAGGTTTGACAAATGTCACCAAAGTAACATTCCCCCCACAGGCTGCCAAAATCCACCTGTTCCAATTCAAAAGCCCTTTATAATAGCAGCCAGATATAGCAAGCAAAATAAAATGTAATCAATTGCAACAACGTGATTAAATAAAATGCACGACTGGGTCGCACGAACTTGCTCTTATGTGTGACAGTGGTGTAGGAGCTTGAGATTTTGATAAAAACACATTTTTCAAAACTCTTAAATAAATACTTAAACTAATTTGAGCTTAAAAAAAGTACGCCATTTTATTTCTTGGATAAATTTAAATTTATGAGAATAAATTTATAAAAATCTGTGGAGCGGTTTTTGAAAAAAAATTTCAAAAAAAAAAATCAAAAAACGCCATTTCATAGGTATTTAGCAAATACATTTATTTATAATTTTTAGAAAAAAATTTGATCGGCAGTTTTCAAAATATTAAGTTTTTTTTCTTAAAAATGCTTTTAAAAATACAAGAAATATTTTTCAAAAATATTGGTATGCAGTACAAATTGAGCTTCCTACAATTATATATGTGTGAAATTTCGAAAAAAATCGGTTGAGTCGTGTTCGAGATAGTCGAAAGCAAAAAAAAACGGTCCTATGGAAAGTACCGTTCTTAGCCATTTTCTTAAACTTTTTTTTCAGCCATATGATTGGTCCTACCTAAAAAGCAACACTGATTTTTTAAATCGAAATACTTAGAGCCATTTTTGAAAAAAAACCGTTATTTTATAAAAAAAAAAAATTTAATTTCCCCTCTGTACAATACCTAAAAAACTCTATATACCAAGTTTGAAGCAATTCGGCCCACCCGTTTGGGCTGTAGGTCTCTATACATACAGTCAGACAGACAGACATTCAGACGGACAGAATTTTTAGACCATCTTTTTTCGTCTCCACTATCATCGTAATGTCATGTTTGATTGTTATCTCAAAACTTTTTTTTTTCTTATAGTACCTATATTCGCAAGTAAAAACGAACATAATACCTATACGAGTATTAATTTAAAACTTCGTGACTACAAATTACCACTACAACCCCTTTGAAATGCGTCGACTGCGACCTATTCAGTGGAAAACTTTTCATCAACTTCAACATGTTGGAAACTTAATCCAATTAATGAACAAAGTTCTCTTGCCTCGAATGAAATTTAATACTCTGTCAACAAACATCTTACCTCAGAATTAAAAAATTGTTTTTTTATAAACTCAAAAGTAAGTTTTTTATTATACTATATTTTACTATGTATGAAGGTATTATATTATTAACGGGAACACTTAAAACCACATAGGTTCAGTGGTTTTTGTGGTCATTTATGCAATTAATTCGTTACGATTCAATTATCTCATTTTTTTTTTATTTATTGTCAGAGGCAACTTGTTTCTTGAAACCATCAATATCACAAAGTTATTCTTTCAGATTGGTTATGACATTGACTGATCTGGTTTCTCGTTGAACATTTAATTATTTTGATTTCAGTGTTGTACAGTATATTATCTTTTCATTAAAGTTCATAGAAAACAGATTTTGTGAGATTATCTACTTTTATATTTTCTGAGAGTGGGTCGAACAAGCAAAAATGTTATGACAGGTCATCATTGCAACGCCTTCAATGCTTCAATGGAGATAATTTATTTGAAATAATTTGTGTAGATTGACGGATAACTCATACCGAACTCATCAGAGTTGTTAGAAATATAGATTCAACAAATAGCTACCTACTTTTTTTGTCAATGTTATTTCCCCTGTTATAAGTAAAACTGTAAAAACAAAAAAAAATTGAATTCCAGATCGTTTTAAATTATAGCATGCCTTATTCAAGAATATGAACGAAAGAAATTTTTAAACTGCATCAATGAGAAAAATGTTATCAAATATTTATAGGATCTCCCCACTTTTTAAGTGTTTTTTTTTTATGTAATGTAATCGCACTCAAATGGTTGTGAATACCCTTACAATGCATTAACATGTGTGGGAGTGGAGAGAAGGAATAGAAAGAAAAGACAGAATTTTTGAGGTTACAGAAGTAGGTACAGATAATTGAAATAATAGGTGATAATTATCTCACAAAAATCCCACGGGTTGCGTTTATAGTTGAAACTGGAGGAATAAATAAAAAATGCTGCCTAGGCTTGATTTGTAATCACCACTTTAGAGCTTAGCAACGAAGCACTACATTCACTATATCATTGCTTTCCGCTCATTTTTAGTTGAAATTATTGGTCCTCACTTCTGTAAAAAACGAGACCAGCCAAGGAGACTGTTATAGAGTCATGATTTATGACTTTTTAGTTTTTAAATTGATTTGCCTTGATCTGGGGGAACTGTGATTTCAACAAGACAGTGCAACATGTCACACAGTGATCAAAAACCTGAATTCAAGATTGGACTACATCCAGCCACGGTGGCCAGTGGCCATATATGTCAAAAAATCATATTCAAATAAAAATGGCAAAGCATTATCTTTGAAATAAAGCCAATATTATGGCGGATCATTTCTAGTAATATTTACTTGCTCTAAAGGGAATATTGGTTTCGTGCAGAAAAAAAAATCGATGTTTTAATAGCTTTTTCATGTCATGCTACAGTCAACACGGCTTGACGGATTGTGTTCAAACTTGATATATAGCAGTTTGAAGAAAAACGGTTGTCGAGGTTTTTTTGTTTCGTTTTAGCCAGGCTCAAACTGGTACCTTTCAAGTAACGGTTTTTCTCATTTTGGATTTGCTGGAAAACGGCTCTAACGATTTTGATTAAACTCAGAATTTAACTTACATAAAATATTTCTAACAAAACTGCGTTCTTTGTTTTTGGATTAAATGGTCGTAACGAAAATCAGGTTTAAACGGCTTTTTTTTAAATGGCCAAAAGTTCGCAACGGTTTGATTGAATTGACTCGAGCTTCGTTTAGCATAGTTCTTTATAGTGTTCTATAAGATGGAATTGCAATTTTTTCGGTAAAGCATTTTTCTAAAGGATGGTTCCCATACAATGAGCCGTTGAGTTTTAGCCAATTTATTTTTTTGGTTTTTTTCTAATTTTCTCAAAAATGGCTCTACCGATTTTGATTAAGCTTTTTGTATCATATTCTTTTAGTGTTTTTAAGAGAACTGCGTTTTTAGTTTTTGGCAAAAATGCTAATAATGGAGATCTGGTCTTAACGTCTTTTTTTCAAATGGTCAAAAGTTGTCAACGGTTGTATCGAATTCATTAAAACTTGGTTTTGTATAGTCCCTTACAACTCTCTATAAGAGGCATTGCTTTTTTTACAGTTACTATTTTTCAAATGGTGGCTCCCATATAAAGAGCCACTAGGTTTTGGCCATTTTTTTTAGTTTTTTCTAATTTACTCAAAAAAAGCTCTACCGATTTTTATTAAACTTTGCATGTAATATACATAGAACGTTTCGAAGAACACTGCATTTAATTGTTTGGCTACAAATGAAAATAACGGAAATTTGTTTTAACAATTTTATTAATTTGGCCATAAGCGGAAATTTATATCATTTATAGCACCCAAAAGATGATATCTAAATTTTAATTATTAAAAGGTATATCGGGTTTTGCAGTTTTAACCAAAATATTGTAGTTTTCCCAAATTTTTCAAACATGAGTTCTTCATATTGCTAGAAAATTTTGTTTTCATCGTACTATTGCACCCACAGAGTAAGTACGTGCGACCCAGCGATGCGTTTTATTTATTATAACATGCATTTTGTATCAAGATAAATTGGCAATTTGTCCATTGAATATATAGCTCCACTTACAGTGTATCGTAAGCCAAGAACTCAACCAACGTACTTCCTAGACAATCCGGTCTTTATCTCTCTTTAAGGTTGCACTTCACTAAAATATACAGCAAATGGTCGAATCTTTTCAAACCCAAAGAAATTATCTTGTGACATAGTCTACCCTTCCACCCTATACAGGAGAACACATTCTGTGACTTGGTCTTCCCTACACCTACACTACACCCTTCTACTCAATACAATAGGACCGGAATGATAAGAGTCTTGTGAAGAGTCTTCCCGTTGCTTATCACATAAGTGATATTTGTCCATTGTAACGATATATGCAAATATCCGGGTATCGTGGACTGCCCCCTGGTGACATCATCTACTTTTTTTATCCTAAATAACAGCTAGATCAATCCTTTCTACTTACACTTGAATCTTTGCTAATGCTACACTGACAGCTCGCATCATTATCTCGTTAATTTGATTATCATCAGCTGAAACGAAGCATTGTCACAATTATTTGAACCGAAGCCAGCCCCTACAAATATGCAACACCAAGTCGCACACCCACCACACCGCATTGCACGACATTGCATAAGCCACACCCGATGTCCAACCAACCAATGTACACCAATGTACTTTATATAACAAAGAAATTAATTATTTTAGTAACATTGTTTCATTTATTCGTATAATTAACAGTGTTGTTGTAACATATTTCATAAATAGGAGTATACTTTGGTGGTGTTGTCGTCTTCCGCTTCGAGTTGAATCAGCTAACAACTGATAAAAAAGGATCAAGCTACCAGTATTAGTGGCAAAAAGATCCCCTCGAGCCAGAAGCGTCCTTTTTTGTCATTCCGCTCTCCAATCCTTCAATGTATAGGACGGACAGGGTTAAACCCATTTTACCCTGAATTTTGAATTTTCACCTGAATCAATTATTTATTCCTGGTACTGTTTGCTCGCCAGGACAGGGACGATTCCCACTAAATTCATTCCTCTCAATTACTCTTTTAGAAGGCGATTGGACACAGGGTTACTCGGGGTAATCCACCTAAATTTCCTAGTTTGCCAGCACTAGGACAGGGACGATTCCCACCAATTCATTCCTCTCGCTTCCTCTTTTAGAAGGCGATTGGACACAGGGTTACTAGGGGTAATCCACCTAAATTTCCATGTTTGCCAGGACAGGGGCGATTCCCACCAATGCATTTCTCTCGCTTCCTCCTCTAGAAGGTGATTGGACAAAGATTATAGATTAATTGTTCGTTATTGGTTTTCACAATATGTTTGTTTCTCTTAATGGCGGGTAATTTTAGGGTCGATTACAGCAACATTCGGGGGCTTAGAAAGAATATCTATGCCGCATTTGTCCATACTGCTTCATACAGGCCAGCTGTTTTGGCATTAAGTGAAACCCAAACAGGTGATAATTCTGATCCGTTAGAATTTAACATACACTAGAGTTCGCCCCGTGGTCGAAATTCGACCATTTCTCTTTTTTTTTTTTTTTTTTTTTTTTTTTTTTTTTTTTTTCATATATACATTCGCTGTTTCCTTACATGGTCCCCTTTCAGAATATATATAGGTTTGGCATATTTGTTTTGATTATGACAGAAAAAAAGGGTGGAAACTGGATTTTTGAACTCCGTATTAATATTTAACATACATGGGTACAGCTTAGTGCCATTATTCTTTTCCTATCATGGATAAGCCGTATACGTTAGAAATGACGTTGCTTACCAGCTTTTACCACAATATGGTCAGTGTTTAAACACAGACTTCAATTTCATGTGGTTTAAATTCACCGTACAAAAGCACGTCATCCATACATGTTTTATTTATAGAAGCCGAAATCTGGACAGTAACTCGACTTTTATCGAATTCGATGCACTGTCTGAATCCATCCAAAGGATTGTTTCCCTTTATCCTCGCACTGAAATTGTTGTTAAGGGCGATTTCAATGTCTACAATTCTTCGTGGCTTCGCTATTCTGGTCAGACAACACCCGAAGGAAGGTATGTTGAGTTCTTCGCTGAGTCTAACAACTTGACTCAGCTTGTCGACGAGCCAACACGATTCCCTGACCTTGCAGGTCATTCCGCATACACCCTAGACTTGTTTCTTACCTCTCATCCTGATAAATACACGATAAATGTATTATCGCCCCTAGGCACTTCAGATCATTGTATCATATCTTTCTCGTGTTCCAAGAGTACAGTTAAAGAAAACATCCCTAAGAGAACCGTATGGCGATACGAGAAGGCCAACTGGGACGGTCTCAATGATTTCTTCAGAAACTTTAACTAGTCACTATGCTTCCTCGATAGTGACGTAGACTCCAGCGCTGATATGATAACAAACATTATTCTCTGCGGGATGAGACATTTTGATCCGAATAGAACAAAAAGTATCAAACCAAAAGAGAATTCATGGCTCGACTTAAGCTGCAAAGAGGTTATCAAGGAGAGAGAGTAAGCTTCCGATGTTATAAAGCCAACTGTCATCGAGTCATAATGTTGAAAGGACCTTTATAACTTAAATTGTAACATCAAAAAATTAACCTGGCAACGTCGTGGGAAATTTATTATTAAAACCAAACGTCAAAAAAGAGTTGGAAAGATTAATTGCTATTCCTTTTTAAAATACAACCGAGAAGATTCTAGATCATTGGTCCCACGAGGTTGCTAGAGGTTAAATTGTAAGTTTCAGATTTTCTCTTTATTTGATAGATAAAATATGTATATTTTATGTTTTAAATAGAAAAATATATATTTGGAAAAGATAGAAAGTTTCGAAGTTGGTCGCAGGATAGAGAGCTTTACCTATGTAAGTCGATTATAATTGTATATTTCGCTTGTATAAATATTGAACTTTAAAAAACTTCTTTTTTATATAGTAAATAAAATCAATTCATTGTTACATTGAAAAGAACGATTTTTATTTGGGAGAAGAAGTCGAAGTCCTACAGATCCGCAGGCCAACATCATTTTATTTAATAGTGTTTTTGGTTTTAATTCCTTTGCACGATGTCATCCCCGTCCGATATGCAAAATAGTTGTGCTGGAACAGAATGTCATTTGCCCGATGACGAGGAGATGGTTTCCTGTGATACCTGTAAACGCTGGTGGCACTACGCATGTGCCAAATTCAACCCATCTTTATTCGATACAGAGACTCCCTGGTTTTGCAATTCGAATGATTGCAAAGAAGTTGCTGTAGCAGGTAAGGGTGGGGAAGGAGGTTCAGGCAGTAAAGACGTTAACAAAACTCCTGATTCTGAAGTTTTATCCTCCATCGATGTTTTGATTGAGGCTGCTAAGACGGCACAGTCGACTGTTGAAGAACGAGAAAAGGAAATTTCCAGACTAAAGGTTGAGATGGACAAGCTCAAGATGCAGTTGGTTAAAGCAGCGGTTCCAGTTCAACAAGTTGTGGGTCCCGCTCAGTCTCTAGAGTCGAAGAAGCTTTCGTTGGATAGACTGGAAGCAATTCGCCAAATCGATTGCAAACATCGTGAGATTTTGGTAGGTTCATCTGCTGCTCATTCAACTCCTCTGTCTTTAAACCCCCTGCGCACGTGGATAGTTTCCAGAACAAGGGAAAACCTAGTCATCAAAACAATTCACACGACAGTTCGTGGCATCAGTCGGATATGGTAAATTTGTTAACAATCTTGAATCGTAGCCAGGTACAGGACTTACCATCGTTCTCGGGACATGACAAGAAGGAATGGCCTTATTTTGAATCAGTTTTTAGGTCAACTACTTTAGAGGGCAGATACAATGACAAGGAAAACGTTGCGCGTCTAAGGAAGGCACTGACAGGTGAAGCCTATCATCTCGTGAGTGAACGCTTACGGTATTCGTCAGATGCGGAGGTGATTATGACTTCATTGCGAGCGATTTTTGGTAGACAAGATGTTTTGGTTCACAGTCTCACTTCGAATCTGCTAAAGTTACCAGCCTTAAGCTCAGGTAGTGACCCGAAAGTTCGTCAGTGGGCTGTAGTGCTGAATGGGTTTGTTGCAGATATAAAGTCGATGGACTTGGGAAAGGAGCTTGATAACAACTATGTTTTGACAGATCTTGCAAGCAAGTTGTCTCCCGGTCTTTACCACGACTGGCAGAAGCGAAGGTCAAAGAAACTTGACTCTAATATAGAAGATTTTGCAGTGTTTCTCACTGAGAAGCTATATGATCTCCCTCCTGAATTATCTAGGGCATCTAAATCATCAAGTAGTGAGAAAACAGGCAACTCAGCTCCAACGCGCAGGGTGCTGACGCATCAACCTATTCCTCCTATTCCTAATGGTGATGGTACTTGCTTGAAGTGTGGAAAGGCTGAACACATTTTAGTTGAATGTTCAGACTTTAAAGCGTTGTCGGTGGATGAAAGGTGCGCGTTTGCTAAAGTTAAGAAGATCTGTTTTAGATGCTTGAACCCAGCGCCCCATAGATGGAGAAGTTGTTCACCAAAGAAGTTATGCGGAGTTGAAGGGTGTTCGAAAGGCCATCATTTCTTACTTCATCCGTCATCTCCCGGTTCAGGATTGAATTCATCTGCGCCACCCTTTTTGCCGCAGCCGCAGATTCATTCGTCGCATTTGGGTGCTAAGGTTCCAGTTTTGTTTAAAGTTGTTCCTGTCCGCTTATACGGGAATAACGAAAAGACCTTGGACACATTTGCCTTTTTGGACGATGGTTCCTCTATCACGATGTTGGAAAGAGACGTTTACGATTCGTTGGAACTGAAAGGTGATCCAGAGCAGCTTACACTTCAATGGACAAAGGGTGTATCTAGAACTGAGGATTCGATGCGAACGAGCGTATATGTTTCTGGTGTGAATAAGCGGAAACGGCATATGCTAAGGAACATATATACGGTGAGGGGCCTAGAGTTGCCGTGTCAGAATATCGATATTTCTGCTTTACAACGGACGTTCCCCCACCTTAAAGATTTGCCTTTGATGGACTTGATTAACGCTAAGCCGAAGATATTGCTGGGCCTAGATCAAGCCAAGCTTCTTTTGGGTCGATGCCAGCGGTCTGGTAAGGATGATGAGCCTCACGCTATTAAGACGCTTCTTGGGTGGACCATCTTTGGAAAATCTAATTTAGAAACCAGAGTTGCTTGCGTTAAACCACCAAGCAGGGTTTCAGTTTCGTACTTCCACGGCATAACGAAGCAAGACGAAGAACTACACGATCTGGTTAAAAAACATTCTCAACCGAGGAATTCGGAGTACGAGCCCCTAGTGGAAATTTCGTGAGCCAGTCAGACTGCCGAGCATTAGAAGTGATGCATCGCACACTCAGCTATGTTGATGACCACTACGAAATCGGCCTACTGTGGAAATCCGATGAAGTCAAGCTCCCGAACAGTTATCCTATGGCTGAGAAACGTCTTATAAGTTTAGAGAGATCTTTGGCTCAGAAACCTGACTTGCTAGAGTGGAAAAATCAACACATGCGTGAACTCGTGGACAAGGGTTACGCTAGGAAGGCCTCAGAGGAGGATCTGAATGGAGAATGGTCAAGAGTTTGGTATACTCCAACATTTATCATTTTAAACAAAAACAAATTGCCGCCTAAGCCTAGGGATGTTGCAGACGTTGCTGCGAAGGTCCATGGAATTTCTTTGAATTCCCAATTGTTAAAGGGTCCAGATAACCTTGTTGCTCTTCACGCTGGACTTTTTAAATTTCGCGAACGACAAGTTGCTGTGAATGCAGACGTTCGGGAGATGTTTCACCGCATCAAGATTAAGGACGCAGACCAGCAGTGTCAGAGGATTCTCTGGAGGGATGGTGATGTTTCTCGTAAACCGTCGGTCTACATTATGCAGGTGATGATGTTTGGCCCTTGCTGTTCTCCAGCTACCGCACAATTTGTGAAGAATCATCACGTTAATCTTTTTCGAGAGGAATGCCCAGAAGCAGTTGATGGGTTAGTGAACCGTACGTACGTCGACGATTATTTTAATAGTCACGACACGGTGGAAGAAGCTGTTGCTGTTAGCAGAGACGCCATAAGAATCTGTAAGTCCATGAATTTCGATTTGGTGAGTTTTCAGTCGAATAGTCGTGCATTTTTAAATCAGATTCCGGAGGCGAATATAAAGCCTGGTTTAGTAAGCGTCGACCCTAACGAAACTGAGTGTTACGTGACCAAGATACTTGGAATGTTTTGGCATCCCTCCTCGGATCATTTGATGTATAAACTTAACGATGATGAATGCCTGACCAGGATGTCCCATGCAATGGCGGAGATTTCAAAAAGAGAGATTTTAAGAACCATTATGAGAATCTTTGATCCTCTTGGTCTTGTGTCTTGTTTTATTATTCGAGGCCGAGCTATTTTACAAGATATTTGGCGAGAAGGCTTTAGTTGGGACGAGCCAATTTCCGGTGTTTTGAAATCCCAGTGGTTAGATTTCATAAAGTGTCTGAGGCGAATAGAAGAATTAAGGATTCCTCGTACATACAGTTCTTTTTCACCTGACAGTTCAAGGATTAGTTTGGTGGTTTTCGTTGATGCATCGGAGAAGGCGTTTGCAGCCGTATCATATTGGCGGTTTGAGCAGAAAGGGGCAGTAGAGGTGGCGATCGCGATGGCAAAGACGAAGGTGGCACCAGTTAAGAAGTTATCGGTCCCTCGATTGGAACTGCAGGCGGCTGTGCTGGGGGTGCGAGTGGCAGAAACGGTAAAGAAGTCACATTCCATACAGGCTGATAAAGTCATTTTCATGTCTGATTCCAAGACGGTGCTCTCATGGATCAGTTCTTCGTCCTTTAAATTTCCTACATTCGTTGCAGTTCGCGTTGGTGAGATTCTTGAGACCACTAATGCACACCAGTGGTGGTTCGTTGGAACTGCTGACAATGTTGCTGACGACGGAACTAGATGGTGCGACTTTGGGGAAAGCATTGAAAGTGCGAGATGGTTTGCGGGTCCCGAGTTTTTGAGACGGCCTCAAGCGGATTGGCCAATAACACCAGGAAAAGCTGTGGCTAATAAGGTATGTGATATTAATTTACAGCCTAGATTTTCAGTTAACATACACCAGCGAACAATATCATTCGAAATTTACGACGAGTTGAAGGGAAGGTTCCGTGCAAGATGGTTTTCTGGAATCAGAGTGCTAGCCCTACTGCTTCGATTTAAAGATATTTTAAGCAAAAAGACTACTGAGAAGGAACCTTTCGCTATGCCGTCTGAGATTCTTCGTGCTGAAAATTGGTTATTCGGAAAGATTCAACAAGAAGCCTTTCCGGAAGAAGTTGATTGCCTGAGGTCGAATCGAGTTTTAAATCCCAGGAGTTCGTTATTGAGTTTGTCACCGATCATGGATGAAGAAGGAACATTGAGATTGAGTTCTAGAGTGCAGAAGGCGAAAATCTCTTATGCAGCACGTAACCCAGCTATTTTACCTAAAAGCCATCCTTTGGTATCTCTTCTGGTGGAACATCACCACGAAGCAAATTATCACATGGGTACCGCTACAACGATTTCGGACATCAGGGAGAAGGCTTGGATCATTTGTATTCGTGTTGCTGTAGAACGTGTAAGATCAAGGTGTTTTAAGTGCAAAAGACTCAAAGCGAAACCGGTGATGCCGCTCATGGGTCAGCTGCCTGAATGTCGACTAGCTTTCAACTTGAGGCCTTTCACCCATGTGGGAGTGGATTGCTTTGGGCCTTTGTATGTCAAGTATGGAAAAGGCACAGCTAAGCGATATGGAATGATATTTACCTGCTTGACCTTTCGGGCCGTACAAATTGAATTGCTGACTGATCTCAGTAAGGATCAGTGCATTATGGCGCTTCGTCGATTTCTTATCAACCGTGTGGTAACCAGATTCATCTATAGCGACAACGGTCTCAATTTTGTCGGCACAAAAAACTGTTTAGAGAAAGACGCGCAGGAGATGAAGGAGGCACTTGGAGAGTACAGCTCAAGGTACGAAGGTATAGTTTGGAAATTTATACCGGCATATTCCCCTTGGATGGGTGGAGCATGGGAGCGCCTCATCAAATCTATTAAATCCAGCATTGACTTCGTTTTAAAGGGAGTCATACCTCGAGAAGACGTTCTTATGAATGCGCTAATGGAAGCTCAGGGACAGATCAATAGGAGGCCGCTGACTCATATTCCTGTCAATCCAGAGGATCCGAAACCACTCACTCCGAATATGATTCTCTTTGGTGATAGCGATCGTGATCTGACTGCACCTGGAGTTTTTTCGGATCAGGATCAATGGAGCAGGCTGTATAGTCGTCGAGCACAACATTTGATGAAAGCATTGGTAAGGCGGTGGTACACAGAATATCTTCCGGAGTTAACTAGACGTTCCAAGTGGTACAAGAATACGAAACCAGTAGAAATCGGCAGCATCGTATTAGTGGTTGATCCAGGTGAAGTTCGATCGGCTTGGAAGCTCGGTAGAGTGACAGCAGTTTACCCAGGTCAGGATGGAATTGTTCGAATTGCTGACGTACGTTTAGCGAATGGAAGTGTAATGGCAAAAAGATCAGCCGGGAGGCTCGCTGTCTTAGATCTAGAGTCTTCAGTTACAGCTTCAGACGGGCCCCGGGATGTCATCGAGTCATAATGTTGAAAGGACCTTTATAACTTAAATTGTAACATCAAAAAATTAACCTGGCAACGTCGTGGGAAATTTATTATTAAAACCAAACGTCAAAAAAGAGTTGGAAAGATTAATTGCTATTCCTTTTTAAAATACAACCGAGAAGATTCTAGATCATTGGTCCCACGAGGTTGCTAGAGGTTAAATTGTAAGTTTCAGATTTTCTCTTTATTTGATAGATAAAATATGTATATTTTATGTTTTAAATAGAAAAATATATATTTGGAAAAGATAGAAAGTTTCGAAGTTGGTCGCAGGATAGAGAGCTTTACCTATGTAAGTCGATTATAATTGTATATTTCGCTTGTATAAATATTGAACTTTAAAAAACTTCTTTTTTATATAGTAAATAAAATCAATTCATTGTTACATTGAAAAGAACGATTTTTATTTGGGAGAAGAAGTCGAAGTCCTACAGATCCGCAGGCCAACACCAACCCTTCTGAGGAATACCGGAAAAAGTTCAAACAAGCTAGAAAGACCTGTAATGCTCACATTCAAACAACCAAATTTTTGCATGAACAAAAAATAAGGCAAAAAATACTACAATGTCCCAGTGGTAGTAAAAATGTTTGGTCATTCGTAAAAAATGTACGTTACTCTACCGCGTCTTCGGTTCCGACGCTGGTCGAAAATAACACTCCTGTGGTAAGCTCCCAAGCCAAAGCAGATTTATTTGCAGCAAAGTTTGCTGCTAATTCAACGCTACCCCAGTGTGATATGACTCCTCCTGTACTTGAGAACGTGAATGATTTTATGGGACAAATCTTCTTTCGCACTCGTATAGTTGCAAGAGTACTAAAAGATCTCAACATACACAAATTCGCTGGCCCGGATAGTATTTCTCCCATAGTTCTGAAGAGGTGTGCTTCCACGCTCGCAAAACTACTGCGTAAGCTTTTCCATCTTTCCTATTCTACAGGTCTCTTCCCGAGTGGATGGAAAACAGCATTTGTCCAACCCATCCCAAAAAAAGGCGTATCTTCATCCCCCTCAAATTACCGACCAATTGCACTGACTTCCCTTCTTTCCAAGGTCATGGAAACTCTGATAAACTTTCAGATCAAGAAATATCTTGAGAAACGGAAACTTCTTAACGACCGGCAGTACGGTTTTCGTAGCAATAGGTCCACTGGCGATATGATGGTATATCTCACCTAACAGTGGAACAAATCTTTAAATCGTTTTGGAGAAAGTAAGATTATTGCACTTGATATTTCTAAGGCATTTGATAGAGCTTGGCATGAAGCTCTTTTATCGAAAATGCGTGCATTTGGCATCGATTAACCCCTCCTTCAATGGATTAGAAATTACTTTTCGGACCAATCAATTCGCGTTGTTTTGGACGGTTTTCAGTCTGCTACCCACAAAATAAATGCTGGTGTGCCCCAAGGCTCCGTTTTGTCTCCGACTCTCTTTTTCATCTTTATAAATGATCTCTTGTCTAATACTTCTAATCCACTAAATTGTTTTGCAGACGACAGTACCCTCAGCTTTTCATACTCGTTTCCAGATTCACATCCATGTCCTTCGGATGTGGAACTGCAACGTAATCGTATGATAAGATCATTAAATTCCGATCTTGACAGCATTTTCCAATGGGGAATCATCAACCGCGTGAAATTTAGTGCTTCAAAAACTCAATGCTGTCTTCTGTCGTTAAAGCATAACCTACCCCCTATGCCACTGTCCATGAGTGGCACTTGCATTGAGGAAACCGATCAGCTCTGCGTTCTAGGTATGTGCATCACAAATCATCTTGTGTTGAACGATCACATATTTGACGTCGCCAAAAATGCCGCAAATTGCTTAGGTTTCCTAAATCGATGCAAGAAATATTTTTCCCCTTCTGATCTGGCTATAATCTACAAGGCATTCATTCGCCCGAAGCTAGAGTACAATTCTCATATCTGGCCAGGTGCTCCTGTCGCTCACTTGCGCCTACTGGATAGGATTCAAAAAAGAGCCTTAAAATTGATAGGTGAAAGAACCATTACCGAAACATTTGTTTCACTTGAACATCGTCGTAATGTTTCTTGTCTAACCTTGTTTTATCGCTACTTCCACAAACAGTGCTCCAGCGAAATAGCCAGATGCGTTCCTCCCTTAAAACAATTTCCCCGTAACACCCGCACCGCAAGGAACGCCCATCAATTTACCCTCGAGCCTAACTTCGGACGTACTGTTAAGTATAGAGACTCTTTTTTTAGCCGCACTACAAGAATGTGGAATGCTTTACCCGGCTCGATTTTTCCCTCCCATTACGATATACAGGCATTCAAAACCAATGTGCACCGGCACCTCCTTTTAAATCCTATCCTCATTTCCTGAACGCTCGCACTGTGTTGACTCATATAAAGGGTATTAATAACCCCTTGTGTGCGGGCTCAAACTAAAAAAAAAAAAAAAGTAGGGTTACTCTGGAGTAACACACATATATTTCCTGGTTTTCCACCATCAGGACAGGGACGGATCCCACCGGTACGTACGTCGTAGAATTGAATTTTGAATTTAATTTTGGTTTACATAAAGTTTTTATAAGTTAATAAAAGTAAAAATAAATATTGTGACTTAGAAATAAGTAGGGAGATTTAATTAAATAAAAGGTTAAATTTGATCTAAAAATAAAGTTATTGCTTTCTTTATTTCCACCCTGTACCCCACTGTCGCTACCCCAGCTGGGAAACAAAAAACCATCACAAATTGGCGCCCGAGCAGGGACCTTTAGGAAATTCAACCGAACTCCAACCGCCGACCGACCCGGAATTTTTGAAAGGTCTCACCGACCGTTCTGACCGAACCGACCGCCGATCATCGATGTCCAGCAGTAGTACTCTTCCAGGCATACACATAGAGGACTACTCCGAACTTACCAAAATAATTACACCAGACGAAGCCAGAACCAGCAATCAGCTCCTCCAGTCCAGCCACAACATGCCCGCGTCCGAGAACGAAGAACAAGCCGCCGATGACTACAATCCATTTAAGAACTTCGGGTTCATCTCATTTTTGAGAAAAGATGAGTTAACGTAGATGTTGGCTGCCCGAAATTTGTCTGCTGAAGGCAGGGTAGATGAGCTCCGGAAACGTCTCAGACAGCACCTCAAAAAGATTCGCCAAAACAAGTCAACGCAAAACTTGTGCGGTCAGTGGGTGGACTGCATTGAGCAGCGAGTCGAGGGAAGAACAGAAGCATACCCAAACCACGATGACCGAAGACGGAACATCGACCAACGAAGGTGATCAAGAAGCCAAGTCCAAGCCTCCCGTGGCCAATGTACCACCACCGAGAACAAACCAGCCACGAAGCATGGTAACACCATTGACGAACCCTTACCACCGTCCCACAACCGACCGATTCGCTTCCTTAGCCTACGGGTATGCCAGTCGTGAACCCGGTTCACCTCTCAATAGCCGACTGACCCTAAGCTATAAGGCGGAGGTGATGAACACCGTAAGGAAGTGGGGGCTGCGGTTCGATTCCAGCGGGAATCCTCTCGAGTTTATGGAGAGAGTAACGGAACTCAAAAGGTGTTACAACATACTGCCGAACGACATGCTGCGAACCCTTCCGGAGTTGTTTAGGGGAACTGCGTTAGAGTGGCTACGCATAAAAGCAAACAGCTTCCGGACTTGGGAGAATTTCGGTCCGCGTTCTTACAACATTTCTCGCCAGCCCGCTACAGCCACCAACTGGAGGATGAAATTCTTCGTAAACGTCAAGGGCCACGAGAGAGAGCCAAGGAATATATTCTGGCCATGCAGTACCTCATCCGACAGCACCCCCGGATGACTATACCGGAAAACGTAGACCGGATTTTCGACAGCCTCCGCCCAGAGTACCGACATTATATTAAGCATCGAGATTTCGATACGTTAGATGAGTTAGTGCTGCTGGCAGAAGAGTTCGAGGCTATAAGGGATGACGAACGGAACCACTGACCCCCACCAGGACCCACCCCTAACGCTCTGCCACACCCGCGAATACACGCAGTAACCGTCCCCTATGATAGGCGGATGCATTGTTGGAACTGCAAGCAAAGCGGGCACCGTAAAGAAAGCTGCCACCGGCCTTTCCGCTTGTTTTGTTCACATTGTGGTGAAGATGGACGTTTGTCCAAAGACTGTTCATGCCAGCGGACGCCCGTTGCAGTCGCCAATTCACCTCCTGAAGAAGAACGCCGAATTTTATACCCCTCAGTATTGAAGGCAATACTTGCCAGGCGTTGCTGGATACCGGAGCTACGAAGACGATCGTAGGTCAGACACTTAGGCAAACTCCAGCAACTCAACATTCCAATGAAAAGGGAATACCGCCCGATACAGCTGGCCAACGGAGACCCCGTGGTTACCACCGAGCAATATACATTTGTTGTGGTGTTAGGTGAGACATCGCTAACCGGAGAAGTGACGTACATGCCCGCACTCAACGAAGCTGCCATTTTGGGCATGGACTTGCTCAATGAAGCAGGTTTGCAAATCTCCTTTGGGAGCATACCTGTGACGGATTTGAAAATGTCCCAAACATTAAATTTAAATTCCATCTGCATGGTCACTCCGATCGAACCCGCAGAAATACACGTACTAGCGCCCAGCCCCGATTTAACCGTTTATCAGCTCCTGAGAGAGTTTGTTACAGCTCAGCACCCTTAGCTGGAGACCAAGGAACTACAGGTAAACACAGAATTTTTCCAGAGGCATTCCAAACCACGGTTGACCCATGCATCAGACGATGCACCGTTCCAAACCAAGTGCATGCGTCCCCTCGAGCTCCAACAGCCGTATGGATGCAAGTGGTAGTGCCAAATAGTTGGTCACAGACCAAAAGTCAGCCTCAGCAGATGGACCCAATCACCGCCGTACTGCTAGGTCCCACAAAGGCGGCTCTGATGCAGAAGGTCACATTCCAGAAACAAAGAGCCGTGCATGCTTGGATAGGCCGCAATAATTCTGTCAAGCTCCCCGCCGATCTTTTCCCCTCGACCCGGAACCAGATGAACCAGAAGAAAACCGAACCACCTCACCAGAACCCGACAAACCAATCCGGCTCATTGGTTCGGAAACCACCGTTTACCCTTGTCAACAAGAATCCCACGGAGAAGCACCCCCAGACGAAGACTTCCCCAGTTTCCAAACAAACCGTATCTGGAGCCGCGCTGACTAAGTCATGCTTACCAGCACCATCCAGCCCCTCCCCACTACCGATAAGTTCGGCTTTTTGGGAGGTAGCCACCACCCAGTCTCAAAATATTCGAATTGCAGAGGCTCAGCAGAGGCGAGCACATGCAGCCCTAGGCACAAGCGACCGGCAAGAGACCATGCCAGCACCACAGCAGAGGCGCCGCATCAAAGAAGCTCAGGAAATGCGCACTTTCCATTTGACTCTTTTAGGGTAATTAAGTTGAGAAGCACCCAGCCTCACCGCCAGTTTCACATACTGTGGGGCGATTCCGGTGTGCCTCGATAAAAGGGCAAGAAGGCATCGCTGGAATTTAAACAGCATTCCAAAATCTCCGATTTAGGGAAATCAAATTCATTCCAGCCGTACATAATAAATTTAATTTTCGTATTTTTTTTTATCTGATTTTATATTGAATTATACCTTTTTTTAAAACAATATGAATACCCAATGCAAAAATATTAACATCCGCATCTTCCAGATTGATACCGACGAGAGGCGCTCGTCCTCCGAAGAAAGGGGGGACTGTAACGAAGCCTTCCACAACAAGCTTCGTCACAATTATTTGAACCGAAGCCAGCCCTTACAAATATGCAACAACAAGTCGCACACCCGCACACCCACCACACCGCATTGCACCACATTGCATAAGCCACACCCGATGTCCAACCAACCAAAGTACTGCAATTTTTTTTTTTTTGATATTCAGTTTGTATTCATATCATTATTAAAACTATCTTAATGCTAACAAAAACCTTAAAAAAAAACTAGCTTAAATAATATCAACTTAATATAACCTACTCGCCCTGTGCGGGCGCTCTAAATTATCCCATAACCAATTAAAACTATACCTTTCAATATCTTATGTCTAGTAATTTTGAGAAATTTTTTTTTTTTTTTTTAACTCAAATTCGTATTGTATTTTTATTATCTAATATATATAAATCGAGTGTCACGTTGTTTGTCCGCAATGAACTCCTAAACTAATGAACAGATTTTAATCAAATTTTGAAAACTGTGTGCAGTTTGATCCAACTTAAAAGATAGGATAGTTTATTTCTCAATTTATAAAGCGGTTTGACATAAATGCATTTTTAGTGCATTTGTAGTGCATTTTGTTAAATTAGTAATTAATCTTTTCGTAGGACATTCGAAGGATGACTACGAAGGTTTCCGTGAAGTTTGGTCAAAATTCAGTACAACTATGTATACCACGAAAATAATTTTAGTGCATTTTTTTAATATGGTAATAAATCTGGTAGCATCTTTTAAGGAAGAAGAGAATGGGTGGACCAATTTTGGAAATTTTTATCTTGATATATTTATTGAAAATCAGGGAAGGTGTAACGAAAAATTACGACGACCTACTTTGCGTGCAAACATAAAAAAAAAAAAGGAGTGTAAAAGTGTCAATTATTTGAAATATTTATCAGTCAGAACTTGATTATATTAGTGTATTGTTTTTTGTTTTGAAGTACAAATATCGTTACATACACAAACAAGATATGTATGTGTTTGTGTAATACGATTTTGTTTTATTGTTTAGTATGTTTATATTTTCGAACGCTACAGATTTCATTTAAATGATGTAAATACATATGTTCATATATGTACATGTTGTAGGTATTCTAAAAAATTTTAACAAAAAAATTTAAAGAAACACTTTTTTAAAGAAGTAAATGGTAGAAGATGGTTGGTGGTAGAACTTGGTAGATGGTAGATGGCAGAAGATTCTAGATTGTAGAAGGCAGAAGATGGTAGACAATAGAAGATTGTAGATGGTGGTACATTGTAGAAGATGGTTGGTGGTAAAAGATGGTAGATGAAAGAAGATGGTAGAAGGGAGAAAATGGAAGATGGTAGATGGTAGCAGATGGTAGAAGAAAGTTGATAGTAAAAGATGGAAGTTGGTAGATAGCATAAGTTGGTAGATTATATAAGAAGGTAGATGGTAGAAGATAGTTGATAGTAGAAGGTGGTAGTTGGGTAGAAGATCGTAAATGGTAGATAGTGGTAAATGGTAGAAGATGGTAGATGTTTGAAGATGGAAAATGGCAGGAGATGGTAGATGATATAGAAGATTTTTGATAGTAGCAGATGGTAGATAGAACAAGGTGGTAGAGGGTAGAAGATTCTAGATGGTAGAAGGTAGCAGATGATAAATTATAGAAGACGGTTTTTTGTAATGTTTTTCCCATGGGCAACTTTATGTTGCATGCTCACGTGTGGGAAAACCATTGAATCTACTATTTATGTTAGCTTGAGACAGATTAACAAAGAATATTGTGCACCGATTAGTGTTGAACGAATATTAAATTAAAAATATTTATAATTCAAAATGATAAATATTACTGTTAAGAATAAAGAATTATTTACCCTACCTACTTCATTTCTAAAATTAAATGTTAAATGTTTAAGTATCAACTTTTTAATTTACTCATTTGTTACAAACTTGATAGCTTAGATTAATAATGCTGATTTTTGCTTTATCAACTTTACGAAAATTCAAATTTCAATCATTTTTATACCCGCTATAACGATTTCATGATTATTCGATAATAATAATTTACCATTTGGCTATACCTTAGCCACAGCAACGCGTGGCCGGGTCTGCTAGTTTTATATAAAACTTAAACTCTACCTTATACCTATATTAAAACTACCTTAAACTACTTTTATCTAAAACAACGTGTTTTTTTGTTTTTGTAATTTTTTTGTTTGTGTTTTGTGTGTGTTTTTTTTTGTGCCACCGTGCCTGCTCTACCTTATTCTACCTTAAACCTTTGTAAGCTGACCAAGGTGATTAACATTGACCAACTTTCTTAATCTTACTTCATCACTCAACCACCAAAAGTGCCATGCTTGCTTAAGAATATCCCTACGGTTGCGGTTGGATACAGTCCTACTGAACCGAAGGCACTCTGCTCCGTTTCCTGTGGCGACATCTCGGTCGTACAGGAGTCGCCGATCTACAGTTCTACGGCTGACGTGGTAGATCAACGGAACCGCCAATCTATCCTGTATCAGCCCTCGACTGTCTAGAAAGAGGAAAGCCTCAGGTGGGATGGATCCGCTTAAACGTGCTTGTTCAAAATATTCATCATTTGGGTAAAAAGCCCCAAAGATGAATCTATTAGAAGAGGTCATAGCTCTCGCAACGTGACCGCGAATAAGTTTCAACAAGAAGTTATCTATCCTGTTTATGTTGGCCACATTGTATAGGACCCCGTTGGAATAGTATTGTTTGTACTCCGACTCTGGTGTTCTGTGTAATCCAAGAAAGGAATCTTTTCCATTTGAAATGGGGCAACGTTGAAAAAATAGAGCACCCATAGGCAATCATCGGCCATGTAGCAAATCACCTTCACCCTGCTGTCAAGACGGCTGCTATAAAACAGCCGCTTTGTCAGTCATCGCAATACTGCTGAATCTTGTCGAAGTCACGCTGTAAGAGAATTCTGATTACCTCGACTTTTGGAGCCGTTCTGTACGCTACAAGGTCATCGGCATACGCAATCGCATGAGTAAGACAACCCATCAGATCGCTGGTGTAAATACTAAAAAGGATCGGCGAGCTTACCGCGCCTTGCTGTAGACCATTTTGTATGTCAAATGTTGTGGTAGAAGTTACATTGACACTTTTGACAACAAACTTTCTACCATTAAGCATGTCACAGAGAATATACAATAATGGTTTACTTATGCCAAGTCTGGTCAGCTTCAGATAAAGCCCCTCTAACCAAACGGTATCGAAGGCCTTTTCCAAATCAACCAAAACGGCACCCGTGCATTGTTTCTTAGCTTTGTTCCATTGGATATCAGAGAATAACTTAGACGCAGCATGAATGGTGCCATGCCCCGCCAAACTGATTATCCGCAATAATATTTTTGTCCTCTGCCCACTTGGTCAGAGCTTTATTTAGAACTTTTTCGAATACCTTACTGATACTCGGAAGAAGACTTATCGACCGAAGATTTGCTGGACTGGAGTTGTCCTTTCCCTTTTTCGAGAGAGGATGAACCACAGCTGTTTTCCAACGCGCCGGATAATATGCACTATTCAGTGCGTTGTTAAACAGTGTGGTGTATATGTCTACTGCTTCCTTAGGAAGATGTCACAGAACAACGTTGGGTACCATCGACTCCTGCTGACTTATTTTTCTTTAATGATTCGAAGATGAGCTGGAGCTCCATCTTCGATATAAGCAGGGAACTAGGCCCATTTAGCTCGGCGACAGTGGCGTTCGCCAAATTGTATTCATAAAACCTGGTGAAACCAGTGTTTTCAGATCGCCATTGCGTAATGCTGTTTCGAAGATAGAAATGGTGCACCAGAGCTCTGTTCTACAGGTCGTGATTTGGGCGATTGCTAGCATTCACCTTATACACTTGCTGAAAAGCAGCCCCTACTGCTTTCACCTTCTCTTGAGGATCTTCAATCATAAAGAAGTCGTCATCAAGGATGGCACTCTCCGGATCTATAACTGCGATGGTAAGTACGTCTTCGTTGTGTAAGCGGACATTTATATCATTTATAGCACCCAAAAGATGATATCTAAATTTAAATTATTAAAAGGTTTCTTTCCTTGAGCTCCCGTGTATCGGGTTTTGCAGTTTTAAATAAAATATTGTAGTTTTCCCAAATTTGTCAAACATGAGTTCTTCATATTGCTGGAAAATTTTGTTTTCATCGTACTATTGCACCCACAGAGTAAGTACGTGAGACCCAGTCATGCATTTTATTTATTATAACATGCATTTTTGTATTAAGAAAAATAGGCAATTTGTCCATTGAGTATATAGCTCCACTTACAGTGTATCGTAAGCCAAGAACTCAACCAACGTACTCCTCTAGACAATCCGGTCTTTATCTCTCTTTAAGGTTGCACTACACTAAAATATACAGCAAATGGTCTAATCTTTTCAAACCCAAAGAAATTATCTTGTGACATAGTCTACCCTCCCGCCCTTTACAGCAGAACACATTCTGTGACTTCGTCTGCCCTACACCTACACTTCACCATTCTACTCAATACAATAGGACCGGAACGATAAGTCTTTTGAAGAGTTGCTTATCACATATGTGGTATTTGTCCATTTAAACGATATATGCAAACATCCGGGTATCGTGGACTGCCCCCTGGTCAACATCATATACTTTTTTATCCTAAATAACAGCTAGATCAATCCTTTCTACTTACACTTGAATCTTTGCTAATGCTACACTGACAGCTCGCATCGTTATCCCGTTAATTTGATTATCATCAGCTGTAACGAAGCTTCCCACAACAAGCTTTGTCAGAATTATTTGAACCGAAGCCAGCCCCTACAAATATGCAACAACAAGTCGCACACCCGCACACTCACCACACCGCATTGCACCACATTGCATAAACCACACCCGATGTCCAACCAACCAATGTACTCCAATGTACTTTATATAACAAAGCAATTATTTATTTTAGTAAATTTCATTTATTCTTATAATTAACAGTGTGTTGTTGTAACATATTTCATAAGCAGGAGTATTTTTTGGTGGTGTTGTCGTCTTCCGCTTCGAGTTGAATCAGCTAACAACTGATAAAAAAGGATCAAGTTACCAGTTTTACTGGCAAGAAGCTCCCCTCGAGCCAGAAGCGTCCTTTTTTGTCATTCCGCTCTCCACTCCTTCAGGGTGTAGGACGGATAGGGTTAAACCCATTTTCCCGCGTTAAATACCGAATTTTGAATTTTCACCTGGATTAATTATTTATTCCTGGTACCGTTTGCTCACCAGGACAGGGACGATTCCCACTAAATTCATTCCTCTCGTTTACTCTTTTAGAAGACGATTGGGCACAGGGGTACTCGGGGTAATCCACCTAAATTTCCTAGTTTGCCAGCACTAGGACAGGGACGATTCCCACCAATTCATTCCTCTCGCTTCCTCCTCTAGAAGGCGATTGGACATAGGGTTACTCGGGAGTAACCCACTTATATTTCTTGGTTTGCCACCAGCAGGACAGGAACGGATCCCACGGGTACGTACGTCGTAGAATTGAATTTTGAAATTAATTTTGGTTTATATAAAGTTTATATAAGTTATTAAAAGTAAAAATAAATATTGTGACTTAGAAATAAGAAGGGAGATTTAATTAAATAGATGGTTAAATTTGATCTAAAAATAAAGTTATTGCTTTCTTTATTTCCACCCTGGACCCCACTGTCACTGCCCCAGCTGGGAAACAAAAAAGCATCACGCGCGCCGCTTGTCTCACACAGGGTTCCCAGATTGAGGGGAAAAGCACCATTTTTGCCGATTTTATTTGCCTAAAGGGGGAAACGAGGGACAAGCTAAAAAAGGGGAAACAAATCAAAAAGGGGAAACAAATTTAATGAACCATTTTAAACATACGTTTTGTTTAAATTTAACATTAAAACGTACTTTCATCACAAAATAATTTGAAAGGTAATTCGAATAGTAGAAGATCAAACTGAAAGTGTCCATCTGAATGTTTATCAGTACGAAAATAGCCCATTTAATGTTTCACTTAAAATTTTTGTGTATCTGAATGCAATCATTCATTTTGACATTTGTATATAACAGTAAAATCTGTTTCATTCCTTCTCTCATTCTCATCTTGAAAACTTGAAACTTAAAATAACTGCAGCAAAATGGGTGAAATATTTTCTTTTATATTTCTAGAATTCAGTTTCTTATTACATAAATGTTTTTGTAGACAAAAGAAGGAAACTGTGCTCTGATTCAAGCAGCGAAGAAGACATTAAAAAAGAAAAAAACAGAAATAAGTACCAACAACAATGGGAAACATTGCCTGAATTTTAGAACTGGCTATGTCAGGAGGAAAGAGACCAACATGGGCCATCTACATCAACTTCTCAAACTCGTGCATTCTGTAAAGTGTGCAAGGTAGCTCAAGTGCCTAAAAAATCGGAATTACAAAAATATGCTCGGACACAAAAACATATTCGCAATGCCAGTCTTTTACTATCAAGTAAGCAGCCAAAAATTACTTCATTTTTTACAAAGCCAAGTGAACAAAAAAAAACGAAAGAAGCAGAAATAAAACTTTGTGTGTTCGCCGCTGAGCACAACATCAACATTCCCTTCACTTCTTTTGACTATCTAACTGCACTTCTGGAGAAAATATTTAACGATTCAGAAACTGCAAAGAACATGACTTTATGCAGCACTAAAGCAACAGCTATTGTTAAAAACGTCACTGGCGAATACGTGTTTCAAAAAATTATTTCAATTTTAAGAAATCAAATGTTTAGTATTATAATAGATGAATCTACAAGTATCGATTCCAAAAAAAAACCTAGTTGTTGTGTGTAGGTACGTTGAAAATTTTCAAATAAATGAAAGCTTTTTAACTTTAATGGAAGTGCCTGAGGCGAACGCAAAGTCACTGTTTGAAAAAATTGTAGATTTTTTTAAATCAAATGATATACCATACCAAAAAAATTTAGCGTTTGCTTCCGATGGCGCCAGTGTGATGGTCGGGAAACACAATTCGGTTTCAAAATACTTAAAAGACGTCATTCCCAACTTATTTATAGTGAGATGCAACGTTTTACATAGTAGCTAGTAATGCCTTAAGATTTATACCGGACGAAATAGAAATATGCTGCCGTGAAATATACGCACATTTCAATTGTAGTGCAAAACGTCAAAATATTTTAAAAGAATTTCAAGTATTTTGTAATGTTAAACCACACAAAATGCTTCATCCTTCAAAAACAAGGTGGTTATCTCATCATGCGGTCATTAAAAGACTTATTGAGCAGTACCACGCACTAGTTCTATATTTTGCTGGAACTTATTAGGAGGATACAGTCAATAAAAAGTAATGTGAAAAAATTTATCGCACATTAGCAAAATCATCCACAATACTCTACCTAGACTTCTTGAACTTTTTTTTACCATTGTTTACAAAACTTAATTTGGAAATGCAGTCCAAAGATTTGAAGATCCACATTTTATATGATCGTATAGAACTTACTTTAAAAACAATAGCCGACTGCTTTTTCAAGAAAGACTAGATAGCTTGCCAAATATTTGTTCAATAGATTTGAGCAACAATGACAACTTTTAAACAATGGAGGCTTTGTATTTGGGTCACAGTTATCTATGAATTTGGAAGATTCTGATTTAAGTCAAGTTGAACAATATAATTTTAGAGATAACTACAGAAACTTTCTGATAAAAGCGTGCAAAGAGACCCTAAAACGTTTTGATTTTAGTAATGAGGGTGAAGTTATTAAACTTCTAAAGTTCATAAGCCCAGCATCACTAAAAAACAAAACTTTTAGTTCTCTTGGACCTCTGTCTAAATATGTTCCCAATATGTTAACGGAAAAAGAATGGAATGAACTCGACCTTGAATACAGATCTCTTCGAAATATGAATTTAAAAGATATTTCCACAGAAAATGTGCAGCGGTTCTGGCAAGATGTTTTAAATATTAAGTTCGGCGATGAAACTGAAATGTTTCCCAAAATGAAAATCCTTATTTCTTTTGTTTTTTGCCTACCACATCGTGGAGCTGGGGCTGAAAGATTATTTTCAGCAATTAACCTAAATAAGACTAAGCTTAGAAAAAAACTTCAAAATCCCACTTTAAGTGGAATTCTTCATACAAAAACTCTTCTTAAAAGAAGTAAATGTGTGGATTTTGAAATTGACAAGAACTGCGTAAAATTGCATTCCAAAAATATGTACATAGACAAAATATAGATTTATAAGATACTTGCAGTCTGAATTTTTGTGGTTTTTTGTTTTTATGGAGATTTTACGTTTTGTTTTTATATTTTAAGTATATTTTCAATGTTGTTTAAAAAATAATATAATTAATTAGTAACATGTATATAACTGCTACCTACATAACATGTATGTATATTGTTTATGTTTAAAAATAGAAACTGTTATGAACTTAACTTTTGTTTTATTCAAAAATTATGAAGATTATTTAGGGGAAAAAAGGTGATTTTTTTTAACTAGGGGAAAAAATTGATTTTGCTGATAAAATAAGGGGAAAAAGGTTTTAAGACTCTGGGAACACTGGTCTCACACCTTTCTCGAACAGAAGAAGTTTGGTGGAGCTAGCGGAACATCTCCGTGGTCGTCCCCTACATTCTATCAAGGATACCGTATGGCATGCTTTACTTAACTTAACTTGTTTCTGATCGGGAGGATCTAGGAGGTAGCTTTGTTCAACAACGTCCAAATCGAATTGCCATTAACATTAACAGTCTGCAGAAGTATTATTTAAAGTGTCTTTACCCCGACTGATATTTGTATCCAAAGTTATTTCCACTCTCGTCGTGGTAGGCTTGAAGTCGGGCTTTGTACAACTAAAACATACGATTTTTTTGTTTTAATGAAATAACTTGAATTGGCACTGCAATGAATCTCTATAACGTAGGGGCCAGTTATAGCGATACGGAAAACCAAACCGAAAAAATTTTCAGTTGGAAAATGTTGTATGTTATGAATCGATTTAAAACACAAATGCTACACTAATCAATGGCACTTATAACATGGGTACGTATAACAGAAAAATAAATAAATCCATTTTTAACAAAAATTATTTGTGCAATTAAAATTATTATGAACAAAAAACATTCTCTGAATTGATTGCCATCAATCAGTGTAGCATTATTTGTCGTAAAAATCGAATTTTCGGTTTTGTTTTTCTGATCGCTATAACAATCAGGATGTTGCGCTTGCGGTCCAACTGCAATCAAAGCTTGGTCAAAGTGCTCCTCAGATGATACTGATGAAAGGGCATGCCTCGAAGTGGAAGGGTATTTATAGGGAGCTGGAAGGAATTTCTTCCAGAGCTGCTGATGCAAGCCGATTTAATCAAGAGCTTCATTAAAACAACACAAATAAAAGCGCCACCATCTTCAGAATAGCAACCCAAAAAAGGAGAATCGGTGGCGCCAGTATTGTGAATTGTGGTAAACTTTTATGTTGTAACGAACCGTTCCCAAGGCAACTAGAATTCCTATAGAAAACCGTCACAGATTCGTCAGACTCCTTAAATAACCGCTCCCATACTTCCAATCAATCAAATATACACCCTTTAGCAAAGTCCCATACAAACCCCTACCCATCAATGAAACTTATATAAGCCCCTTAAAAAAGTCACGGCACCACTGATTTTTCACCGACGCCACTGACATGTACTTTACCATGACAACTATTAATCATCCAAACAGGAATTGGATACCAATGATGTAAACAGTGAATTTCCATATTAATTTATCATTCGTTTTATAATTCACACTGCGTTCTTGGTGGAAAAATACTAAGTAGAAGTATGAAATTCAAAGCAAATCGAGAAAAGCAGCAGTGTGGGTAGTACCAATCTCGTGTTCTCTGTTTGCTTTGACCTTTTGGAGTAATATATACTTATATATATACAGATCCTCCACCAACAATTTTTAGGTCTGACGCTCATACTAAGTTGAGTAGTTTCGGATCAATTATTGGTAAACCTGCCATCTCATGGTTCATAATTGGTAAACCTGCCACCTCATGGTTCATTATTGGTCAACCTGCCAACTCATGGTTCTTTATTGGTAAACCTGCCACCTCATGGTTCATTATTGGTAAACCTGCCATCTCAAGGTTCATTATTGGTCAACCTGCCAACTCATGGTTCTTTATTGGTAAACCTGCCACCTCATGGTTCATTATTGGTAAACCTGCCATCTCATGGTTCATTATTGGTCAACCTGCCAACTCATGGTTCTTTGTTGGTAAACCTGCCACCTCATGGTTCATTATTGGTAAACCTGCCATCTCATGGTTCATTCTTGGTCAACCTGCCAACTCATGGTTCTTTATTGGTAAACCTGCCACCTCAAGGTTCATTATTGGTAAACCTGCCATCTCAAGGTTCATTATTGGTCAACCTGCCAACTCATGGTTCTTTATTGGTAAACCTGCCACCTCATGGTTCATTATTGGTAAACCTGCCACCTCATGGTTCAATAATTGGTCAACCTGCCACCTCATGGTTCATTATTGGTAAACCTGCCACCTCATGGTTCATTATTGGTAAACCTGCCACCTCATGGTTCAACATTGGTAAACCTGCCACCTCATGGTTCATTATTGGTAAACGTAAGCATAGCCGTAAGACGTATTAAAAGTATATATATATATGAAATATTATGTTAAGACTATTATAAGCTACCGTAAAAACAGATATTGTATTCTAAGCTAGATTAAGAATCAAATGTACTGAAGATACATAGTTGTAAGCAACTAAATGAATTAGAACAACCCTGACTTGTAAATATATTGTAAGAAAAGAAATAAAGAATACTTAAACCTCAAAACTGGAGTTAGAGCTACTTTAGTTAAACCCTGGACCCGACGAGCTTTACCTCAGCCACAGAAAAAAGCTCGTTACAAATGGCGCCCGAGCAGGGACCTCATTGAGGTATTCCACCGTTAATCCGATCCCGCACTAAATTTATTCTACCGTTCCCGCCGTTCCCGCTACCTGACCAAGGGATAACCGACCACTTCAGCACACTTCTACTCTAGCCGACGTGTTATACCAGATCCAACAACTCATCAAGGAATTCTACCGTACCGTTTACCGATCCCGCACCTAGTTGAGTCTTCGTAGGACTGGATACCAAAACCCGTTATTTGAACCAAGCTGAAAAAGCATATCCCTTAAGGTCAGAACCCGATTCCGACACAAAGATTTATTTGGCCGTCCCCGTCTACTCCAAGGAACCACGTAGTGTAACCATTTCTTACAACTCGTCGTTTATAACCAATTCCCAAGATGACAGAATTAGAAGAATCAGACATCACCCGCAATCTATATTGGATATACCTGCTCAAAAAAAGTGAACTCATTGAAATAATGACCGCAGCAGGCCTAGAGACGGACGGATGCGCTAGTGATATCCGTCAACGATTTAGCGCCTATATAAAGGAATCCCGTACTAGCGCCTCAACCCAAAATTTAGCCGAAGAAATGTCAAAACTAGTCATTGATAGATTTGTCCCTGAAGAGGAACCCCAGAAACCTACGTCAGCCACAGAACCAACCGAAGATAAAGAAAAGAAAACACCGCTATACACCGAAACTAGATTTGAGTTCCCACCTGCTACACATGTTACAGAATTAGCAGTCAACCTCACCAATTCAAAGAACAACGCATCCGTCAGTGGCGCCCACGTCAACCCCCAAGTAGCAACCAGGACCGTTCCACCCGAAAACAAAAATACTGTACTCCCGAGAAGAACCAGCTTCAACGAAGAAGATGTTATGGATAAAGTCCGCAAATGGGGTCTCCGATATGACGCCTCCGCTAATGCATCAGAGTTCATAGAACGCATAGAAGAACTTATGCAATGCTACCGAGTACCAGAAGACCAACTATTGCCTACACTGACTGAAATCTTTAGAGGTACGGCCTTACAGTGGTTCCGAATAAATCGTGACGAATTCCGCACGTGGGAGCAATTTCGAACCGCTTTCCTCCGCTTTTTTCTCCCCACCCGCTATCTACACAAACTAGAGGACGAAATAATGAGGAAGAAACAGGGGCCGAGGGAAAAAGCCAAAGATTATATTTTGGCCGCTCAGTACCTCATCCGACAACATCCAAATATGAAGATAGTAGAAAATATTGACCGGATTTATGACAGTCTCCGTCCAGAATACCGCCGTTACATCAGACGAAGAGACTTTAAGACGTTAGATGAA
Source organism: Platycheirus albimanus (assembly GCA_916050605.2). Classification (NCBI taxonomy): domain Eukaryota; kingdom Metazoa; phylum Arthropoda; class Insecta; order Diptera; family Syrphidae; genus Platycheirus; species Platycheirus albimanus. The sequence goes on along the minus strand of OU696696.1, from coordinate 250,089,599 downwards.
TTAACCGAACTGGCTGAGGAACTAGAGTCCGTTCAAGCCGAAGAACGTAATACACGTCCAAACTATCAAGTAAATCCGAATATACCAGGGAGGCCATCATACTTACAAACCACTACACTAACAAACCAAAGGCCTCAAACAATCCCAGCCGCATATGACCCATATACACACTGTTGGAATTGTAAACAACGAGGACACCAGAAACAGAATTGTCATAGGCTATTTCGATTATTTTGCAGCCACTGCGGCACAGATGGACGATTGAGTAGGGACTGTAACTGTCTCGGAGCTCAGCAAAGACGTGACCGTAGTTTAAACAACCGTGTCGTTGGCGCACAAAATACCGGAAGACGGAACCCATTCCGAGACCAGATCAACCCGCCCAATGTGAACGAAGATGAAGGTCATGCCGCCGCAATTTCACCGACTACACCAGAAACCGAAACCACACCCGTTGCCTTGACCAAAATAAAGCATGGAAAACCCAGATACCCATGTTCCCTTTTGAACCAAAGGCGTCGTAAATGGATGTTTACCGCAGTATGCCACCACCGCATTAGGCGACCTAGAACAGATGCCCAACCTCGAGTTACCCCAGTAGTGGGAGATCGTACCAGTAATCAAGATACTAAACCAAGACACATTAAGTTCAAGAAGCAAGAGCAAGAATGGAAAGACCCCCGGTACTTCGTTCCAATCCAGATTGGGTGGCAGACCTTCAACGGGCTTATTGATACTGGAGCCACAAAGTCGTTTGTAGGAATTAGATTGAGGAACAGGTTAAGGAATTTAAAGGTCCCAGTCCGGTACGAAAACTGTGAGATTAGACTAGCAAATGGGAATCCAGTTCAAACTCGAGAACATTATTCGGTCACGTTCTACATCGGCAAACAGCGCATCACCAGCCAAGTAACATATATGAAAGAGATGGCCGAAGACGCCCTTATCGGGGTTGACATACTAGACCAGACTGATTTCCATATGTCCATAGGTGGAAGACAGATTACAAAGGAAATCACCAACGGTATCAAGAATGATCCGGTCTGTTCACTGATTAGCAATGAGAATCTCTCCACTAACGAAAGAGACCAGCTATCACAATTCCTTGCCGAAGAAATACCCAGCTTTAACGAGATACAAGGCCCGTCAAATGCTGCGATGCACCACATTCGACTCAAAACCGAAACCCCATTTAAACAGAGATATTATCCCCGTAACCCAGCAATGCAAAAAGTCATTGACACCGAAATTGACGAACTTCTCCACTCGGGAAAAATCGAACCGTCCAACAGTCCATTTAGCTCACCTATTGTGCTAGTTAAGAAGAAAGATGGGTCCTGGCGATTGTGTGTCGACTTTAGACAACTAAATGAAATATCGGTCAAAGATGCCTACCCACTACCGCTTATTAACGCGATCCTTGATAAACTACGGGGAGCCCGATACATATCCACAATTGATTTGAAGCAGGGCTACTGGCAAATCCCCCTCAGCCCAGAGTCCAGGGCTTACACGGCATTTACAGTCCCCGGAAGAGGCCTGTTTCAGTGGAAAGTCATGCCATTTGGACTTCATTCCGCTCCAGCTACTTTCCAACGAGTACTAGACCAAATAATCGGACCTGATATGGACAACTACGCATTCGCCTATCTCGATGATATCATCGTGATAAGTAAGACCTTCCAAGAGCACCTAGAGCATTTGCAGGAAGTCCTACGAAGGTTGAGAAATGCCCGCCTCAGAATGAACCCTGACAAATGCGAATTTTGCAAGCAAGAACTAAAATATTTGGGTCATGTAATAAGTCACTTGGGAATACACACTGACCCTGATAAGATTAATGCCGTCAAAAACCTGAAACCGCCAACCAATATCCGAGAACTACGCAGAATACTAGGGATTACTTCTTGGTATCGTCGTTTTATCCAAGACTTCTCCACGATTGCTGCACCCCTTACCACACTATTAAAGAAAAACCGACCCTGGATTTGGGGTGAAAGTCAAAAGAACTCGTTTGACTTACTAAAGCAAAGGCTAACTCAATCCCCCGTTCTGACGTGTCCAAATTTCGACCTGCCCTTTACACTACAGACCGATGCAAGTCAAGACGGACTAGGCGTAGTACTGTCTCAAAAAGAGGGACCAGACGACAAAGTGATATCCTACGCGAGCCGAACCCTGACAGACCTAGAAAAAAAATATGGAGTTACAGAAAAGGAATGTCTTGCCATCGTATGGGGCATTAGGAAAATGCGGCCGTACCTGGAAGGGTACCACTTTACTGTTGTTACAGATCACCATTGTTTGAAATGGCTTCACAAGCTGGAAAATCCTTCCGGAAGACTTGCACGTTGGGCGATCGAACTACAACAGTTCGACTTCAACATAGAATATAGAAAAGGGTCTCTTAATGTGGTAGCAGACACCTTGTCCCGTGACCCACAACCGATATCCACAGTTGATTTTTTAGCCGCCTGCGTTGACGACAAGCCCGATTGGGTGTTGCGAACCCAAAGAAATGTGCAAAAATGTCCGTCAAAGTACCCTGGCTATCGTCTTCAAGGGGATAAACTATTCCGACGTTTCCCATCTACCCAACCTTTGTCGGTAGAACAACACCAATGGAAACTATGTGTTCCATCGGCAGAACGGAAGACGATATTAAGAGATAACCATGACGCCCTGACGTCTGGCCACATGGGTATTACTAAAACAACAGCCAGAATATCCCAATTTTACTACTGGCCAGGGATGCGAAGAGAGATACGGAAGCACATCCGACAGTGTCAAATATGCAATAGGTACAAAGTGGCACAACAAAAGCCTAGTGGGATGATGCATTCATTACCGACAGGGGAACCATGGGAGGTAGCATGTGCCGACTTCGTAGGACCACTCCCAAGATCAATGAAAGGGAACACCATGATGCTTGTAATAGTGGATAAATTCACCAAATGGGTAGAGGCGGTACCTTTGCGAGTAGCAACAACAAGAGGAGTAATCCAGGCACTTAGAGAACGTATAATCAATCGATTTGGTGTACCCCGTATACTACTCACTGACAATGGTGCCCAATTTAGTAGCCATATACTTGGCGACTTCTTAAGTGAAATTGGTACCACACAACGCTTTACCGCCCCGTACACCCCACAGGAGAACCCGACCGAAAGAGTGAATCGTACACTGAAAACGATGATAGCACAATATGCCCAAGAAAATCATCGTACATGGGATGAGCATATACCAGAATTAACTCTGGCCATTAACACAAGCCACCACGAAACAACCGGTTTCTCTCCGTCTCTACTTAATTTCGGTAGAGAGATAAGAAGACCGAAGCAACCAGACATACCGATCATGAGCGAATCACATCACGAAACCCCCTCCGAATATCAAGAACGTATGCAAGCACTATATCGCTTGGTAAAAGTAAATATGGAACGGGCAGCCCAGACTCAAGGAAAATATTATAATCTCAGACGAAGAGCATGGAAACCATGCATCGGAGAGCGAGTATATAAGAGACAACGTGTACTCTCTTCTGGTATTAATTATTTTGCCGAAAAGCTGGCACCTAAATATGACGGTCCGTATAGAGTATTAAAATTTATTTCACCAGTGATTGTAATACTTCAGAGAGAAGGAGACAGACGTACAAAGAAAAGGACACACGAAATACGAGCACATATTCAAGATCTGAAGGGCTATGAAGAAAATGAAGAACAGACAGAAGAAAATAGAAAAATAATAATTTCGAAAGTATATAAAGGGCAACAGAATAGAACGAAAATCACCAGAAGCACCATGGACCTCGCCAAGAAGACATCGGAAGAAAATTGCAAACAAAGTTTTAAACCCATGCGAGCGCCGTCGAACACGACCAAAACCAGTTACGGCTCCCGTCACGATCACCCCCGGACCTAGCAACAAACCAGACTTCGGCGTCCTGAAGAAGCAAAGGATCCTGCCGAAGATTCTTCCAAGTACCCGCTTGGAACAAATCCGCCGTCAGCGAGAGGCAGCTGCCCTCAAGTGGAAGCAATCACACTCCCAGAATGAGGATGACTGGGACTTATTGGAGAAGAAAGTTGAAACCAGTACCGAAGAACTGTCCAAAATCCATATAAATTCCAAACCCCGTGGACAACAACTTGATCCCCCACTTACACCAACAGGACCACCGGCAATAAAAGTTATCCGACAACCTATTAAACCACCACAGACACAACTCCCACAACAGACCAACACCCAAAAACTAGTCCAAGCACCCCACACAACGCCATCGACATCACAACAGCTCCAGGTATCGGCAACAACTCGGAAAATAACAAACAAGCCTCAGCCAAGAATCCGATCACCCGATAAGAAATTATGGCCGTACCGCCATACAAAGCTGGCAACACCGGAAGACCCATTTAGGGGATTGAATATCCCTAAATTAAAGGTATATAACCCCACCTATCGACACCAAACGTTAAAAGTAAAGAGGAATTTTGGAACCATAATAATTAAAATAATGCGCAAACGTGCAACAATGATCTATGGCGACAAAAAAGAAATTGTTACCTTACCCTAAATAAGTAAAATATGAACTCGATAGTTTAGTTTAATCTTTTTTTTTTGAATATGTTTGTTTTTATGAATAATTAGAAAGTTAAGTTCAACATTACGGAGAGATTTAGTTTAATTTTATAACGTTTCAAGAAAAAAAAAATATGTAAATAAATTGGAAAATATATACATAAAAAAAAAAAAAAAAAAAAAAAAAAAAAAAAAAAAAAAAAAAAAACAGTCAGATAACGATGAGGTACCCTACTGACCACAACAAATGAAGAAACCTATCGCGCCATTTGCGGATAGCAACGTGGGACAACGAGGGACAGAGCAATGCTCTATCGTTACTATCTGAAACCAAAACAAACCGTCGGACGACCACAAACAATGCAGAAGCCTATCGCGCCATTTGCGGATAGCACCGTGGGACACCGTGGGACAGAGCAAAGCTCTAAGATAACAACATTGTTACCTCAAAACACCCGTTACATGGCTGCAACAACACAAAGAAGACCTGATATAGGAATTAAGTATTTAAGTTAGTTTTAAATAAGTTAAGATCAGAATTCAGTTGAATAAAATAGAGACTTGGCCGAGAAGGTTCTCGTCTTACGAAGAGGGGGGGAGTGTAACGAACCGTTCCCAAGGCAACTAGAATTCCTATAGAAATCCGTCACAGATTCGTCAGACTCCTTAAATAACCGCTCCCATACTTCCAATCAATCAAATATACACCCTTTAGCAAAGTCCCATACAAACCCCTACCCATCAATGAAACTTATATAAGCCCCTTAAAAAAGTCACGGCACCACTGATTTTTCACCGACGCCACTGACATGTACTTTACCATGACAACTATTAATCATCCAAACAGGAATTGGATACCAATGATGTAAACAGTGAATTTCCATATTAATTTATCATTCGTTTTATAATTCACACTGCGTTCTTGGTGGAAAAATACTAAGTAGAAGTATGAAATTCAAAGCAAATCGAGAAAAGCAGCAGTGTGGGTAGTACCAATCTCGTGTACTCTGTTTGCTTTGACCTTTTGGAGTAATATATACTTATATATATACAGATCCTCCACCAACAATTTTTAGGTCTGACGCTCATACTAAGTTGAGTAGTTTCGGATCAATTATTGGTAAACCTGCCATCTCATGGTTCATAATTGGTAAACCTGCCACCTCATGGTTCATTATTGGTCAACCTGCCAACTCATGGTTCTTTATTGGTAAACCTGCCACCTCAAGGTTCATTATTGGTAAACCTGCCATCTCAAGGTTCATTATTGGTCAACCTGCCAACTCATGGTTCTTTATTGGTAAACCTGCCACCTCATGGTTCATTATTGGTAAACCTGCCATCTCATGGTTCATTATTGGTCAACCTGCCAACTCATGGGTCTTTGTTGGTAAACCTGCCACCTCATGGTTCATTATTGGTAAACCTGCCATCTCATGGTTCATTCTTGGTCAACCTGCCAACTCATGGTTCTTTATTGGTAAACCTGCCACCTCAAGGTTCATTATTGGTAAACCTGCCATCTCAAGGTTCATTATTGGTCAACCTGCCAACTCATGGTTCTTTATTGGTAAACCTGCCACCTCATGGTTCATTATTGGTAAACCTGCCACCTCATGGTTCAATAATTGGTCAACCTGCCACCTCATGGTTCATTATTGGTAAACCTGCCACCTCATGGTTCATTATTGGTAAACCTGCCACCTCATGGTTCAACATTGGTAAACCTGCCACCTCATGGTTCATTATTGGTAAACGTAAGCATAGCCGTAAGACGTATTAAAAGTATATATATATATGAAATATTATGTTAAGACTATTATAAGCTACCGTAAAAACAGATATTGTATTCTAAGCTAGATTAAGAATCAAATGTACTGAAGATACATAGTTGCAACTAAATGAATTAGAACAACCCTGACTTGTAAATATATTGTAAGAAAAGAAATAAAGAATACTTAAACCTCAAAACTGGAGTTAGAGCTACTTTAGTTAAACCCTGGACCCGACGAGCTTTACCTCAGCCACAGAAAAAAGCTCGTTACAATGTGAACAGTTTACCTGTCTATACTTTCCAATTTCTCAAGCTAACTTCACTGATGTACCCGGCCGGCGCTGCGTTACTATCGAAGAAGCTGGTGAGGCGGTTAAGAACTACAAAATGGGCTTAGTTAGACGAGGTACCTTCCGAGTTTTGGAAAAAGATGGGTGATGTTGGGGTCGGATTCAGATGGCTCATGATTCTTATCTCCAAGCTTTAAGAAGGTGATCGGATACTTAAACAATGGAAGTAAAATTACCTTCTACGTTCTACCAATGAATAAAAAGGAAGGGGGATACACGAAGCAGTGCTAGTTACCGTTCAATTAAAGCTTGTCAAGAATCACGCACCGCATAAAGATAGTTGAGCGAGTTTTGGATAGACAACTGCGAAGCACAATACGGCTGTCTGATGACAGCGAGTGATGCGGGTTTGTCGTTGCAAAGTCAACAACATTATTTATGCAATTGAAAGTATTAGTATCGTTAAGGAAAAACATCTGGATTTTTCTAGGATTTGCATATTGTGTTTGATTATTTTAAAAAGGCAATCGATAGACAACCACCGAAATCTGATATGGGTGGTCTTATGGTATGAGGATTCTCTTCGGTCTATATACGGCAATTTTACTTATTGACGAAGCCATTAAACCAGAAACGAATTTCATCACTAATCACCGTAAAATGGACGAAGTGCTCTATAAACTTCGCAAACAGATTTATTTTTTCAAATCAATTTTTTGTTACGTCGGCGGCGCGGCGTTAAACGATTAACGATGAATTGCCAAACCTTATTGAACACAAATGTCAACACAGTTTGACATTCTCAACTATCAAACCATAGACAACAACCAAAGAAACTTCTCATGCAGCTTAAACACCCTTTACATTAAAGCAATAAAATGCACGACTGGGTCGCACGAACTTGCTCTAATGAGTGACAGTGGTTTAGGGGCTTGAGATTTTGATAAAAATAAAAGTTTCAAAATTCTTAAATAAATACTTAAACTAATTTGAGCTGAAAAAAAAGTACGCCATTTTATTTCTTGGAAAACTATGAATTTATGAGAAAAAATTTATAAAAATCTGTGGAGCGGTTTTTGAGGAAAAAAGTTTTTTTTGAAAAACTTTTTGAAAAAAAATTTCAAAAAAAATTTAAAAACGCCAGTTCATAGGTATTCAGCAAATACATTTATTTAAAATTTTTAGAAAAAAATTTAATGAGCCGTTTTCAAAATATTAATTTTTTAAATTTTTTTTAAAAAAATGCTTTTAAAAATACAAAAAAATATTTTTCAAAAATATTGGTATGCAATACAAATTGAGCTATCTACAGCTATATGTGTGTGAAATTTCGAAAGAATCGGTTGAGTCGTTTTCGAGTTAGTCGAAAGCAAAAAAAACGGTCCTATGGAAAGTACCGTTCTTAGCCACTTTTTAAAATTTTTTTTTCAGCCATATGATTGGTCGTACCTAAAAACCAACACTGATTTTTTTAAATCGAAATCGTTAGAGCCCTTTTTGAGAAAAATAAGCTTTAACGTAACGGTTGTATGGCAGGTACCGTTATTTTTTTAGCTAAAAAAAAAATTTCAATTTCCCCTCTGTACAATACCTAAAAAAGTCTATATACCAAGTTTGAAGCAATTCGGCCCACCCGTTTGGGCTGTAGGTCTCTATACATACAGACAGACAGCATTTTTTTTAAAAAAATTTTTTTTAAAAAATTAATATTTTGAAAACTGCTTATTAAATTTTTTTCTAAAAATTTTAAATAAATGTATTTGCTGAATACCTATAAACTGGGGTTTTTTAATTTTTTTTTTAAATTTTTTTCAAAAAGTTTTTCAAAAAAAACTTTTTTTCTCAAAAACCGCTCCACAGATTTTTATAAATTTATTCTCATAAATTCAAATTTATCCAAGAAATAAAAGGGCGTACTTTTTTTTCAGCTCAAATTAGTTTAAGTATTTATTTAAGAATTTTGAAAAATTTATTTTTATCAAAATCTCAAACCCTTAGACCACTGTCACACATTAGAGCAAGTTCGTGCGACCCAGTCGTGCATTTTATTTCTGATCCAACTCAGAAAAACCATTATCAAATCCAAATTAAAATAAAATGCACGACTGGGTCGCACGAACTTGCTCTAATGTGTGACAGTGGTCTAAGGGTTTGAGATTTTGATAAAAATACATTTTTCAAAATTCTTAAATAAATACTTAAACTAATTTGAGCTGAAAAAAAAGTACGCCATTTTATTTCTTGGATAAATTTGAATTTATGAGAAAAAATTTATAAAAATCTGTGGAGCGGTTTTTGAGAAAAAAAGTTTTTTTTGAAAAACTTTTTGAAAATTTTTTTAAAAAAAAATTCAAAAACGCCAGTTTATAGGTATTCAGCAAATACATTTATTTAAAATTTTTAGAAAAAAATTTAATAAGCAGTTTTCAAAATATTAATTTTTTAAATTTTTTTTTAAAAATTCTTTTAAAAATACAAAAAAATATTTTTCAAAAATATTGGTATGCAATACAAATTGAGCTACCTACAGCTATATGTGTGTGAAATTTCGAAAGAATCGGTTGAGTCGTTTTCGAGTTAGTCGAAAGCAAAAAAAACGGTCCTATGGGAAGTACCCTTTTTAGCCATTTTTTAAAATTTTTTTTTCAGCCATATGATTGGTCGTACCTAAAAACCAACACTCAGTTTTTTAAATCGAAATCGTTAGAGCCGTTTTTGAGAAAAATAAGCTTTAACGTAACGGTTGTATGGCAGGTACCGTTATTTTTTGAGCTAAAAAAAAAATTTCAATTTCCCCTCTGTACAATACCTAAAAAAGTCTACATACCAAGTTTGAAGCAATTCGGCCCACCCGTTAGGCCTGTAGGTCTCTATACATACAGACAGACAGACAGACAGACAGACAGACAGACAGACAGACAGACAGACATACAGACGGACAGAATTTTTAGACCATCTTTTTTCGTCTTCGCTATCATCGTAATGTCATGTTTGATTGTTATCTCAAAACTTTTTTTTTCGACGAATGCATAACTTGCCTTATAGTACCTATAATCGCAAGTAAAAAGCAGCAGGCTTTTGAAGTGACAAACCTCAAAGCTGTCCAGGTAACGAAAGCAATAATTTTGCAAAGAATGAAATAGACCTGCAGCATTAAAGCTTGAAACCTTGCCTGAAATTAAAACAATACGATTTAATGCAACAACAAAAAAAAAAAAAAACTAATAAATTTCCACGCAAATTCCTGATGTTCTCTTATAAAACGTTTGCTAGGTAGGTAAACTAATACTGTCAATTCTTACATTGGTTAACCACAATCAGTTAAGAAACGTTATATATTTAAATAATGTATTTTTGCTCAGAGCAATTCAACGCATGTTTAAAGCCAATTGGTAGGTACATTAGGACGCTTCATAGATCATGATCTTACCGGCTACGTTCTCACTTTCAGACTAAACTTACATATTGCTTGAAATGATTCATTTAAAACATTTTTTGTATAATATTTTAATCTCTTCTCGGTGCAGATACATTATTCACGCCATTTTATTTCTTGGAAAACTATGAATTTATGAGAAAAAATTTATAAAAATCTGTGGAGCGGTTTTTGAGGAAAAAAGTTTTTTTTGAAAAACTTTTTGAAAAAAAATTTCAAAAAAAATTTAAAAACGCCAGTTCATAGGTATTCAGCAAATACATTTATTTAAAATTTTTAGAAAAAAATTTAATGAGCCGTTTTCAAAATATTAATTTTTTAAATTTTTTTTAAAAAAATGCTTTTAAAAATACAAAAAAATATTTTTCAAAAATATTGGTATGCAATACAAATTGAGCTATCTACAGCTATATGTGTGTGAAATTTCGAAAGAATCGGTTGAGTCGTTTTCGAGTTAGTCGAAAGCAAAAAAAACGGTCCTATGGAAAGTACCGTTCTTAGCCATTTTTTAAAATTTTTTTTTCAGCCATATGATTGGTCGTACCTAAAAACCAACACTGATTTTTTTAAATCGAAATCGTTAGAGCCCTTTTTGAGAAAAATAAGCTTTAACGTAACGGTTGTATGGCAGGTACCGTTATTTTTTTAGCTAAAAAAAAAATTTCAATTTCCCCTCTGTACAATACCTAAAAAAGTCTATATACCAAGTTTGAAGCAATTCGGCCCACCCGTTTGGGCTGTAGGTCTCTATACATACAGACAGACAGCATTTTTTTTAAAAAAATTTTTTTTAAAAAATTAATATTTTGAAAACTGCGTATTAAATTTTTTTCTAAAAATTTTAAATAAATGTATTTGCTGAATACCTATAAACTGGGGTTTTTTAATTTTTTTTTTAAATTAATTTTAAAAAAAAATTCAAAAACGCCAGTTTATAGGTATTCAGCAAATACATTTATTTAAAATTTTTAGAAAAAAATTTAATAAGCAGTTTTCAAAATATTAATTTTTTAAATTTTTTTTTTAAAAATTCTTTTAAAAATACAAAAAAATATTTTTCAAAAATATTGGTATGCAATACAAATTGAACTACCTACAGCTATATGTGTGTGAAATTTCGAAAGAATCGGTTGAGTCGTTTTCGAGTTAGTCGAAAGCAAAAAAAACGGTCCTATGGGAAGTACCCTTTTTAGCCATTTTTTAAAATTTTTTTTCAGCCATATGATTGGTCGTACCTAAAAACCAACACTCAGTTTTTTAAATCGAAATCGTTAGAGCCGTTTTTGAGAAAAATAAGCTTTAACGTAACGGTTGTATGGCAGGTACCGTTATTTTTTGAGCTAAAAAAAAAATTTCAATTTCCCCTCTGTACAATACCTAAAAAAGTCTACATACCAAGTTTGAAGCAATTCGGCCCACCCGTTAGGCCTGTAGGTCTCTATACATACAGACAGACAGACAGACAGACAGACAGACAGACAGACAGACATACAGACGGACAGAATTTTTAGACCATCTTTTTTCGTCTTCGCTATCATCGTAATGTCATGTTTGATTGTTATCTCAAAACTTTTTTTTTCGACGAATGCATAACTTGCCTTATAGTACCTATAATCGCAAGTAAAAAGCAGCAGGCTTTTGAAGTGACAAACCTCAAAGCTGTCCAGGTAACGAAAGCAATAATTTTGCAAAGAATGAAATAGACCTGCAGCATTAAAGCTTGAAACCTTGCCTGAAATTAAAACAATACGATTTAATGCAACAACAAAAAAAAAAAAAACTAATAAATTTCCACGCAAATTTCTGATGTTCTCTTATAAAACGTTTGCTAGGTAGGTAAACTAATACTGTCAATTCTTACATTGGTTAACCACAATCAGTTAAGAAACGTTATATATTTAAATAATGTATTTTTGCTCAGAGCAATTCAACGCATGTTTAAAGCCAATTGGTAGGTACATTAGGACGCTTCATAGATCATGATCTTACCGGCTACGTTCTCACTTTCAGACTAAACTTACATATTGCTTGAAATGATTCATTTAAAACATTTTTTGTATAATATTTTAATCTCTTCTCGGTGCAGATACATTATTCACATAAAAGTCTTTAAATACGTAAGTTATTAAAATAAAAACAAAAATTAAATGCTGCCTTAAAATGATTAGGAAATTTTAAACTCACTAACGGCACCTTTCTCCGAAACCCAAACGGGTCAGAGCTTTATTCTGGATCAAAAAACTTGAATTAGCACTAATTTAACATCTGGTCCGGAAGGGTTCAACACTTTTGGTTAGATCGTGTTTTGGTTCATAAAACAAATCGCAGCTATAAAATACCGCCTTTAGGGCTAATGGATCACATTTTAAGAGGATTCACGGATAAATTGCCTGAAATAAGAATTATTTCGAGATGAATAATATTTTATGTAGGTACTAATAAATGGCATAAACCTACCCACTGCATCCCAAGAAATATTATATTTTATTGCTCTGACCATTCCATCATGTTTTTATAATTTTTTTTGTTTTGTTTGAAAATATATTGAATTTTGAGGTTTTCATTTCATTCTCTTTTATTAGAAAAAAAAATTATGCATATTTATTTACATTCTGTGAATATTATGTACTTACCTACTTTTGCTGGAATGGGTAATAGTTTTTTTGTTAAAAGTTCGAAACAGTGAAACAGATAAAACCGCAGAAATGTATACTTTTAATGAAGTAGGCATACATATGTATATGTATGTATGAAACTGGGGCACACCCTGATGTTAAACAAAAACCACAATTTAGTTTTACTTAAATAATGTGTTTGGTGTTGTAGGTTTTTAAGGTTTTCAAATTAAAAACATCCCAGAGCACATACCTGGTGTAAGAAGAAAATAATACATTGAAATGTATTTTTTTTAGTTTGATAGTGTTGTAACACCAATACCGCCGTGCTTTCTTTGTTTAAGAGAAGAGCGGAATAGCGGGAAGTTTAAGAATTTAAAAGATGTTTTTCTTTAATTTTAAATTCTCTTTTATTAGGTATTATTGTGTTATTATCTAAAGGTCCGCCGTCTTTAGCGTCGCTGCAACATTGTCGATACAATATTCTAAAATCAACTTCCACTATTCTTTCCTCATCGATCCCTTTTTATACAAATTATCACCACTGATTGTTTACGAATCCAAATAATGCACTACCAATAAAAATGTGCTGACTGCTTTAACCTACTTTTAAATAATAATTAAATATTTGATGAGATGGTATTTTGCTATAAATTACCAAGCTCAGCACTTTTCTTTGTATAAATAGACTACACATTTTGTCATTTCTTTACTCTTGCAATATACTCGTATATCAATAAATATAAAATTACTATCCCCCTACCCAAGGTAAGGTGGTGATTTTATGGAAATATAAGACTTGTGTCATTTCTTAAACTGCCTACCATACACTTTCCCTTTCCAACATTACCATTTCCTTCTATTGCAAGGCATGCACATCCTAGTTTAAGTGCATGCCCATTTGACCTAGATCAAAAGAACCAATATCTACACCAGAGAACTGCATGAATGCATTCATTTGCACTTGTGAATCATCCCCTTTTTTACGAGCCGCACACAAGCTCGCACTCAAAGAAAAGAAACGAGTTTGAATCCTGTAGGGCATGAACACAACATTCGCGAGCCTTAGTGTGTTTTACTGCTTGCCTATATGAATTGAGAGTGTTTTATAGACTCTCACACCAAAGGCTCATAGATTCATATAGCTCGAATAAATTGAGAGTGCACTCTCAAATTGAGAGTGCACTCTCAATTTTTCCGAGCCAAAAAAAAGTAACAAAGCAACGCCAACGATTAGTGACAATGGTTTTATGACTTATTTTATTAGCAATAATTTAAATACATCAAAGGATTATTTTAATTGTATGTATTACATAAATAGCTCTATTTCGATTTCTTTACATATAGAATTTAAAAAAATTATGTTGTCAATCGTGTTTGGAGCTAAACGATTTCGTTTTTCTGTTATTAAATTGCCGGCTAAGGAAAAAACCCTCTCAGAAGCAGCACTGCTTGCAGGAATTGATAGAATTTTCTTTGCAAGTTTTGACAGTCTTGGGTATTCTACTGTATGAATTTCCCACCATTTTATAGCATCGAAGTCAGCACAGATGAGAGTTCTTGTTCGGGAATAATTCTCTATTTCTTCATGTACAGATTCTTGTAGGGGCTGTGGTACATTTGAGACATCCAATAATTCTGGGAAGAAGAAATCCAGTTCTCTAGATGTGGAGGCTATGGAGACTTCATTTTGAGGCGTTGAATTAAGGTCAGGAACTTCATCAGAGCTAATTTGTTGGCCTTCAAATGTTTCACATCTAGTTATTTCTTCAACACAAAAATCTTTCATGTCGGAAATAATGTAGTCATCTTGTACAGCATTTGTTGGCGGATATAAGAACACAGCAGCCTTGTGGTAGACACATAAATTTGGGGTCCATTTTTCATCTAATTGTAAAAGAATATTTGTTTTCAAACTCACAATGGCTGTGGAATCTACATCTGATACTTCGCAGATTTTTCGAAGGCGATTTATAGACGGATACACAAAGCTGATCGAAATGTATTTTATACCTTGTAACTTCAAGGAAATTGTCTCAAATTTTTCGCACAGTTCAACTAGGATATTGAGAACACTTATATTTATATCTGACTAGCTGACCCACCCGGCTTCGCTCGGTTAGACAAATCTTAGTTTCATACGGATTAAATGAATTACAATTTAAAAAATATAATTGCAGTATTTAAAAACTGACAGGAAACACATTTTTTACTTAAAACATACATAAGTGTCGTTAAGAAATATTTATTTTTTGTGCATTCGTCTTGAAAAAAAAAGTTAAAAATTCTGTCCGTCTGTATGTCTGTCTGTCTGTCTGTATGTATAGACACCTACAGCCCAAACGGGTGGGCCGAATTGCTTCAAACTTGGTATATAGATTTTTTTAGGTATTGGAAGGTGGAAGAACAGCACACTGAGCACTGAAGCTTTCGTTAAACCTGCGAATCAAAGAAAATCCTGTTTGCAGCATTTTAAAGCAATCAGTCATGGCAAAAGTGGTGATATTAGCAAGCGGATTTCCGAAATCACTTCCCGTGATTCTGATACCAACAGCGGCGTATGAATAAATCTCATGTCTCAAGGCATCGTTTTTTTCGGTATGTGCAAACCATTCAATTGAGTGTAAATATGCAAGTGTTCTTTGGATTTGCCTATGGCATGCCGCCTCATCATTTGAGTTTTAAAGTTGGATTTATCATCATAGTGGCAAGGATTTTGAAAGGAACGTTCAAAGGAGAAGAATGCCAAATTCTGCGAATTTCCTTTTCTTCAACTGATTTGTCGTCAGCTATTATAATGTGGCGTGTTTCCTAGTTGGGAAACCATCCTTACTCTTCATTTACGCTCCGGAGCAGAAAACAAATTGTTGTGTATCATGCAGCCTTAAATTCAATGCAATCATTTTTCTTACATAATTTATTAATTAATTTAACAATTTTTTAAATGAACCATTCGCATTACTCAAGAGCTTTTTGATAATTATTTTTTTTTATTTTCGCATTTAATGCATAAATAAACAATAAGGATGGTTTACCCACTCGCCAACGTCCAACATAAAGTTGTCCATGAGAAAAAATTGGAAAAATGTTTGCCTAAATTCCCCTGCTAACAATATCAATGCACCACCAATTAAACGTTGGTTTCCTTTTAAAACCTTTCCTGTAAAACCTTTGCCATTCCAGATGTTTTTGAAATATTACATGTTTGAAATTCATTTACTTGCATGTTCAATGGCAATTTTAATGCAGAGTGACTTGTTCGACCACCATCTAACAAAGTTTGCGCAATCCCAGACGACGCAAGCGCTAATGCTATTTTTTTTTCAGATCGAATCGTAGCTAAGAACCAAGTTCTGGTTTGAATAAATATTTCGCATTCGATGTAATATTTCTTCAGTCACTTCATCCCGATGATTTGTCCAAAATCGCAGATCACAAACTTATTCCAATTTTATTTAAATTAAATTGACACATTGAAAATAAAAATAATTTTCTATAATTACGGGAAAAATACTTTATGTAAAATGCTAGATCAAAAAGAACAACGCTACCGCTTTACAGAATTTTGACCAAACTTCACAGAAACCTTTGCAGGCATCCTCAGAAGATGCTACCAAAAGATTTGTTGGCATTTTGACAGAATGCAATAAAACTGCAGTTGTGGCAAATTATTTTACCGAAGTTTGGCCGTAAACCTTCGTCGACATACTCAGAAGACCCTATAAAAAATGTTGTTATTAATATGACGAAATGCACTAAAAATGCATTTTGCGATTTGCCCTTTACCGAAATTTGACCAAATTTCACAAAAACGACCTTCCTCAATAAGATAGCTACCTTTATAAAAAAATATGAAAAAATTCGGCCCAGCCATTCCCGAGTTTATCGAGCCCGAACATAAGGCAACTTATTTTTATATATTAGATATCCTATGGAGTTCACAATTTGCAGAAAGTACTTCATTTATTTTCGACCAATTGTTAAAAATTGACTTAAATAAACTGAGATGAGAGTTCCAGCGGGTAATGCAATGGGATTTTAGTGTTGTCGGCAGTAAATGCTGTAAGTTTGCTTTTTTGAAGTACTTTACTAGCTTGCGACAATTTTCAACAGTGGCACGCAGCTCTATCGTAGCATCAAAAGCAGAATTTAATACGTTCGCAAATAAATGGTTAGAGCAGTTTATTCGCTTCTGATCTCTTAAAGCACTCTTTATGTTGGCTCCTCTGTCTGTTACAAACATAATTTTTTCGATACTTTGGACACTAAATTCTGAAAGAATGCTTCGCATCTTACGAAGAATATTTTCGCCCGTTGATTTTTCAAAGTCCATCGATTTTATCCCAAGTACTATTTCTTGAAACTGGCCATTTTTTAAGTAGTGAAAAGTAGCACACAAAAAACTTCGTTTAACAAAATTATCGGTCCATAAATCTGATGTTATAGTAGCATGTCCATCTTGCACAATTTGATTAATTTCACTGCTTATTTTTGTTTTTTGTTCTTGTGCAACTTTATGAATTTGCCGGGAAACAGTTGTTGGATCCGGTAGTAGATCTTCCACATCAATGTTTTCGTCATACAAAGCTCCTATTCTGAGTATGGTTTTAACCAGCTTTCGAACCACCAACAGATGAGAATGGTTTGCAGTCTTCTATGATCCACTGTGAGCACGCATCTAACATAATTTTTTACTTGCTCTATAGGGCAAGTATTGGTTTCGTGCAGAAAAAAAAATCGAGGTTTTAATCAAACATGACATTACGATGATAGAGAAGCCCAAAAAAGTGGTTTTCGCCATACCGTCCGTCGGTCTGTCTGTGCGTCTGTGCGTCTGTGCGGATGTGCGCTTTTTCACGTCATGCTACAGCCTAAACGGCTTGACGGATTTTCTTCAAACTTGATATATAGTAGTTTGAAGAAAAACGGTTGTCGAGGTTTTTTTTATTTCGTTTTAGCCCGGCTCAAACTGGTACCTTTCAAGTAACGGTTTTTTCAATTTGAATTTTCTCGAAAACGGCTCTAACGATTTTGATTAAACTCAAAATTTAGCTTACTTTAGGCATTTCTAACAAAACTGCGTTTTTCGTTTTTGGCTCAAATAGTCCTAACGAAAATCAGGTTTTAACGGCTTTTTTTCGAATAGCCATTAGTTCACAACGGCTTGATTGAATCGACTCAATTTTTGTTTGACATAGTTTTTTATAGTTTTCTATAGGATTACTTTGTAAATTTTTCACTGAAGCTTTTCTAAACGGTGGCTTCCATACAACGAGCTGATAAGTTTTAGCCAACATTTTTTGGTTTTTTCTAATTTGCTCGAAAACGGCTCTAACGATTTTGATTAAATTTTGTGTGTTTTATTCTTTTAGTGTTTTTAAGAGAACTGCGTTTTCATTTTTTGGCTAAAAATGCAAATAACGGAGATCTGCTCTTAACGGCTTTTTTCAAATGGCTATAAGTTGTCAACGGTTGCATCGAATTCACTCAAACTTTGTTTGGTATAGTTTCTTTCCGCTTCCTTTCAGATGGCATTGATTTTTTTTCATTTTCTTTTTTTTAAATTGTGGCTCCTATACAAAGAGCCATTAGATTTTGGCCAATTTTTTCGTTTTTTCTAATTTACTCAAAAAAGGCTCCCCCGATTTTTATGAAACTTTGTATGTTACATATATAGAATACTTCAAAGAAAACTGCATTTTTAGTTTTTTGCTACACATGACAATAGCGGAAATTGGTAATATCAGTTTTATTAATTTGGCCATAAGCGAAAATTTATATCACCCAAAAGACGACATCTAAATTTGATATACTAAAGGTTACTTAACGTTAGCTCCCGTATATCGAGTCTTCCAGCTTTAGCCAAATTTTTTTTAGTTTTTACCAAATTTTTCAAAAATAAGTTGTTCTTATTGATCGAAAAGTTTGTTTTCGTCGTAGTATTACACCCACAGAGCAAGTACGTGCGACCCAGTCGTGCATTTTATTTTTCCTCTGATCCTAGATGTATTGATGAGGAATTGCTCCTTTTTCTGCTATAGCATTTGTGGCGCACTAAATTTGATGTTTGCCTTCCGTTGTACTTCAATACTCGATTACATGAACGGCAGTTAACGACATCCTTAATTAACACATCTTCTTGATCTAAGACTTCTGCAAACGTGTCCCATATCTTACTCCTTCCTTTTCTTTTTGTTGTTGTTTTAAAAACACCTCTCGCAATATTGTTAACTATTTCGTTTTCCATTTTCTAATTTTTTTTTTCAGCCGCACCGTACAGAACACACTTCTTCGATTGCTTTGTTAACTTAAATAATGGGAATTGAAAGCAAATGCTCCTTTAAATACCCATTCATCATTATATACTATGTAAGCAAATCATAAGCCAGCGCATTAAATATAAATACCTAACCTACTCGTACCTGCCGTTATGACAAAACAGTAAAATAAAATTATTTTTAAATTCACACTCCAAAAGACCCTTGTTTTATTGAGGAAGCGCACAACGGGTTTAAATATATGGTTTTTTACCTGTATTCAGCCTCAAATTTGTGGTTTTTTTTTTTAAACCGCGGAAGTAGGTAGGTGTTGCATGTTTAAAAATATTGTGCACAGCCATCCTCATTCACAAATTTATTATGCTTTGGATAAACCAATAATAAAAGTGTCTTGAATTAGGTATAACTGCGGAGTGTATGTTCTACAATTGCGTCAACACTAAATCAACGTAGGTACAAAATCATCAACATAACAGGTAATATATTTTCTTAGAACTGCATCCAATTTCAAATTAATTTCCCTTTGCACAAAATAGCACTCTTTTCGATTTTCAGTTTTACGCACACAGACCTACCAAGTGCGTAGTCATTAATTTATTCATATTTAGGTACATGGTTTTAACACCAACCTACATCCAGTACCAATTGATTTTGCATTTGCTAAAATGACACTCTTTTTAGTTTTACAGAGTATAGAATATTACCACACATAGCATTGTAGAATGTAGAGAATCACGATTTGAGAGCCACTCCATAAATTTGTGAGCCACTCTAAAATTTGTGAGCCACTCGCAATATTCGCTGCCTCATGCAGTATTCAGGCACATTCCAGTATACAGAAAACGAATCACTGCCTGAGTCACATTCGCTTAAACGAATATGAGCTCGGGCTCGGCTCATTCCATTTTAGCGAATACATTGCTTGCATTGCCTTGGGTGAAATGGAATGTGCTGGAATACTGCATTAGGCAGCGAATATTTCGAGTGGCTCACAATTTGAGCTACTCGTCGCAGTTCCCTGATCTACACACATTCAATAAATCATCGATTTATTGTAACCATATGTCGCAACCTTTATACTCATTATTTCTTGCCGCACAATTCGCTTTAACTTCATTTATCGAATATTGTCTCATCATCACAACAACTCCGAGGGCAGTGCATTTATGCTAGCGCGATCGTATTTCAGTTGTGATGATGAGTAATGAATGAACGTGTGCCTGGACAGAGTAGTGGACAAATGGTTGGAATCAAATATCGATGGTATGATTTGTGTGTTTTAGAACATAGTGAGAATATGGTGTCGTTTGATCTTGTCACTTTGCTTGAAGTGAAATGCGTTAGGTATGTGGACTTGGATTGTGCATGAATAAGCAGCGTAGGTAATGGGTAGGTGGAACGTTGTGATCACAACAATAGATAGCAACTTGTGAAAAAGAAAAAAAAACATACGAATATATATGTAAGTAAAGCTTGGCAAAGGAAAGATGTAGGTAATATCTTAAAAGATAAAAACAGTTTACTTGGTTTGGTGGATGCACAGTAAAAGTGTAGGAAGTTGTTTGAGAGAAGTTTAAGAGCAAGCCCACCGCTTTTTACGGATTAAATACAGTTAATCCACGGATCAAGATTTGAAATCAATGTATGCCATGATTCAATGCTGAACCATTGCTGTATGAACCCAAGTAATAGATTACATTACATTTTTCGTCTTTTTGTTTTAAAACTACCTACCTATACGTCTGATAGGGTAAGGTCGGGGGATATGGTACCCATTTTTATTTTTCCATATAGGTAACTTCCAAATTAAAAAAGATTTGTATTTCAAACCGAAATAACTTTATTATAGTTTATAAGCAAAAAAAGGAATTTTTTTGAAATTCACAGTCAGTTGAATAATTTTTTTTTTTAAATAAAAAATCTTAAAAAAAGACGACCTTAAAAAATGGAGGGTGATATGGCACCTGCTTGCGGGTGGAATGGCACTTCACTTTTTCTTGCTGTTTTTTCGACATTTGTTGCAGGTGTTATTATATACGATGTACAGGAATTCATGTGACTAAAAGTGACATAATATTATGCAGTTTACCCACTCGTCCGGTTTTGTTGGAAGGAAATAATCCTCACACGAATATTTTCCCCGAAATCTTCGAGATCTGAGACATCTTGCAGCGATATTTGCTCATCGTCCTCTGACGTCCTGTCCTCGGCGTTGATTATCTGTTTGAAATGTTTTTTTTTTTTTTTTAATTTTAGAAAGTGCCTAGCTCAAAATAAAACTAATAACTAATACACAAAAAAAACTTTTTGCTTAATACACGCACACTTTTCTTTTATTCGGCTGTATTTATAGTATTTCAAGGACTGCTGAAATTTGAACTGGACAATCTAATAGCTTACGTTATACTGATTGATAAATTGATATGTTGTATGTTGTTCTCTTTGTTTGAAAAGAAGTAATAAAGTGGGAGATATTGCAGGGGTGCCATATCAACCGACTTTACCCTAGTTAATTAAAATTGTAAAATTAATGCAGATTTAGAATTTTACCGAAAACGTCCCAAAAACTCGGCGGGTCCTAGAAGTTTGTTTAAGATATCAACAACTAATTGCGAG
Organism: Platycheirus albimanus; assembly: GCA_916050605.2. Taxonomy (NCBI): domain Eukaryota; kingdom Metazoa; phylum Arthropoda; class Insecta; order Diptera; family Syrphidae; genus Platycheirus; species Platycheirus albimanus. Next base: position 250,068,009 of record OU696696.1, on the reverse strand, counting down.
CTTTGATCGTAAGTCATTGTTTAAGTGAATGCATAAAATTAAACCTGAATCGAGTCGTTTTCTTTAAAAATGTATCTAAATAATAATTAAACGAAAAACTTTTTGGAGCGATATTTTTCACATAACGTACAAAAAAATTGATTAAAATCGTTAATGGGTATACCCTATACCTCTTTAAGTTGTTAAACAACGTTTTTAATGTTTTTTTTTTGTTTGTAACAAAGATAGGCCCGAAATTTAAATTTTTGTCTTTACACACTGCACGTTCAGTATGACGAAAGATATAATGTTCAGCCAATTCGTTACTTCGAAAGATTCGATATATCGAAACCAGTTCTTCAACTTAAAATAAAACCTTTTATACATGTAGATATAATTTAAAAATATATGTTAGAGAATTTTCCAAATCTGCCTCCATTTTATTATTTTTTTATTTTCAGCATGCGACTATAGGCATCGGCAAAACATCTAGATCACTAGCTAGAACTAACTTTTAAACGAACAAACACGCTGTCCTTCGATATTTGCTCTGCTGACAAGACAACATACATAATAATAAATAAACAAAACATGACAGTAAATAAACGCAAACATTTCTAAAACATAGGGAGCGTGAAACTATAAGAAATATAAGGTTGAGGGCACAATGTATTTCAATTAGTAGTTTTCAATGCCATCATATCACTGCACACATATGTATATGCGTTATTTTCTCTCATACGGCCATTCTGACAAACAACGTGCGCTCTCTCACGTTGATCCAACTTAATTTAGTTATCTACATTAATAAGTTAGCCCAATATTATCTCACGAGAATGCGTTGTTATTCGATGTCAACAAATCTTTACCAAAATATGAAACTTCTCTTAGGTTTTCTTTCAGCATACAGCAATTCAGTTAAGTCAAGATTAAAAGTTTATTATTTCAGTTTATTATCAAAAAAATTTCAAATGCAAATCGTAAGGACTTTCAACATAACACCTCAAAAACATATATAAAGCGTAAATGCTTTCAATGTTAAAAATTATTCCCAAAGCCTTTCAGCATCACACCAAAATAAAGCGTAAAGACTTTCAATTTTGAAGAACATAAACATAAACATAACATTATAATGTCACATAAACAAATCACATTAAAATAAAGCGTTAAGGCTTTTAATTTTAAAAGATTATTATTTTCAAATGCAAAGTGTAAGGGCTTTCAACATTTTTATCAACACACTGTGCTTATCAAGAAGCGATTATTACTTTTTTTTTTAATTTTTTTTTTTCTAAACAGTAGGTACTAAGATATATTATAATTACATAGTATTTTAAAGAATTAAATTCAGAACAATTATTTCAATATTATTTCAATGAAAACAAATCAAATAGTAAATTAGGAAAATGCAATAATAAAAAAAAATAAGAATCAACAAAACGCATAATAATTATCCTTCATTACCCTCATTATTACTCGCAACTTCGGGAGTATCTAAGCAATCAGATAAATTTGACAAGCTGGATGGATATTTTCGAAGTCTCTCATAACACACATATTACTCACGTTCTCCTGATAGTGACTACCCTATACCGCTCGTTTGGACATACTTCTAAGACTTTGCAAGGACCTGAGTACTTTTCGTCAAGTTTTTTATTAACTCGTGGGTTTTTCTGAACTAGGACAAGATCATCTACAGAAAATGGACGTATCTTTGCTTTATTTGCATCAAAGCGTTCTTTATCTATAACAGCTTGTTTTTCCAATTTGGATTTAGCATCCCGTCTTATTACTGACACGTCAAGTTTTTCGCACTCTTGTATTAGGGCATTCAGACGAGGTGGGGATTTGTTACAACCTAACAGTAATTGCAGAGGGCTATGACTGGTGCTTTTTGAAACTGTACCATTTAATACGAGTTGAACTTCACCTATTACTGATTTCCAAGGTTTTCGTTCATGATTTTCAACGATAGAGACACAATTTGTTAAAATTGACATGAACCGCACTACCTGCACGGCTCATACCGCTAGCAATCTCATGAAATTCGATCCCCCGTTACAAAGTTCTTGGAATTCTTGACCCATGTATGCTATTCCCTGGTCAGAAATGATACGTCTAGGAATGCCAAACTGACTTACTAAATTTTTTAGAGCAGAACATGCCGACTTTGAAGATAAATCTTTGACAGGAGTAAGATGACAATATTTTGTAAGCGAATCCACAATTACAATCAAATACTCTTTATTGGACTTACAACCAGTTAACTTACAACTTGTGTCTATATGGACTGCCAATCATGTCTCCTCTTATCTCTTGACAAGCCCGGCGCCTGCGCCAAGCCCAGAGGCCCAGTGGCAACATTGCAAAATGGTCATCAAAACCACTGCCACGGATGTTTTGGGTTTCATTAGGCGACCACAACGAAACAACTGGTTTGATGATAGGTGCAGGGTCGCACACTTGGCCAAAGACGAAGCCTATCATGCAGTTTTGAATGTCAGAACTAGAGCTGCCAAGAGCGCTTCCCGTGCGGTTTACCAGCAAAAGAGGAAAGAGGAACATCGGCTTTTCAGAAGAAAAAAAAGAGAACTGGAAAAACGAATGGTTGAATCTATTGAGGGGTGATACGGCAGAAGCAATGTTCGAAAGTTCTACCAAAGGGTAAAGCATTCGTCCAAGGGTTACAAAGCCCGAGCGGAAGCATGTAGAGACGAGGGTTGACCAAATTTTCACACTTCGGCAGATTTAGGAAAAGACCCAAGAATTCCAGATCGATACTCACCACCTCTTTATCGATTTTAAAGTCGCCTATGACAGCGTAAACAGGAACGAGCTATACAGAGCCATGTCACTTCTTGGCATCCCTGCCAAACTCGTTCGATTGTGCAGGATGACTATGGAGAACTCGCGCTGCTCCGTCAAGGTTGGTAAGAACACCACCGACTCATTTAATGTCGAGAAAGGCTTACGACAGGGTGACGCGCTGTCATGTAACCTCTTCCATTCTTGAGGCAATCTTACGCAACTCGCATGTCACCACCAGCGGTACGATTTTTTTAGATCCGTTCAATTACTTGGCTATGCTGATGATATTGACATTATTAGAAGAATGAAGCGTGCTGTCAGTGGAGCATTCGCAAGTATTGAAGTGGAAGCGGCTCGAATGGGTCTGGCTGTAAATGAAGATAAAACAAAGTATATGCTGTCCTCGGGTGAAGTAGATCATCACCGTAGGCTTGGACAAAACGTCACAATGGACAGATATAACTTTGAGGTTGTCAAGGACTTTGTCTATTTGGGTTCCACTATAACCTCTCAGAACAACATCAGTGAAGAGATCAGTCGAAGAATCACTCTTGCCAATCGCTGTTTCTTCGGGCTAAGAAGGCATCTTAGTAGTAAAGCCCTCACTCAAAGGACCAAGGAGACACTATACAAGACCCTTATCATCCCAGTCCTGCTGTATGGGGCAGAAGCGTGGACACTGACACAATCGGATGAATACAGGCTGGGGTGCTTTGAGAGAAAGATTCTTCGGGTGATATTCGGGCCTGTATGTATCAATGGAGTATGGAGTAGAAGATTCAATAACGAACTGTACGGGCTATACAGCGACATTGACTTGGTTAAGAAGCTGAAAATTCAGCGGCTTAGATGGCTGGGTCATGTGGAGCGTATGGACGAAAACGCTCCTGCCCAACGAGTCTTCAATTCCAACCCGGAGGGCCGACGCAGTTCTGGGAGACCCCATCTAAGGTGGCGCGATCAAGTGGTAAACGACCTCAACCAACTTGGTGTGCGCAACTGGAGGCCACTGGCTAGGGACCGGCCTAGCTGGCGAGAATTGTTGGTTGAGGCCGTGGTCCACAATGGACTGTCTGCGCCACCTTAAGTAAGTAAGTAAGTCTATATGGACTGTGTGAAATGGTTCCATTATTTTATTTATTCGATGTAAGACCGATTGTTTTTTTTTTCCAGAAGGGTTTTTATTCACTTTACACGGTAAACATTGATTGACGTACGCTCTTACGCAAGATGTCATTTAAGGGAACCAAAAATGTTAACAAATTTTGGAAAGTATCTTATCCCAGCCAAGATGTTTTATTTTATCATGAAAACGTTGAATTATTTGCCAGCGGAAATTTTTAGGAACTATAACACGACTGTAGGTTTTCTTATTTTCCTGAAAGTTTTCATACAGTAAGTTATTTTTGATTGAGTATGAAGATTTCAAATCAGAATCTAAGGTATCATTTGAGAGGATAACAAAGCAGGTTATTTTCGATCGGGTTGAGCCAGCGGACGAGCTGGAGACTTGCCCGCAACTTATTCTAATTTAATCGTGCTGAGCCAGCGGATGAGCTGGAAACTCACACGCATCAGTCTATCGTGTTGAGCCAGCGGACGGGCTGGAGACTCGCACGCATAGTAAAGAAAGTGATGAAGCTTTCCAACGAGTTCGAAAGAGGAGCCCACAACATCACAGCAATGTGTGAATTATAATCACACCTACATAAATTAAGAATGGCCGAGTGCCCACCGTAAAGTGTCGGATATCAAAGAAAGATCGTAATGATGTGTTTTCCCCTTTTTAAATATTATCTGCGCGGAGGTCTACGGAATTCAGATTATTCTTGTTCATTTTGTACCATTTTAGTTGGAAAATGGTTAGGATTCTTTCCAACAAAAATATTCTTTTCAAAGCAATTAGTTTGGGCCGGTTTGGGCTGGGGACTTTGCGCGTTGTGTCGTAGTTTTTCACTTGCCTTTTGAAATAAAATATAATTGACATTATGCGGCTGAACACGTCCACTGAGCCTACGAGGATCGCATCCTCAACGCATAGGATCGCGTGCAATGGTTGTATCACCGCTCTCAGTCGCACGTCTCTGCATATATGGGCGAGATGCTGCTGTATGACTGAGACAAGAACACCACCACGCAAAAGATCCGAAGAGGATGGCTATATGGTCGGGGCGAAGTGGACAAGCCAAGTCTCCATTTTGGAATGACAATTCAATTTTGGATTTGATAAAAACAAGAAAGAGATTTTTGAGATTGAGAAAAAAGAGAAGTGAAAAACTATTTGTGAAAATCGGAATTTAGAAGAAAACACATAGAATAAAGAGGAAATTCGATTGAGGAAATCGAGACTTTAAATTAGAAGAGCCTTGAGGAGAATATCTTTGTTGGAGAATCTTTGAATTTGCAAAGCTAAGTATTTTGTGTCTGGTTGTGACCAGAATTTTAGCTAGTCTTTTGGTTATTTAAATTGTGTTAATTTGTTTTGTGTGTGACCCTGTGTGGGGCAAATAAATTGTCGTTAAAGTAGGCCTTCGCTGAATATTCGCTTCCCTCCCAAGATTGTGGGACCCGTGACCTTTGTTTTTTACCTTATAACGTTCTTTACCATTGTGATCTTTCTTTGTGTCCATCTGGCACAAACCATTGTTTTTCTTTTATTTGCTAAAACCTTTTCCTAATTTCGAGAATTAGCCTTCTGCTAACCTCGAAATCCAATTGTTCTATTTTTCTTTTTATCGAAAAGACTGGGTTTTATCCCGGCATTTGCCAAGGTTTCCCATACCAATCACTTCCCAAACAATAAAAGATTCAACTTCCCATTGGGAATAATAAATTTGTTGTTTATTTATTGAAAAATTTGAAGATTTTTCAGATTCCATTTGGTAGGGCAAACTACCATAAAAGTTTCCTGGCGCCCACCCTGTAACGTAAATACTTATATTTACGTTCCACCCCCTTCCATCAAACCATCAAACCATATCTCTTTTAATCCAATATTCTCTTTTAATTTTAATCCTACATTATAATATATACCCACCTCACCTGCATAATAAATTCTCTTCACATACGATCGCTTTTATTTTGATTAAATACTGTTCATTGCCTTCACGACCTACAACAAAATACTGATGACACAGCAGGAGGCAATGACCAGCGCATTCTATTTTGGTTTTATTGTTTTTATTTTATGTTGACATATTCAATATATTAAATGTTATTGTAAACAAATTGTTTGACCTAATTTATATTTGATTTGTAATGAATTGTTTGTAATCAATTGTTTGTTATTTAAGTATAAAAGAGACATAATGTCTATAATAAATTCATTCGTTCATTAACAACCAGTAGTGTACTATTGGTATCATTTTACTAATCTTCATTCCACAAGAACAAGTTCAAGTGCTTGCATCTTGAATCATCATCAATCTTATTGTTTATGCACAGTAAGATACGTCACAATCATCGTTCTCACTGTATTGGACAGTAAGAGAACCTTAAATCAGTCAATTGTATTGGACAATTCTGATTTCACAAAACATTTGGTGACCCCGACTACAAATCGTCAACCTAAGGGTTTGGTCAGCGACACATTACGTCTTACTGGAATCAAGAGCTGAAACTAAGCATCAAAATTTGTCAAGAAGGCTCGCAATGGAAAACTGGACAACTGAACAACGTCAGGCCGGAGAGGACATACAAACCATCATCCGGAACTTTAACAAGGACTCGGCTACGCGAAAAACAACTAAAGAATACTTTGCTTCACGGTTAAACCGAATCGAAGCTATTTGGAAAGATTTTGAAGCCAGAGACGAAGAAATTCGGTCATCAAATCTAAAAGTCGATGACGAATATTTCACCTCGTGTTATTTCGATAAAATTAAAGAGATAACTCAAAAGTACAGGAAAATATTCAAGGATTCGCTTACAAAAGTAGAGACCAGCCAAAGCAAGGAGCCGCTAATTGAAATAGATTCCAGCGAAATTAAGAAGACACCTGAATCGCCCGAGGAAAAAGTAAAAACATCTGAGGGAGAAAAACAAACATCGCATGAGGTGCTTACTCTCATGCGACGTCAAAAGGCATTAATGAACTCTTTAGCCCGGCTCATTGACGGTCGAGTTAAGGAAGAAGTCCCCATACAATGTCTAGAGGCAATGAATAAACTCTGGAGCCAAATCGAAGAACTACATTATTCAATTTGGGAGAAGTGCGAAAACCCACTTACAGAGGGTTATGACATGAACTCTTATTCAGAGTTTGAAATCAAAATTCTGAAGAACCGATCCTCACTTAAAGGATCTGCCAATAATTCAAAAAATGATCATCTGTCAGTACAGCTTCCAAAGATGACAATCCCGAAGTTTGACGGCGATTACCTAAAATGGCAAACCTTTTCCGACATCTTCACCAAGATGATACATAACCAAGATCTACCATTAGTACAAAAAATGTGGTATTTAAAAACAAATGTATCTGGTGATGCAGAACGCCTGCTAAGACACTTAGAGCTGACGGAGGAAAACTATCCGATTGCATGGAAGACTCTTCAGGATCGATTCAGCAACAAAAGAGCCCAGACGTTGTCCCTTATTCAAAAAATTTTGGGCTTGCCGCAGCAAAACTCCGAAGTAAAAACTATGAGAGAGTTTCATGATACAATTCATGAATCTTTAGCAGCTTTGAGGGCTCTTAGCATTGATACAGACTCGTGGGCTCCTCTACTCATTCATCTGTTAACGAAGAAATTAGACCGACAAAGCCATCTACTATATGAGCAATCCGTCAAAAACCCTCGAGAACTTCCAACAATGGAAGAATTTCTCAAATTCTTGAAGAACCGTTTTGAGGCCCTAGAAGCTGTTGGGGGAAAGGACCGAACCAAGGTGGTGTCCAACATTGCTTCCTCCAACATTGGTAACTGCAAGGTATGTGGAAATACGAACCACCCAATTTTTTATTGCGAAAAGTTCTTGAAGATGTCAGCCGCTGAAAGATTAAGATGGACGCAAAGACAACGATTATGCGTGAACTGTTTCAAGGCCGATCACACGGCAAAAACGTGTGTGTCACGAAGTTGCTCCAAATGCACAGGCAAGCACAACACACTGTTGCACTTGGTTCCGAAAATTCCACGACCATCCAACGCACCAACTGGCGCAACTACTTCAGAGATTACAACCGCTAAACCTAGCATTACGAAGACTGAGGCTTCGACACCAATGACTGTAGCAACGATTCAAAACCTTAATTACAACCAGGACTACATGCTGCTGGCTACGGCAAGAGTTATCATCGCCGCAAGCAATGGGCAATCTTGTGTGGTCAGAGCGATTCTAGACTCAGGTTCGCAGATCAATCTGGTATCAGAGAGGCTTATCAAACGCCTATCTTTATCACCCAAACCATCATCTCTATGTATCGAAGGCATCGGACGAAGAACACGAAGCTCCACAAAACGAGTCAACATCAAACTCCAATCGTCAATTGGAAAGTTCAACTGCAGAGTGGAAGCATTCATCCTTCCAAGCATTGTGTCACCTCAACCTACGCAGAATCTGGATGCAACAACCTGGTCCATTCCTGAAAACATTAATCTAGCAGACCCAAACTTTCATCAATCCGACAAAATTGATATTCTTCTTGGAGCAGAATTGTATCATCAACTCATACGTCCAGAACAAATACGAATTGGTGACAAGATGCCATTATTACAGAACACTGTCCTTGGTTGGGTTGTGACAGGAAAAATTGAAAACGTAGCCTATAACAATGCTACTTGTGCAATCTTCTGCGAAGACGATTCTACGAATGACCTCATCGAAAAGTTCTGGAAGCTGGATGACTTCGAAGACTCACCAAAATCGATGACGACAGCTGAGAAATTTTGTGAAACACATTTCACTCAAACAGTAACCAGGTCTAATACTGGCCGCTTTGAAGTTCGACTGCCATTCCGAGAAAATGGTGAAGCCTTGGGTGACTCAAAGCAAGTAGCACTCAACCGTTTTATGTCATTAGAAAGATCACTAAACAAGAACCTATCATTGAGGAGGGATTATGTCAAATTTATGGAAGAATATGAAGCATTTGGACACATGGAACAAATCAATCCAACCAATATTCCAAAACACCACTTCTTCATCCCTCATCACTGTGTACTTAAACCTGATAGCAGCACAACAAAACTACGTGTTGTTTTCCACGCATCGGCTAAAACCTCCACGGTTTTATCTCTCAATGATATACTCCATACTGGACCCACAGTTCAAAGTGAACTCTTCTCGATCCTACTCCGATTTCGAATGCATAAATTTGTGTTTACAGCCGATATCGAAAAAATGTACAGACAAATTCTGGTTCATGGAGAGGATCAGAATTATCAACTCATAGTGTGGAGGACGCAGCCATCAGAAGACATAAAATACTACAAGCTCAAAACCGTCTCATACGGAACCTCGGCCGCCCCCTATTTGGCAACCAAATGCCTGCAGTTTTTAGCCTCTCAAAGCAAAATAACGCATCCAATAGGAAGCCAAATTCTATTAGAAGACTTCTATGTAGACGATTGCATTAGCGGATCCAACAGCATCACTCAGGCAAAGGAAGCTCAAAAACAACTAAGGTCAATCCTGGACAACGCCGGATTTAAACTTCGAAAATGGTGTGCAAACCATCCCCAATTGTTAAATGACATTCGCCCTGAAGATTAGGAAATCTGTCTTGACTTCACTGATGCCAGCCACTGCACAATAAAAACACTTGGACTCGTTTGGCAACCTAAATCAGACGAATTATGTGGGAGGTCTAAGGTAAATGATACTTCCTCAATCACCAAACGTGTGGTAAGTTCCGAACTTGCACGAATTTTCGACCCATTGGGACTATTTGGCCCTGTTGTAGTTCAAGCCAAAATCTTCATGCAAAAACCTTGGCATTCAAAACTTGCTTGGGATGACGAGCTTCCACAACTATCAACAGGCTACTATGTGCAAAATCGCGTGTAGCCCCAATAAAACAACAAACGCTTCCTCGACTCGAACTATGCGCTGCAGTATTAGGAGCTGAACTCACCAGCAGAGTACGAGAAGATGTACGACTCCCAGAAGCACCAGTATTTCTTTGGACAGATTCCCAAATTGTTCTTTCCTGGATAAACTCAACGTCATCTTCATATCACACCTTCGTAGCAAATCGAATCGCAAAAATACAAGAACACTCATGGGGAGCACTGTGGCGTCATGTGCCATCAAAGGAAAATCCCGCAGACTTGCTCTCTCGAGGGATATCTGCACGAAACTTCATGTCCTGTCACATGTGGCTTTATGGACCTTTCTTTTTACATGGAAATGAATCAGCTTGGCCACAAACATCTCCAAGGGAACAAGAACCTCATTCAGATCTTGAACGAAAAAGAAAACACATTGTCGCTATAGCACTACAAGACGATCCTCCAAGTCAATTCATCTACAAGATACAACATCGAAATTCATTCAAGTTTTTACAAAATACCATTGGCTATATGCTGCGATTCATCAAAAGGGCCAGGAAACTCAAGGTGAATCCTGAGGGACAGAAGGCACTTTCACCCAAGGAGCTTAACGAATCTCTCATGACAATCATAAGGCAGATACAATCCTCTGAATTCAAAGGCGAAATTCAAGATCTTAAAAGAAATAAGGGCTTATGCAAATCTAGTGCACTTATAACTCTGGCACCATTTTTAGACGACAACAACGTTCTTCGAGTAGGAGGACGACTAGAAGCTGCATCAATATCATTTGATGCAAAACATCCAATATTACTCCCATACAACGAATCAATTACAAAGTTGCTTTTCAAATTTAAACATGACTCACACAATCACCGTGGACCGCAAACCTTATTATCCATTCTTAGACAAAGGTTTTGGCCAATTAAGGGGAAGATCACAGCCCGACACACAGTTCATAACTGCATTACATGTACAAGAATCAGACCACACCTAATGACTCCAATAATGGGTAATCTTCCTGCCGACCGAGTTACGCCAAATAGACCATTTCTTATCTGCGGTGTAGATTTCTGTGGACCTCTGTGGGTACACTTCAAAATCAGAGGTAAGAAACCACACAAGGTGTACTTAGCAGTGTTTTGCTGCTTCTCAACTAAGGCAGTGCACTTGGAAATAGTAACAGATTTAACCACTGAAGCTTTTATTGGGGCCGTGCGAAGATTCATTTGTAGAAGAGGAAGAATCCAGACGCTATATTGTGACAATGCAACCAATTTTGTCGGAGCCAAAAATCAGCTTGCCGAGCTCAAGGATATATTACACACAACAGAAGCAAGAGAAGCCATCATCAAAGCCAGCAGCGATAAGGGAATAACCTTAAAGTTCATTCCACCAAGAGCCCTCCACTTCGGCGGATTATGGGAAGCAGCAGTCAAATCAGCGAAACATCTTTTACTCCGAACAGTATCTACAGCCTCATTAACCCATGAGGAATTAGAAACTGTAGTCATCGAAATAGAAGCAATTCTGAATTCAAGGCCACTAACTCCACTGTCAACTAACCCAAATGATCTTGCCGCACTTACACCTGGACATTTCTTAATAGGAGAACCTCTTACTGCACAAATCGACCCCGATATAGTTCCAGAGAACAAAAATCTAAGAAATCGGTGGAGCACCATCTGCTACCTTAAACACGAATTTTGGAAACGATGGTCAACAGAGTACCTCAATCAACTCCAACAAAGAAACAAGTGGAACAAGAGCCAACAAAATATAAGAATCGGCGACCTAGTCATCATCAAGGAAGATAACATTCCAACCCTCAAATGGCCGTTGGGAAGAATTGTCGACATCTTTAAGGGACAGGATGACGTAGTTCGAGTAGTTAACGTAAAAACGCAGTCAGGAATACTAAAACGACCGATTCATCGTCTAGCTCCACTCCTTGAAGATAGCGAAGATGTCAACCAGAAACAGGAAGATGAGGACACACAAGCAGAAACATCACCAAAACGACGGAAAACATGCAATACTTCACTAATCACAACGGTAATTCTATCATTATTCTTGCTTACAATGGTTATCGCATCACCGATAAACATTACAAGATTCAAAAACAATCGTAGACTATACTTCGAAAATCTTGGCTCCACTAACCTGATTGCAAACGAATGAAACCTAGTCACATATTATGACCTAGCACCCATCCGAGCTGAGCTTGAGGCATTCAACAACGGAACAAGGGCTCTCCAACACTTATGTAATCAACTACAACTTAAAACAACATGTAATGCGATGGTTACCTACCTAACAAATATGAAGATATCACTCCAAGGAGACACCAACTTAATCTCAAGACATCGGAGTGCTAGAGCAGCAATAAACGTTGTCGGAAACATAGCTCATTCTTTATTCGGGCTACTGGACTCCGACTATGCAGAAGAGTTGTCTAAAACAATCGACCATATAAACAATAATGAGGCTCTTTTATTATCGATGTTAAAAAATCAGACGTCTGTCATCGACTCAACCATCAACATAATAAAGCATGATCAGCTTGAGGTTCGAAATCGCATAAACATGCTTCAAAACCAAGCCAACGAGATCATTGGAAGAATCGGAAATGCAACTGACCAGTTTAGAGTATTTAAAATTTTCACTACACTCGGAATGCAACTAATGATGATGGCATCTAATCTTCAAAGGGTTGAAGGCACGATTCTTAATACATTAACGGATGTACACTATGGCAACATCAACCCTCTACTGCTTTCACCTACTCAACTTAAGGCTGAAATCATAAACATAAAAAATCACTTACCACTGTCACAAAAACTACCATTCGAGCAAGAAGATTTGCTCCAATTCTACAAAATATCAACAACGAAGGGTGGCTCCGCAGGAAAACACTTAATTTTCGTAATCACCATTCCTCTCGTTGAACAAGAAGCATTTGAATTATTCCAAATAACACCTGTTCCTTTAATACTTAACAACACGCTTCTGAAAATTAATCCAGCCATAGAAATCCTGGCCATAAACCGTCATAGAGACCAATATTTTCCAATGACTTTATCAGAATTCAAGGAATGCAACAAAGGAAAGGAAATGCAGTTTTTCTGCTCAAACCGAAAGGCAAAATATCACTCCGGTTCACAAGCGTTTAACTGTGAATTCTCTCTTTTTATCAATGACACCGCAACATCATGTGAAATTGTTAAATCCATCAACAACATTCTATGGACCCAATTGAACAATAGAAATCAATGGATATTTGGAGCACTTCAAAATATTCAACTTACAGCTGTATGCAAAACCGAAACCCTTCAAATGGAACTATATGGAGCTGGACTTCTCTCAATCGAGAGCGATTGCAGAATACGGAACAATCTGGTTACAATTCAAGGAACCCAGATGACGATAAGCAATGTACATTCATCCTTCATAAGTTTTGGAAACTTATCAGCAATAGCGAAGCCTAGTGATGTTCACGCAGCTTTAGATCTAATCCCAATTTTCAACAACACTCATATTGATTCACTAACAACACTCCAAACTCAACTGTCAACATTGCAAAATCAGAATCTCGCAAACCTCAATATTTACGGACAACATTCACCATTACTCAATCAGCTATCTGGCTTTAATCATAGCAGTCTGTCTTGGGATCATATTTCTGTTCAGAGCTCGGAAGCAAGAAACGTCAAACGAAATTCCCCTTCCTTTACCGCACAAAACTCAATACAACGTCTCAGAGGTATAATTCTTGAATGAGTACCCATTCAACGCGGGGAAGAATGTTCATTGCCTTCACGACCTACATACAACAAAATGTTGACGACACAAGCAATGTTCATTGCCTTCACGACCTACAACAAAATACTGATGACACAGCAGGAGGCAATGACCAGCGCATTCTATTTTGGTTTTATTGTTTTTATTTTATGTTGACATATTCAATATATTAAATGTTATTGTAAACAAATTGTTTGACCTAATTTATATTTGATTTGTAAAGTATAAAAGAGACATAATGTCTATAATAAATTCATTCGTTCATTAACAACCAGTAGTGTACTATTGTTATCATTTTACGAATCTTCATTCCACAAGAACAAGTTCAAGTGCTTGGATCTTGAATCATCATCAATCTTATTGTTTATGCACAGTAAGATACGTCACAATCATCGTTCTCACTGTATTGGACAGTAAGATAACCTTAAATCAGTCAATTGTATAGGACAATTCTGATTTCACAAAACAAATACCTTTGCTGACTAGCCGGTGAGACTGCATATATCATTGCAGTTGTTGTTGCAATATTTCTTGTTATCAGTTCTCTCTCTTGTTTGTTTTGACATTCCGTCATAAACGAAATTTCTTTGCGCGGTGCCGGTTGCACATTATTTGTTTACAGTCGTTCTTTTTCATTTGTCTTAATCAATAATATTATTGGATTCTACATAATCCAAAGTTACGCGGTTTACTTGTATCGTCTTCCTAATTATTTTCATTGTAAATTAATTTCCAATTCGGATATATATTGTTAAAAGAAATAATTTTGCAACAAAGTGGCGCCCAACGTGGGGCAGCGGTCGTTTTTTGGGCAAATAAGTGTTCTCGCGTGTGAAGTATTGTTCCGTTATCGTTCCTATATTAATAATTAAAAAAAAAAGTTTTTATGCTAACAAAGTGTTTCTTTTGATATAGGTAAATAGAGAGTTATTTGTTGGAAGATCCCATCGATTTATCTTGAAAGCAACACTCCTACCCCCATCCAGTTTACATCATCAGGAAGCAATTCCATTCCAGCAGCAAGTATACACATAATATATCTAATCATTTCTATTAGGTATCAGTAGATTGTAGTTTTTTTTCTCGTTTGTTGTTGGCCTTGAAAGATTTTGAGTCAATCATAGCCAGGGCCGGCGAGATTTTAAATTTAGTAGTGTAGTATTTTTTTCGCTTAGTAATTTTTTTTCTTTGAGTAGTTAGGTAATACTTTTTTTTTATTATTAGTTTCTTTTAACATTTTGTTTTTATTGTGCGGTTCATTTCTTTTATTACGGTTTATTTTATATATTATTATTACTAACTTGATTTTGAATTTTTTTTGGGGTTTAATTTCTTTTTTTTGATTTTTAATTTTATTTATTGTTTTTATAAATTATTCGTTCGAGAAATTTTTAGATTCAGTGCAATTTCGTTTCATATTTTCTTTTTGTTATACATTTTTGTTTCTCTAAATATGGAAGTGAATAGATTAGCGCAAGACGCTTGCTTATGAGATGGAGTGGAGAGGGTTAGAAGTAGGATCCGTAGAAGATATGAGGAAAGCGCTTCGGATCGCGCTTAGATTAGAGGGTAGGAAATCTTTCGTAGCTCCAGCTTACCCATTTAGTTTTGAGGAAGACCGAAAAGCGATCGAGGAAAAGTTATCAGAAATAGGGAAACTTTTAGAAAATCCTCCTAGGTCAGAAGCATCGAAAGAGTATTTAAGGATTTTAGCTAAAGTAGAATGGGGATTAGGTAGATTAGATAGGTCTATTCCTGAAAATGCCAACGAGGATAAGAGCAAGCAGGCTCTTAAAAATACATTGGTAATGGCAATGGCCCAGTTAGAGGAAGATGAGGAAGACGAAAATGAAGAGGAGTTACAGGCAGCGATACCACTTTACTTCAATTGAAGTAGATCTGCTTCCTTTTATCAAAAAAATTAAAATCTGCTTCCTACTTCGCACTATCACCAAAATACTGAAATCTGCTTCATTTTAAAAATCTCTGTTTCAACCTACTTCAATTTTAGAAAAAAATGAAAAATCTACTTCCTTTTCTATTTCACGCGCCACAGTAAAAAAAAACCATGTTTACGGCTCTGAAACGCCCACCGTCGACCGAAACGTTGTTCCCTGTCCAATTTTCGAAGCAAATGCCACCACTCAACAATCCGCATCCAACTGTTACTCTTTGTGGATGCATTGGCTTCTTGAAAACAATGTGCTGGTTTCTCGAGTATTTTTTTTGTTAACGTAGCCGCCGAGGTGAAAAAGCTTTAGTCAGAAAAAAATGCTTTTTCGCCCAAAATCGTTGTCCAATTCAGGCTGTTCTAAGCTACAAATTCTGGAAGTGGATGGTCATGCGCCATCAATTGCTAAGTCAATTCGACCTTGTAAGCGAGTTTGTGCAGAATCCTCCTCCGGCTAGTGCGTGAAATGTATAGCTGTTTAGATCGGTGGAGAGTTGATAGTTAAAAATTGAGTCCGACACTCTAGGCTACAACAGCCACTGTGCACTCCTTACGACGTGCGCTCCTTACGACGACGACGACGGTGAAAATGAGTGTTGCCCAAAAGCATACCAGTCTCACAAACCTTGTGAACTTAATTGCATACAGCAGGCACGATGGATATACTTCATTTCGGCCAAAACTTCTGAACACTGTTTGACCTACACAGCACTCACTTTAGAAATATTTCAATATTTCCCAACGTAAAGTGACTCATTTCGTTCCGCGGAGGTCTGCCTTTTTTCAAGATTTCGAGCGGAAAACAGCTGCCAATGTCAAAATAACCTATTATTTAAAAATAAACCACTGGATGGCCCACCCTATTATGAAGTTTTTTAGAAAAAAAAAAACTAATTTTTAAATCTACTTCGATTTTCTTCAATCTACTTCCCTTTTTTCTTCAAATCTACTTCGACTTTTTTTCCGGAAGTGATAACACTGGTTACAGGGGATAGAAATTACTCATGAAACAGCAGAATATTTCGGAGGTTGAAAATCAGCGTTCAGCTGAACCTCAAAGTAGCAGGGTCGGTACATACTCCGGCCAGTATACCGACATGCATAGTAGGGGAAAATACAAGTGTTGAGGTTAATAGGGATAGTTTGGTTAGAGGTAATCAAATCGTAGAAAGAGTTTTTGTTAATCAGGAGCGGTTTGAGAATTTATCTAAATGGGATGTTAAATTCACTGGTGAGCGCTGTGGTGCCTCAGTGAATGCGTTTTTAGAAAGAGTAGAAGAGATCCGTAGTGCGCGGGGTGTGACGGAATCTCAATTGTTCAGGACAGCGGTAGATTTATTTGTAGGGAAAGCACTGATTTGGTATAGGGCAATTAGGGTTTCGGTAAATTCGTGGCAAGAACTTACCAGAGAGTTGAAGCTGGAGTTCTTACCACCGAATTATGACTATTCGTTGTTAGAAGAGATTAGGCATCGCACGCATGGAAAAGATGAGTCCATCGGCGTCTATGTGGCGACGATGCAAAACTTGTTCGGTAGGCTTTCTGAAGAGATATCAGAACGGAGGAAGCTGTCAATGATTCAGCGGAACTTGACGCCTTTCTACCACACGCAACTTGGTTTGGCTAAACCAAACTGCGTTTCTGATTTAGTGACTTTAGGTCGAGATTTAGAAGCAGTTAGGGCTAACGTGGAATCTTATGTTCCACCTCCCAGTGTTAGGAATAGGACGTTGCTAGAACCGGATCTAGCATACGTAGGTATTGATGCTCCTACAGTTTCGGTTGTTTCTGAGAACAACGAAACTAGTCGTCAGGTTCGTTTTCAGGCTCAATCGAGCCCACCAATTCAAAATTCTCAAGTTGGTGATGGGAGACTAACTATGAGATGTTTTAATTGCAATGGATAAGGCCATTTTGCAAATAGGTGTTCCGCTCCTAGGCGTTGTTATGGTTGTGGTAGGCAGGGAGTTACTCGAAGTAACTGCCCTAGTTGTTCTAGAAACTTCTTTCAAAATAATCACCAGTCGAGAAACATGGTTTCGAATAACCAATCGTGAAATGTGCGACGCACTCTCGGGTCAGTAGGACGAGAGCGTCGTTAAATTCTTTTAGGTTGCCTACTGGTAACCAGTCGGCAATGCATTTGGGTTTCACACTAGAGCAGAGCGGTAGAGATCAACGGCCATATTTAGGCGTTGAAATTTTTGGTATCAAAATGCTAGGTCTTTTAGATTCAGGTGCTTCACGCACAATTATTTGTAGGGACGGGTGGGAAATTTTGAAAGATTTCGGTTTAGAGTTAGGGAAGACCAACATAGATAGAGTTACATTAGCGGATGGTGCAGGTATAGGAGTAGAGGGAGTTATTTCACTTCCAATTAGGGTAAAAGAGAAAATAGTTTTAGTAGAGTGTCTCGTCATTCCCCGCCTTCCTCATAGGTTGATTTTAGAAGCAGATTTTTGGGCTCTATCGGGTGTGCTCCCGGATCTAAAATCGAGGGAATGGACGTTTTCGAACCAAAGCTCTTTGGCTTCGATGTCCGTGGCGGAACATTTAATAGAATTGACAGAGACACAACAAAAAGAGTTAGATAGTTGTTTAGAAAAACTTTTTAAAGAAATGCCAGAGGGATTAGGGTGCACACAGATGAGCCGATTAAACAGCGGTATTATCTGGTGTCGCCAGCTATATAAAAGTTTATAGATAGGGAACTAGAAGAGATGCTCCGAGATGGAGTCATTGAAAAATCTGACAGTCCATGGGCTTCACCCACTGTCATGATCAAAAAGAAAGATGGCACGTATAGGTTTTGTGTAGATTATAGGAAGTTGAATGAGGTAACAGATAGGGACGCATACCCCCTCCCCTATATTACGGCCATCTTAGATAAGTTAAATAACGCTAGGTTTTTAAGCTCACTGGACATTAAGTCTGCTTATTGGCAGATTCCAGTTGAGAAGGATTCGCAGAAGTATACTGCATTTACAGTTCCAGGTCGCGGACTATTCCATTTTTTGAGAATGCCGTTCGGTTTGCATAATGCACCCGCAACTTGGCAACATTTTATAGATACGGTCCTTGGACCTGAGTTAGAACCATATGTCTTCGTTTATCTCGATGATATCATCATCGTGACAGACACTTTCGAGAAGCATATTTAAATTTTGAATGAGGTTTTTGATAGATGAATAAAGGCAGGTTTAAAAGTAGGTAGGGAAAAATGTAATTTTGTTAGGCCTTCTCTAAAATTTTTGGGCTATGTTGTTGACAGAAACGGTCTCCACATGGACCCAGAAAAGATAGAGAGTATGTTAGGAATTCCATCACCTAAAAATGTGAAGGAAGTTAGGAGCTTCATCGGCACGGTATCCTGGTATAGGAGATTCATTCCAAACTTTGCTAGTTTGGTGAAACCGTTGTCTGAATTGACGAAGAAGAATAGAAAATTTGATTGGAGTAGGGAATGTGAGGAGAGCTTTAGAAAAGCTAAAGAATGTTTGGTAGCGGCACCCATTCTAACGTGCCCGGATTTCACGAAGCCATTTGTCGTTCAGACGGATGCTTCGGACTTTGGGATTGGTGCGGTTCTTAGTCAAAATTTTGACGATGGCGAGAAAGTGATTTGCTATTTGAGCAGATCACTTAATCGTTGCGAGCGTAACTATTCGACCACAGAAAAAGAGTGCTTGGCTGTTCTTTGGGCGATAGAAAAGTTACGGTCATATTAAGAGGGTGTGAAATTCACGGTTATTACCGATCACTACTCTCTGATATGGCTGAGCAAGTTGAAACACCCAGCAGGTCGGCTGGCTCGATGGGCTGTACGTATGCAGCAGTTCGATTTCAACATTGTTCACCGCAAAGGGAAGGATCATGTAGTGCCAGATATGCTCTCAAGGAGCGTACCAGTTTTATCTGGGATTTCAGAGCCTACAAAAGATCCTTGGATAGAAAAGATGATAGGAGAGGTGGAGAAGAAACCATTGTCTTTTCCAGCCTGGAGAGTAGAACAGGGAAAATTGTTTAAGTTTGTTAAGGCAAATCATGTAGTAGTTCATGATAGTAATAGTGAGTGGAAGTTAGTAGTAGCAAAGAATGATAGAAGAAGATAAGAATGATACTACGCGAATTTTGGTCGAAGGATGGTGACTTTTGGCAAACCCTTAACCACCATTCCGGATGATAGTACGGATGACACTAGGGAAGGGTTTAGGTTGCTGAGGGAAGAAATAGGGAAAAAGTTAGAGTCAGCATCCAAGATGGCGGCGAAAAGGTACAAGGAAGGGATGTACAGTATCTTCCAAACGAATTGGTTTGGCGACGTAATTTCAGTTTGTCTGATGCAGCAAACTACTACACGGCAAAATTAGCGCCTAAATTTTTAGGTCCGTTTCTTGTTAAGAAACGCGTGTCTCTATGGACGTAGGAGCTCAAGGACGAAAAAGGTACCTTTCGAGGAACCTGGAACGTCAAAGATCTGAAGCCGTGCTACAACGATTCCTCGGAAAACTCCGATACTTAGTCGCGTAGCAAGGACTAGCTGCGCTAAGAGTTACTGAGAGCTTCACAGATCTGTGATGTGCATTAACTCTCGCCCAGAGCGATTGAGATGTAGATGTGTTGTGCTGTAGTGTATTCCATTTGGTTGTGTTGTTTACCTCTCTTTTTATCCTTTTTACTTCGCTTTCTTATCTGAAAGCCAATTTTCTTCTTTGGTAGGTAAGAGTGGAATTTGTTACGGTACGATTTACCGCAACAAAAATCATTCTTTTGGTTCTTAAAAGCTTGTCAAATCGTGCGCTTTTGGCACGGTTAAACTCTCGATATTTGTTTCCGCTCCATCCCAACCATTCCTTTTCTTACCCACATTTTGAGTCCGTTGTCCTGTGGGAGTTTTGAGAGTGACTCAGAGAGGATAACAAAGCAGGTTATTTTCGATCAGGTTGAGCCAGCGGACGAGCTAGAGACTTGCCCGCAACGTATTCTAATTTAATCGTGCTGAGCCAGCGGATGAGCTGGAGATTCACATGCATCAGTCTATAGTGTTGAGCCAGCGGACGGGCTGGAGACTCGCACGCATAGTAAAGAAAGTGATGAAGCTTTCCAACGAGTTCGAAAGAGGAGCCCACAACATCACAGCAGTGTGTGAATTATAATCACACCTACATAAATTTAGAATGGCCGAGTGCCCACCGTAAAGTGTCGGATATCAAAGAAAGATCGTAATGATGTGTTTTCCCCTTTTTAAATATTATCTGCGCGGAGGTCTACGGAATTAAGATTATTCTTGTTCAGTTTGTACCATTTTAGTTTGAAAATGGTTAGGATTCTTTCCAACAAAGATATTCTTCTCAAAGCAATTAGTTTGGGCCGGTTTGGGCTGAGGACTTTGCGCATTGTGTCGTAGTTTTTCACTTGCCTTTTGAAATAAAATATAATTAATTTATGCGGCTGAACACGTCCACTGAGCCTACGAGGATCGCATCCTCAACGCATAGGATCGCGTGCAATGGTTGTATCACCGCTTTCAGTCGCACGTCTCTGCATATATGGGCGAGATGCTGCTGTATGACTGAGACAAGAACACCACCACGCAAAAGATCCGAAGAGGATGGCTATATGGTCGGGGCGAAGTGGACAAGCCAAGCCTCCATTTTGGAATGACAATTCAATTTTGGATTTGATAAAAACAAGAAAGAGATTTTTGAGAAAAAAGAGAAGTGAAAAACTATTTGTGGAAATCGGAATTTAGAAAAAAACACATAGAATAAAGAGGAAATTCGATTGAGGAAATCGAGACTTTAAATAAGAAGAGCCTTGAGGAGAATATCTTTGTTGGAGAATCTTTGAATTTGCAAAGCTAAGTATTTTGTGTCTGGTTGTGACCAGAATTTTAGCTAGTCTTTTGGTTATTTAAATTGTGTTAATTCGTTTTGTTTGTGACCCTGTGTGGGGCAAATAAATTGTCATTAAAGTAGGCCTTCGCTGAATATTTGCTTCCCTCCCAAGATTGTGGGACCCGTGACCTTTGTTTTTGACCTTATAACGTTCTTTACCATTGTGATCTTTCTTTGTGTCCATCTGGCACAAACCATTGTTTGTTTTTTTATTTGCTAAAACCTTTTCCTAATTTCGAGAATTAGCCTTCTGCTAACCTCGAAATCCAATTGTTCTATTTTTCTTTTTATCGAAAAGACTCTGGGTTTTTAACCCGGCATTTGCCACGGTTTCCCAGACCAATCACTTCCCAAACAATAAAAGATTCAACAAACCGGGATAATTTTATACTAATATTAATTTTTGAATGATTTTGCCCCCCTGCCCCGATTGTCATCCTGAGTACGGCCTTGACGGGGGTACATGTAACGGACTAAAGAAAGGGGTGCAGGGACTGGCATGCACGCGTTTGGGTTTCTGGCTTATCTCAAAGTTAGTTTAAAATCTAAGCAACCAAACAGACATACAGAGAAAAAATGAGTTAGTGAGAATATTTTAACAAAACACTATCTCAATCCTCACCCGATTGTATTGGTCACAAAATAAAAATGCTTGCATGCAATCGGTAGCCACTAAAATTATCTACAAGATTAAAATGAAAAAATTGCCTTAAGCTCCTTGGTTAAGGAGTTATTGCGCTTTAAAAAGGGCGGAAACTGAAAATCTTTCAAAATACGAAATTTTAGCCTTTTTTGGAAGCTTAATAGCGCCGTTCGTAGTGGTTGTACAAAAATACTTCTTGCATCATATTTATAGGAAATTTTGTAAGCTACAAATTTGCATATTTATTTTTCGATAAAATACACTAAAAAAAAGTTATAGGCAAAAACTGACAAAAGCCGATTATTTGTGGTTTTTCCGGGATTTTGAAGTGGGCGGAGGGGGGTGGTTGTGGACATTTGGAATTTTCATCTACCAGACATACCATATAACACATCAAAAATTTAGAACTACCCGACCTTTTGTAGGGTAAAATGTCTCTATTTACTGGACTACGTTAGGTATACATTTTAGTTTAGGTTTTTATTTTATCACTTCTTGTAAAACTAAGTCAGTTGAAGAGAATGTTCTAACCGGTAACAACCAATTAAAATGAGTAATTTAATGCCTTATTGTGTTTTCTGTAAAAAAAAGTTTGCAATTAAAATCATTTAATAAAGACATTTTAACAAAGTGCTGTGCCATATTAAGTGTACGAAAAAATAATAATTTGGCATGTTCAAGCGTCCAGCTGGGATATAATCCACCACGTTACAGTCAGCTAACTTTGTGTTTTCTTTGAGATACCTGATAAGCTATACTTTGACAAAGTTGCAGTCGGGAGGGAATGACTGAACATTTTTTTTTTCGTCGTGTTTGGGAGGGTACCCCCGCTCATCCCACACACGGAACCGGGTCAGAGGGATTACGACTTATAAAGTCTACGTGTGGCATCCGTTCACTTTTCCGATATTCAATCTCAAAGTCAAAAGACTGCATATAACCCCACAACCTATGAACATAAGGCAAGAGCTCTTTTTTGTGACGCGATGCTTTGAGGGCATTGCAGTCAGCCACGACCTTAAAATGCCTTCCAAACAGGTAAGTTAAATAGTTAGTTAAGGTGGCGCAGACAGTCCATTGTGGACGACGGCCTCAACCAACAATCCTCGCCAGCTAGGCCGGTCCCTAGCCAGTGGCCTCCAGTTGCGCACACCAAGTTGGTTGAGGTCGTTTACCACTTGATCGCGCCACCTTAGATGGGGTCTTCCAGAACTGCGTCGGCCCTCCGGGTTGGAATTGAAGACTCGTCGGGCAGGAGCGTTTTCGTCCATACGCTCCACATGACCCAGCCATCTAAGCCGCTGAATTTTTAGCTTCTTAACCAAGTCAATGTCGCTGTATAGCCCGTACAGTTCGTCATTGAATCTTCTCCTCCATACTCCATTGATACATACAGGCCCGAATATCACCCGAAGAATCTTTCTCTCAAAGCACCCCAGCCTGTATTCATCCGATTGTGTCAGTGTCCACGATTCTGCCCCATACAGCAGGACTGGGATGATAAGGGTCTTGTATAGTGTCTCCTTGGTCCTTTGAGAGAGGGCTTTACTACTAAGATGCCTTCTTAGCCCGAAGAAACAGCGATTGGCAAGAGTGATTCTTCGACTGATCTCTTCACTGATGTTGTTCTGAGAGGTTATAGTGGAACCCAAATAGACAAAGTCCTTGACAACCTCAAAGTTATATCTGTCCATTGTAACTTTTTGTCCGAGCCTACGGTGATGATCTACTTCACCCGAGGACAGCATATACTTTGTTTTATCTTCATTTACAGCCAGACCCATTCGAGCCGCTTCCACTTCAATACTTGCGAATGCTCCACTGACAGCGCGCTTCGTTCTTCCAATAATGTCAATATCATCAGCATAGCCAAGTAATTGAACGGATTTAAAAAAAATCGTACCGCTGGTGTTGACATGCGAGTTGCGTACGATTGCCTCAAGACTGATGTTGAAGAGGTTACATGACAGCGCGTCACCCTGTCGTAAGCCTTTCTCGACATTAAATGAGTCGGCGGTGTTCTTACCAACCTTGACGGAGCAGCGAGAGTTCTCCATAGTCATCCTGCACAATCAAACGAGTTTAGCAGGGATGCCAAGAAGTGACATAGCTCTGTATAGCTCGTTCCTGTTTACGCTGTCATAGGCGACTTTAAAATCGATAAAGAGGTGGTGAGTATCGATTTGGAATTCTTGGGTCTTTTCCAAAATCTGCCGAAGTGTGAAAATTTGGTCGACGGTTGACTTACCGGGTCTGAAACCACACTGATAGGGGCCAATCAGTTCACGTGCGAAAGGGTTCAGACGTTCACACAGAATGGCCGACAAGATTTTATAGGCGACATTTAGGAGACTTATACCTCTGTAGTTGGAGCAGCTTAGAGTACCTCCTTTCTTGTGGATAGGGCACACAATGCTGCGGTTCCATTCGTCAGGCATACTTTCATCAGACCAGATTGTACAGATGAGTTGGTGTATGCTCCTCACCAAGTCATCTCCCGCTGCTTTGAAGAGTTCAGCCGTAAGGCCATCAGCTCCAGCAGCCTTGTTGGACTTTAGTTTAGATATTGCTATCCGAACTTCTTCTTGGTCGGGAGGACGGAAATTTTGTTCATCATCATCCAAATCAAATGGATCATTCTGCCTGACAGCGATTAGTTGGTTGTCTTCGCCGTTTAACAGTCTGCAGAAGTGTTCTTTCCAAATTCTCAGCACCGACTGTGTATCTACAACGACATTCCCACCCTCGGGTCTACATGCTTCCGCTCGGGCTTTGTAACCCTTGGACGAATGCTTTACCCTTTGGTAGAACTTTTGAACATTGCTTCTGCCGTAGCACCCCTCAATAGATTCAACCATTCGTTTTTCCAGTTCTCTTTTTTTTCTTCTGAAAAGCCGATGTTCCTCTTTCCTCTTTTGCTGGTACACCGCACGGAAAGCGCTCTTGGCAGCTCTAGTTCTGGCATTCAGAACTGCATGATAGGCTTCGTCTTTGGCCAAGTGTGCGAGCCTGCACTCATCATCAAACCAGGTGTTTCGTTGTGGTCGCCTAATGAAACCCAAAACATCCGTGGCAGCGGTTTTGATGGCCATTTTGCAATGTTGCCACTGGGCCTCTGGGTTTGGCGCAGGCGCCAAGCTTGTCAGGAGATAAGAGGAGACATGATTGGCAAAGGTTGTGGCGGTCTCTTGCGATTGTAACTTAGCAACATCAAACTTTCTCACAGTGGATGTTCGGTTCTGCGGTCTGGTGGAGATCCGCATTCGCACTTTAGCTACAACAAGGTAGTGGTCCGAGTCTATGTTGGCCCCTCGGAAAGTGCGGACATCCATGACACTGGACGCATGTCTGCTATCAATCGCAATGTGATCAATTTGGTTGACGGTATTTTGATCAGGAGACCGCCAGGTCCCCTTGTGAATATTGAGGTGTGGGAAGTATGTGCTAGCTAAGATGACACTTCGCCCCGCAGCAAAGTCGATTAACCTGTGTCCGTTACCGGAAGTGTTGTCGTGCAGGCTATGCTTTTCGACTGTCGAGCCAAAGTTACCCTCCTTTCCGATTTTGGCGTTGAAGTCACCAAGAATAAACTTAGTGTCGTACTTCGGGCATTCATCATACGTCTTCTCGAGAAGATCGTAGAATTCTTCTTTGGTCGTGTCATCTTTTTCCTCCGTGGGGGCGTGGACGCAGATCAGCGAGATGTTGCTGAATTTGGATTTGATGCGGATTGTGACAATGCGTTCGCTTATGCCACGAAACCCCAAGACTTCTTGCCTAAGCTTTCCTCTTATCACAAATCCGCATCCAAATAGCCGCTGTTTCCTTGTCCTGTAGCACTTGCCGTAGTAGATGTCACAGTTTTTCATCCTCCTTGTGCCTTCACCATCCCATCGCACTTCTTGGATGGCTGTGATGTCGGCTTTGACACCATCTAGGGCTTCCACTAATTGTTCGGCTGCACGTGGTCTGTTAAGGGTCCGGACATTCCACGTGCAGAACCGAAATTCGTTGTCCTTGTTTCGTTTGCTAGGGTCGTCATCAGTAGGGTCATCCATATCCGAGGCAGTTGGTTGTTTCGGAACAAGAGGTTTTTTACGTGGTAGGGAGGTAACCCCGACGCACAACCCCCAACCTGGGGGACCAGGCCCTATGCTGCTCTCCTTGGACAAAAGGAGCTGGAGAAATCCATAGTCAGTAACCCACTACGGGGATGTGAGAGCTACCGTTGGTCCTATATGGGCTCATCCGCCACCTTCTCTACTTCACTACCCTGAATAATAGTAGTGAAAGGACCCAAAGACCTCAGCTCCGAATATGTCGAAGTAGCTCAATGGGGTGCCTACCATATTGTCTGTAAGCGTCGCCGTTGGTTCACTTAATTGGAAGCTCATCCGCCGCTCGCTTGCTTTCTGAGGGGTTCGTACAGAATAAACTGCTACCCAACAAGAGAAACAGAGGAGCTTTATGGCAGGGCAATTATAGTGTTGCTATTTTTCTGTGATCAACACTCGCGCTTATAAGTTCAGCAAGTCAAGTCCGGGTGGACAAGACCAGTACCCGATGGCTACCACTTGGAGGTAAAATAAGCACAATTGATGCGTATGAGACAGTTGCAACGCTGGGCATCGCCATGTTGATACCAATCAGGGTCTACCCTATTCGTACGGCACCCAGCCAAACAGGTACTGTCTGAAATGTGACAATAATGTTCAATAGACCATTTCTTGCGAAAATTGTTTTAGTGTCGATTTTTAGGTTTACGAACACGCTCTATCGATTGGCGTTGTCAAAATGACTCTTTCTTGCTTAAAACAATTAATTTCCTTTTGTTCAAAAGACCATGATATCAACACATTTAATATTGTAGTTTATTTCTTAAATGTTCAAAAAGCTCATTTTGTATGCGATTGAACAAGTTTCTGTGGAATTCAAACAAAATAATAAGTGTTCAAAATCCACAAAAATATTTCCTAAATGTTCAATCTCCGGACATTGAACAAACCTACACGAAATTTTCAATCTCCGGACATTGAACAAACCTACCCGAAATGTGTCAGTTTTTTGACATCCAATTTGGCGGGAAATAATATTGTGTAAAGAAGAAGTAGTGAGAGAGTGAGTTATTCTGAATTCGGGATTTAGGAAGTTTGGACAACAAACATGGAATCCAGGAAAAAATAAAATTCTTTATGCACATGAACCTATGTTTACATTTTGATTTTATAGCATCAACGAAAACCACAACTAAAACATTGACGCCGTTGAATCCTGCAACGAAATCGAATTACAGGATTTCATCGATGATGACTACGATATTGAGCAAATGAAGGAGCTCTACGGATTTGAGGATGCGAGTCTTATTACTCATGAAGAAAATCCTGATTTGGATCCAATTTTTACTCCACGTTCTGTAGATTAGATTAGGTTAGATTAGATATAATGTTTATTATTCAAAAAAGAAAGAAATTAACAATGTTGTTCAAATATTAACAATAAGGCAATGTAAAAGACAAAGATTAGCCATCGAGGAAAAGAAAAAGCAATCCTTTGATGTGGAAGAAAAACATAAAAAAAGTGTCGAGAGAAAAAGGCCAAGAGTATGTGAATTCATCTGGGAGGAAATTTCCTCCAAGAGCGTTAAGGCCACCTGTTTGTGTTTTAAAATGCACACATAACTGCTCTTCGAAATTTTCCGAGCCAATGCGACAATCGATCCATGATCAGTTTTGGAAACTGTCGGATGAATCAAAACGATTCTTTTATTCAAAATACGTGAAGCGTGTTGACGCGAAAAGAAAACAAGCACCAAATTGCAACTCAAGAAGGAAAAACACATTTAAGTACTCTCTCGAATACCGGAGACCATCAATGACTGTTTGCAAGACTTTCTTTTTTGCAACGTTGAACGTTTCGCAACAGTGAATCTACTATTTCTTTAAATTTTTGTACAACGATAACGGTTCTCCAAAACGATCAATGAAAGGCAAAAATTTTTCTCGCCAGATTGCACCTGAAATTAAGGCAAAAGTACGTCAGCATATCGAATGCTTTCAATGCGTACATTCTCACTACGTGCGGCAAAAATCTCAATAGCAGTAGCTACTTGGAGTCAAACTTGGATATATCTAAAATGTATACATTGTGTGCAGAGATTACACCTAAACCTGTAAAAATTTGCGCATACAGGTTTGTATGATATAATTTTAGTTTTCATATGAAATAAAATAACCTTATTGTCTTCAGAAAAATCTTCAACGAAGAGTACAATTTGGCTTTTTATAAGCCAAGAAAAGATTTGTGTGACCTTTGTACAAAATTCAACAATACCCCAAATCCTACCGAGAAGGAAAAAACAAATTTTACAGAACATCGGAGCTTAAATGAACTTGCAAGGATACGCCGAGAAAAAGACCGCTTGAATATGAATCCCACAACTGCAATAGTTTTGTATGATTTACAAAGTGTTTTCACACTACCTCATTCAAATGTGTCTAATTTTTATTACAAACGCAAGCTAAACATGAATAATCTAACAGGGTGGTGCAATAAAAACAAAACCACTTATAGCTCCCTCTGGTACGAATCACAGAGTGGGAGGAGCGGCAATGACATTTCAAGTTACTTAGATAAATAATAATATTACCTCAAATACTTATTTATGATTTTGTATATTTTTCATGTGAATACAAATTTTTTTTTCTATGACTGGGACTTGTATGTTGTATATACAGATTACTTATGCATTTTTAATTTTTATAATAATTTTTCATTTGTTCAATAAACCAAAAATTGTTCAATCTCCAGTTTTGTTTGCAAACTTTCAGTAAGTATATGGAGGATTGTTCAATCTCCATTTTGGTTCTTTTTTCTAAATACTACAAAAAAAAAATTAAAATCTCAAACAACACCTAAATGTTCTTTGTCAAAATATAGGAAATAATTTAGACTAGTTTTTAAAAAATATCCCGGATCTCTAACATGAATTTTTAATATCTTAATCGGATCTCAAAGACAAAAAATCATCTCCTAAACAATTTGAGATTGGGTTGATTGAACAAATGAGTTTTAAGGTAACGACATATATACATACTTACCCTTTTACCTTATTAACAAGGTGATAGTGGCTATCCTTTGGAACCTTTTCATTTAACACCGTACGGAAACGCAGCTGAAAATTCCCCAGAAGCTCGGTTTAATTTCATACATTCCAAAGCTAGGAGCATTGTGGAACGGTGCATTGGATGCATGAAAGTAAAATTTGTATTTGAAGGAAATCATAAATGAAGAGAATTGATTAATTGTTCCTATTTACAGCTCGATGGAGAAGTGTGTTGGAGGAAAGGAAGTTGAGGTACTCCCCAAAAAGGTCTGCACAAATAGTGAATGTTTGTGCTGCTCTTCACAACATAATGCTGTGAGCACCGTGATCCACTTCCAGAAGAAATGATAGTTTCACCATCTGAAAATCCCAACCACCAACCGCCAAATACAAGTAGTGAAGGTATAAGAATCCGCAATGCTATAAGAGGTGCTCTATGGGCTAGCCGTCCAAGACGGTAGACATATACCTACACAAAAGCGAAAACATCATTCCAATACAAAAAAACGCATGTTTAAAAATAACTCAATTTTATTTAAATAAATACAGAAAGAAAACTTAATTACCTAATCAAACACAAATAAATAAAAAAATTAAAAAACCAAAAAAAAATAACTTCATTCAAATATCACACAATAAGTTTCAAGACAGTCGGTATCTTTCTTCTATATATATAAAAAGTAAACTATATTTTGTTGGTCGCCGATTCACGCCTTAACCCGTTTACCAATTTCAACCAAACTTTCACACATCTTTGGTATTGGTCTATATATGAATTCGGTGAAGTTTCGTTGAAATCGGTATGTGTGTTTTGTGCGTGCGTGAAAAATAAACTTAAAGCTCACTTAGCAAAACTCAAAAATCATTTATTTGAAATATAATTCAGTCATAGTCGGAATTTTATAATATTGGATTTTTGTTTTTAGTTTTGAAGTCAAAAACATAAACATTTGTTGTTGCTTTTGCTATTTTTTGTATTTTTGTATGGTTTCACGCGGTGTATACAAATACACAAAAACATTATTGTGAAGTATTCAAGAAAGGAGAATGGGCAATTTTGTATGGATCGTGGGCGTAGGCGGCCAAGAACGATATTGTTATTTACTGATTTGAATTAGTTATACTTTCTAAAAGTTTTATAACTGCCAGGTGCCAGTAAACTTCTAATACTTTTAAAATGCATTATTGTTTTTGAATGCTTCATACAATTTTAATTAGTATTTTGTCCATAGAAAAAATCATTACAGAATATAAAAACTTGAATTTGAGACTTATTTTGTAAATGGCCGCGAGCGCCAAAAACTGCCAATACTCCTTTGATTTTCGAAAAAAATGTAATCGTGACCTTATGTATGTATGTATATGTATGTAAAACACTTATGGGTCATGGTGAAGCCTGGTCGCTATATTTTGAGTAATGGTTTATGGGAAACTAAAAGAGTTTTTTTTGGTTGCCAAATAAATGTTGCATGATTGGATTTGTGTTAAAGCGATGATGTTGTTTCGATGTGGTAAGGAGTCTTTTGGTTACCTGCACATTTAATAATAAAGCAATAATGTTTCAATGGTTGTTTTTCTATTTTTTTCATGGAATGGCAATTGTATGCGCGTTTACAGTTAGGGGGTCATTAGAGTTTCTAAAAAACATCAAAATCATGATTTTTGGGTGTATGGCGTATGAGCACTTTTTTATGTTGGTTTTAAAATAAACATACATATACATAAATAAATGGTATTTCTTTAAGTTTTAAAAGTAAACAAAATGTCATCAGGATATTGAAGTAGATAATAGATGGGTAGTCCCATATTCGCCATTGCTATCAAAAGCGTACAAAGCTCATATAAATGTAGAGTATTGTAATTCGGTCAAGTCAATTAAATACATTTGTAAGTATGTAAATAAAGGGAGTGACTTGGCTGTTTTTGGAGTATCGGAGAAGAAAAATGACGAAATTGCACAATATCAAATGTGTAGGTACATTAGTAGTAACGAAGCACTTTGGCGAATTTTGTCTTTCCCAATTCATGACCGCAGTCCAGTTGTTATTCATCTAGCAGTGCATTTGGAAAATGGACAGCGTGTGTATTTTACTGTTGATAATGCACAGCAGATTGCAGATCATCCGCCGTCAACCACATTAATTTCTTTTTTTAAATTATATGAAAGAGATCAATTTGCTAAAACGCTGCTTTATTCCCAAGTACCAACATATTACACGTGGAATGCAAGTTCAAAGACATGGGAAAAACGAAAAAGAGGAACACCTGTTGAAGGTAATCCTGATGTTTTTGCAAGTGATGCAATAGGACGACTATATACAGTGCATCCCAGCCAACATGAATGTTTTTATTTGCGTCTTTTATTGGTTAATGTTCCTGGACCTACATCTTTTTTGAGTTTGAAAAGAGTGAATGGGCGTCTTTGCCACACTTATCGTCAAGCATGTGAAGAACTGCATTTATTAGAAAATGATAATCATTGGGATGCCACACTTATGGATGCATCATCCACAGGTTTACCGCATCAAATAAGAACATTATTTTCAATAATTATCGCAACATGTTTTCCATCAAATCCAGTAGAATTGTGGCATAGTTATCGTGACTATATGACTGAAGATATCTTGAATAGAATGCGTCGTATTTCTAGAAATCAGGAATTAGTCACTACGCTGGAGATGTTTAATGAGGCATTAGTTATAATTGAAGATATGTGCTTAGCAATCGCAAATAAAACATTGTCACAGTTAGGCTTGCCTGCTCCTAATCGACAAATACATGACGCAATCAATCAAGAAATGCAACGTGAACAACAATATGATATAAATGAAATGAACACATTTATAAATTTGAATCTGCCTAAATTGAATCGAGAACAAAAAATTGCATATGATACAATAATTCAAGCTCTACAAAACGAAAGCGGAGGAATGTTTTTTTTAGATGAGCCAGGTGGTACCGGAAAAACATTTTTGATTTCCTTGCTATTAGCGACTGTGAGATCACAGAACAATATAGCCTTAGCACTTGCATCATCTGGAATAGCTGCCACATTATTGGATGGTGGCCGTACAGCGCACTCTGCACTTAAATTACCATTGAATATGCAAATTAATGAAAATCCAACGTGTAACATATCTAAAAATTCAGGAATGGGAAGAGTTTTGCAACAATGTCAATTAATAGTGTGGGATGAATGTACAATGGCACATAAGAGATCGGTGGAAGCTTTAGATAGGACCTTGAAAGATTTACGTACTAATCAAGAAATATTCGGTGGCGCTCTGATATTGTTGGCTGTTGATTTCCGTCAAACGCTGCCAGTGATTCCCCGTTCAACTCCAGCAGATGAATTAAAGGCATGCAGTTTATGGAGATATGTACAAACACTCACTTTAACAACAAATGTAAGAGTACAATTATTAAATGACCCATCGGCTGACGAATTTTCTAGACAACTACTGTCGATAGGAAATGGACAAATTCCATTTGGTGCTACTACTGGATTAATCACTTTGCCAGATAATTTTTGTAATTTCGTACAAACCAAACAACAATTGGTTTCAAGTGTTTTTCCAAACATTGCGCAAAACTATCGAAATCATATTTTTTTAGGTGAAAGAGCAATACTGGCAGCCAAAAATCAGGACGTCGGTCAATTGAATGCAGATATTTTAAGTGATATACCTGGTGAGATTGTGACGTATCAATCAGTAGATACGGTCACAAATCAAGATGACGCTGTCAATTATCCAACGGAATTTCTGAATTCCTTGGATTTGCCTGGACTGCCGCCTCATCGTTTAAATTTGAAAGTTGGTGCACCAATTATTCTTCTTCGGAATATAAATCCACCTCGATTGTGCAACGGAACAAGATTAGCAGTCAAAAATGTCATGAATAATCTTATTGAAGCAACGATTTTAAAAGGAAAATTTAAAGGTGAAGATGTATTGATTCCGCGTATTCCAATGATTCCGCCAGATTTACCTTTTAACTTTAAACGATTGCAATTTCCAATACGTCTTGCTTTCGCCATGACAATAAATAAGTCACAAGGACAATCTTTGGAATTGTGCCCATCTGGCAAGTCTTCCTGTAGGAGATTTTAAGGACATTAACCTTTTCAAAGGTTGATGGTCGGTTAATATTTGTACTTCTGCACCTTCGATGTAACCTTGGAACTTTTGTACTGCCCATACAACAGCTAGTGCTTCTCGTTCGGTTGTAGAGTAGTTACATTCAGCAGGTAGTAATAAGCGGCTCGCATACTCAATGGGATGCTCCATCTCCCTCTCCCCCTGGAGTAAAACTGCACCGATAGCATAACTGCTTGCATCGGTTTTTATTACAAATGGAATACCTTCTTTTACTTGTTGTAAAACAGGAGCGGATGTTAAGAGTTGCTTCAGTTTATCAAAAGACCCTTGTTCTTCTTCTGTCCATTTCCAAACAGACTTCTTCTTTGTAAGATCAGATAATGGTTTTGAAATTTTTGCAAACTCAGGGATGAACCTCCTATACCATGAACAAGTTTGCAAGAAAGACAACACTTGTTTTGGATTCCTTGGTATTGCTCTATTAAGTATTGCCTCTGTTTTTCCAGGATCTACCTTAAATCCGTCTGGGGTCAAGATGTGGCCTAGATATTTAACCTCAGAGCAGCAAAATTTACACTTTTCTCGGTTGAGATGAAATCCAAATTCCTCCAGGCGATTGAAAACTCTTTTTAGATCCTCTAAGTGTTTTTGGAAATTTTCCGAACATATAATCAAATCGTCTATATATGCTAGTAACAGAATACCTGCTAGACTTCTGCGAAATTTATCCATTATACGCTGAAAAGTCGCTGGAGCATTTCGTAGTCCAAACGGCATACGTTTGAATATGTATGTTCCAAATGAGGTAATAAACGCGGTTTTTAACTGATCTTCTTCTGCAACCATTATTTGCCAATATCCTGATCGTAAATCTAACGTTGTCATAAAGGATGTACTTTTAGCTTCATGAAGTAGGTCATCAATGCGAGGTAGAGGGTAGCGGTCGGGAATTGTAACTGCATTAAGCGCTCTGTAATCAACGCAAAATCTAATTCCTCCATCACTTTTTGGAACTAAAACAACAGGAAATGCCCATGGGGATGCCTTTTCTTCAATTATCCCTTTCTGTAACATCTTGTCTATTTCAGCTTTTAATTGAATTTTTCTGGCTGGTGAGATTCGATACGGAGAAAAAGCAATAGGAGATGCGGTTCCAGTATTAATCCTGTGCTCGACGTTTGAAATAGGCGTCTCAATCTCTCCAAAAATATCAGTTTTTTTTTTCCAATAACTTCTCCAGATTATCCTTTTCTTTAAAATTCAAGTGAATAGCTTCTTCGGGACGTAGTTTGATATCCAGGCTGTTTAGCTCAAACCATGCATCATTGTTTGAAGGTTCTACCCTCGTTGGTCCGCTAAACAAGGTGCTTGTTCTATCAGGAGTTTGCATTTCTATTGGCACAGAGTCAGCAAAAATAGATTGGATAGCATGCGGGGAATAATCATGTGGTCTCTTGCGGTTCGGCGTTATCCCAATAGGACTAATGACATCGCGATCTTCTACCCAAGCAAGGTATGCAGGTACTTCCTCTAGAACATTTTTCCCTGGTGTTTTTGGAATTTTCGGAATCATCTTTGCCTTAGGTTGTCCGTTAACAGTCTCTATATTTGGTTTCAAAACACTATTGACCAATTTGAAATCAAACACTTTGTCTGGATCGTCTATGAAATGGAACGATCTTTGCGCTATGTTTAAAACGATTCCACATTGCTCCATGAAGTCAATTCCCAAAAGAGTTCGATTTCCTTTCGCTTTGGGCATTGCAATAAAACGGATTTTTCGATATCTCTTTCCAATTATTATGTCAACCACAGTAGCATATACGACTTCTTTTCTTGGAATACCGTCGGCAAAAGTCAGCTCAGCATTAACTGGCTTAAAGGAACAACCTTTTAATAAAAGCTGTTGGTATAGACGAGCTCCTGCTACGCTGGTTCTAGCTGCAGTGTCTAAATATGCTTCACCATGTAAGCCATTAATGTTTACATCTACTGTAGGGACATTTCTTCCAATCATGATGGAATCTATGAGATTGAAGTCAAGTGCATTAGGGCTATTTAATTTTTTGTTACTGCAGGTAGGACAGTTTGTTCGATAGTAGCCAGCGGCTCCACAACCATAGCAATTTAAAGCAGGCCTTTTGTTTTTATTTTCAACAGTGAAATTGTCTGGCTCCATGCTTTTAGTTTTTTTAAAACAATACTCAGCTAAAGCCTAGTACTCAGATCGCGCTAAACTAGATTTTATCTCTACAATATTTATCTCTACACACCTTTGCTAAAAAGGCGCGCTAAATGTTGAAGTTGGAGAGATTAAAAATACTATAAGGCAAGTTATGGATTCATGCAAAAACAAATTTTTTTGAGATAACAATCAAACATAACATAACGATGAGAGCAAAGACGAAAAAAGATGATCAAAAAATTCTGTCTGTTTCTATGTATGTATAGACACCTACAGCCCAAACGGGTGGGCCGAATTGCTGAATTTTTTAATCTAAAAAAAATAACGGCACCTGTTAAATAACCGTTACGCTTATTTTTCTAGAAAACATATGGCTGAAAAAAAGTCCAAAAACGATACTTTCTATGGGACCGTTTTTCGGCTATCTCGAAAACGGCTCAACCGATACTTTCGGAATTTCACACATATATAGGTGCAAGTAGTTCAATTTATACCGCATACCAATATTTTTAAAAAATAGTTCTCTGTATTAAAAAAAATTAAATTAAAAAAAAATTAATACTTTAAAAACTGCTCATTAAACTTTTTTTTTAAATTATAAATATGTTAATGTATTTCCAGAATACCTATGAACTGGCGTTTTTCATTTTTTTTTTAGAAAAATGTTTTCAGACATTTTTTACAAAAAAAAACTTTTTTTTATCAAAATCCGCTCAACAGATTTTTATTAATTTATTCTCATAAATTCAAATTCCAAGAAATAAAATGGCGTACTTATTTTTCAGCTCAAATTAGTTCACGTTTTTTTTTAAGAATTTAAAAAAATTAGTTTATATCAAAATCTCAAGCCCCAAGACCACTGTCACACATTAGAGCAAGTTCGTGCGACCCAGTCGTGTATTTTATTTAATATACCTACATTATGCAGCCACTTAGCAATAATTATCGAACATAAGAGCAAGTTTGTGCGACCTTCGCAAGACCTACCGACAACTGTCAGAATTTATCTTGTGAAATAATGTGTTTTACATTCTTTCGCAAGCTAAATTTTGTGGAGACTTTTTTCTTAGCCGTTAGCCTGACACCTGGAATTTAGCTTGAAGTGAGTACTACTGAGCTAAAAACCCAAGCTAAAATTTATCTTGGGTGGAAATTTGTATGGAAGATAAATTTTAGCGCGATCTGAGTACTAGGCTTAAATGTCCTTTTTTTCTACAAAACGTGCAACGCTTCTTTTCGTAGTTTTCTGTTTGTTTTTCTGATTTTTGATTCTCCTCAACGAATAGTTCTACCTCTCTAGCTTGTTCCAATAAATCCTGGAAAGACCGGATAGAATTTCTAGATACTTTCTCTCTTATCTTTGGGAGAACTTGCCCGTAAATCATATTTAGCATGATATTTTCTGTGATTTTGTCAGACAGTTGTGAAAATAATGAACGTTTTCTGCATATAAATTCATCAATAGTTTCCACTGCTCGTTGTTTATCCTCGAACAACTCTATGTAGATTCGCCATGATGGTTTGGCTGGTGAAAATGATGAGCGAAGTAGTCTGATAGCATCATCAAAACTCGTTGCTTCGTTTTGTACCCCTTGCCACCAAGTTGATGCGAAACCTTCCAATAAAAGCGGCATACCAATGAGCGCGTTAGCATCCGTGACGTTTTCTGAATTCTTGTACACCGTTATTGTTGCGATGAAATCATTTATTTTGGAGGCACTCCTCTCTCCGTCAAAGCGTGCGGTACACCTGCTAAATGTTCCATGATTTTCCCTCACGTGAATAGCAGTAACAAGGCGTTGCAGTTGGTCTTCCGATAGAGCGGTTAGTGCTGCTGCACTTGTTGTCGCCGCGGAGTTTCCAACCGTGGTGTTAGCCGTTATTGGAGCTTGTTCCATTATGGATGTATCAGCTGCTTGAGACGTTCTGCGAGTTTTTCTTTTTGTCATAATTTTATGTTCGTATTCTTATTAGCAAATTAAAGAGCCAAGTGACCAATTTCTTGTTCAACTCGTCTACTAGAATTTCTAAATAATTTTCTTGAAGCTAAGCGACCAGAATTCTGTTCAGCTAGTTTATTCTTCCGTCTTCTTAATATTTCGGCTTTTTAATTTCTTCTCCGAAGAAAAAAAAATTCTTGAAACCGTTTGTATGGGCTCTACTGTAATTCCAAAAGATGAAGCGTCTTGTTGTAAATTCGGTAGCCACTATGTTGGGCGCCAATGAAACGTCACACGTACTATGACGCGTGTGTCTTGTTTCCAAATGAAAATTGTCTTCCCTTTTTACTTGCGATTATAGGTACTATAAGGCAAGTTATGGATTCGTGCAGAAAAAAAAATTTGAGATAACAATCACACATGACATTACGATGATGGAGAAGTCGAAAAAAGTGGGTCTGGGAATTCCGTCCGTCTGTCTGTCTGTCTGTCTGTCTGTCTGTCTGTATGTCTGTTCGCGCCTCTGGAGGCTGAACGGGTGGGCCGATTTGCTTCAAATTTGGTATTTAGGATTTATTTGGCCGTCCCTCGGAACATATTTTTTATTTTTGCTCTAGGTCCAAAAATAACGGCACCTGCCATACAATCTTAAAGACAAAAATTGATTTTCTCAAAAACGGCTCTAACGATTTTGATAAAACTTTCAGAATGCTATTTTTGGAAGAAAATCTATCTTTTGGTTTGAAATTTTTTTTCAAAATTTGTCTAATAACGGTACCTTCCACAGAACCAGTATTTTCAAATCAAATTTTCTCGTAAACTATACATTCGATTTCAATAAAATTTTTACCACAGGAAGTCATTCATAATTTTATTAATATGACATTTAAAAATTTTCAAAAACTTTTTTTTTTTTGATTTTTTATAATTTTTTCAAAAAAAATTTTGGTGTTCGAAATATGTTGAAAACGGGTACATTGATTTTTTTTAAAATTATTTTTCTAATGTAAACTACAGATTGCCATATATTTGCATACTCAAATAAATTTCAAAATATTTTTTGAAAAAGTTTTTCAAAAATAACCTTTTTTAAGAAAAACTGGTCCAACGATTTTCAATATTTTTTTTTCCTAGATTGACGTATAGCCTTGAAATTTTATTGCATACTTAGTTTTTCCGAGAAAACTCTTAAACTTATTTAAAAAATAAAAGAATTTTCGAAATTATTTAATTTTTTTTAATATCCATATATGCAGCCACTACGCAATTTATTGAACATAAGAGCAAGTTCGTGCGACCCAGTCGTGCATTTTATTAAATTAGAGCCAGGTGACCAAAATAAATTGTTCAACCCGTCTACTAAATTATTATCGACAATAGCGGAGCAACGACAAAATAATAAATCAATTCAAATAAATTTAATAGCCTATTCACACCGCACTCGTTTTGGCTATTCGTTTACCAAAACGAGTAGAGCGTTCACACCGAAAATTTACTCGTTTTTGTTTGACATTTCTTTTTTAAATGTCAATTTAAAGTAATTCCTATTATTAAGAAATTATTGAAACGAACACAAAGCAATTGAATTTTTGAATTTCAACCAATTGAAATAAAACTGATAAAGCAGCATAAATTAACCTATGGAAGCCCTTGCCGGTGCTGATATCAGTTTGATTAGACAGTTTGATGTTGGTTTCTATTCTGCCTACTTGGTCGCCGAAAAAGTAACCTCGAAGCAGAAAGATGATGAGCAATACGTGTGGGAATCTGCTGCTGGCTGCTGCCCTTGGTACATGGTACAAAGATAGTTTTGTACTTACATCAAGGAGAGGACCAGGCCTAATATTTGGAGAAGAGCAAGAACAAGTAAATCGTTAACCATCTCAGTTCATTGGCTATTTAATCTAGGAAGTCAAGTGAAGAAAGAAATTGATATTAACGAAGATGTTGGTGAGTTTGAAGATATCGACAAAGACGCCGACAAGAAAAAGACTTAAAATGAAGCTAGGTATATTTATTTATTTAAATAAAATTGTTTTGCAACTTTGCTTTATGTTTTCTTCACGCTTCTCTTTCTAACCCTTGTTTTAAGGCAATTCCAACCCTTCCTTGATCACAAATACCAGCCGTTTGCCTTAATATTCTTTGAGATGTTCGTTGGCATATTCATGCGGTTCACTAATCTGCTAATTAGCAATAGCTAGTCTTCGCTAGATGACGATGTAGAAATTGTATTTCTCCTTGTCCATGCAGTTCCATGCAATCCTCCACCAAGTTCTTCGAATGACTGAGAACTTTGTGCTGATACTGATAAATATAGGTACACGACGCACGTACAACTTGATGTTCTCGAAGAGGAATAAAGAGCAGGGCAAGGGCACGGAGTTTAAACCAACCATCCACAGAGAAGTGTTTCACAGGCAAATGGTCTCCCCAGTCGTTGGTCAGAGTTTAGTAAAACTTTCCAAATTCCTACTGGGTAATATCATCTTGATTTCTGGTCCAGATGAATTTACTCTTGTTTAGCTCCTAGTCTTCTGTGTTCCTACCTAATTATAAAAAAGAACAGTGGTAGGTATACAAATATTTGTAAAAAATATTACATACCGCTGCCACGAACAAGAATGTCTTCAAACAAGTTGCAGAAATATTGAATTTATTTTGACAGCAAGCCATCAGCTGTTCTATTTTTTGAGTGTCTATTCACAATAACATCACAAAAAGATCTGTTCGTGTAGTTCATTTCGAAATTGCAACTCGTTTTCCAGTCGTTTTGCGGAAAACGAGTCGTTTTGCAAAACGAGTTGGGTATCAAAAATGTATGGGAAAACGAGTCGTTTTGGGTAGTCGTTTTGCGGAAAACGAGTAAATGCTCGTTTATCGTTTGGTGTGAATAGGCTATAAAGTGAACTCCAACGAAAGTTGTTTGTTTCACTACTTTATTCAATGAACTGACAATAATTTAAATTTTCCTCGCCCTTTTATACAAACAAAATTGGGGAGCATTTTCAAAAAAATAACAAACAATTTAAAAAATGTGTTGATTAAAATAAACTTATTAGACACATTTAAACAAACAAAAATATGTGCTTTCAAGGAAAAAATATTAATTTGAAAATAAATTAAAAGATATCAAAATTAAATGATGCAAAGAAAAAAGAACTCTAATTGAAATTTAATGATTTAATAATGTAATAGGCTGCTACATTGCATAATATTTAATATTCAAAATGTTTATATCTATCATCGCTATCTGCTAGGAAGGGCAGAACAACGTCTGCCGGGACAGCTAGTTATTTATATAAGAATGTTCACATTATACGTAATATCACTTATATATCACTTTTTAGTTCCCGTACCTAAGGATTGAGCCAGCTCCAGCTCCATTCTCTTTTAATTCATTTCGTCCTGCTTTATTGCGTTATTGCTTCGTCTCTCTTTTTCTTTTTCACTGCATAGCAGTTTCACCAACTCCTTAAGCTCAATAACTGAAGCATTAATATTTACAAGGGAGATATTTATCTCCCCTTGAATTTTTAAAAATTGTTCTTGCAATTTTATCTGTTTTTTTTTTTTTAGTTTGAGCCCGCACACAAGGGGTTATTAATACCCTTAATATGAGTCAACACAGTGCGAGCGTTTAGGAAATGAGGATAGGAGATAAAAGGAGGTGCCGGTGCACATTGGTTTTGAATGCCTGCATATCGTAATGGGAGGGAAAAATCGAGCCGGGTAAAGCATTCCACATTCTTGTAGTGCGGCTAAAAAAAGAGTCTCTGTACTTAACAGTACGTCCGAAGTTAGGCTCGAGGGTAAATTGATGGGCGTTCCTTGCGGTGCGGGTGTTACGGGGAAATTGTTTTAAGGGAGGAACGCATCTGGCTATTTCGCTGGAGCACTGTTTGTGGAAGTAGCGATAAAACAAGGTTAGACAAGAAACATTACGACGATGTTCAAGTGAAACAAATGTTTCGGTAATGGTTCTTTCACCTATCAATTTTAAGGCTCTTTTTTGAATCCTATCCAGGAGGCGCAAGTGAAAGACAGGAGCACCTGCCCAGATATGAGAATTGTACTCTAGCTTCGGGCGAATGAATGCCTTGTAGATTATAGCCACATCAGAAGGGGAAAAATATTTCTTGCATCGATTTAGAAAACCTAAGCAATTTGCGGCATTTTTGGCGACGTCAAATATGTGATCGTTCCACAGAAGATGATTTGTGATGCACATACCTAGAACGCAGAGCTGATCTGTTTCCTCAATGCAAGTGCCAGTCATGGACAGTGGCATAGGGGGTAGGTTATGCTTTAACGACAGAAGACAGCATTGAGTTTTTGAAGCATTAAATTCCACGCGGTTGATGATTCCCCATTGGACAATGCTGTCAAGATCGGAATTTAATGAGCTTATCATACGATTTCGTTGCAGTTCCACATCCGAAGGACATGGATGTGTATCTGGAAACGAGTATGAAAAGCTGAGAGTACTGTCGTCAGCAAAACAATTTAGTGGATTAGAAGTATTAGACAAGAGATCATTTATAAAGATTAAAAAGAGAGTCGGAGACAGAACGGAGCCTTGGGGC
This sequence comes from Platycheirus albimanus, assembly GCA_916050605.2. Taxonomy (NCBI): domain Eukaryota; kingdom Metazoa; phylum Arthropoda; class Insecta; order Diptera; family Syrphidae; genus Platycheirus; species Platycheirus albimanus. The sequence goes on along the minus strand of OU696696.1, from coordinate 250,026,023 downwards.
ACACCAGCATTTATTTTGTGGGTAGCAGACTGAAAACCGTCCAAAACAACGCGAATTGAACGGTCCGAAAGGTAATTTCTAATCCATCGAAGGAGGGGTTCATCGATGCCAAATGCACGCATTTTCGATAAAAGAGCTTCATGCCAAACTCTATCAAATGCCTTAGAAATATCAAGTGCAATAATCTTACTTTCTCCAAAACGATGTAGAGATTTGTTCCACTGTTCGGTGAGGTATACCATTATATCACCAGTGGAACGATTGCTACGAAAACCGTACTGCCGGTCATTAAGAAGTTTCCGTTTCTCAAGATATTTCTTGATCTGAAAGTTTATCAGAGTTTCCATGACCTTGGAAAGAAGGGAAGTCAGTGCAATTGGTCGGTAATTTGAGGGGGATGAAGATACGCCTTTTTTTGGGATGGGCTGGACAAATGCTGTTTTCCATCCACTCGGGAAGAGACCTGTAGAATAGGAAAGATGGAAAAGCTTACGCAGTGGTTTTGCCAGCGTGGAAGCACACCTCTTCAGAACTATGGGAGAAATACTATCCGGGCCAGCGGATTTGTGTATGTTGAGATCTTTTAGTACTCTTGCAACTGTACGAGTGCGAAAGAAGATTTGTCCCATAAAACCATTCACGTTCTCAAGTACAGGAGGAGTCATATCACACTGGGGTAGCGTTGAATTAGCAGCAAACTTTGCTGCAAATAAATCTGCTTTCGCTTGTGAGCTTACCACAGGAGTGTTATTTTCAACGAGTGTCGGAACCGAAGACGTGGTAGAGTTACGTACATTTTTTACGAATGACCAACAATTTTTACTACCACTGGGACATTGTAGTATTTTTTGCCTTATTTTTTGTTCATGCAAAAATTTGGTTCTTTGAATGTGAGCATTACAGGTCTTTCTAGCTTGTTTGAACTTTTTCCGGTTTTCCTCAGAAGGGTTGGCTTTATAACATCGGAAGCTTACTTCTCTCTCCTTGATAGCCTCTTTGCAGCTCAAGTCGAACCATGAATTCTCTTTTGGTTTGATATTTTTTGTTCTATTCGGAACAAAATGTCTCATCCCGCAGAGAATAATGTTTGTTATCATATCAGCGCTGGAGTCTACGTCACTATCGAGGAAGCATAGTGACCAGTTAAAGTTTCTGAAGAAATCATTGAGACCGTCCCAGTTGGCCTTCTCGTATCGCCATACGGTTCTCTTAGGGATGTTTTCTTTAACTGTACTATTGGAACACGAGAAAATTGCTGATATGATACAATGATCCGACGTGCCTAGGGGCGATAATACATTTATCGTGTATTTATCAGGATGAGAGGTAAGAAACAAGTCTAGGGTGTATGCGGAATGACCTGCAATGTCAGGGATTCGTGTTGGCTCGTCGACAAGCTGAGTCAAGTTGTTTGACTCAGCGAAGAACTCAGCATACCTTCCTTCGGGTGTTGTCTGACCAGAATATCGAAGCCACGAAGAATTGTATACATTGAAATCGCCCGTAACAACGATTTCAGTGCGAGGATAAATGGAAACAATTCTTTGGATGGAGTCGGACAGTGCATCGAATTCGATAAAAGTCGAGTTACTGTCCAGATTTGGGCTTCTATAAATAAAACATGTATGGATGACGTGCTTTTGTACGGTGAATTTAAACCACATGAAATTGAAGTCTGTGTTTGAACACTGACCATATTGTGGTAGAAGCTGGTAAGCAACGTCATTTCTAACGTATACGGCTAATCCGTGATAGGAAAAGAATAATGGCACTAAGCTGTACCCGTGTAGGTTAAATTCTAACGGATCAGAATTATCACCTATTTGGGTTTCACTTAGTGCCAAAACAGCTGGCCTGTACGTAGCAGTGTGGACATACGCGGCATAGAAATTCTTTCTAAGCCCCCGAATGTTGCTGTAATCGACTATAAAGTTACCTGTCATTACGATAAACAAACATATAGTGAAAACCAATAACGAACGACTATTCTATAATAGTTGCACATCAATCACCAAAAAGACTTCATAAAAAACACACCAACATGAGTAATTATGCCTTCATATTAATATGTTCCTAATCCGCCCCTGGAAACTTACATGCAACTACTAATACATTAATCTACTAACATGATTTCAATTGATACCTCAATGCGTGTGTACACATTTGAATATAACAATTGAAACCTTGATAGGCTGTTTGTGTAGAAGGGGGAAGGGAAGAAGAAAGGAACCACTCGATGCTAATCCACAGATGACGACACTGAATTTTTCTTGCGCGCACTGATAGCGGATTTTGTTGCTGGATTAGCTACTGTGCTTTTGTTTTAGATTTGGGTTTGGTGGTTGGGGCTATTTTTTTTTTTAAACTAATTATTCGCAGGTGGTAGCGGCCGATTTTTGTTGTTGCATTTAGTATGTACTATTATCAACTAAGAACACTGGCACTGATCTATATTGCGCGCGCGCGTTACAATAATATTTTATTGGGCTATTGAAGGTAATGATTTACACTTTTTTATTTTTTTTTTTTATGGGGACTATTGCGACTTGGATTGCTTTGTTATTTATTTATTTATATATCTTGTAATAATGTAAGACACAACTTTATGGGGTGTAAAAATAAAACATAAAACACAGTTTGACAAGACGAGGGATTTTCGACGCCGACGACACACAGCGCGTGCGCTGCCGTTGGTAGGCAAAACGACACTCGATATTGGCTTCTTCATTTTTGTCAAGGGGCATTCCTACAAATGGACCACCACCAGTTTGACAAATTGATTTTTTGTTGGTAATCAACTTTTTTTTGGCGTTATACTTCCGGACTGCCCAAATCTAGGCATTAATGAAAAAAATAAAATGAAAAAAGGCAATTTCAATATTGTAAGTTTTCTCACCCTTTTCCACTCTGCAATTGTTTTCGATGGTGGCCCATTTTCATTTAAAGAAACAGTGATTCTCTGGGCCACCTTAGAATTAGAGCTTTGTGCGGAGAAGGATTTGGCCAAATCCGGATTCCGCTCCATAAAAGCGGTCATCATGTTTAGCTGCGTCCTGTTTACTCCAATCCTGTTAGTGATACAAACAATCATTTAGTTTTGCTAATTTACAAAAAAAAATTACGTTCATGCTTACTTTTCGTCCAAGTTTTTTCTCTGCAATTAATTAAACAATCTTTAAGCTAAAGCTGACGCTGACACATAAACAAAATCAAAATCATTTGATTTTGCTGTCAAAGATCTGCACTAATGTTATTTTCCATTGGAAGAAATTAGCATCTACTCATGATTAAAGAAATATAAAAAAAATAACTTTTACGTCAAAAAAAAAACAGCAGAAAGGAACATTTTTTTATTGAGATATTTTTCTGTACGCGTACATGAATGATGAAAAAATCATCAAAATCGTATTATGGTAATCATCTTAAAAGTAGATAAAACCAAAAAGCTACACAAAAAAAGAAAAGTTATTGTTTCTCTTCTACAATGACATCATCACTATGAGTGGCCAAAGTTACAGAAAAAAAAAACATTATGAAACATAATCTTGTATTCTTATGTATATATATTTAGATGGATTTTGAAATTTGAAGATTTAAAAATATGAGGGTGCCTTTGATTAGGGGGATTCCTTCATACCTTATGACCAAAATGTCAAAAAGTTGAAAAATAAAATAAAATATTTTGTATGTATGTTATGATTTTATATGAAATTCAAGACTATTTACTTTTAAAAGTGCCAATTTTCAAAAGAAACGAAAATGTAATAGTCAACAAACAGTACATTTTACATTAAATGTTTGTAATCTCTACTATATATAAAAGAGTAATTTTGTTTGTGTGTCAGTTTGTCTGTATATGTCAGATAAACTGACGACACACCACTTACCTCGCAATACAGTGGATTCTAAAACCTTCCTCCATTCACTGGCCAGGTTATAGGCTATTTAAATTAATAAATAAATTGTTTAAAATAGGTTTAATTTAATAATATTTGAACTTTCCTCTTAGATTTATCATGAGAAATTTTATATTTCTAAAATATTTTTGACGTTTCTCCTTTTCCTTTTTTCTTATTCGCTGTTTGTACAGTGGCTGCTATATATATATAGGGCAGGAACACAATGTAGTCGCTATCCGGACGCCACATAATGCCAGCTAAAGTTGTGGTGGATAGATAGGTTGGTAGATGGGTAAGATTGTATATGAATATGATGGAGGATTGTGGATGGATACGATGGCAAGTGCTAAATGGTAAATAATACAGTGAAACTTCTCTTGGCCGGACACCCACGGTGCAAAATTTTTTGTCCGCCCAAGAGAAGTGTCCGTCCAAGAGATGTCTAGTGAAAAAGATATTTGTAATTAAAAGAAAACGTTTATTTTATATGTATATACATATATTATTTATTTATATAAGGAACGTAAACCATTCAAATAAAATTCATTTCTTTTAGAACATAAAATCTCTTTCAATATACATAAATAACGAAAAATAAATAAAAACTTCAATTTCTCTGAAAATAAAAAAATCTAATGCAAAAAAAACTTAAAAAAAAATAATACTCTGAATTTTTATGTTTATAGTAAAAAGTCTCTCATATTAGTTTGTTTTGTTTTTGCAAACATAGCTCTACTTTGGAACCTATTTTGCAGATCAATTAGAATTTGCAATGCTTCACCTTCATTTTTCGTAGCTGCAAATATTTTCAAATTTTCAAGACAAATGTTGGCTTCTTTGTATGAATTGATTACAATTGATTCCTGTTGCTGATGTTCTTCTTCTGATTCACTTGCACTCACCACATCAATTTCAATTGGAACATTTTCAGCAGCCATCTGGATTTCGTCTTCAACACTAACGTCTCCTTCTATCAAAACAAAATTTTCGGGTTCACATTCGAGGTTGCATTGTGAAAGAAGCCTTGAAAATTTTCTTAAATTTGCCAAAGGCAAATCATCCTCTGGTTCAAAATCATCTCGTGTTGAATTTTTCCCAAATGCGTGATGAAAACAATTGGAAACTGTGCTGGCTGTCACCAGATTCCATGCATTGCTAATGAAAAAAATAGCATCCAACACATTTATACTTTTAGTCAGTTCAGTTGTCGTTTGTGCATCATCCATCCGAGCCAGAAGATGTTTAAGAACAATTGTTCGATAATGGAATTTAAAACTCCTTATGACGCCTTGGTCTAAAGGCTGACAAACGGAAGTTGTGTTTGGTGGAAGGTAAACGATTTTGATATTTTGCAGTTGAAAGTTCTTAGGATGAGAAGCAGCATTGTCAAGGAAAAGTAAATTTTTTTTCTTCCTATGTCGAATTTTTTTTATCAAAATTCCGAAGCCACTCAATCATTATTCCCTGCGTCATCCAAGCTTTCTTGTTATGCTTCCACTCTACTGGTAGCTGGTCATGTCTGAGACCTCGAAATGCTCTTGGACGACATGATTTTCCAATGACCAAAAGTTTTTCTTTTTCTCCTGCCATATTTGCGCAGTGCAAAATGGTTAGCCTTTCTTTTGACATTTTTCCACCTTTACATTGCTCACCTTTTAAAGCCATTGTTTTCGTTGGAAATGCTCGAAAAAAGAAACCTGTTTCGTCCGCATTGTAAATGCAATCGTCATCATAACCGGCTAATATTGTCGGCAGCTTTTGAAGAAATGTCCTAACATCTCCTGGATCAACGTCTGCAGCCTCTCCACTTACACTTTTATAAGAAATTCCGTGGCGTGCTTTGAATTTATCTAACCAGCCAGCTGATGCTTTGAAATTCGTAAGCCCTTCGCGGTTTGCGATCTCTCCAGCCTTTTGTCGAATAGCGGTTCCAGAAAGCGGGAATCCTTTGTTTCGAGCTACACAAAACCATTCAAATACCGACTTGTCTAGATTCCCACTCGTCGACATCAAACGCCTCTTAAGGTGAGTTGCAGATGAATTTGCCTCCCATTCAGATAAAATAGCATTTTTGTTTCTAAGCAAATCAGCAACCTGTGTTTTTCCTACACGAAAATCATTTGCAATTTCGCGCACACTTTTCTTGTATTTTTCGGAAAATTTGATCAAATCCACCTTTTCTTTCAGGCTTAATGTTTTTCTTTTTGGTGGCATCCTATAAAAAATGGTTTTTGTAAGCAAATTAAACAAACAAAACCGCAATAAAGAAAATACAAACCTTTTTAATAAAACAAAACAAAAACTAGCAAGACAATTTTCACATAAGTGACCGAAGCCGGTTGCACCAAACGAATGAGGAAAAAACAATAAATTACGCAAACGCATTGTGTTTTGTTGTTCTTATTCGTTTAATACAGCTGGTTCTCACCAATACATTCATATAAACTTGTTTTATCAAGGTACGTATGCAAAACATCCCTTAAATGGAGTTTCTATTTGGAAATGGATCCCGTTACAAACATTTCTCACTCTTTCTGTCCGGCCAAGAGAAACAAATTTTTCAAATTTGCTTGTTTTCGCTGTCCGTGTCCGTCTAAGAGAGTGTCCGTCCAAGAGAAACAGTTTTATATGTAACTTATATGGAGCAAATTCCGTTCAAAAAAAAGTGTCCGCCTAAGAGAAGTGTCCGTCCAAGGGAAGTGTCCGTTAATGGAAGTTTCACTGTAAATGGCAAGTGGTAAATGGGTAATGGTAGATGGTAGATGAATATGGCGGCATACCATGCGTCACATATAATGCGTCAAGTGTCATTTTTATTTTATTTTTTCACAATAACATAACTTTTAAACGAGGACGGTCAATTTTTATCCGATATAATAATAGGAATATGACATTTTCAAAACAAGAAGAAGAATTTCGATTTGTATATTCTTTTTTCATATACATGACAAAATATTCGGACTTAAGCAAAAATATACATAAAAAAATGACATTTAGTGTCAAACCGCTGCTGTTCTTTTTTTGCCGAAATTTTTACTTTCACGTTTACTGGATCCAGCGACTTCGTGCATGTGTAAAACTCACATCAATTAAATAACGTATTGCAGTAAAATGTAGTTCCGTATAGTGCGGTAATTCTTTTATCCAAATCTTGCTTTTGTAATGAAACGACTGAGAAAGATACATTAATTAAAAATACCGCCGTGTGATAGAGAACTCCAGAATGAAGAATTTTGAAGAATTCGACGAAAGAAATTCGACATTAAACGTGTTCCTTTTCTGTGATTTGTGCGGTTTACACATGAATGAATTTATGAAAGCAAAAAGCATGTGTAAACATACACTTACGTGTTGGTTGGGAACATGCATTAAAGTATAATAAGAGTCTGTTGCTCACCAACTTTTCATGCGCCGGTAACAGCAGTTTCTAAGGTTTCGCATGTATTTAATAAGTATGAATTTTTTCATGCACACATGGAAATTTTGCAAGGAAAGTTATGTTTCGTGTGTAAGCCTTTACAAACGCGAAAATTTCGTACTCTTACGGTTACAGGCGCTCGCCGGTGAATTTATGCATGTGTAAGCCCGCGATTATTCCTTGCATTTCAGCTGAAGGGGCGTGTTTGGCATATGTTAGAAATTAATAGTTTGTTGAGAGTTTTGAAATGAACCTATTGGAAAACTTACAAGCGCCAGTGGATGGAAAAAGTAAAAATGAACGTGCAAGTGTAAGCTCATGAGAAACTGAAACAAAGTTGGGTGGTTCCCAACTTTTCATCAGCCTGCTATAAGAGTTGGTAGGATTTTACATTTAACTGTCATCTTTTTTATTCGCACATGTTAAGTTAGCAAGGAAAATCGAGTTTGCTATGCAAGCTTTCACAGTTGCGCAATTTGTACTTTCAAAGCTATTTTCGCCGATAGGTTAAAAACAAATTATGTGCATTGAATAATAAAGGGCACGACTGGGTCGTACGAACTTGCGCTAATTTGTTAAAATATTCATTGGGCGAGATTTTCGAAAAAACAGCATTGAAAAAATGATATGAAATTTTATTAATCACTTAAAAATCAATAGTTAAAACGTTTTTTGGAGAAAATGAGGTAAGCCATCAGATTTCTTTTGCTTTTTCAAATTTTATGGAAATTTTTTGTCAAAATTGTTCGACCAGTTTAAAAACAAAACCGTTTTTGTTTGAAAAACTCTGTGAAAACATATTCCAAATTTTTTTTTGAGTATGCCAACTTCTAGAACCTTATAGTTTTTATCAGAAAAACAAAATAAAAAAAAATTGATTTAACCGTTTTTGGAAAAAACAAAAAATAAAAAAAAAATTTTAAACTTTTTTAAAAAACTCAAAATTTTTTTTTTTTGAAAAATTTAAGAGTTTTTATTATTTGGTTTATAATAGAGCTTTTACATTTAAAATTTCATCGAAATTCGTCAAGTGGCTTAAGAGAAAATCGGATTTAAAAAAAAACCGGTCCTATGGGAGGTACCGTTATAACACTTTTCCTGAAAAAGCCATTCCAACCAAAACATAAAGTTTGGACAGAAAACACTATTCAGAAAGTTTTATCAAAATCGTAGGAGCCGTTTTTGAGAAAAATTAATTTTTGACTAAAAATCGTATGGCAGGTACCGTTAGTTTTCGAGCTAGAATGCTTATTCCAAAAACCCCTCTGTGGGACGTTATAATAATACTATGTACCAAGTTTGAAGCAAATCGGTTCAGTCGTTTAGGCTGTAGGTGCCGATACAGACAGACGGACAGACAAACAGACAGACAGACAGACAGAATTGTCGGATCCACTTTTTTCGACTTCTCTATTATCGTAATGTTATGTTTGATTGTCCAAAAAACAATTTTTTTTTTTACGAATGCATAACTTGCCTTATAGTAACTATAATCGCAAGTAAAAAAGCAAAGAGAGATGATATCGTTGGCCATTTCGGGAACCATTTAAATCTTTTACTGTGTTTTTATTGGGGCAAACGAGGTAATTTCGTAGCAAATTTTAAATTATATTCGAAATTACCTCATTTCGCATACAAAATCACATTTCGAAATCATCCCATTTTGAACATCATTAATTTCAATATGATTGATTGGAGTTTTTGCACACTGAAAAAGCCAAACGAAAGCACTAAAAATCTTCAGGCTTTTAAATTAAGTTCTAGAAATGGCGGGATGACATAAGGTTCACGGACATTATGTCTGTTTGAAATAGGCAAAATGTCCATGGACATTATGACCAATTGGAAATAGTCATAAGGTCCATCAACGAAATAGACATAATGTTCATGGACCTTATGACTATTGCCTAATTGTTCAAAATGTGCATGGAAATTGTGCCTATTTGAAGCAGACATAATAATAAGGTCCGTGGAGCTTATGTCATCTTATCCCGCCACTTGATAATCAGCTGGCAAACAAACAAACGACATAGCAATCAATAATCCTTGATGAGGTAAGAGTCAAAGAGAAATATCTGGTTGCAGTTGAAGCTTTGTATATAGACACTATAGTAATGGCGTCAATGAGTATAAAATTACGCGATTGTTGAACGTTGGATGTCGCTGTCAATGTGCTGGCAGAGAAAATTGCGAAGGAGAGTAGAATGTTGCAAGAATAATAGAAAATGTTGTTTAGAATGTCATATCATAAGTAATGAAATAAATGTTGAGTTGAGCTGTTGCTTGGAAACTGAGTGGAATTGGTTGTATTTTCCACCTATACATACAAGGAAAATCGTTTGTATGTAAATGCATTGCCATAGCCAAGTAGAAAAGCAGTATTTTTGTTTAAAATGCTAATAATGTAAAATAATATATTTCAAATAAAAGCTAAATGCCGACGGGGTTTGAAAAATATAAATATGTAGATACATATTTTTCAATTTAATAAATATATAGTCATTGTAGTCATTTTTAATAATTAAAAAAAAATATATTTGATTTTCGAAATATTTTGATATTATGTATTTATATTTTTGGCAATTTTCAATATTTTTACTTGCGATTATAGGTATTATAAGGCAAGTTATGCATTCGTGGAAAAAAAAGTTTTTTTTATATCGTAGAGTTTTTTTACATATTGTAGGTGATGGGAAATTTAATTTTTTTGTAAAACAAAAAATAATGGTACCTGCCATATAACCGTTAGGTTTAAATGTCTAAAAAAGATACTTTCCATAGGACCGTTTTTTTTACTTTCGACTATCTCAATAACGGCTCAACCGATTTTTTTTTTTTTTTATAATGCACTCGCACTCAAAGGGATATTAATACCTTTATAATGAATTAACATGTGCGAGCTAGGAAAGAGAAGGAATAGAAAGATAGGAAAGAAAGGTGGTACAGTGGTTTGAGATTTTAGGTGATAATTATCTCATGGAAATTCCACGGGTGGCATCCAGTTGAAACTTGGGAAATAAATAAAAATTGCTGCCCTCGGCTGGGTTTGAACGCACAGCTCTCAGGTTGAGCAACCAAGCACTACATCCACTGTACCATTGCCACCCGCTCAACCGATACTTTTGAAATTTCACACATATAAAGGTGTAGATAGCTCAATTTATACTGCATACCGATATTTCTTAAAAATATTTTTATGTATTTTTAAAACATTTTTTAAATTTTTGGAAAAAAGTTAATTTTTTTGAAAACTGACCATTATTTTTTTCAAAAATGTATAGGTATGAATGTATTTGCTGAATACTTATGGACTACCTATCGTTTTTGAATTTTGTTTGAAAAAAGTTTTCAAAAAGTTTTCCAAAAAAACAATTTTTGAAATTTTATTGCATTTAATTTTTCTGAGAAAACTCTTAATTGAATTTGAAAAATAGAAGAATTTTCGAAATAATTTTAAATATATAAATTATGCAGCCAATAAACAATTCTCAGACATTAGAGCAAGTTTGTGCGACCCAGTCGTGCATTTTTTGTTGCAAATATCTATGACCAGCCCAGTTAGCAGGAATTTGCCAAATTTCAATTTCAACATAATACACTCACACAATCACTTCCCAATAAAAAAATCACTCAATAACAATTTGAGCAATTGATGTTAAGCTACCATTAGACGGTCCTTGTAAATGGTCCTTGCAAGGACAGTCTGACGTCACAGAAAATGTGTCCTTGTTCTGTCAGTAAATGGACATTCTTCACCGTGTCCTTGCTAGTAAGAATGTCCATTACACGAATGAAACAAATTTGGCATTCTTGTCCCAAAGTACAATGTCCACCAAAGTGGACATTGTTACTTTTGCATTTCGGTGTCCTTGCAAGGACAAGCATAACAATGTCCATTACACGACATGACAATTTTGACAGTTGGTGGTGAATGAAACCGCGCCGAAGAATGCAATATTTTGCCGTGACCATTACACGACATTTATAAATTGGTCCTTGTAAAAAGTAAATTTGACGTTTCAGAGACATTTTGACTATCGTAATTGTCTTTTTTTTTCTCTAGAAAATATTTACGAGAGGTATGTGAAGTTTTTCGATTAAATAATTTCAAAAATAATATAATAATATATATATAATATATATATAACAGGTAGGTATGTCGAACCATAAACAAAAGTTGGAGATGGCGATTCTCGCATCATATATATTGGAAAGCAGCGACGACGACGACGACGACAACAACCAAGGGCCAACACCACCAAGAGTTCGTTCTGTGTGGTCCAAGAAATGGTTGTTACGGCGGGAAACCGAAGGCTTCGGTGCAAAACTGCTTCGAGAATTGCGAGCTTTTACATTGATGATGATTACTGCGAGGACCTAGAACTTTGCGCAAATATGGAACTCGGCACACAAACTCATCTTTCCGACTTTGATTTTGATATTTTCTCTGCGGAAATTTTTAATGCATCCGAAGAAATAACAAGCCACATAACGTAGAAGTATAATTGAATTCTCATTTTAATATTAAATATTTTCTAGGATAGTTGTGTAAAAAAAAAACATGTTATTAACTTAAAATTTCTCATATTCTAGCTAAAATTTGTATGGCATTGCTTTCATAATGCATTTTTTATATTGTATTAATTAATTTTCGATTTCAAATAATATTATAGACAAATCTTTAGCATTTTGATTTTTATTTGCAATCCTTGAACCGAATTGTATTGCTCGTTTTTTCAGCTTAACCGAAGTCCGTAAACCCAATTTGTAACCACTTAGCCTAAGGAACAATTTATCACCTATACCTTGTTCGAGTAAAAAACAGCATCGCTGTTCAGGTTTTAAACTTTGAACGAAATTCGTTACATCCTCTTGAATGAAGGGTGCACGAGAAGTCTTAGCATTGTCGGCTATTACTCTATCGTCTCTGCCTAAATTTCTTGATGGAAGACGCTGCCAGTCCATATCCAATTCCTTGGAAACACACAAAAGCTTTTCCTCAAGCAAACCAGTACATCGGGTAAATGTATTTCTGTGTCTGGTGTAACCTCCGAATAGTTCATCTGCTCCGCTGCCTATTAAAACAACCTAAAAACATTTTTTTTTAAAGTACGACTTTAATAAGTCATGTTTTATGGCTTACCCTAGCAGTCGATTTGTAGGATGTTCCATTACAATAACCCTCGCCTCGTGATGCAAACCAAAATGCACATCCCAGCGATTCGTCAAGAACGGTATTAAGGGGATAGATAAGGTGTTTGATGTGCGATTAAACTGGAGAAACTCAAAAACGGAGTCATGGACAGTTTTATCTTCTAACAAATAGTCGTAGATGGTGTCTGTGCTTGTCATGGAACCGCAAATTTGATATACATAAATCAAAAAAATTCTAAAACAAAAACTATCAAAACAAAAATCAAAAGAAAATATAAGAAAATATCAAATACAAAATTAACAGAAAATATTGTATTGATATACCTACGCTTAAATTGTTTTTCTTTATTTTGTTGTTTGGCTTCCAGGTTGCTGGTATTTTATTAAAAAAAATCCAACAAATTATTTTTAAGTACATCCTTGTTGATTTATACCACAATTATGTCTCTCAATTCAGCCATTTTTAATAAGGAGCTGCCAAAGTGACAGATCAGATTTTGACAACCTGCGCAAAATAATTTAACAACAACAAAACCACCCTGAAAAGTGGACATTCCAAGCAACAATGTCCCGGCAGAAATTCGTGCTGTTGCATTGTTGGGACATGGTCTTTGCAAGGACAAGATGTCAAAAAAATCTGTCCTTGTGTCCCATCAACAATGGAAGGACCATTACACGGTCCTTGTAATTTGTCTTTGCAAGGACACATGGCATTGTGACATTGTGGTGGACATTGTGGTTGTCCTTGCAAGGACAGCATTTTACAATGTCCATTACACGACATGTCGATTTTAGGACAGATAAATACGTCATAATGACGTCAGACTGTCCTTGCAAGGACCATTACAAGGACCGTCTAATGGTAGCTTTAGAACGGTGAAAAATCTTGCTGCAAAGATTTTAAACGTACTGCGATATGATTGCCAGCTCTACGGGCTTCTGCAAAATTTATCAGGTTTTTTTTAACTTTAATAGTAATTTCCTGGGTAAATATTTGCGTACCTATACATTTGTAAAAAATTTATTTCTTTTTACCTATAGTCATTTGTGCAATGTAAAAATCATACATAAGTCTAGTTTTCTTTAGGAAAGGGAAGGTTAGAATTATTTGAAAAGAAAGAGTTTTAGAAATTTCTCGTTTTTAGTATTTTTCAGAATAGGTACTTATTAAGTTCAAACACAGCACATCATGTAAAACGTGTAAAGCGGCAATCAAATAAAGTAGGTTGCATAGGTATATAGTTATTAATAATTCTAGAATTCATGTGCTTTATTTTTTTTTTTTGTTTCAACCCGTCCTCCATTTTTAATATACTTACCTTGTATAGGTAATCCTCAAATACCTAAAGTGCAATCCCCACAATAATTACCTTAATCACCAAACATTATTATTTTGCTAGAAAAATGTATTTATTGGCAACCATGGCCGCCACATGAAATATGAACGTTTTCATACATTTTCTCTTCAAGGCCAACAAAATCCATCACAGCAATTCAAAAAAATTCAAATTAAAGATGGCTGCCATACATTTCCACTAAAATCCATCAAACCAAAAAAAAAAAAATAATAAAATCCTACTAACACACAAACCCACCCGCAAAAGACAATTCCACTCATGCAGAATTCCAATGCACTCAATTGTGTTTCCTTACATTTTGTCCTATTCTCTGCAACATGAGTCTCGTCATTCTTAAAGTCCACACAGAGTCTGTAAATGAGTAAATTGTGCACGTTCCATTACTATATATTTTATATACAAGGGTTGAAGTATATTGCTGCACACAATGAAATATGGAGGACAGTTTTTGCCCCATTTGTTGCCCTTTTCTTTAATAAGCATGTGAATCTAGAAATTTGTAGTCTTTGTCAGGAAAAGAAAGTTTAAAAAAAGATCAAATATTTAAAAATAAAAAAAGTTTTTTTTTTATAAAATCAACTTTATATTTTGTTTAGAAACGAGTTTCCACATTAAAGATTTCATTTGAATCCGCCCAGTTCTTAAAGAGACAGTCTGTTTTGAAATGACCGGTTCTGTAGGAAATATACCGTAATTAGATCTTCAAAAAACTAGCAAAACTAGCAAAAAATACCCGGCGTTGCCCGGGCGCCCGAGGCAAGTCTTTTCATGCAATATCTTTTAAATGAAATTAAGAACCAAGAAATATTTTTTGTAAGAAAAAAGGTTTTTCATTTTAATTCTGTCAAATTATGTTCGTTGAGATGCTATTGTTTTTAATTTCGGGTACCTTCTATCGAACATCCCTAATTTCAAAATGATTGTGAACATGTCTAGAGGAAAAATCAATTTGGAAATAAATCCAAGGCAACGGCAGAAGTAAGCAAAACTATACAAAAGGCAACTGCAGAAGTAAACAAAACAAAACACCAATTTGGAAATAAATCTAAGGCAACGGCAGAGGTAAACAAAAACACTTTTTTAGCTAATTTTCTTTTTTTCGTATTTGCTCTTCGATACAGCGGCTGCGTTTAAGGCAGGAATACAATATAGCGTTGCCCACAGCCAGCTACTGGCACGGAAATTGCAACACACGCATATTTTCCATTCACACACACAAACTTTCTAAACATGCCGACTAACTGGCAGTTAAAGAAAAGAAAGTCTAGTAATTCAAAACGTGTGTTAAACACAATCAAATTGGATTTTGTTTTTTAAAGAATTATAGAAGAGTCCACGAAACTAACTGCGCCAATAAAAGATATTCTAAAAATTATTCAAAAATACGTTTTAATACGATAAAATAAATACAAAAATTGCTTTTTGGGTTTTTCATTTCATTTAGAAGATATTTCATAAAAAGACTTACCTCGGGGGCCTGGACAACGCCGGGCACTTTTTGCTAGTGTATAATATACATATAATATATAGTGTTTAAAATGAGTTAAAAAATTTATAGAAACAGTGACATTTATATATGCGTTTTCAGACTGCAGCTATAATTAAAACCAAAAGAGGAAAAACTCGCAAAACACAGCTCCGAAGAGAAACGGTTTGTCTTCGGAGTGCTCTCTGAATGCACAATGGAAAATGACATAATGAAAATATCTAAAGTGATGCCAAAGTGTGACAAATGTTTGGTGATCATATTACCCAGACGAACAAAATTATTTTATCACATGTGATTGTCAGAAATGTGACAATCACAAATCACAATAGCCGATTCCACCCCAGGTTCAGTGGTTAGATAATTAATAGTTATTTTATGAACTTTAGTTTGCTCATCTTACCACTCCCATTTCAAGTTTTTCTTCGTTAATTATAAAGTGGAGACATAACAGATGAAAAATTTGGATCGAATTTTTTAAAATATCCGGCTAATTCATGTTGAACTGCCTTAGCTCCTTGACATTGGTTGGTAATGGTACTTTATCTAATGCATCAATCTTTTTAGGATTTGGTCTGCTTTTGCCATTGCTGACCACATAACCTAAATATTCCACTGAGGTTTTAAAAAATGCACATTTCTTCCAATTTAACATGAAACTAGCCTCAGTCAATGCTTTTAAAGTTAATTCAAGATGCTGAAATGCATCTTCCATGCTTTATGAAAAAATAAGTACTTCATCCATATAAATAAGAACACATTTGTCCTTCAAATGCTTAAGTGCCTTGTTAAAAGCTCTTTGGTACACAGCGGGATGCGGGAGCATTGCAAAGCCCAAAAGGCATTTTTAAATATTCCCATACACCATCGGGAGTAATGAATGCCGTCTTTTCAATTGATTCGCTTACCATAGGTATCTGGTGAAAACCTGATGCCATATCCAAGCAGGTAAAGTACCGAGATTGTCCTAGAGCATCAATTTGCTCAGATATAAGAGGCAAAGGGTAACTATCACGAACAGTATTCGCATTCAGCTTTCTAAAGTCAACACATAAGCGATCCGAGCCATCTTTTTTTTTACTAATAAAACTGGACTCGAAAAAGGGGACGAACTTTCCCGTACTTTCCCGTTTTTACTTGCTCTATAGGGCAAGTATTGGTTTCGTGCAGAAAAAAAAAATCGAGGTTTTAATCAAACATGACATTACGTTGATAGAGAAGCCCAAAAAAGTGGTTTTCGCCATACCGTCCGTCGGTCTGTCTGTGCGTCTGTGCGGATGTGCGGATGTGCGGATGTGCGGATGTGCGCTTTTTCACGTCATGCTACAGCCTAAACGGCTTGACGGATTTTCTTCAAACTTAGTATATAGCAGTTTGAAGAAAAACGGTTGCTGAGGTTTTTTTTATTTTGTTTTAGCCCGGCTCAAACTGGTACCTTTCAAGTAACGGTTTTTTTCAATTTGGATTTTCTCGAAAACGGCTCTAACGATTTTGATTAAATTTATAATTTAGCTTTCTTTAAGCATTTCTAACAAAACTGCGTTTTTTTTTTGGCTCAAATGGTCGTAACGAAAATCAGGTTTTAACGGCTTTTTTTCAAATAGCCATAAGTTCACAACGGCTTGATTGAATTGACTCAAATTTCGTTTGACATAGTTTTTCATAGTGTTCTATAGGATGGTTTAGTAAATTTTTCACTGAAGCCTTTCTAAACGGTGGCTTCCATACAACGAGCCGTTGAGTTTAAGCCAACTTTTTTTGGTTTTTTCTACTTTTCTCGAAAATGGTTTTAACGATTTTGATTAAACTTTGTGTGTTATATTATTTTAGTGTTTTGAACAGAACTGCGTTTTTAGTTTTTGGCTAAAAATGCAAATAACGGAGATCTGCTATTAACGGCTTTTTTTCAAATGGCTATAAGTTGTCAACGGTTGCATCGAATTCACTCAAACTTTGTTTGGTATAGTTCCTTACAGCTTCCTATCAGATGGCATTGATTTTTTTTAATTTTCTCTTTTTTAAATGGTGGCTCCAATACAAAGAGCCACTAGATTTTGGCCATTTTTTTCATTTTTTCTAATTTACTCAAAAAAGGCTGCCCTGATTTTTATGAAACTTTTTACGTAACATACATAGAATACTTCAAACAAAACTGCATTTTTAGTTTTTTGCTATACATGATAATAGCGGAAATTGCTTTTAACAGTATTATTAATTTGGCCATAAGTGGACATTTGTATCATTTGTAACACCCAAAAGATAACGTCTTATTTTAAATATTAAAGGTTTCTTAACGTAAGCTCCCATATATCGAGTTTTCCAGTTTTAGCCAAATTTTTTTGGTTTTTACCAAATTTTTCAAAAATGAATTGTTCTTATTGATCGAAAAGTTTGTTTTCATCGTACTATTGCACCAACAGAGCAAGTACGTGCGACTCAGTCGTGCATTTTATTTGATTCTAGATCTGCTATGATTTCTTTCAGTGCCGTGCGTTCTACTGGGGCTAAGCGATAAGGGTGACGTTGAACAATTTTATCAGGATTCTTTAGTTTAACTTCCATTTCCCTAGTTGTAACAGTAGACTTAGAATTTCCCGTGACAAAACTTTCCTTAAAGCGATCTATAATAGAATAATATCAGAACCTGAGCATTGTGAAACACAAACGTTAATATTAGAAGAACGAGTTATTTTCGCGCCGTCACTATTTATTATTAACTAGCTGACCCGCGAACTTCGTTTCGCCAAAATTCATCAATGTATTGAAAATAATAATTCTTTCGTATGCATTCAGTAAATAGCTGATATTTTACACTTTTTATTTATGTGTATAGGTACTGTGTAATTTTAAGTTAATTCGGTTTATCAGCTATCTTCCTGTGAAAATCCCGTCAAAATCGGCTAATAAATAAGAATTTTTGAAAATTGCAACCGCATTGCCACCTACAGGAGTAATTCAAATAGCCTCAATTTTTTCTTACAACATCAGCTATTCGCCAGTGAAAATCTCGTCAAAATCGGTTTAGCCGTTTCCGAGATTAGCCGGAACAAACAGACAGACAGACAAAATTTTTTTAAATTGCGTTTTTGTTATAACTACCGTACCTATATACTTTTATACGCATCTAGTAAAAAACTGATTTTGAAATTACAAACAGACACTTCATTTTTATTTATGTGTATAGATGTGTATATATTATTAGCTATCTGCCTGTGAAAATCCCGTCAAAATCGGCCAATAAATATAAATTTTTGAAAATTGCGACCACAGCGCCACCTAGAGGAGTAATTAAAATAGCCTTAGTTATTCCTTACAACATCAGCTATCCGCCAGTGAAAATCCCGTGAAAATCGGTTAAGCCGTTTCCGAGATTAGCCGGAACAAACAGACAGACAGACAGACAGACAGACAAAAATTTTAAAATTTGCGTTTTTGTTCTAAGTACCGTATGAACTGTCGTACGCATTTAGTAAAAAACTGATATTTTGAAATTACAAACAGACACTTCATTTTTATTTATGTGTATAGATGTATAGATTCCAAACCCGGATTCTTAAAAATCTCTCTACCTATAATCACATAATAAGGCAACAGGCCAGAATCTACAACTACAAAAGTGACTTCAACGCATATGTTACAGATTTCTATGTAAGTGGTGAAAGTTCCAAAAGAGAAGCAAAGTACAGAGCCAATACCCGTAAGTCGTGTAAATAAAAATTTCTTTTTAACCGGAAGACTATCAGCAATTTCCTTTTTTATTAGAGAACATTCTGAACCACTATCAATCAAAGCTTGTAAATTAAAATTAAATATTTTCATTGCAACTACTGCAGTATTTGAAGTGGAACAAACATTAACAGACTTTGAGGGTAATTCTGGATTTTTAAACTCTTTAAATTGTTCCCTCCTTTGTTTTGAAAAACATGTTTTTTCTGTATGACCTGGTTTTTTTACAAAAAGAACATTCAATTAGTTTATCATTAAAGTTTGACTGCGGCAACAATGATTTTCGTATTCCATTTTATTTTTAATACGATACGTCAAACAGTTTCGTTTAATGTGACATACCTGGCCATAATTATGACACTGTCGATTACTTGATGGTTGTTCAATAGTTCTTTGCCGTTTAAAATTAGAAATATCTGAATTAAAGTGACTATCAAAAGATCGTTTAAATTTTGATTTAGGATAAGTATTTAAGTGTCTATCCAGTCCCACAAAATCTGTTGGTGTTGTTTTTAATAGCTCTGATCGTACCTGCGCATCAGCAATACCAGAAATGAAAACCTCAATTTTATTCGCCTCACTCCAACTTGTCTCCAGCTTATCGATTATCACGAGTTTGTTGGTAGAGTATTCCTTATACGAAGTCGCCTGTTTACTAGTATAATCCACCATATCACGAAAAAGTTATTGAAAACGTTTAGTTGCTGCAAATTGCCTCGTCAGCCTTTCCTTTAAATCTTCAAAAGTTTGGCATAATAGGTATGCCCGAGAGGCCCACTTTTTGGCACGTCCTTGCAAATGCGTGGACGCAGCATTTCTTGTTTCGTAGTCTGACCAAAAATTATCATTTCGATGATAATCAATTTCCTCGCACCACTGAGCTGCTGTGAATTGGCTTTCATCTGGGTCAAATGCTGGAACAAAAATTTCACTGGCTTTCACTTTCTTTCATTCAGCTCTTGACGTCGATGGCTCGTGCTGTTTTGTTTCCAGCGTATCCATCATTCCTTAAAAAAAATTTTGTCCACATATGTACATATGTATGTATCTTGAGTTACATTTTGTGGCTGTGATGTGTTCGTCCGCTGCTGTGTAGCACCTTCATCGATGTCTTTTTCTTTCCTCATATTCAAATTAGGCTCATCAGATATTCTGAGATGTTGTTGATTCAATCCCACTTCTGATGTTAGAGAATTTTCCAAATCTGCCTCCATTTTATTATTTTTTTATTCTCAGCATGCGACTATATGCATCGGCAAAACATCTAGAACTAACTTTTAAACGAACAAACATGTCTGTCCTTCGATATTTCCTCTGCTGACAACATAATAATAAATAAACAAATCATGACAGTAAACGCAAACATTTCTAAAACATAGGGAGAGTGAAACTATTAGAAATATAAGGTTGTATTGTATTTCAATTAGTATTTTCCAAGGCCATTATATCACTGCACACATATATGCGTTATTTTCTCTCACATATATAATATCAACTTTTTAGAATTTTACAATTTTGAGAATAAAAAAAGTCATTTACGAGTATTTGAGTTTGTCTGAAGGTTTTGGGATGTTCATGTTCATACCATTGGTGGTCTTGTAAGCTAAAGAAATAAAGTGCACAACTGGGTCGCACGAACTTGCTCTAATGTGTGACAGAGGACTTGGGGTGGATTTTTTGGGGACAAAATCATATGAAATTTTATTAATCACTTGTTATAACGTTTTTTGTGAAAAATGAATCAAGTCGCCTGTTCTTTTACTGTTGTAAAGGAACTATTTTTTTCAAAATCGTCGGACCAGTTTTTTTCAAAAACAGCTTTATTTTTGAAAAATATTTCGAAAACAAACTACAAATTTTTTTGAGTGCCTATGCCCACTTCTAGCTGTAGTTTTTATCAGAAAAATTAAATTAAAAAAAATTGATGAAACCGTTTTTGAAAAAAACTAAAAAACAACAAAATAAAAACAAAATTTAACTTTTCTCTTTAAACTCAAAAAACCTTTTTTAAAGAAATAATGTTATTCCGTTTGTAAAAGGCTTCTACATTTAAAATTGCATCGAATTAATTTGCGAAAAAATCTGATTTCAAAAAATCGTTCCTATATGGGAGGTACCGTTATAAGACTTTTTCAAACCACAATATTCAATTTGAACAAAAAACACGACTCACAAAATATTATCAAAATCGTATTAGCCGTTTTTGAGAAAAATACGTCTTTCATAAAAAAATCATTTGGCGGGTACCGTTAGTTTTAAAGCTTGAATGCTAATTCCAAAAATCCTTCTGGAAGAACAATAATAATACTGTGTACCAAGTTTAAAGCAAATCAGTCCAGCCGTTTAGGCTGTAGGTAACTACTAAGACATATAGACATCGTAATTTTAAAATTCAAAAGCAAAAAAAAAACTACCGACATTCCTAGAAAAAAAATAACAATTCTCATGTTTTGTTTTGTTTCTTTTCCTTGAAATTGAACAACATTTGTTGTATAAAGAAGTTAAATTTTTCACTATTCGTTATTTAGAGATATGTATCAATATACTTCAAATGGTGATTCGCTATCCTGGATATTTGCCTTAAGGGCTGGACCGATTTGCTTCAAACTTGGTACATAGTATTATTTTTATTACATATGACGTCATACAGAGGGGTTTTAGGAATCAACATTCTACCTCTAAAATTAACCTGTCATGATTTTTAATGAAAAATTCATTGATTTCGAAAACGTATACGATTTCGATAAAGCTTTCTGAATGTTTTTTTGTGTTATCTTTATGTTTTGGTTAAAATAGATTTTTCAGGAAAAGTCTTATAACGGTACCTCCCATAGGAACGATTTTTTGAAATCAGGTTTTTTCAAATCAGATTTTCTCGTGAGCCATGTTGCGGATTTCGATAAAATTTTTAATGTAAAAGCTCAACAAAATAATATTAATTCTAAAATACATATTTGAAAAACATTTCTTTCGAGTTGAAAAAAAAAAAATTGGTTTTTGAAAAACGGTTTGTTAAAAAATTCCTATACTATTGTTTTCTGATAAGAACTAGAAACTGCTAGATTTAGGCATACTCAAAAAAAAAAAAAAAATTGGAATATGTTTTTTAAAAGGTTTTAAGAAAAACATTCAAAACAGTAAAAGAAATCACATGGCTTTCCTCATTTTTTTCCAAACAAAGTTTGAACTAATGATTTTTAAGTGGTTAATAAGATTTCATATTATTTTTCCCTGCTTTTTTTCAAAAATCTCAAGCCCTAAGACTACTGTCACGTATTACAGCAAGTTCGTGCAATCCAGTCGTGCACTTTACTTTTTCTAGCATTCACTTATGTATCTGAAATTAAAAGTGGCTTTACATGGGGCTGCAACAAATTAAAGTGCAGACGAAAAAGCAACAACAACAATCGTAGCGCAGACGATAAAGATGGACGTGTTCTTCTTCACTATAATTTTCAAGCTGCATCCATAATTTTCCTATAATCTGCATCCATGAAGACGTCTGCATTTTGGCCTTCCCTCTCCATCACACAAATATGATTTATATATTTTGCATCCTCTTTTATTGCAGATCATGGCTTGCAGCTTCATGTAAAGCCACCTTAAAATTAAATTTGTTGCACTTGCTCAGACCTCTGCATTCAGCATCTCCAAGTTCGTAATGTGAGGGCTTATCGAACAGGGAAAAGTGTGATTGCTATTTGTCAAACAATCAATCATGTTTTAAAAATATAGTATTAATGCTAAATTAATGTGTTATTATCTATAATAAACACATTTTATTCACAAATTGAACTGTGTACTTCTCTTGAAACATACAACGGAGAAGGATATCGAGCATTTGTTTTTTTTTTTTAATTTTGCCTTATGGTTTATGAAATTAAAATTTCGTTCCCAAAATTATAAACCTACTTTCACACATAAAAGCATTTTCGTTCTACCCAGTCGAGCATTTTACTTTTTTACGAAATTTGATTTTTAAATATCTACAAACATCATTAAGCAAGAAATCGGAGCTCTGTGTTTCTTACTTTACTAAATTATTCTAAATAATTTATTTACTTGGGATTTCAAGGTTTAATCCGTGGCACAAAAGATCCCCTAGAGGTGCTACGCAACATATTTGGCGGTGAATTCTTTAAATTTACCAATATTAAAGAATTTATGGATCAAGTAGAATGTGGCTTTTAAAACGTAAGCATGCGAAATCGAAATGTCAACCTCAAAATGTCAAATCGCAAGTCATCTGAAGTTCGTTGCAATTCGCAAATTGTGACAAGAGATGATATTAATTAGGGTGCAAACACAAGCACGACGCAGCAAGCGTGTGGACTTTCACACGGAAGAATGGAATGAGGAGTACCCGTCTACCAGAAACAAATTTGTTATGTAAACTTAAGCATTTTAGGATATAATGTCGCAGGTCTTAAAAATAAATTTGTTATTATGAATTTTTTTTAACTATGTAAACAGTTTTGATATATTTATGCTTTTCGAAACACATGTATTAGAAGAGGAAAAGTACAAATTTAACGATATATTTTGAATTAAAATGGACTCCAGCATTCAAAACAAACACTTTTGGAAGACGAAGTGGTGGAAGATTATGGGGATATCGAAAAAATCTCGAAGCGGTTTCTACGAATTTCAAGAGAGTTGAAGAGATGGAAATTTTAGAGTTAAAAATAAATGGTTCTGTAGTACACATCTTACCAATTTACCTGAATTGTTCACACTGGATGAGGGATTACAATCGGCTCCGCGAGACCCTGCAGAATCTAGGCACTGTGGATGTTCTTCTTATTGGTGATTTCAATGCTAGGGTTGGTCTGTCGCAAAACAGCTTCGTAAGCGGAATAGCATCACTAATCATCAGCCCTACTCGCAGATCAAAAGACGAAACATGTGATGGAAAAGGTGTTAAAATATGGGATATTGCCGATACTCTGGATGCAAGGATGCTTAATGGGAGCTGCAAAGGTGACCAAAATGGCGAGTATACTTTCATCCGTGGAACATAGATTACTGTTTTGTGTCAGGAAAGTGGAATTCGTTTGTGAGTGATTTTAGGATAGCACAGCAGACTTTTTCAGACCACATGCCCTTAGAAGTGACGTGCGTAGTATCGGGTGATGATTTTACGTCCAATGCAAAACAACTGGGGCTGCTTCCCAAGTTGAAGTGGAGAGATAGTCAACTTACTGCTTATCAAAACAACTTAAACTTGGAACTCGCAATACGTAGGTCGCAAAATCAGTTACAAATGAAGGACCTTACACAAACTATAATTAAAGCTGTTATAGTAAGTGCTAAAGCGAGAACTAGTAACGTTATTTTTAAACAGAGATGGTTTGACGAGGATTGTCAAAAAGCCAGAGAGAAATCGTTCTCATTCTTAAAGCTGCTGAGAAAATATAATACATCTTTTTTCAAAATGATATACGCCGATGCCAATAAACAATTTAAACAACTTTGTTATGAGAAGAGAAAGTGTCTGGATCAAAGAATTTTGGAAAGCCGCCAAATTAATCAACGCGAGAACCATTTTCATTGCTCCATCACTGAGCGCGTCAGAATTGCGTGTTTATTTTGAGAAATTGCTCAACGCACCACAATTTTCACCGCTTCCACAGTACGCAGCGCCAAATTTTAAAGATGAGATACTAAATGCACCATTTTCGATTGATGAAATTAAGAATGTAATTGAAAAATCCAAAGTTGGAAAGGCTCCGGGAGATGATCGTATTCCAGTAGAGTTTTTTATAAATTTTTCAACGGAATTTTTGTACGTATTGACAGAGGAGTTCAATAGAATTTTCGAAAGTGCAGACGTCCCAGAAAGCTTTAAAAGATCTATAGTATTCCCCCTTCATAAAAAAGGCTCCTATGATGTACCGCAAAATTATCGGGGCATTTCCTTTTTGAATTCGTCCGTGAAGCTCTTTAGCACTCTGATTTTTAAAAGGCTTACACATTGGATTGAAGAGAAGAAAATTCTTAATGAGTTTCAGGCAGGATTTATGAGAAACTATTCTACTATAGACCAAATATTTAGTCTTTTAAACATTGCGGAGAGCTTAAAAAGAAGAAAAAAGAAACTTTATGCCTTTTTCGTCGATTTTCGAGCAGCGTTCGATTCGATCGCCAGAGAAGCACTTTTCTATAAGCTCTATAAATTGGGTATATCGGGTAAAATTGTTGCCTTACTGAAAGCGTTGTACGACAATAACGTTGCATATGTATGGGATGGAGAGTCAATATCTGAAGAGTTTTCAACGCCAATGGGATTGAAGCAAGGTTGTGTCTTGAGCACATTACTGTTCATTCTGTTCATCAATGACATCGTAGAGGAGATAGGAGGAGGAATCCATTTTGGAAATATCCAGATACCCGGTCTTATATTCGCAGATGATATTGTATTCCTATCTGAATCGGTTGAAGGAATGCTGAACCCTCTGGAGAGCTACTGCGAAAATTGGAACCTGTCCGTTAATTTGCAGAAGTCTAAAATAATGATATTTAGAGATGGAGGCGGCAGATATGCAAACAACGAAAAGTGGATGTATAAAGGAGAATATGTTGCAATTGTTCGAGAATACAAGTACTTAGGCGTAATAGTTACATCAAACCTCAATTTAAGAAAACATTTTGAATCCAAGCTATCGGAAGCGAAAAGAGCTGTTTCTTCTGTGTGGGCACGTTGTATCGACAACAAATGCATTGATCATAGCTCAAAGCTTAAAATTTTTCACGCGACTGCAGCTTCTATAATGCTTTATGGTGCGCAAGTTTGGTGATTTTGCCAATACGATGAGGTCGAAAGGTTCCTCAGCTCTGGGTTTAAGTGAAAGCGTACAGTTTTCACCTGATATAAGCATTCCAGATTTGAGAGGGAAATTCAATTCAATTTTAGAGAAAGCAAGCCACTTTGCGTATGCAAATTTTAAACAAGAAGCACAATCTTCTCAATATAGAATGATATACAGTCAACTCAATTTGGATCTTCGAGAACAAACATACTTACTCAACCGCTTTCCCATAAGTATATTATATGTAATTATTAAAGTAAGAGGCGAATTACAAAACTTAAACTACATTCCACATCGACCCGATCTGCCGATCCTATGCGACCTATGCAACCTCAAGGAAAGGGAAGATGTATATCACTTTAATGCCATATGTCCTATTTTGAGGGAGTTTCGTGTGAGGTACTTTGGAGTTGCTTCGATGGTATGGGAAGACACTTTGGAAGTTCTGAATGGAGAATTAGGCTGGGAAATATTATATAAATATACGTCAACCGAACTTTCATATAGACAACGTATCAGCGAAGGAGACTTTTAAATAAACAAATAAGTTCATTATACAGGGTGATTCACCAGCGTTGTGCCAAAAAGCTAGAGCGTGTAGGTTAAGTTGAGACAAGAAAAAAATCGTATGGGAGGGGGGGGGTCTATTCCCCTCCGTTTAGCCGGGAGGGGCAATTTTCTGAAAAATGGACTTATTTTGTAAAAAAAAATATTTAAAATCAACGGGTTCGTTTACAACACCGTGTTATACCTTTTTGGAAAGCCAAAAACTTTTTCTTTTATTTGGTTTTTAAATTAAATTGTTTTAACGAATAGTTTAAAAAATATAAATAAATATAAAATACGAAGCCTTTGATTTTAAATATTTTTTTTTACAAAAGAAGTCAATTTTTCAGAAAATTGCCCCTCCCGGCTAAACGGGGGGGAATAGACCCCCCCCTCCCATACGATTTTTTTCTTGTCTCAACTTAACCTACACGCTCTAGCTTTTTGGCACAACGCTGGTGAATCACCCTGTATAATGCCTTACGTCAGTGTCAGGTAGAACTGTCAGTTGGAGGCAAAGGAAACCTAAAGGTGTGAACATATTCGAAACAGCCGCTGTATCTTCTGCTGATGTGCATCCAAGCGGGAGTTTACACGGCACTGCATCTAATTGAATTGTACCCGTCTGCCAGATAAAACCAAACTTTTCAACTTTAAAAATCTTAAGCTATGTATAACGTCGCAGGTCTTAAAAACAAGTTTCCCTACATAGATTTTTTTAATTATATAAGTGATTTCGATGTTTTTGTATTGTTTGAAACACATGTCTTAGAATATGAAGAAAATAGATTTAAGAACTTTTTTACCAACTTCAAATTAGAATATGTACCAGCTGTGAAAAGCAACTTGTTTGGAAGGGGAAGCGGAGGAGAGCTTTTTGGATACCGTAAGCATTTAGTTGGAGTCGAAATTAAGCTAAAACAATTAGAAAAAACCTACATACTGGAACTTAAAATTAACCAAGTCACTCATCACATCGTACCAATTTATTTAAATTGCACTCACTGGCAACTTGACTATGATGGGTTGCGGGAGGCGTTAAACACTTTGGGATCAGCGGATTTGATGTTAATTGGAGATTTTAACGGGAGAATTGGGCTGTCACAAAACAATTTTGTTACCGGAAGAGGGGCAACAGCAATGTATCATAATCGCTCCTCTAAGGACGTGATGTGTGATTCTAAGGGTGTTAAAATTTTGGAATTGGCTGACGCATTTGATTGTAGAGTGTTAAATGGAAGTTGCAGCGGCGATACTTGTGGAAAATTTACTTTCATCCGTGGATCAGCGTGTTCTGTTATCGATTATTGCTTTCTATCCGGGAACTGGTTACCACACTTCAGCGATTTCAGAGTTGCCATGAAAACTTTCTCAGACCATATGCCCTTAGAGGTAGTATTTAAGATATCTGGAAGTCATGAAGAGGTGGAATCTTTGCAATTTGAACGTATGCTAAAACTGCCTTGGAGAGATAGTTATAAAGAGCTGTACCAACATAATCTCAATATTCAGATTGCTCATTCAAATGCTTCGGGTGGACTAACAAATGCTACAATAGGACAACTAACGGAAATTATAAAAACTG
Organism: Platycheirus albimanus; assembly: GCA_916050605.2. Classification (NCBI taxonomy): domain Eukaryota; kingdom Metazoa; phylum Arthropoda; class Insecta; order Diptera; family Syrphidae; genus Platycheirus; species Platycheirus albimanus. The sequence continues at coordinate 249,998,042 of OU696696.1, read as the reverse complement.
CAGCACCAAAAAACACACATTCTAGTTCGCACAAGAAAAAATTCAGACAAAAGTGGTTTGACGAAGAATGCAGGAGAGCAAGAGAAATTTCCTTTGCATATTTGCGGCTTTTTAGAAGTAGTAATAGTAATTTGTTCAAGGAAAACTACGCAGTCGCCAATAAGAACTTCAAAAGCCTATGTACTGCAAGGAAAAAAGCATTTGATCAACAAAATTTGGATTCAATAAATGCTGCCAGATCTCCAACAGAGTTTTGGAAGGCAGTCAAGGTAGTCACAGGAAAGGGGAACACAATTGCATTGGGTCTTTCCGCATGTCAGCTTAAAATTCATTTCATGCAACTTCTCAACGCTGAACAATTTTCGCCCTTAATTCAATACGCAGCGTCTCTCAATGTGGATGTATACCTAGACGCGCCCATTACCCTAATTGAAGTAGAAAATGTGATTTATAACTCTAAAAACAATAAGGCACCAGGCGATGACGGAATATCTTTCGAATTTTACAAAAATTGCACTCCAGATTTCAAAGAGAAGCTTACGTTTGCGTTCAACAAAGTCTTCGAAACAGCAGAAGTACCAAACACCTTCCTTTCAGCTATAATATATCCGCTACACAAAAAAGGAGACAGCGAAAACCCAGCCAATTATAGAGGTATATCGTTGTTGAACACATCAGCTAAATTGTTTTCGGCAGTTTTGTATAGAAGGCTCGCCCAATGGGTGGAAAACAGACAAATTTTAAATGAGTTTCAAGCTGGTTTCAGAAGAAATCACTCGACTGTGGATCAAATTTTTTCGTTGATGAGTATAGCAGAGAGCTATAAGAAAAGGAACAAAAAGCTTTACGCTTTCTTCGTTGATTTTCGAGCAGCATTTGATTCAATTCCTCGAGAAGCTCTCTTTTACAAACTAAATAAACTTGGAATATCATCAAAGATGGTAAACGTATTAAGGTCCTTGTACCAACACAATGTTGCACGTGTCTGGGATGGAAAGTGTCTATCAGAAGAGTTTGACACAACAATGGGCGTCAAACAGGGATGTGTACTTAGTACCTTGCTATTTATCTTATACATCAACGATATCACAGATGCTGTTATGGGCGGAATTGAAATTAACCGAATAAGAATCCCAGCTCTCCTATTCGCCGATGATATAGTGTTCCTAGCAGAGTCAGTTGTTAGTATGCAGCTTATGATCAACAGATTACTAAGCTATTGTGACATGTGGAACCTCTCGGTGAACCTAGAGAAGTCCAAAATGATGATTATTAGAAGCGGCGGTGGCAGATACTCAAGAGGTGAAAAGTGGACATTCCAGGGAGAGGATCTAGAAATTGTAAAAGAGTACAAATATCTAGGAGTGTTAATAACATCAAACCTTAACATGAACAAACACCTTAAGGCCAAACTTGCTGAAGCAAAGCGAGCTATTTCATCCGTTTGGGGCAGCTGTATCAATAAGAGAGACATTTCCCATGCTTCGAAGAATAAAATCTTTCGTGCAACCGCAACAACTATCCTTTATTATGGAGCACAAGCGTGGGGACATCAATCTTATGAAGTAGTGGAGAAATTGTTGCGCTATTACATTAAAAAGTTTTTAAGGCTACCCTACAGTACGCCAAACTATATGTTACACCTTGAAACGGGTATACCACCTATGTTTCTGGATACACTTAAGCTGCATTTTGATTACATCGTAAGAGTTATGGAAATGAATGAAAGAAGAATACCTAAAATTGTATTAACACATTTGATGTTGACAGAAGGAGGATGTATTCAAGAATGGAAAAAGCTGGCGTCTAATTGTGAAGTTAACCTTTTTATAACACCGAATGATTCATTGAAACCAAAACTCGAAAACTTGTTAAGGAAACTTGGAAATAGTATGTATGACAAATTCATTGACGAAGCTCAGATGTCACAGTACAGGCTGTACTATAGTAAACTCAACCACTATTTGGAAGAGAAAACATACTTTTTGTCAAACAACTCAACTGAGTTCATAAGCACGATCTTTCGGTTAAGAGGGTAATTGTTAAATTTAAATTTTATACCACACCGTCCAGAGCTACCTATTTTATGTACCTTATGTAATCTCAACGAAAGAGAAGATGTATTTCACTTCATAGCGGTTTGCCCTATACTTATAGAATTGAGGCATATTTATTTCGGAACAAGACTATTAAATTTAGAGGAAACATTGAGCATCTTGAATGGTGAACGTGTCTGGGAAGTACTCTATAATTTTACTGTTCGAGCTTTACGATACCGAACCTGCATAATGGAAGGAAATTTTTAAAATTTAAAAAGAAAACAAAAAAAAAATTACTTATTTATGTATAAAATATGTTAAATTAAAACAATACTATTTTATTTATGTTTATATACAATTAATGTCAGTCTGGTAGACGGCCATCGGCCATCGGCCAAACCCATAGACTTAAGTCAAACAAATAACATGTTATATATATTTTACCTATAATTTTTATAAGTCAATAAAACTAAAACTAAAACTAAACTAATGCTTTATGGTGCGCAAGTTTGGTGATTTTGCCAATACGATGAGGTCGAAAGGTTCCTCAGCTCTGGGTTTAAGTGAAAGCGTACAGTTTTCACCTGATTTAAGCATTCCAGATTTGAGAGGGAAATTCAATTCAATTTTAGAGAAAGCAAGCCACTTTGCATATGCAAATTTTAAACAAGAAGCACAATCTTCTCAATATAGAATGATATACAGTCAACTCAATTTGGATCTTCGAGAACAAACATACTTACTCAACCGCTTTCCCATAAGTATGTTAAATGTAATTATTAAAGTAAGAGGCGAATTACAAAACTTAAACTACATTCCAAATCGACCCGATCTGCCGATCCTATGCGACCTATGCAACCTCAAAGAAAGGGAAGATGTATATCACTTTAATGCCATATGTCCTATTTTGAGGGAGTTTCGTGTGAGGTACTTTGGAGTTGCTTCGATGGTATGGGAAGACACTTTGGAAGTTCTGAATGGAAAATTAGGCTGGGAAATATTATATAAATATACGTCAACCGAACTTTCATATAGACAACGTATCAGCGAAGGAGACTTTTAAATAAACAAATAAGTTCATTATACAGGGTGATTCACCAGCGTTGTGCCAAAAATCTAGAGCGTGCAGGTTAAGTTGAGACAAGAAAAAAATCGTATGGGAGGGGGGGGGTCTATTCCCCTCCGTTTAGCCGGGAGGGGCAATTTTCTGAAAAATGGACTTATTTTGTAAAAAAAAATATTTAAAATCAACGGGTTCGTTTACAACACCGTGTTATACCTTTTTGGAAAGCCAAAAACTTTTCCTTTTATTTGGTTTTTAAATTAAATTGTTTTAACAAACAGTTTAAAAAATATAAATTTTCAAACTCAACATTTTGAGAAAAAAATTGAAAAAATAATTTTAAAACTAATTTTTTTCAAAATTTTACGTAATTAAGTATAATTTTTGTTTACACAATTCAACGCTTTCATTAATCTTTAATCCAACACTGAAAACCGTATGGCTCTACGACTTTTTGTTGCCAAGGTATTAAAAAATAACCGAACCTACTTCTTCACAAAAACACGAAAAAAGTGGCTAAATGGTCACTTGTGCCATCCCGTAAGGCTAGGTTTTCTTGTTTTTGTGAAGAAGTAGGTTCGGTTATTTTTGAATACCTTGGCAAGAAAAAGTCGTAGAGCCATACGGTTTTCAGTGTTGGATTAAAGATTAATGGAAGCGTTGAATTCTGTGAACAAAAATTATACTTATTACGTAAAATTTTGAAAAAAATTAGTTTTAAAATTATTTTTTCAAATTTTTTTTCAAAATTTTGAGTTTGAAAATTTATATTTTTTAAACTATTCGTTAAAACAATTTAATTTAAAAACAAAATAAAAGGAGAAGTTTTTGGCTTTTCAAAAAGGTATAACACGGTGTTGTTAACGAACCCGTTGATTTTTAATATTTTTTTTTACAAAATAAGTCAATTTTTCAGAAAATTGCCCCTCCTGGCTAAACGGAGGGGAATAGACCCCCCCTCCCATACGATTTTTTTCTTGTCTCAACTTAACCTACACGCTCTAGCTTTTTGGCACAACGCTGGTGAATCACCCTGTATAATGTTGCGCTGTCTTTTATTTCTCATTTAAAGAAAAAGTAACTTTTCTTTCTTGCCATTAAAAACAAAAACCCTTCATATTGAATTCAACTGAATTCCCAACAATGGAATGCAAACTTTATGCATGGATCTTACGGTTATGTTATGCTTTTAATATATATATAAAAATAACTCAGTATTGAATACTATTTTTAATCTACACGATATACATATATATTTAGCTTTAAGACTAATGTAACAGTTAAGTGTTGATCTCTTCGGTACAAAAAAAAAACGCTTGGAAATTAGAAACATTTGAAAATTGGAATTCGCCAAAACTTTTTTATTCTAATTTTCGAGCTTTGCCTAACACCTTGTGTTGATTCCAAAGCTGGCTTTTAAATTTAATAAACGGGGTGGTGAAAACAGGATTTTAAAAGCGGGATTTTATAAAAAAGAAGATTTAAAAGCCGAAATTAAAAAAAAAAAAAAAACAGAATTATGAAAAACAATCTTCTGAAACCAACCAATAAATGCCCTATTTTACCTACCTTTGGTGGCGTGGAAACGTGTGCACTGACATTTATTATGACGATTACAACTCTTTCAACTTTTTGAAATGACATATCTCAAAAACGGTGGCTCTTAGTAAGAAAAGCATTTGAACATTTTTTTTACATAATTATCTGATCTACAATTTTTGTTCGGGCTAATTTTATGTAAAACTTACCGTTTGCTGAAAATAGCGAAAACCCGTTTTTGTGACCTTTGACCCCGCATAAAATTTTTTCCACACCTCAGATTGAAATAGGACTGTTTAGATTTCATTTATAATGTTGTTTTGAACAAACCTAAAAATTTGTAAAACACCAAAAATTCATTTTGGTTAAAATCCTTAAAATGATATACCATTAGATAGCAGCAGTAAATACCTTTCCTTAAATGCACCAACCAATACGATGACTAAAGTTTTTCAAAATGTATAGTGAAAAAACGGTTAATTATTTATAAATTTATTTCCAAAAAAAAAAAAAAAAAACCATTCAACCATCATAAATGTATTCCCCATCTTGAAAAAACTGCACGCTTTTGTTTTTCACGCATATGCTCTATCCAGGGATATCATGCAATGCATACCTATTATTTTTCTACCTTTACTAGAAATTTACTATTTTTACTTTGCAATCAAAGTATCGGTAGTTGTTTACCTAACTAGGTATAAGGGTTATTGAGAAAAAAAATCCCTATGATAACTAGAAACTATCCATGGGGTGAAAAAAATCTTTCGCGCGTCGTACCCTCCAACAGCTTCTTACGTCGTACGATTGAATAATTTTAATGGTTTTGATTTTTTAGTTTTTTGTGTCTGTAAATATATTTTGTTACATGTTTTTTATGCGTTTTAAGTGCATACCTACCTACATGTTAAAAAACTTAAACCGTTTTACAGTTTAGTACTCATAGTTTCAAATTAGAGTTTTACAGATCAGCTTGTGTGCACAAATAAATGCAAATTAATGCATTCGCCTCCTGGATACTTCTTTATTATGACCAAACTATAAGTATACCGGATGCGTATAGATACCTATACTATTATAGATCTTACATAATGTGGACTTTATTCTATATGTGGCAATTTCGTTTTACGCTCAATTGGTTAGATATGCATCTGTACTTACTTAATAGGTATCCAACAATATTTTTACTGTGTTAAGAAACTAATACCGACAAGTCAATCATAAATTCGCATACGTCCGAAATCTTAGAAAGTTGCAGGAGAATTTAAAATGAAATCGAAAAGAATAGCTATATAGGGAATTATAAACATACATTCTTGTATGTAGATACACAACCAAACCTGAAACTTATTTAACTTCATAAATAATAATTTTAAAAGGGGAGCAGTTGTCAATTCTGAGGGAGCATTTGGGGAGCATATTTTCTACCAAAACAAAAAAAAATTAAAATAAATATTTGGGTGTTTATGCAAAATTGCGTTTGAAAGAAAAAATATAGGGATTTTAAAATTGAAAAATATTAATTAAAAATTGATTAGCTATTTTGGTGAAGCACATAACAATCTTGCAAGAACACTTAGGGAGCATCGTTTTGGAGTCAACACGAAAAAAAATTTTCTCAAGTTGGGGAATATACACGGTGATTCACGAGCGTTGTGCCAAAAAACTAGAGCGTGTAGGTTGAGTTGAGACAAGAATAAAATTGTATGGGAGGGGGGTCTATTCCCCCCCGTTTAGCCGGAAGGGGCAATTTTCTGAAAAATTGACTTATTTTGTAAAAAAAAAAAATATTAAAAATCAACGGCTTCGTTTACAACACCGTGTTGTACCTTTTTGGAATGCCAAAAACTTCTTCTTTCATTTTATTTTTAAATTAAATTGCTTTAACGAATAGTTTAAAAAATATAAATAAATATAAAATACGAAGCCGTTGATTTTAAATATTTTTTTTTACAAAAGAAGTCAATTTTTCAGAAAATTGCCCCTCCCGGCTAAACGGGGGGAATAGACCCCCCCTCCCATACGATTTTTTTCTTGTCTCAACTTAACCTACACGCTCTAGCTTTTTGGCACAACGCTGGTGAATCACCCTGTATAATGCTTTATGGTGCGCAAGTTTGGTGATTTTGCCAATACGATGAGGTCGAAAGGTTCCTCAGCTCTGGGTTTAAGTGAAAGAGTACAGTTTTCACCTGATATAAGCATTCCAGATTTGAGAGGGAAATTCAATTCAATTTTAGAGAAAGCAAGCCACTTTGCATATGCAAATTTTAAACAAGAAGCACAATCTTCTCAATATAGAATGATATACAGTCAACTCAATTTGGATCTTCGAGAACAAACATACTTACTCAACCGCTTTCTCATAAGTATGTTAAATGTAATTATTAAAGTAAGAGGCGAATTACAAAACTTAAACTACATTCCACATCGACCCGATCTGCCGATCCTATGCGACCTATGCAACCTCAAGGAAAGGGAAGATGTATATCACTTTAATGCCATATGGCCTATATTGAGGGAGTTTCGTGTGAGGTACTTTGGAGTTGCTTCGATGGTATGGGAAGACACTTTGGAAGTTCTGAATGGAAAATTAGGCTGGGAAATATTATATAAATATAAGTCAACCGAACTTTCATATAGACAACGTATCAGCGAAGGAGACGTTCATTTATGTATACATATGTTAAGCTTAAATAAATTGTCAATCTGGTAGACGGCCATTTACCAAACCATATTAAACTTAAGACTATCATATTATTGTACAGATTTCAAATTTACTTTTCAAATAAAGTTTCTCTAAACTAAACTCTAAACTAACTGTAAATGATTGTTGAAGCTTGTACACTTATCACCAAGTAATATACTATATATATGATTTCGTATTTTATATATAGTTGATATGTTTTTAATATCAAATAATTAATGTTTGTATTTTCATTCAACTTCATTGTATTTGTTTGCCCAAATTGTTACAAAACACGCAATTTTTGAAGAATCTTCTGTTGATCAAGTTTTTGATTTTTGATTTCTGTTTTATTAAACATTGGATAGTGGTAAGTTGGGTGTAACCTTTCTCAATGGAGGTCATTATATTTCTTGGAAAACAAAACTTAATCTAATCTTGGTGAGGGACGATTTATGGGATATAGTTGAAAAAGCGAAACCTGCGGAAACTGACGACAAATGGAAGAAGTCAAACAATAAGGCTATGGCGTTAATAACTTTAAGTTTGGAGGATAACCAACTCATCCATATTGCATATATGGAGGACGCACATAGATTTGTGGGAATCTTTTTCTAAAAAGTATGCGAGATTGACATTTGGAAGCAGGCTTTTTTTGCGAAGGAAATTGTATGGTATTCAGATTCACTATGCTGGGGGCTCGATGAGTGAACATGAACATATTGATAGATTATGAAATAATAAAAATAGGATGAATCAATTTATAGTTTATCTTTATTTTATTTGTTTAAATAACTTAAAAAATATCACAACATTAATTTATAAAAGAGTGACGCGCGTTTCGGACTTTGTTCATCATCGGGCTCGAATTTCTACTGACAATTGTCAGTGCTCAGTTGGATCTGGAAAACTACTAGATAATGAAGAGGACGACTTTCAGTCTGCGGAAAAATGATTCCCTTTCAGTTTTTTTATCTGGCTACAATCCATAAAGTATAATAAAGTATGATTGCATAGTTTATATTCTAACTTGCATTCGAGAGTACATATATGTACACTCATTTGAGAGTACATACATGTACACTCCAATAAGAATAAACTCAGTCAGTGATATCAAGTAACTCAAACAGATAGCTCTAGCTTGCCCCTTCTTGGCTCATGATAATTACATAACTTATAAGTTTAATATCAATATAATAAAACTGAACTAAATAAATCAAGTTGTGCATTTTAATTGACCTGAAATATCACAGTGGCGACGAGGATTTTCAGAACCTACTTAAAAGGAGTGATCAATTTTATACCTAATCTATAAAAAAAATGATAGGAACAGTGCCTACATTTGATTACACGTGTAATGATTGGACAATATATATTGCAAGACTCGAGCAATTCTTTATCGCTAATGATATAATAGATGCTACAAAGAAGAGAGCTATTTTTATCAATTCCTTAAATGAAGACACGTATAAATTGCTAAAGGACTTAGCGCATCCAAATGTTCCAGACACCAAAGTATACGATGATTTAGTCTTGGTCTTCAAAAATCATTTCAAGACATCGACATCTGGTTTTTTCGAGAGATATAAATTTTATGAAGCCGTAAAAAACATCGATGAGACTATTCAACAATGGGCTGCAAGAGTTAGATCATTGGCAACAAATTGCAATTTCGAGGAACACCTAGAAATGGTTTTACGTGATAAATTCATAATGGGTCTAGAGAGGGGGCCAGAGAAGGACAAGCTATTTTTAGAAGATGTTAAAACTTTGACATTAACTAAAGCCATCGAAATTTCGCAGTCCATTGAATGCGTTAAAAACCAATACCAATCGAATAATACAGTTACTGTCAAAACCGAACCAGAAGGAAGCAACGGTTCGAATTCCAATGTATTTCGCATATCATCTAATAATGTGAATAACAGAACTAATGTACACAAGAGAGCAGATAATAAACATAGTGGAGCATCGTCATCGTCATCAATTGTTACAAGCAACAGTTGCAAGGTTTGCGGTTACAAAAATCACTCAGAGCGACAGTGCCGTTTCAGAAATTACACTTGCAGCAAATGTCAACAGCGTATTCATCTCCGAAAGATGTGTCCAGAAAATAGAAAAACTGTTCCAGCAGAGCATAATTTTATGGATAACTTTAGTGATTTAGATGATAATCAATTATCTTTATATTATTGTAAGGCCAGTGAGAACTTTAAGCCAATAACTGTTATTGTGTCTTTGAATGGTATTCCGATAGAAATGGAGGTTGATAGTGGTGCAGCAATCTCTGCAATTTCATTTGATCTTTATCAACAAAAGTTTTCAAGGTGTAAACTTCAATCTTCAAGCTTAATGTTAAGAAATTACAATGGAAGCGCAATCAAACCACGCGGAGTCTGTAAGTTTGATATCTAATATATAAAAATAAGTTGCCTTATGTTCGGGCTCGATAAACTCGAGAATGGCTGGGCCGAATTTTTCCATATTTTTTTATAAAGATAGCTATCTTATTGAGGAAGGTCTTTTTTGTGAAATTTGGTCAAATTTCGGTAAAGGGCAAATCGCAAAATGCATTTTTAGTGCATTTCGTCATATTAATAACAACATTTTTTGTAGGGTCTTCTGAGTATGTCGACGAAGGTTTACGGCCAAACTTCGGTAAAATAATTTGCCACAACTGCAGTTTTATTGCATTCTGTCAAAATGCTAACAAATCTTTTGGTAGCATCTTCTGAGGATGCCTGCAAAGGTTTCTGTGAAGTTTGGTCAAAATTCTGTAAAGCGGTAGCGTGGTTCTTTTTGATCTAGCATTTTACATAAAGTATTTTTCCCGTAATTATAAAAAATTATTTTTATTTTCAATGTGTCAATTTAATTTAAATAAAATTGGAATAAGTTTGTGATCTGCGATTTTGGACAAATCATCGGGATGAAGTGACTGAAGAAATATTACATCGAATGCGAAATATTTATTCAAACCAGAACTTTATCTTTATTTTATTTGTTTAAATAACTTAAAAAATATCACAACATTAATTTATAAAAGAGTGACGCGCGTTTCGGACTTTGTTCATCATCGGGCTCGAATTTCTACTGACAATTGTCAGTGCTCAGTTGGATCTGGAAAACTACTAGATAATGAAGAGGACGACTTTCAGTCTGCGGAAAAATGATTCCCTTTCAGTTTTTTTATCTGGCTACAATCCATAAAGTATAATAAAGTATGATTGCATAGTTTATATTCTAACTTGCATTCGAGAGTACATATATGTACACTCATTTGAGAGTACATACATGTACACTCCAATAAGAATAAACTCAGTCAGTGATATCAAGTAACTCAAACAGATAGCTCTAGCTTGCCCCTTCTTGGCTCATGATAATTACATAACTTATAAGTTTAATATCAATATAATAAAACTGAACTAAATAAATCAAGTTGTGCATTTTAATTGACCTGAAATATCACAGTGGCGACGAGGATTTTCAGAACCTACTTAAAAGGAGTGATCAATTTTATACCTAATCTATAAAAAAAATGATAGGAACAGTGCCTACATTTGATTACACGTGTAATGATTGGACAATATATATTGCAAGACTCGAGCAATTCTTTATCGCTAATGATATAATAGATGCTACAAAGAAGAGAGCTATTTTTATCAATTCCTTAAATGAAGACACGTATAAATTGCTAAAGGACTTAGCGCATCCAAATGTTCCAGACACCAAAGTATACGATGATTTAGTCTTGGTCTTCAAAAATCATTTCAAGACATCGACATCTGGTTTTTTCGAGAGATATAAATTTTATGAAGCCGTAAAAAACATCGATGAGACTATTCAACAATGGGCTGCAAGAGTTAGATCATTGGCAACAAATTGCAATTTCGAGGAACACCTAGAAATGGTTTTACGTGATAAATTCATAATGGGTCTAGAGAGGGGGCCAGAGAAGGACAAGCTATTTTTAGAAGATGTTAAAACTTTGACATTAACTAAAGCCATCGAAATTTCGCAGTCCATTGAATGCGTTAAAAACCAATACCAATCGAATAATACAGTTACTGTCAAAACCGAACCAGAAGGAAGCAACGGTTCGAATTCCAATGTATTTCGCATATCATCTAATAATGTGAATAACAGAACTAATGTACACAAGAGAGCAGATAATAAACATAGTGGAGCATCGTCATCGTCATCAATTGTTACAAGCAACAGTTGCAAGGTTTGCGGTTACAAAAATCACTCAGAGCGACAGTGCCGTTTCAGAAATTACACTTGCAGCAAATGTCAACAGCGTATTCATCTCCGAAAGATGTGTCCAGAAAATAGAAAAACTGTTCCAGCAGAGCATAATTTTATGGATAACTTTAGTGATTTAGATGATAATCAATTATCTTTATATTATTGTAAGGCCAGTGAGAACTTTAAGCCAATAACTGTTATTGTGTCTTTGAATGGTATTCCGATAGAAATGGAGGTTGATAGTGGTGCAGCAATCTCTGCAATTTCATTTGATCTTTATCAACAAAAGTTTTCAAGGTGTAAACTTCAATCTTCAAGCTTAATGTTAAGAAATTACAATGGAAGCGCAATCAAACCACGCGGAGTCTGTAAGTTTGATATCTAATATATAAAAATAAGTTGCCTTATGTTCGGGCTCGATAAACTCGAGAATGGCTGGGCCGAATTTTTCCATATTTTTTTATAAAGATAGCTATCTTATTGAGGAAGGTCTTTTTTGTGAAATTTGGTCAAATTTCGGTAAAGGGCAAATCGCAAAATGCATTTTTAGTGCATTTCGTCATATTAATAACAACATTTTTTGTAGGGTCTTCTGAGTATGTCGACGAAGGTTTACGGCCAAACTTCGGTAAAATAATTTGCCACAACTGCAGTTTTATTGCATTCTGTCAAAATGCTAACAAATCTTTTGGTAGCATCTTCTGAGGATGCCTGCAAAGGTTTCTGTGAAGTTTGGTCAAAATTCTGTAAAGCGGTAGCGTGGTTCTTTTTGATCTAGCATTTTACATAAAGTATTTTTCCCGTAATTATAAAAAATTATTTTTATTTTCAATGTGTCAATTTAATTTAAATAAAATTGGAATAAGTTTGTGATCTGCGATTTTGGACAAATCATCGGGATGAAGTGACTGAAGAAATATTACATCGAATGCGAAATATTTATTCAAACCAGAACTTGGTTCTTAGCTACGATTCGATCTGAAAAAAAAAAAAATAGCATTAGCGCTTGCGTCGTCTGGGATTGCGCAAACTTTGTTAGACGGTGGTAGAACAAGTCACTCTTCATTAAAATTGCCATTGAACATGCAAGTAAATGAATTTCAAACATGTAATATTTCAAAAACATCTGGAATGGCAAAGGTTTTACAGCAATGTAAAATAATCATTTGGGATGAGTGCACGATGGTTCACAAGAAATTATTGGAAGCCCTTAATCGAACGTTAAAAGGAAACCAACGTTTAATTGGTGGTGCATTGATATTGTTAGCAGGGGAATTTAGGCAAACATTTTTCCAATTTTTTCTCATGGACAACTTTATGTTGGACGTTGGCGAGTGGGTAAACCATCCTTATTGTTTATTTATGCATTAAATGCGAAAATAAAAAAAAATAATTATCAAAAAGCTCTTGAGTAATGCGAATGGTTCATTTAAAAAATTGTTAAATTAATTAATAAATTATGTAAGAAAAATGATTGCATTGAATTTAAGGCTGCATGATACACAACAATTTGTTTTCTGCTCCGGAGCGTAAATGAAGAGTAAGGATGGTTTCCCAACTAGGAAACACGCCACATTATAATAGCTGACGACAAATCAGTTGAAGAAAAGGAAATTCGCAGAATTTGGCATTCTTCTCCTTTGGACGTTCCTTTCAAAATCCTTGCCACTATGATGATAAATCCAACTTTAAAACTCAAATGATGAGGTGGCATGCCATAGGTAAATCCAAAGAACACTTGCATATTTACACTCAATTGAATGGTTTGCACATACCGAAAAAAACGATGCCTTGAGACATGAGATTTATTCATACGCCGCTGTTGGTTTTAGAATCACGGGAAGTGATTTCGGAAATCCGCTTGCTAATATCACCACTTTTGCCATGACTGATTGCTTTAAAATGCTGCAAACAGGATTTTCTTTGATTCGCAGGTTTAACGAAAGCTTCAGTGCTCAGTGTGCTGTTCTTCCACCTTCCAATACCTAAAAAAATCTATATACCAAGTTTGAAGCAATTCGGCCCACCCGTTTGGGCTGTAGGTGTCTATACATACAGACAGACAGACAGACATACAGACGGACAGAATTTTTAACTTTTTTTTGTAAGACGAATGCACAAAAAATATATATTTCTTAACGACACTTACATATGTATGTTTTAAGTAAAAAATGTGTTTCCTGTCAGTTTTTAAATACTGCAATTATATTTTTAAAATTGTAATTCATTTAATCCGTATGAAACTAAGATTTGTCTAACCGAGCGAAGCCGGGTGGGTCAGCTAGTAAATTATAAAAACAAGCATGAGTTTTTGGATATTTATGTAATTGATAATGGTGGTCCACCATTATTGGGCCGCAATTGGATGCATGTTTTTAACGTAGGCTTAAAAGAATTTAATTTTTTAAAAACTAATGCCAAAGATACAGATTTATTGCATGTGTTGTCTAAATACTCCGAAGTGTTCGATGGAAGTTTAAGCACGTTTAACAAAAATCGAGTTAACTTAGTTCTTAAGGAAAATACATGCCCTGAATTTTTTAAGCCTCGTCAGGTTCCATTAGCAATTAAAAGCAAAGTTGAGCAGGAAATTGTCAAGTTAGTTGATCTAGGAATTCTTGAGCAAACTTCTTTTAGCGAGTGGGGTACACCCATCGTTCCTATTTTTAAAAAGTCAGGTGAAGTAAGAATTTGTGGAGATTACAAGGTAACTCTAAATCCTCAACTAAAAGTAAAACACTTTAGAATATTCTATTGACCAATTTGGAGTTATTAATTTGTGTTTGGAAAAGTTCTTTCCGTCGGCTTTTTTGGTCACTGTAGTTTTAGCAATGAAACAACTGTGTTACATTTGCTTTTCCCGACGTTTCGGCAGGGATTGCTGCCTTCCTCAGGGGAACTTTATTTGAACAAAAATACATTTATTATACAAAATATATAGCGACATTTAAAACAGTGGGAATTACACTTACTTTGTTTTTTAAAAATATGTAAATTTAAAAAAATTTAAAATAAGAAATGACACTTCGAATGAAGTTTCGTCTGTGTATTGAAAAAAAAAAAAAAAAAAGAATGAAAACTATGAGGATGAAGACACTAAAGAGCAATAGACAGAAGAAATGTTTTGTGTGTCTTGTTTTCTGTTCATATTATTATTGTTATTTAGTATGTGTAATGTTTCCAAGGTATATCGTTTAGATACATGTTTCTCCGTTTGTAGGATTTTGACATCTTCAAAGTTTGGAGAATGACCACTCTCGATGCTGTGACTTGCCAGGGCTGTTTTCCCAGAACTATTGGACTTAATATCAGATTTGTGGTTTGAGATCCGGTGTCGAAGAAATTGTTTTGTTGTTCCTATATAGCATAGGTTGCAAGGCTCGTTTGGTTTGCCGTTGCAATTAATTTTGTAGATTACGTCTGTTTGTTTGTCTTTGTCAGGTTTTGTTTTTAGTTTGGTGTATAGATGGTTAAGCGTTTTGTTGGATTTGAAAGCCAAACGAACGTCTTTTACGCTTCTGTTGATAACCTGTTTGAAGTTTTCAGTGAGTTTTGGAACATACACTATACTTTTGTAGAAACCATTGTTTGTATCTGTTTCTGTTCTTGTAGCTTGTGTCTTGTATTTGTGTTTGAAGATTAAAGCGCGAATTATATTAGGAGGATATCCATTGTCCTCGAGAATTTTTGTTATTCTTTTTTCATTGGAGGGATGAAATTGTTCGCTGCTAAGAGTGAAAACCTTACCTACGAGGTTGGAGGCAGTGTTCATGATGATGTGTTTAGCTTGTTTCGAACGAAAATTGATGATTCTGCCTGACGCAGTATGTTTTTGATGCCTATTGTACAATAAGCGGTCGTTTTCCCTGTGGACTTTAACATCCAGAAATGAAATCGCATTATTGTGTTCCATTTCAACTGTGAATTGTATTTTTGGGTGGAATCCGTTGAGGATAGAAAGCACGTTGTCAACTTTCTGTTTGTCAATCACAGCAAATATGTCGTCCACATATTTCGCGATGAACGAAGGTCTCTCCTTCATGGCATCGAAACATTCGTCTAGAACGTGATCTAGTACTAAGTCGGCGATCGTGGGTGACAAAGATGATATCTTCAAGCAGATTTTTGGAATGCCTATGGGCAACCCTCTGTCACCCACGATCGCCGACTTAGTACTAGATCAGTCAGTGATATCAAGTAATTCAAACAGATAGCTCTAGTTTGCCCCTTCTTGGCTCATGATAATTACATAACTTATAAGTTTAATATCAATATAATAAAACTGAACTAAATAAATCAAGTTGTGCATTTTAATTGACCTGAAATATCACAGTGGCGACGAGGATTTTCAGAACCTACTTAAAAGGAGTGATCAATTTTATACCTAATCTATAAAAAAAATGATAGGAACAGTGCCTACATTTGATTACACGTGTAATGATTGGACAATATATATTGCAAGACTCGAGCAATTCTTTATCGCTAATGATATAATAGATGCTACAAAGAAGAGAGCTATTTTTATCAATTCCTTAAATGAAGACACGTATAAATTGCTAAAGGACTTAGCGCATCCAAATGTTCCAGACACCAAAGTATACGATGACTTAGTCTTGGTCTTCAAAAATCATTTCAAGACATCGACATCTGGTTTTTTCGAGAGATATAAATTTTATGAAGCCGTAAAAAACATCGATGAGACTATTCAACAATGGGCTGCAAGAGTTAGATCATTGGCAACAAATTGCAATTTCGAGGAACACCTAGAAATGGTTTTACGTGATAAATTCATAATGGGTCTAGAGAGGGGGCCAGAGAAGGACAAGCTATTTTTAGAAGATGTTAAAACTTTGACATTAACTAAAGCCATCGAAATTTCGCAGTCCATTGAATGCGTTAAAAACCAATACCAATCGAATAATACAGTTACTGTCAAAACCGAACCAGAAGGAAGCAACGGTTCGAATTCCAATGTATTTCGCATATCATCTAATAATGTGAATAACAGAACTAATGTACACAAGAGAGCAGATAATAAACATAGTGGAGCATCGTCATCGTCATCAATTGTTACAAGCAACAGTTGCAAGGTTTGCGGTTACAAAAATCACTCAGAGCGACAGTGCCGTTTCAGAAATTACACTTGCAGCAAATGTCAACAGCGTATTCATCTCCGAAAGATGTGTCCAGAAAATAGAAAAACTGTTCCAGCAGAGCATAATTTTATGGATAACTTTAGTGATTTAGATGATAATCAATTATCTTTATATTATTGTAAGGCCAGTGAGAACTTTAAGCCAATAACTGTTATTGTGTCTTTGAATGGTATTCCGATAGAAATGGAGGTTGATAGTGGTGCAGCAATCTCTGCAATTTCATTTGATCTTTATCAACAAAAGTTTTCAAGGTGTAAACTTCAATCTTCAAGCTTAATGTTAAGAAATTACAATGGAAGCGCAATCAAACCACGCGGAGTCTGTAAGTTTGATATCTAATATATAAAAATAAGTTGCCTTATGTTCGGGCTCGATAAACTCGAGAATGGCTGGGCCGAATTTTTCCATATTTTTTTATAAAGATAGCTATCTTATTGAGGAAGGTCTTTTTTGTGAAATTTGGTCAAATTTCGGTAAAGGGCAAATCGCAAAATGCATTTTTAGTGCATTTCGTCATATTAATAACAACATTTTTTGTAGGGTCTTCTGAGTATGTCGACGAAGGTTTACGGCCAAACTTCGGTAAAATAATTTGCCACAACTGCAGTTTTATTGCATTCTGTCAAAATGCTAACAAATCTTTTGGTAGCATCTTCTGAGGATGCCTGCAAAGGTTTCTGTGAAGTTTGGTCAAAATTCTGTAAAGCGGTAGCGTGGTTCTTTTTGATCTAGCATTTTACATAAAGTATTTTTCCCGTAATTATAAAAAATTATTTTTATTTTCAATGTGTCAATTTAATTTAAATAAAATTGGAATAAGTTTGTGATCTGCGATTTTGGACAAATCATCGGGATGAAGTGACTGAAGAAATATTACATCGAATGCGAAATATTTATTCAAACCAGAACTTGGTTCTTAGCTACGATTCGATCTGAAAAAAAAAAATAGCATTAGCGCTTGCGTCGTCTGGGATTGCGCAAACTTTGTTAGACGGTGGTAGAACAAGTCACTCTTCATTAAAATTGCCATTGAACATGCAAGTAAATGAATTTCAAACATGTAATATTTCAAAAACATCTGGAATGGCAAAGGTTTTACAGCAATGTAAAATAATCATTTGGGATGAGTGCACGATGGTTCACAAGAAATTATTGGAAGCCCTTAATCGAACGTTAAAAGGAAACCAACGTTTAATTGGTGGTGCATTGATATTGTTAGCAGGGGAATTTAGGCAAACATTTTTCCAATTTTTTCTCATGGACAACTTTATGTTGGACGTTGGCGAGTGGGTAAACCATCCTTATTGTTTATTTATGCATTAAATGCGAAAATAAAAAAAAATAATTATCAAAAAGCTCTTGAGTAATGCGAATGGTTCATTTAAAAAATTGTTAAATTAATTAATAAATTATGTAAGAAAAATGATTGCATTGAATTTAAGGCTGCATGATACACAACAATTTGTTTTCTGCTCCGGAGCGTAAATGAAGAGTAAGGATGGTTTCCCAACTAGGAAACACGCCACATTATAATAGCTGACGACAAATCAGTTGAAGAAAAGGAAATTCGCAGAATTTGGCATTCTTCTCCTTTGAACGTTCCTTTCAAAATCCTTGCCACTATGATGATAAATCCAACTTTAAAACTCAAATGATGAGGCGGCATGCCATAGGTAAATCCAAAGAACACTTGCATATTTACACTCAATTGAATGGTTTGCACATACCGAAAAAAACGATGCCTTGAGACATGAGATTTATTCATACGCCGCTGTTGGTTTTAGAATCACGGGAAGTGATTTCGGAAATCCGCTTGCTAATATCACCACTTTTGCCATGACTGATTGCTTTAAAATGCTGCAAACAGGATTTTCTTTGATTCGCAGGTTTAACGAAAGCTTCAGTGCTCAGTGTGCTGTTCTTCCACCTTCCAATACCTAAAAAAATCTATATACCAAGTTTGAAGCAATTCGGCCCACCCGTTTGGGCTGTAGGTGTCTATACATACAGACAGACAGACAGACATACAGACGGACAGAATTTTTAACTTTTTTTTTTAAGACGAATGCACAAAAAATATATATTTCTTAACGACACTTACATATGTATGTTTTAAGTAAAAAATGTGTTTCCTGTCAGTTTTTAAATACTGCAATTATATTTTTAAAATTGTAATTCATTTAATCCGTATGAAACTAAGATTTGTCTAACCGAGCGAAGCCGGGTGGGTCAGCTAGTAAATTATAAAAACAAGCATGAGTTTTTGGATATTTATGTAATTGATAATGGTGGTCCACCATTATTGGGCCGCAATTGGATGCATGTTTTTAACGTAGGCTTAAAAGAATTTAATTTTTTAAAAACTAATGCCAAAGATACAGATTTATTGCATGTGTTGTCTAAATACTCCGAAGTGTTCGATGGAAGTTTAAGCACGTTTAACAAAAATCGAGTTAACTTAGTTCTTAAGGAAAATACATGCCCTGAATTTTTTAAGCCTCGTCAGGTTCCATTAGCAATTAAAAGCAAAGTTGAGCAGGAAATTGTCAAGTTAGTTGATCTAGGAATTCTTGAGCAAACTTCTTTTAGCGAGTGGGGTACACCCATCGTTCCTATTTTTAAAAAGTCAGGTGAAGTAAGAATTTGTGGAGATTACAAGGTAACTCTAAATCCTCAACTAAAAGTAAAACACTTTAGAATATTCTATTGACCAATTTGGAGTTATTAATTTGTGTTTGGAAAAGTTCTTTCCGTCGGCTTTTTTGGTCACTGTAGTTTTAGCAATGAAACAACTGTGTTACATTTGCTTTTCCCGACGTTTCGGCAGGGATTGCTGCCTTCCTCAGGGGAACTTTATTTGAACAAAAATACATTTATTATACAAAATATATAGCGACATTTAAAACAGTGGGAATTACACTTACTTTGTTTTTTAAAAATATGTAAATTTAAAAAAATTTAAAATAAGAAATGACACTTCGAATGAAGTTTCGTCTGTGTATTGAAAAAAAAAAAAAAAAAGATTGAAAACTATGAGGATGAAGACACTAAAGAGCAATAGACAGAAGAAATGTTTTGTGTGTCTTGTTTTCTGTTCATATTATTATTGTTATTTAGTATGTGTAATGTTTCCAAGGTATATCGTTTAGATACATGTTTCTCCGTTTGTAGGATTTTGACATCTTCAAAGTTTGGAGAATGACCACTCTCGATGCTGTGACTTGCCAGGGCTGTTTTCCCAGAACTATTGGACTTAATATCAGATTTGTGGTTTGAGATCCGGTGTCGAAGAAATTGTTTTGTTGTTCCTATATAGCATAGGTTGCAAGGCTCGTTTGGTTTGCCGTTGCAATTAATTTTGTAGATTACGTCTGTTTGTTTGTCTTTGTCAGGTTTTGTTTTTAGTTTGGTGTATAGATGGTTAAGCGTTTTGTTGGATTTGAAAGCCAAACGAACGTCTTTTACGCTTCTGTTGATAACCTGTTTGAAGTTTTCAGTGAGTTTTGGAACATACACTATACTTTTGTAGAAACCATTGTTTGTATCTGTTTCTGTTCTTGTAGCTTGTGTCTTGTATTTGTGTTTGAAGATTAAAGCGCGAATTATATTAGGAGGATATCCATTGTCCTCGAGAATTTTTGTTATTCTTTTTTCATTGGAGGGATGAAATTGTTCGCTGCTAAGAGTGAAAACCTTACCTACGAGGTTGGAGGCAGTGTTCATGATGATGTGTTTAGCTTGTTTCGAACGAAAATTGATGATTCTGCCTGACGCAGTATGTTTTTGATGCCTATTGTACAATAAGCGGTCGTTTTCCCTGTGGACTTTAACATCCAGAAATGAAATCGCATTATTGTGTTCCATTTCAACTGTGAATTGTATTTTTGGGTGGAATCCGTTGAGGATAGAAAGCACGTTGTCAACTTTCTGTTTGTCAATCACAGCAAATATGTCGTCCACATATTTCGCGATGAACGAAGGTCTCTCCTTCATGGCATCGAAACATTCGTCTAGAACGTGATCTAGTACTAAGTCGGCGATCGTGGGTGACAAAGATGATATCTTCAAGCAGATTTTTGGAATGCCTATGGGCAACCCTCTGTCACCCACGATCGCCGACTTAGTACTAGATCAGTCAGTGATATCAAGTAATTCAAACAGATAGCTCTAGTTTGCCCCTTCTTGGCTCATGATAATTACATAACTTATAAGTTTAATATCAATATAATAAAACTGAACTAAATAAATCAAGTTGTGCATTTTAATTGACCTGAAATATCACAGGTTACAATTATGTAAACAAAAACTCATCAGAGACTTGGTACTTTGAATTGACCAGTGCATTAAGAACAACACCAACAGCAGGTATTGAAACAATACTAAGCGTTCTGCTTATTGACATGTACAACACATAAAAAACACGCAACAAAAAGTACCCTCTACATTGTACCCCATCTTGGGGAGCACCGGGATAAGAACAACGTTGTGAAAAGTTGTCGCGAAGAGCTATAGATTCTTGCCTAGCAGCACAATGTTACACTATGCTGGGGCCCCGGTCACAGGGGAATTGAGGGAAGTAAAAAGTTGAAGAAATAGAAAAATTATTTATGGCTGTTACAATCAAACCCCCTTTATGTGATCCCAAATCAAAGTGACAGGTACAACCCTCTTAGAAACAAACACTAGATTGACTAATCTGGACATGTGTGAGATTGCAAGAAAGGCCTGGCCTAAATACGACGGAAAAAGAACAGACACAAGTATGCAGAAAAGACAGAAAAGCTGTTGAAACGTTAGTAGGTGTGCTAAGTTGGCATAACATGTTTAGATACTACCCCAAAAACTGCGTCTAACTGAAGAAGACCACTGCAGAGGTTGGAATGACGAGGATGACCATGAAGATAAAACCCACTTCCTCTGTCACTGCTCAAGCCTCTTTAATTTAAGGTATGTATAGAGTATAGACCCATTGTGATACTATTATTGAAGGCTTACCAATTTCTCATCTGACCATACTCATTTGCCATGTTGTTTCCGGCCATCCGGTTTCCCTTGTTAACTTGTAAAGATCTGATATTGCACTCTGCGACAATTTTCGATGCTTTCGAAATAGTATCTTTCAAGGGTGTTATATCTTAATGTGGTGGAGTGGAACTTGTTCCCTTTACTTCCGCCGGCTACGAAACCTATCCTAACCTATACATTACACATTGATGTATTCACGGGGATAATATTGACGGGTATAATTTTTCGCGGGGATTAATCTGATGACATTTTTGTCCGGGGATCATATTGATGGGGATAAATTACGGTGCCGTGAAATAACGCCCAATGCAATAACGCCGAATTTCAAAATTCGGCGTTATTGCACTTTGCGAAAGTGAAATAACGCCGAATTATGACGTTCGGCCTTATTTCACTATAAGAAAGTGAAATAACGCCGAATTCCAATTGAGAAATAAAGCCGAATGGTAGAAAATGAAGAATTCGGATTTATTTCACCTGAGAGTTTTGGAATCATTAAACAAATGTTTAAGTACCCTTTGTGTATTTTTTTTTGTACAGGACCAATTTCCACTTAAAAATAAAACAAAGCAAATATGTTCTTCCCAAAAGTTCGTTTTATTGAAAAAAAAAATAATTTTTAATAATTCTTTTTTGTTGAAAAATACATACTTAATAAACATAACAGATTTACATTTCGATATTTAAAATTTTAATTATTAAGTTTACGAAATGCATACTTCATTATATTTTTAAAACCTAGTGCTGTGTTAAGAGAAGTCTTTTGAAGTAAAAGTTTCAGTATTTATTGAACTTAAAATGTATATGTAGATACCTAGGTTCTATATCTATATCAAGCTAAATAAAATGTCAAACTTTTATTCGCGCGATTTTTATTTTTATTTGATGAATTTCTCAAAAAACTTGGATCTGAAAAATTTTTCTCTCAAATTCTGCAAAGCTTGGATTTTATATGTTGCACTTATATCAACGGTTTCGAATAAAAGTTTGACATTTTATTTAGCTTAATATAGATATAGAACCTAGGTATCTACATATACATTTTAAGTTCAATAAATACTGAAACTTTTACTTCAAAAGACTTCTCTTAACACAGCACTAGGTTTTAAAAATATAATGAAGTATGCATTTCGTAAACTTAATAATTAAAATTTTAAATATCGAAATGTAAATCTGTTATGTTTATTAAGTATGTATTTTTCAACAAAAAAGAATTATTAAAAATTATTTTTTTTTTTTCATTAAAACGAACTTTTGGGAAGAACATATTTGCTTTGTTTTATTTTTAAGTGGAAATTGGTCCTGTACAACAAAAAATACACAAAGGGTACTTAAACATTTGTTTAATGATTCCAAAGCTCTCAGGATGGTACCTTATTTAGAGAATATGATAGACACATGAAAAGTCATAAAAATAATATTTAGAAAGTGAAATAACGCCGAATCGGCGTTATTTCACTCTATTATAGTGAAATGAGGCCGAACGTCAAAATTCGGCGTTATTTCACTTTCGTAAAGTGCAATAAAGCCGAATTTTGAAATTCGGCGTTATTGCATTCGGCGTTATTTCACGGCACCTAAATTACAACGGCACCCTATAAAACGTGCTCCAACCTCTCCCTAAAAAATTTCCCCGTTATACTCGAATCTCTAGAAATGTTCAACAAACAGCCCTTGAGTCTTATTTCGGACGAGCTATTAAGTATAGAGATCAATTTTTCAAGTCGCACTAGTATGTGGAATGCTTTAACTGGCTTAATGTTTCCCATCTATTTGTTATAAACAGATATTTCTCTGTCGACAAGAAATCCTCCTCGTGCTGTATAGATTTAACACAATTCCTACGTTCTCAATAATAATAATACTTGGCTCAACAGCTTCAAGCGGGGCCGGGTCCTGTGACTTACACTCTCAACCATTTCTGAAGGGACCTACAATTTACCGCTGAATCTGAACGTCTAACAGAGTACAGAGAAGCACTTTCCATGATGTAATTTTAACTCTTGGAGGATTTGTCACTTCCTCGCAAGAGGCAGTACCCAGGAAAAGAACTTAAGTGGAGTCAGGGAGCGAGCCCAGAACCTTCAGCGTGACAATCCGACACACTAAGCTTTACGCTACAGGGTACTACCAAAGATAATATAACAAGTGTTATATTATCTATATTTATCTTCTACTTTCCTTGGTTCTAAGCTCGTGCAATAGGTGATATTATTGATTAAATTTCAAAAAGAAAAATCAAACGAAAAAACAACAAAAAAGTTGTTGCTTTTAAATTTAATTCGAGCATGTAGTTTAACTTTAGACAATACAAATTTAAATTAAAAGAAAAGCCGTGGCCTGTATGCGTTTCGCCCAAGTTAGTATGAAATGAACGGTGAACTCATCAGTTAGATGAGGTAAGACGCATCCTTTGTTCGATAAAATACTTACTTACTTATGTTGGCGCCACTGGAGCGTGGTACTCCAAGGCCTTGCTGAGAATGCCCCTCCAGCCGGCTCGATCTCTAGCCTGCTGTCTCCAATTTCGTACTCCAAGTTGACGGATGTCTCCCTCTACCTGGTCACTCCATCGAAGATGAGGTCTACCTTGGCTTCTGACTCCCTCGGGTTTGGCGTTGAAGACTTTACGAGCTGGAGCGTCGATGTCCATTCGCTCTACATGGCCCAGCCATCTTAGTCTTTGGATTCGAATTTTTCTGGCTAGGCTTATGTCGCTGTACAGCTCGTACAGTTCATTGTTATATCTTCTTCTCCAAACGTTTTTTTCGCGATTTACGCAGACAGGACCATAGATCGTACGCAGAACTTCTCTCTCGAAGACTCCAAGTGAATTTTCATCCGATTGGGATAGGGTCCATGCTTCTGCACCATATAGCAGGACCGGGATGATGAGTGTTTTGTACAGTGTCACCCTTGGTTCTTCTCGATAGGGCTTTACTTCTCAATTGCTTACTCAGTCCAATGAAACAGCGATTAGCAAGAGTTATTCTGCGTTTGATTTCAGCGCTGATGTTGTTGCCTGTGTTTACAGCAGTGCCCAGGTAGACAAATTCACTGACTACCTCGAAGTTATACCTATCAATGGTTACGTTCTGACTAAGTCGGTGGTGGGATTGGACTTTTGTTGATGAAAGCATATACTTCGTCTTGTCCTCGTTTATTTTCAGCCCCATTCTGCTTGCTGCTGATTCCATAGTAGTGAAAGCACCGGTTACTGCTCGCTTTGTTCTTCCTATCACGTCTATGTCGTCAGCAAACCCAAGTAATTGTGTCGATCTATTGAAAATGGTGCCTGATGTACTGGCATGGGTGCTCCGTATTACATTTTCAAGCACAATATTAAAACAGCTGCACGACAGTGCGTCACCTTGTCTTAGCCCTCTGGTGGTTTCGAAGGTTTCAGTAGAGTCTCTACCAACTTGGACGGAACAACGAGCATTCTCCAACGTCATCCTGATAAGGCGGATCAGTTTAGCAGGGATTCTAAGGTTAGACATGGCACGATACAGTTCAACTCTATTAACACTGTCGTAGGCGGCTTTAAAATCGACGAACAGGTGGTGGGTGTCGATGTTATACTCTTGGGTTTTCTCCAGGATCTGGCGTAATGTGAATATTTGGTCGGTCGTAGATTTTCCAGGTCTGAAGCCGCATTGGTAAGGACCTATCAGGTCGTCAGCAAACGGCTTGAGACGTTCACATAAAACGCTGGACAGGATCTTATAGGCGATGTTTAAAAGGCTTATGCCTCTATAGTTTACGCAGAGGAGGCGGTCTCCTTTTTTGTGAATCGGGCAGATGGTACTGAGATTCCACTCATCGGGCATACTTTCCTCCGACCATATTTTGCAGATGAGTTGGTGTATGCTCCTGACCAGGTCATCTCCAGCGTGTTTAAAAAGCTCCGCTTGAAGGCCATCACATCCAGCTGCCTTATTCATCTTTAGTCTGGTGATGGCTACTTTGATTTCATTTTGGTCGGGCGGGTGTAGTTCGTGGTCGTCATCTAGATTAACTGGAACAAGTTGATCTTGGGCGGGATCTTGGCTGTCATCGCCATTTAGCAACCGGTTAAAGTAGTCTCTCCAGATGGCTAACATCGCCTGCGTTTCCACTATGGTATTTCCATCCTGATCTTTGCAGGGCCCAGGGCGGCTTGTGAAACCGGATGTAGACTGTTTCACCTTTTTATAGACGTTTCGTACCTCTTTTCTGCAAAAACATCTCTGCATCTCCTCGACTTCGCGTTGCTGGTGTTCTTTTTTCTTTCTCCTGAGTAGACGTTTCTCAACTTTCCTTCGCTCAACATAGAGATTCCTGGATGCTCTAGTATCTCTCTGGAGCCACGACTTGTATGCCTCCGTTTTGGCTTTGTTTGCCTGAGCACATTCAGAGTCGAACCAGCGGTTTCTGGGGGGTGGATGTGAAAAGCCCAATACCTCTGACGCAGCACTTCTTATGGCTTGTTGACATAGCTGTCATTGGTTCATGTCATCAGTCGAAGGATTTCTCGCAAGCTCAAGGGATACGCGGTCGGCAAAGGCAGCGGCGGTCTCTTCCGATTGAAGACGTCCAACATTGAATTTCCTAGGTGTAGTCGGTGTTCGCCTAAGAACTTCCATGGAGATCCGTACCCTAAGTTTTGCACCGACTAGGTAGTGGTCCGAATCGATGTTTGCTCCTCGGAATTTACGGACATTCATAATGCTGGAGGAGTGGGGATCGCCATGTGCCCTTGTGGATGTCGGGACGTGGGAATCGCGTGCTGCTCAGCACCATGTTTTTTCCCGCTGCAAAATCGATGAGCCTGAGTCCGTTGTCGGAGGTGGTGTCGTGCAGGCTGTGTTTTCCGATCGTCATACCAAAGATGTCCTCTCTCCCAATTTTGGCATTGAAGTCTCCCAAAAGAATTTTAATGTCATGATTTGGGCACTGCTCATATGTTTTGGCGAGGAGCTCGTAGAAACATTCTTTGGTAGCGTCGTCTTTCTCTTCTGTAGGGGCGTGGGCGCTAATTAGGCTTATGTGGTGGAATTTGGCCTTAATGCGGATCGTTGTCACTCTCTCGCTGACTTCGCGAAAGCTCAAGACCTTTTGCCTAAGTCTTCCTCTGACAGCGAATCCGCACCCAAACAAGCGCGATCTCCCATCAAGGTGGCATTTCCCATAATAGAAATTACAGTCCTCCTTAATTCTCAGGACCGGTCCATCCCATCGCATCTCCTGCAGGGCTGTTATATCAGCGTTGAGACTGGCGAGGGTCTCGGCTAGCTGCTCGGCTTTACGCGGCCTGTTTAGCGTACGCACATTCCACGTGCATATGCGTAAATCGTTGTCCGTTTTTCGTTTGCGGGGGGGGGGGGGGGGGTCGTCAACATTTTTGGTTCTTTCATCCGAGGCATTTTCTGCGGTTTTCATCACAATCGAGTTTTCCTTTCATGACCGGCTTGTGAGGCCTGTGCATGACATATAGATCTTTGTGGTGGTTGGATCTTCAGAGCGTATCTCTTTCTTCTTGCTCCTAGTTCCTGAGAAGATAACTCAGGTATCTACAACCTATGGATCCGATGGATCCAACGTTCGTCGTTAGTTCACCTTTCGGCTATCCAGCAGGCACCACTTGGAGGTGACGATATGATTTTTCCCACCGTTCGATAAAATCGATACTGCATATAATTTCTAGTACAATATATTTTACTTTTAACTTTTATAATCTAAAGATAAATTACATGCTCGAATTAAATTTAAAAGCTAATACTTTTGTTGTTGTTTTTCCATTTGATTTTTATTTTTGAATTTGAATCATCAATTATTTGGCCAAAGAGCATGGCATATTTTAGGGTTTATGCTGGTTTTAAAGCTCCCTAAAAATATATAATACAATAATATTAGTTTCCCAAGATTGTATTTCCGCGTTAATAATTGTTTGAAAATCTAGAACAAACTTCTTCATTCTTCAAATTATTGCATGAAGGTGGCCGCAACAATGTTTCTTATAAACAATAGGGGTATTCACGATCTGGTGTAACTTGTCTTGCATCATTGTAAAAGTGGAGAAGTGCTACGTTTTCTTGCAATACAACAACAAATATACTGGCTGTCATTTTGTTACACTTTTGCACTTTATCTATACCTCAACCCCATTGCAACAGGAAAATACAAGGGTGCAAAATTTGTGCTTTTGATTTTGACATTTGTGTCAACCTGAGTTTTGCTACAGATTGGAAGAAGTGAGTTCACGATCTACAAGAAATACAAACAAAATCGCACTTTTACAATACTTGGTTACACCAGATCGTGAATACCCCTAATATTTATTTTCATAAAGGTTTTTGAATTGTACAAAAATATAATGTTCGTACTATCGCAACAATAAAGCGAGCACACAATAGTGGCGTAGCGTGGGTAAGGGCTGCCTGGGGCAGATTCGCCACCCCTAGTAGTGGTTTACACACTTAAAAATAAATACAAGAAAATTGCTTACGGTTTAAACCAGTTATATGTACATACCTATACATACAATTCATATTAACTTTACATATTTATTTCTCTTCAAACTTTTTAAACTGTTGTTATAGATTGGTTATAAGTTAAAGTCGTAAACAAAATTGAGATAACAATATTACACATTACATTACGATGAGAAGTCGAAAGAAGTGGATCCGGAAATTCCCGGAAATTCCGTCCGTCTGTTCACATTTCTACAGGCTAAACGGATGGGCCGATTTGTTTCAAACTTGATAATTATTTAAAAATCCCTAGGGGGTCGTTTTTCGTTTTTGGTAACTGCCATACAATCATAATCAAAAACATTGATTTTCTCGAAAGCGGATCTAACGATTTTGATAAAACTTTCAGGATACTGTAATTAATTATTAGAGATTTCAAAGTCGGAACAAATAAATAAAGTTCAGTTATAAAAATAAAAGTATATTACAACTTCAGAAGTGGGCCAGCCCTGGGAAAAGAAATTCCAGAATTTATAAAATAGATATTAATACTTAAACATGAAGAAGGAAGAATTAATAGCTTGGCTTAAGGAACACAACATTGAATTTCCATCAGATGCAAAGGTTGCTCAGTTACGTGAATTGTATGCAACACTAATTCCGAAGCATCCAATCAATGTGAAGAACCTAATAACGATAGAAATTCCGATGTTTCGCAAACCCAACAAAATCAATATCTTTAAATAACGAAGCTCAAATGGATGCAGAAATCCGAATTTAACAAAAAAGGTTGAAAATCGTTGAATTGCGCCGTTAATTAGCGGAATTGGAGGGAAATATGATCAATCCGTTTTCGTCAGGCATTCAACCAACATTTAAGGACATCAAGCATTCTATTCCGCTATTTTCTGGTGATGAGTCATTCGATGCTAAAAAGTGGATCGAGAATTTTGAACGAGCTTGTGAATCCGCTCAAGGTGACGCCGTTTTCAAATTAAAATCTGTTCGAAGGTTAATGAAACCTCTGGTGGAATCGGCTAAGGTGATTTGTGATAAGTGAGAGTCACAATCAACAAATTTCGTCTGGCTAAGGTGATTGTCACATGTGACAATCACATTTTTGTGACTTTTTCTTGTGACAGCTAATTTTGGACACAGCTATTCGATGTCAGAAATCATTTGCAAACTGATGAAGATCACATTCCTTTCCGCAAAGACCTCTATCATGGTCTATATATTAAAGAAGCAAGAGCTCGCATCAAGAGCAGGAATTGATGAAAAACAAACCATTCAGTTCATCATCGATGGATTCCGAGATTATTCCGCAAACATTGCAGTATTGTATCCAGGACGTAAAATTGATGAATTAAAGCAATTGGCTCACCGTTATGCACAATTACGACACTTTAATTCCGCACATAATGGTCCATCAAATTCAGCTACCAGTTCAAAACTGAGTTTTTGAAATCGATACTACCCGATGGTTTTGCCTTAAAGCTTTGTTTATTACGGTTAGTATAAAAGCTATTTTGTTGTTTATTCAAAACCGTATAAATTTTTTATAAATATAAAACAAAAGAAAGTCCCATGGTTTGCACTTCCTCTTAATTAGGGGTAAGTGCATACCATACAGGAAAACTTTGATTGATTGACAGCTGTCAAATAAGTAAAGTTGTGTCTCTTTGTTGCTCCTCTTAAAATTTATTATTTTTTCGATAATTAAGTATTAAAAAAAAATAAAGTGCGTGGATTGCAAAATATTATCTGCATAAGCTCTGCGAAACAAAACTTGTTTGCTGTTCACAAGAGGTATGGTTTATTTTTTTTTTTACCAAAACGATCAAGCCACCCCCTACATAAGAAAACTTGCTGTATATGAGCTCCAAGCGCAAATTATCAGAAACCTCACCGGAGACTGTTAAATTTAATAAACGATACACAAACACTGAAACATCTGGTAATATGGAAGTTGGAAATATGAACATCGACGGTTTGAAATGCCTTTTAGATAATTGCATTTCATCAAAGCTAAAAGAAATTGCTACAAAACAAGATGTCCTAACTTTTTCTACCGAAATCCAGCTTCTTCGCTCTCAAAATTATTATCTCGTTAACCGTTTATCTGAAATAGAGTAATATAGCCAAATTCTTGAGCGGCAACTTGACATACTCGCTCGCAGTTCAAACGAAAATACTGTTGTTGTTCGTTTCCCAGCCGCTGGTAAAACCAATAATGTTGAATTTGCCAAACAAACATGTATGGGCCTTATCTAGCGTGTGGAAAAAAGGAAACGACGATTTGCCAATAAGAAACACACAGGAATACACCAACCACCACACAAATAAGTCGACTGTTGTACTGAACTTTCATCCGGGTGACACTGCGAGCAAAATATTGGACGCTTCCGCACAACTTAAAGGCTCTGGAATTGTAGTTCATCGTAAAAAATCACTCATAAACCGCCAAAAAAGAAAAACACTCTACGAAATCAAAATGCAACTTCTTCAGCTTTCACCAACCGCAAAATAATGATCAAAGGTGTAAAACTAGATATAATTGGGAAAATGTTTGATTTTAAATTTGTAAGAGGCTTGTTGATCCAAAAAACAGAACAACTGTCACTTGTCAAAAACGTATTTGGAGAAGCCGGCCTTCAATACTTTGACAACTCTCATCCGATAGAAGCGCCATCTCAACGTCAACATCCAAGTGGCACCCAACTTGGTAGGAGTCATCAACTGTAGGGCAGTGCTGCCTTCTGTCAAACAAATAATTTATTAAATTATAATTATAATTATTCTAAAAATCGCGCGATTTTTGAAAATATTCTTACCTTAGTTATGCTCCAAAAAATTTTAATATTGTTCTCAAATCAATTTAAATATTGCTCTCGAAACCTTTTAACTGGTTATATTTTCGTTAAGGTTATGACTTATAGATTTTGATATTGGGTACCTATTTCAAAATCGATTTAAGAGCAATATTAAAATTTTTTGAGAATAAGGTAGGTAAGAATATTTTCAACTTCACTTTAAAAAGTGTAGCACTTTCTCACCGAAAAGTTAAATAAATTCCCACTCTGGGTGGGCACTTACTTCACTTCAAAAAGTGGAGCACATTCCCACTAAAAGTGGAATAAATTCCCATGTGGAGCACATTCCCGTGGAATAAATTCCCTGCACCGTGCAAAATATATTTATATATCGATGATTCGATAAATCTTTCGATATTTGTATAAATATATATACCAAACCAGGGGTGGAATCGGCTAATGTGATTTGTGATTGTCACATTTCTGACAATCACATGTGATAAAATAATTTTGTGCGTCTGCATAATGTGATCACCGGAATTTTGTTTATTTTCATTATGTCATTTTCCGTTGGGCAATTGGAGAGAACTCCGAAGACAAATCGTTTCTCTTCGGAGTTGTGTTTTGCGAGTCTTACTTCTTCTGCTTTTTATGAAATATGCGGTCTGAAGGCGCATATATACGAACGTTACAGTTTCTATATATTTTGTATTTCAAATTAAACAATTCAAACAATTTTAATATATAATTTACATTAAGGGACGTGACAATTATGTATTTATTTAGAAAAGATTAATTTAGTTGTCACTTCACGTGATTGCTCACAACATATACGCGTTTCAGAAAAATATCTCAATTAAAAAAATGTTCATTTCTGTTTTTTTTTTTTTTATTGTTTTTATTTTTACTTTAATCATGAGGAGAAACTAATTTCTCCCAATCGAAAACAACATTAGTATAGATCTTTGACAAATCTTTGACAGCCAAAGCAAATAATTTTGTTTTATAAGTCAGCGTCAGAGGATTATTTTTTATTTATTATTATTTTTGTATGCAAGTGACACCTAAATAGCTGTCACAAGAAAAAGTCACAAAAATGTGATTGTCACATGTGACAATCACCTTAGCCAGACGAAATTTGTATATTGTGACTATCACATATCACAAATCACCTTAGCCGATTCCACCCCAGATTAAAATTATGTTATATCAAAAAAAGTTGAAAATAATTGTTTATAACTAGTAAGAATGATAAGATTTGAATAATTGTATACGCTAACGTAAAATAGAACAAACATTTAAACATATTTCTTTCCATTCGAAATATATCGAATCGGTGAATATTGATATATTTCCAAGAACGCCATCTCTAAATTCAAACAGCTGTTTTACCGATTTGTCAAAGGTTGGAAAAAAATTACAAAAGTCAAAAGCTCAAGTTTTACTTTTCCTTTAAATTATTATTATTATTATTATTATTATTACAACAACTCCGTCGATGAATCGAACGGAGTAGACACACTTACAAGCCCTGGCAACTTAGGCCTTCGGCTCAAGACAACACACAGTAATACGACAGAGAGAGACAGTATTAAGTGTGGTAATCTGCTGCCGGAGACTCCTTCACCAGGACAGTTCTGAGCCTACAAAGATAGTTTTGTACATGAAGGCGAGGACCAGGCTTAATATTTCAAGGAGAGCAAGAACAACGAAATGCTTAACAAGCACTCTCAGTTCTTAAAAAGTTCGATAAAAATACTCGTCGATAAAAGCCCGACTATGAATAGGTAGTCAAGTGACAAAGAAAGAAACGGGGACCGACAAGCCTAATGTTGACGAGGATGAAAAAAAAAGCTGATAAGCAAAAGATTGTAAGAATAAAGTTATATTTATTTATTTCTTGATATAAAATGATTTTAAAACTTTGAATATTTATTCTTCGCGCTTCTTTTTCTCTCCCTTGTCCTTTATAATCCTTGAGGTGCTAGGCGCGGCGTATTAATTCCGTTAATATAAGCTGCCAATTATTAATACAGATGTATGGAATCGAATGAATGAAATGAATCTTCATGGACATCCAATTTTAGGTTCCTGCTCAACTGACATAATCTGCTTGTAGTTCCCTTTGTCCTTGCTCAGGTTCCAAGCGAGTTCTTTCGAATGACTTTGTTCTGTTGGAATGTACACCTTTTTCCAACCACTAGCACCTCTCTTTCGTGATCCAAATTGGTTAAGTTGGTCCGTTAACTCGTCCCAAAATGCAGCAACATCTTCTGGCGACAGTTTTGGGCTATATCAGGTTTTTCCTGCGTTTAGTTCACCAGGAGCTCCTATTGTTGGTGTCTTGTGTTTTCTTTTAGGTTTGACCTATAAACAAGATTCAAGAAATGCTTTATGTACTAAAGTTATTTAAAAGTATATTTTGATTAATTTCTTACATTTTCCAACAATTTTCTATGACAATTTTCGGAGACAGGAAGTGACGTCATTAATGAGCAATTAATATGCAGGTCACATGTTGGTGGTTGTTAATGAGGTAATTAATATGCAAGTCACGTGTCTTTGATAGTTAAAAAGAGAAGGGGGAGAGCCTTATATTATCAAGGTCACAAAAGGTCACGTGTTTATTCCAGGACCAGGTGCAGCGGAAAGTCTTTGATCGTTTAAAGAGAAGGGGGAGACTTACATTATGAAGGTCACAGAAGGTCACGTGCTATGTGGTTACAAAAATGAACAATGGTTGTTTGGTGTGTGCGCGTGTGTGTGTGTGCGCGCGTGTGTGCGTGTGTGTGTGTGTGTGTGTGTGTGTGTGTGTGTGTGTGTGTGTGTGTGTGTGTGTGTGTGTGTGTGTGTGTGTGTGTGTGTGTGTGTGTGTGTGTGTGTGTGTGTGTGTGTGTGTGTGTGTGTGTGTGTGTGTGTGTGTGTGTGTGTGTGTGTGTGTGTGTGTGTGTGTGTGTGTGTGTGTGTGTGTGTGTGTGTGTGTGTGTGTGTGTGTGTGTGTGTGTGTGTGTGTGTGTGTGTGTGTGTGTGTGTGTGTGTGTGTGTGTGTGTGTGTGTGTGTGTGTGTGTGTGTGTGTGTGTGTGTGTGTGTGTGTGTGTGTGTGTGTGTGTGTGTGTGTGTGTGTGTGTGTGTGTGTGTGTGTGTGTGTGTGTGTGTGTGTGTGTGTGTGTGTGTGTGTGTGTGTGTGTGTGTGTGTGTGTGTGTGTGTGTGTGTGTGTGTGTGTGTGTGTGTGTGTGTGTGTGTGTGTGTGTGTGTGTGTGTGTGTGTGTGTGTGTGTG
This sequence comes from Platycheirus albimanus, assembly GCA_916050605.2. Classification (NCBI taxonomy): domain Eukaryota; kingdom Metazoa; phylum Arthropoda; class Insecta; order Diptera; family Syrphidae; genus Platycheirus; species Platycheirus albimanus. Next base: position 249,963,744 of record OU696696.1, on the reverse strand, counting down.
TGTGTGTGTGTGTGTGTGTGTGTGTGTGTGTGTGTGTGTGTGTGTGTGTGTGTGTGTGTGTGTGTGTGTGTGTGTGTGTGTGTGTGTGTGTGTGTGTGTGTGTGTGTGTGTGTGTGTGTGTGTGTGTGTGTGTGTGTGTGTGTGTGTGTGTGTGTGTGTGTGTGTGTGTGTGTGTGTGTGTGTGTGTGTGTGTGTGTGTGTGTGTGTGTGTGTGTGTGTGTGTGTGTGTGTGTGTGTGTGTGTGTGTGTGTGTGTGTGTGTGTGTGTGTGTGTGTGTGTGTGTGTGTGTGTGTGTGTGTGTGTGTGTGTGTGTGTGTGTGTGTGTGTGTGTGTGTGTGTGTGTGTGTGTGTGTGTGTGTGTGTGTGTGTGTGTGTGTGTGTGTGTGTGTGTGTGTGTGTGTGTGTGTGTGTGTGTGTGTGTGTGTGTGTGTGTGTGTGTGTGTGTGTGTGTGTGTGTGTGTGTGTGTGTGTGTGTGTGTGTGTGTGTGTGTGTGTGTGTGTGTGTGTGTGTGTGTGTGTGTGTGTGTGTGTGTGTGTGTGTGTGTGTGTGTGTGTGTGTGTGTGTGTGTGTGTGTGTGTGTGTGTGTGTGTGTGTGTGTGTGTGTGTGTGTGTGTGTGTGTGTGTGTGTGTGTGTGTGTGTGTGTGTGTGTGTGTGTGTGTGTGTGTGTGTGTGTGTGTGTGTGTGTGTGTGTGTGTGTGTGTGTGTGTGTGTGTGTGTGTGTGTGTGTGTGTGTGTGTGTGTGTGTGTGTGTGTGTGTGTGTGTGTGTGTGTGTGTGTGTGTGTGTGTGTGTGTGTGTGTGTGTGTGTGTGTGTGTGTGTGTGTGTGTGTGTGTGTGTGTGTGTGTGTGTGTGTGTGTGTGTGTGTGTGTGTGTGTGTGTGTGTGTGTGTGTGTGTGTGTGTGTGTGTGTGTGTGTGTGTGTGTGTGTGTGTGTGTGTGTGTGTGTGTGTGTGTGTGTGTGTGTGTGTGTGTGTGTGTGTGTGTGTGTGTGTGTGTGTGTGTGTGTGTGTGTGTGTGTGTGTGTGTGTGTGTGTGTGTGTGTGTGTGTGTGTGTGTGTGTGTGTGTGTGTGTGTGTGTGTGTGTGTGTGTGTGTGTGTGTGTGTGTGTGTGTGTGTGTGTGTGTGTGTGTGTGTGTGTGTGTGTGTGTGTGTGTGTGTGTGTGTGTGTGTGTGTGTGTGTGTGTGTGTGTGTGTGTGTGTGTGTGTGTGTGTGTGTGTGTGTGTGTGTGTGTGTGTGTGTGTGTGTGTGTGTGTGTGTGTGTGTGTGTGTGTGTGTGTGTGTGTGTGTGTGTGTGTGTGTGTGTGTGTGTGTGTGTGTGTGTGTGTGTGTGTGTGTGTGTGTGTGTGTGTGTGTGTGTGTGTGTGTGTGTGTGTGTGTGTGTGTGTGTGTGTGTGTGTGTGTGTGTGTGTGTGTGTGTGTGTGTGTGTGTGTGTGTGTGTGTGTGTGTGTGTGTGTGTGTGTGTGTGTGTGTGTGTGTGTGTGTGTGTGTGTGTGTGTGTGTGTGTGTGTGTGTGTGTGTGTGTGTGTGTGTGTGTGTGTGTGTGTGTGTGTGTGTGTGTGTGTGTGTGTGTGTGTGTGTGTGTGTGTGTGTGTGTGTGTGTGTGTGTGTGTGTGTGTGTGTGTGTGTGTGTGTGTGTGTGTGTGTGTGTGTGTGTGTGTGTGTGTGTGTGTGTGTGTGTGTGTGTGTGTGTGTGTGTGTGTGTGTGTGTGTGTGTGTGTGTGTGTGTGTGTGTGTGTGTGTGTGTGTGTGTGTGTGTGTGTGTGTGTGTGTGTGTGTGTGTGTGTGTGTGTGTGTGTGTGTGTGTGTGTGTGTGTGTGTGTGTGTGTGTGTGTGTGTGTGTGTGTGTGTGTGTGTGTGTGTGTGTGTGTGTGTGTGTGTGTGTGTGTGTGTGTGTGTGTGTGTGTGTGTGTGTGTGTGTGTGTGTGTGTGTGTGTGTGTGTGTGTGTGTGTGTGTGTGTGTGTGTGTGTGTGTGTGTGTGTGTGTGTGTGTGTGTGTGTGTGTGTGTGTGTGTGTGTGTGTGTGTGTGTGTGTGTGTGTGTGTGTGTGTGTGTGTGTGTGTGTGTGTGTGTGTGTGTGTGTGTGTGTGTGTGTGTGTGTGTGTGTGTGTGTGTGTGTGTGTGTGTGTGTGTGTGTGTGTGTGTGTGTGTGTGTGTGTGTGTGTGTGTGTGTGTGTGTGTGTGTGTGTGTGTGTGTGTGTGTGTGTGTGTGTGTGTGTGTGTGTGTGTGTGTGTGTGTGTGTGTGTGTGTGTGTGTGTGTGTGTGTGTGTGTGTGTGTGTGTGTGTGTGTGTGTGTGTGTGTGTGTGTGTGTGTGTGTGTGTGTGTGTGTGTGTGTGTGTGTGTGTGTGTGTGTGTGTGTGTGTGTGTGTGTGTGTGTGTGTGTGTGTGTGTGTGTGTGTGTGTGTGTGTGTGTGTGTGTGTGTGTGTGTGTGTGTGTGTGTGTGTGTGTGTGTGTGTGTGTGTGTGTGTGTGTGTGTGTGTGTGTGTGTGTGTGTGTGTGTGTGTGTGTGTGTGTGTGTGTGTGTGTGTGTGTGTGTGTGTGTGTGTGTGTGTGTGTGTGTGTGTGTGTGTGTGTGTGTGTGTGTGTGTGTGTGTGTGTGTGTGTGTGTGTGTGTGTGTGTGTGTGTGTGTGTGTGTGTGTGTGTGTGTGTGTGTGTGTGTGTGTGTGTGTGTGTGTGTGTGTGTGTGTGTGTGTGTGTGTGTGTGTGTGTGTGTGTGTGTGTGTGTGTGTGTGTGTGTGTGTGTGTGTGTGTGTGTGTGTGTGTGTGTGTGTGTGTGTGTGTGTGTGTGTGTGTGTGTGTGTGTGTGTGTGTGTGTGTGTGTGTGTGTGTGTGTGTGTGTGTGTGTGTGTGTGTGTGTGTGTGTGTGTGTGTGTGTGTGTGTGTGTGTGTGTGTGTGTGTGTGTGTGTGTGTGTGTGTGTGTGTGTGTGTGTGTGTGTGTGTGTGTGTGTGTGTGTGTGTGTGTGTGTGTGTGTGTGTGTGTGTGTGTGTGTGTGTGTGTGTGTGTGTGTGTGTGTGTGTGTGTGTGTGTGTGTGTGTGTGTGTGTGTGTGTGTGTGTGTGTGTGTGTGTGTGTGTGTGTGTGTGTGTGTGTGTGTGTGTGTGTGTGTGTGTGTGTGTGTGTGTGTGTGTGTGTGTGTGTGTGTGTGTGTGTGTGTGTGTGTGTGTGTGTGTGTGTGTGTGTGTGTGTGTGTGTGTGTGTGTGTGTGTGTGTGTGTGTGTGTGTGTGTGTGTGTGTGTGTGTGTGTGTGTGTGTGTGTGTGTGTGTGTGTGTGTGTGTGTGTGTGTGTGTGTGTGTGTGTGTGTGTGTGTGTGTGTGTGTGTGTGTGTGTGTGTGTGTGTGTGTGTGTGTGTGTGTGTGTGTGTGTGTGTGTGTGTGTGTGTGTGTGTGTGTGTGTGTGTGTGTGTGTGTGTGTGTGTGTGTGTGTGTGTGTGTGTGTGTGTGTGTGTGTGTGTGTGTGTGTGTGTGTGTGTGTGTGTGTGTGTGTGTGTGTGTGTGTGTGTGTGTGTGTGTGTGTGTGTGTGTGTGTGTGTGTGTGTGTGTGTGTGTGTGTGTGTGTGTGTGTGTGTGTGTGTGTGTGTGTGTGTGTGTGTGTGTGTGTGTGTGTGTGTGTGTGTGTGTGTGTGTGTGTGTGTGTGTGTGTGTGTGTGTGTGTGTGTGTGTGTGTGTGTGTGTGTGTGTGTGTGTGTGTGTGTGTGTGTGTGTGTGTGTGTGTGTGTGTGTGTGTGTGTGTGTGTGTGTGTGTGTGTGTGTGTGTGTGTGTGTGTGTGTGTGTGTGTGTGTGTGTGTGTGTGTGTGTGTGTGTGTGTGTGTGTGTGTGTGTGTGTGTGTGTGTGTGTGTGTGTGTGTGTGTGTGTGTGTGTGTGTGTGTGTGTGTGTGTGTGTGTGTGTGTGTGTGTGTGTGTGTGTGTTGTGTGTGTGTGTGTGTGTGTGTGTGTGTGTGTGTGTGTGTGTGTGTGTGTGTGTGTGTGTGTGTGTGTGTGTGTGTGTGTGTGTGTGTGTGTGTGTGTGTGTGTGTGTGTGTGTGTGTGTGTGTGTGTGTGTGTGTGTGTGTGTGTGTGTGTGTGTGTGTGTGTGTGTGTGTGTGTGTGTGTGTGTGTGTGTGTGTGTGTGTGTGTGTGTGTGTGTGTGTGTGTGTGTGTGTGTGTGTGTGTGTGTGTGTGTGTGTGTGTGTGTGTGTGTGTGTGTGTGTGTGTGTGTGTGTGTGTGTGTGTGTGTGTGTGTGTGTGTGTGTGTGTGTGTGTGTGTGTGTGTGTGTGTGTGTGTGTGTGTGTGTGTGTGTGTGTGTGTGTGTGTGTGTGTGTGTGTGTGTGTGTGTGTGTGTGTGTGTGTGTGTGTGTGTGTGTGTGTGTGTGTGTGTGTGTGTGTGTGTGTGTGTGTGTGTGTGTGTGTGTGTGTGTGTGTGTGTGTGTGTGTGTGTGTGTGTGTGTGTGTGTGTGTGTGTGTGTGTGTGTGTGTGTGTGTGTGTGTGTGTGTGTGTGTGTGTGTGTGTGTGTGTGTGTGTGTGTGTGTGTGTGTGTGTGTGTGTGTGTGTGTGTGTGTGTGTGTGTGTGTGTGTGTGTGTGTGTGTGTGTGTG